>JASDFA010000001.1:97802500-98418750 GCA_035772735.1 Datura wrightii
CATTAGTATTCCTACTTGGAAGTGGAAAGAGATAATATAGAATTCATTATGGATTTATCTGGTACACGCCGACAGTGTGAGTTCACATGAGTGGTTGTGGACAGGTTGATCAAAGCATCACATTTCCTACTGGTCAAAACTACCGATTCAGTTGAGGATTATGTTAAATTATATATTCAGGAGTAAGTTCAGTTGCATGAAGTCCCCTTGTCCATCATCTTAGATAGAGGTACTCAATTTACCTCATAGTTTTGGAGATCCTTTCAAAAGGGACTTGATACTCGGGTAAAGCTTAGCACAGTTTTTCACCCGCAGACAGATGGTCAGGTCGAGTAGACCATTCAGACTCTTGAGGACATATTGAGAGTGTGTGTAATTGATTTCAAGGTTAGTTGAAATGATCACTTTACTCTCATCGAGTTTGCTTATAATAACAGTTACCACTCCAACATTCAGATGGCTCCATTTGAGGCTCTTTATGGGCAAAGGTGTAGGTCACCTATCGGCTAGTTCGAAGTAGGTGAAGCTACATTGATAGGGCCAAATTTAGTTCATGAGTCCATGGAGAAGTTCAGCTTATTAGAGAAAGGCTAAAAACAGCTCAGAGTCATTAGAAATCTTATGTGGATGTTAGAAGGAGAGAGCTTGAGTTTGAGGTTGATGATTGGGTATTTCTGAAGGTGTCTCCCATGAAGGGAGTGATAAGGTTTGAAAAGAAAAGGAAGCTTAGTCCCCGATATGTGTATCCTTATAGGATTCTAAGGCGAGTCGGCAAAGTGGCATATGAGTTGGAGCTATCAGCGGAGTTAGCTTCAATTCGCCCAGTTTTCTATGTATGTCTACTGAAGAAGTGCCTTGGTTACCCGGCCTTAGTGGTTCTAGTGGACAGCATGGGTGTGAAGGATAGGCTTACCTATGAGGAGGTTCCGGTTGAGATCCTTGATCATCAGGTTTAGAAGTTGAGATCTTGTAACACCCCAAATGTTTCTAAGATCAGATTACAGGATTAAGGAAAGAATTAAGATAGAAGTTCGAAAATTTTGTCTCAGAACGAGTAGGGGGACAACTCGTTAAGTGACCCAACGAGTCGTGGTCCGACCTGTGGGGAGTAGTCAAGGGATATGATCTGGACCGGTGGCCATAGACGACCCAATGAGTCATTAGGTAACCCTGATTCGTTAGGTCGACAGTTGGGTGGAAGTTCGAATTTCTGGTGAGTTAGGGCAGTGAAGACAATGGGAGGTCTGAACAAGTCGTTACGTCGAGGAACGACTCTTGGAGTTGGTCATCAGAAGGCTTGAAGGATTTTGAGCATTTTAGCCAATGCACTCCATGAATCAGTCTCCACGAGTCGTTTCCCTACTCCACGACTCGTGGAGTACCTCATGGATTCTGGCAGAGTGATTTTGCCTGCGTTTTTCTAGGGGCATTTTCATAAATTCCTATGCTTTTAAATTTTAAAATACGTCGTTTTGAGTGCTATGTGGGACATTTTTAAAGGGATATCTAGCCTAAACCCTTATTCTTCATGAAAGAACTTCCCAAAACCTTCTTCCTCTCCCTCCCAAGGCTCAAGGTATTTCAAGGGATTTTTCCAAAGGCTTCAAGGTCAAGTGCATGTGGGGAATTCTTCAAAGCAGGTATGCGGGTCTTTCAACAAGGATAATCTTCCATCCTTGTGCCCCAAAATGTTATTATTAAAAAGCTATATTTTTATTATCCTAGAAGAGCATGACCTAGAGTTTATAAATTGATGGCGAATTCTTTTATAATTCTCTAACTTCCAAGATCTATTGTGATTATGAGTTAAGTATGATGTAAAATAATTGGGTTACCTTGAAATATGTGTTAGGTGATGAAAAATGTGGGGTTATAGAACATTCTTCATATAGGGCTTGAATGGTGAATAAGGTTTTATTATTGCTCACTCAATTATCGCAAATTTCTTGTATCCATGTTTAATATGTGAAGATTGTATGATTATCCCTAAGGTCTTGAATGTGTCATTGATAAACATGGTGAGAATAAATTGTAGTTCATGGGATTGAATGTTTGAGAATAAAATATGCATGTCTTTTATGGTTTTAATGGAATTGATTAGGTATGAGGTAAATTATGGTAATGACCTCATTAATCATCCTTCTCACGAATTGGAGAAAAATCTCAAAATGGGTCTTATGAAACGATAATGTATGTTTCTTCCATGATTTTGTGATAGATGTATATGTTATAAGTTAAGCATATGGCTATCCGTAAATCCAGAAGATAAGAATTTATGTATGCATGCTAAGGTATGAATTGGATATATGGATCATGAATGACCCTACGATATATGTTGAATGGTATGAAGCCGAAACTTAATATGGTGAAAGTACAAAGTGTAATGTGAATCTATAGATACTCTCTAAATGTAAGATGTTTGAAGAAATATAGATGTGACTCTATGATGGCAGGAATTATGATGATAAAGTATGAGATTGCTATTTTCAGAATGTTGGGCTTGTTGTAAGTAGAAAGTAGCCCCGATCCTTCCGAAATGAATGTGTATGACGAAGGCAGTGTATGTTTATGTTTCTAACTAGCTGTAGTAGCATGGATCAGATATATGATGATAAATCAGTACTCCTCATGCTCTAGCCCAGTCGTGATCCTCCATAGTAGAGAGAGACTCTCTAGCATAGTCGGGATCCTCCATAGTAGAGAGAGACTCCTTAGCACAGTCGGGATCCTCCATAGTAGAGAGAGACTCCCTAGAACAGTCGTGATCCTCCATAGTAGAGAGACTTCCTAGAATAGTCGGGATCCTCCATAGTAGAGAGAGACTCCCTAGCACAATCGGGATCCTTCATAGCCTATAGAGACTCCCTAGAACAGTTGGGATCCTCCATAGTAGAGAGAGAATCCCTAGCACAGTCGGGATCCTCCATAGCAAAGAGAGACTCCCTAGCACAGTCGGGATCCTCCATAGTAGAGAGAGACTCCCTAGCTCATTCGGGACCCTCCATAGCAGAGAGTGACTCTCTAGTTTAGTCAGGTTCCTCCATAGTAAAGAGTGACACCTTAGTTCAGCTGAGGCTTCCCATAGTAGAGGATGACTCCCTAAATGATGATGTCAGCATAACTCGGTTCTGTATGATCCAGATTTCATATTATAATGGGATTAATATAATGATAATCAGTCTCAGTATTCAGTAGTGATCCAGTACAGTGTGTGATGCTAAAATCAGATTCGGCTCTTATTAAATGTTTAGAACTTAACTCTTATGCATGAGTTCGATGATGTTGCATAAAATGATATACAAAGGAAGGTTTTATGTACATGTATGCATATGTGAATCATGAGATGATGGTGACATGTTGAATCAGTTACGTTGATGTATTTAATTAATTCCTTATCGTACATTTGTTTATTTAATTATCTATGTTATCCCTCATGCTCAGTACATTCCAAGTACTAACCGCATGTCTTTTATGCTATATCATTTCAGGATATAGATTCAGGTTTCCAGACTCGGCCTCGTGGTTAGATACGCTTACTCTCTTCTCAGCAGCTAGTGGTGAGTCTTCATCTTCCGAGGACGTGATTTATGTTCATATTTTCTTTATGTTTCAGTTTTCCAAATTTAGGAGTTAGCTAGGGGTTTGTCCCAGCAACTCATCAGTTTAGTAGAAGGCTTTCAAACTTGTCTAGATAGATATAGCGATGTATCTGTTGTTACATTTATGATTATGGATTTTCTTAATGACTCTTATAGTTAGCTTTCGCGTAATCATGTTATTTGTTGTTTCTTTGATAAGTAATATGCTATGATTATTCCACGGGTCGACTTGGAGACTTTCGGTGTTCCTTTTCCCATGTTACGGCTAGGGTATGAACTTAGGTCGTGACAAACTTTGTATCAGATCCAGGTTTAGAGTGTCCTAGGATGTCTGAAAGACGCGTTAAGTAGAGTCTTCTTCATGGGTGTGAAGCGCGCCACACTTATGATGAGGAGGCTACAAGACATTTAGGAATGTTCCCTTTTCTTCATGATTCTTATCGTGCATAGAGTATGAAGTTCTAAGCAGTTTCTTCCCTGACTCGTGCTTTACGCGCTCGCAGATAATGCCTCCTAGATGAGTAAATGGAAGGAGAACTGGTAATGATCGCCAACAGGTACCACCAGTCCCGATGAATCCGATGGACGACTATGTTACCCATGCCGAGTTTCAGGCAACTCTTAACATGTTGGCATAGTCCATGACCACCCAAATTAATCAGCAAGCAATGGCTCATATTCCCCAGAATGGGAATGTAGCGGCGACAAGGGTTAGATATTTTCTCCGAATGAACCCACCCGAGTTCTTGGGGTCAAAGGTAGACAAGGACCCGTATGAGTTCTTGGAAGAGATTCAGAAGATTACTCACATCATGGGTGTGATGGGAATTAAGAGCGAATACTTAGCCTCCTATCAGCTAAAAGGAGCTGCTTATATATGGTTTTATCAGTGGAGGGACAGTCGAGGGATTGGAGCGGGTCTGGTAGGTTGGGATGAATTTAAGACTACGTTCCTGGACAGGTTTTTCCCTAGAGAGTTGAGAGAGGCTAAGGCAGTAGAGTTCATCAACCTGAAACAGAATAAAATGATAGTTCAAGAGTATGCATTGGAATTTACTCGGTTATCAAAGTATGCCCCAGAGATGGTAGCGGACCAGAGGGCCCGAGTGAGCAGGTTCGTGAATAGAGTGTCAGACTCCTTGATTAAAGAGTGCAGGACTGCTATGTTGCACAGGGATATATACTTTTCACTTTTGGTGATATTTGTGCAACAAATGGAGGTGGAGCAAGTGAAGGAAAAGGAGAGAGAGGCCAAAAGGGCCAGGAGAGGAGATTCAGAGTCCTCTTCGCCAAGGACGAGTGGTGGACACTGCTCACTTTCCCAGCAAAAGTCGGCAGCCCCAGCATTTTCAACAGCCAATGCTCCGTACAGACATAGAGTAGGGAGACTACATATCCAATGTGTACCAGCTGTGGGAAGCACCACTTGGGAGAATGTATGGTTGGATCGAATGTTTGCTTCTGGTGCAGCCAGTCAAGCTATAACCACCGAGATTGCCCAACGGCAAAGCGAGGCTGATCTCGGGCAAAATAGCATTCTCGAGTGACTCTTGATAACTTAATTTAGTCTTGTTTAGCTAAGTAATTGTATACATTTTCATGTGATTTTATGTAAATGTGAATATATGTGCTAACCAACATGATTAGTCCTTGTTTTGTAGGTTTCAATGATTTTGAGGAACTAATTTATAAGTTGGTGAAGTAGCGGAATGGAGTCGGGAGCAGATGCGGCAGGCAGGCAGCACCAACGCGCCAGCAATGTGCCACGTCATGCTAGTTGCACGACAGAGCAAGGCCAACGCGCTTCCCAAGCAGCATGACACGCTGCCAACGCGGTGGCACTCGACAATTTCGGCTTTCCGAGGCAATTTCCAGAGAGCTTTCGCGTTACCTCCGTGTCATGGAGGCAGTGCTCCGCGATACACTCCGTGACACAGAGCCATTCCATGACAGGCTAAATTGTGCACGTTTCTCATTTATTATAAATAGGACCCTTAGCTCCTAAATCCAATTGGTCACGATTATATTTTGGAAAACTACCTAGGAGTGAAGGGAGAAGTGGGAGAACTCATCTAGGGTTTGGCAAATTCCCTTCTCATCTACCAAATTCATGTAAGTATGTTAGTTTAGTCGTAGTTAGTTGTAGTTTTACGAACATGAATGGCAAGAACCCTTCCTCTAGGGTTGAAGCCATGAATTATGATTGTGATTTTATGAAATTGTTTTGGAATTAAGTTATTGATTGTTGTTTTCATCTTGCATTCTGGATTGTTGGTTGTTTTTGTGATTGATCACCATGAAAGCATATATGTTAGCTTGGGCATTGGCTTGAGAAAGCATTACCTAGGTCAGGACATGAGAATGTAAGGAGCATGTTTGTATCTCACGATATAATTTCGTGTTAGGATAGAAATATACCTAACACCTTGCTTGGTTGACGGGGGTTGTTAAGAGACAAACTTAGGATTATCACATCACCACTCGAAGAAGTAGTTGTGAGGGTAAGTTGAGTTAAATGGTTAGATGCACGAAAGTCCCTAATCGTTTTCCCGTAAACCACAACATAATTAATTGCCCGCGAACTAGAAATTAGCATCCTCACTCACAATGATGCAGTGAGGCTAGTTTGCCGTGTTTAGAGGCTCGAAAGACCATGAACATGCAATTCTAATTATGTGCAACAACAATCGATAGTGTCATGCTTAACCCATTGCAATTCGTAGTATCTCATGATTATCTGGCTTTAACTCTATGTTGTCCTAGAGTAAATTTAGGATATTTCATTGACCAAAACAAACTTAATTAAATTTCCCTCGAAAACTTCTATAACCAACACTTGAGAAAGTTAAGGTCACACTTGAAATGCATGGTTAGAGGAATGGGTCCAGTCCATGTGGGTTCGACATTCCGGTTCTTAAAAAGAGCCACTATATTACTTGCACGACCCGTACACTTGCGGACGCGCGAATCGGGCACGTCAAGTTTTTGGCGCCGTTGCTGGAGACTCGGCGAAGTTTTGATAATTTATCTGTTTTTGTGTGATTTTTAAAATTTCCTTAAGTGTTGAGAAACTTGGTCTTAGTCTGTTCATTTGCAGGTGACAGGTTGTCCTGCCGAGCTGGCTAGAAATAGAGAGCTTGTGGAACCGTTGCTGGAACCTGAACGTCAAATCCATTAACGAAGGAGAGTAGCTCTATAGCAAAAGCTGAAGAGACTTCAAGAAAAGGTACAACAACAACCACCCGCGGGACAAGCACAATTGTCGTCAGAAGCAATGGCAGCAAGACCAGTTCGCAAAGTGGCAATCCCACTAGCGACGAATGTGACCTCTAGCATCTGTAAACCGGAGCTTGGAGGGCACTTTGAGCTTAAACAGAACACGGTGCAGCTGTTACATTCTAGTGGTCAATTCACTAGGATGGCACATGAGGACCCGCAGCAGCACCTACAGAGCTTTTTAGAGATTAGTGACACGTTTGTCCCCACCGGCGTTCTATAGATTATGTCTGACTGACCCTCTTCCCATTTTCACTGTTGGGAGAGGTGAAAAAGTGGCTGAAGGCTGAGCCACCGAACTCCATAACTTCATGGAATGACTTGGCCAAGAAGTTCCTTATCAGGTTCTTCCCTTCAGGCAAAACTGCAAAGTTAAGAAGTGAAATACTCAGTTTCCAGCAGAGGACTGATGAGAACTTATATATGTCTTGGGAAAGATTCAAGTCATTATTGAGAGACTGCCCCCATCACCAGTAATCAAATGAAGTGCTGGCTCATACCTTTGTAGAAAGTCTAGACCCACACACAAAAATATTACTAGACTCTGCATCGGGTGGGCAAGCCTTGGAGAAGACGTATGATGAGTTATACACTTTGTTGAACAGAATTGCTCAACGAAATTCGAAGTAGCACAGCGAGTCATCGAGAGGGGAAGGAAAGAGACCAGGGTTGATAGAGGTATATGGAATGAATGCCTTGGCAACGCAGTTAGCTTCATTCCAGCATCAGATAATGACTCAGTTCAATAAACTGAGTATGAACCAACACCAGGGCCAGGTTAACGCAGTTCAGCAAGCTCCGAGTTGGTGCGAAATATGTGGTAATACTGGGCACAATGCAGAATCTTGTGGAGCCAATCCGGAGTCAGTCAATTTGTTGGTAATGTGCAGCGCAACAATCAGAATTTTGGAACCAGTTACAACAGAAATTGGCAGGGCCACCCAAATTTTTCTTGGGGTGGAAACCAACAGCAGAATTATATGCAACCTCAACAACAGTAGTATCAACAGAATAGGTAGAATGATGGGCAATTGAGTAGCAGCATTGAGGAAACATTGCAAAAAATCATGGAGACCCAGACTCAGTTAGTGGAAAATCAGGCGAGGATGGCAACAGACTTAAAGAATCAGCAAATGGCCACCCGCAATCTTGAAAAACAAGTGGGTCAGATAGCAGCTGCTCAAAACATGAGATCACAAGGGGGATTACCCAGCGACACAGATCCTGACCCCCGACAGATCAATGCCATCAGTCTGAGAAGCGGTAAGCAATTAGCTGATGCAGTGCCAAAAGAGCTGAGAAAGGGGGTGCAGCCGGAGTTGGTGAGACCAGGACCATCCATCAACATGGGAGATAATCAGAGTGCTGGGCAACAAAATGCGCAACTTTCATTGCAGCCAGCACAAAGACCACCACCACCATTCCCTCAGAAATTCAGAAAGAGCAAGGAGGAGGAATGCTTCAAAAAGTTCTTTGAGAGCTTCAAAGAACTTCACATAAATTTGCCTCTTATTGATGTCTTGCAGGGAATGCCCAAGTATGCTAAATACTTGAAGGATGTGATGGCGAACAAAGTTAGATTGGTGGACGTCCAGACTGTAGCATTGACTGAGGAGTGCAGTCATAGGGTATTGAGCAAAATGCCAAAGAAGCTCAAAGACCCAGGGAGTTTTACCCTCCCCATACAAATTGGTAAAGCTGAGGTGCTACGAGCTTTGTGTGACTTAGGGGCAGCAGTTAATCTAATACCCCCATCCTTATTCAACACCCTGGGGTTGGGAAAACCAAGGCCGACAAGGTTGATGCTGCAGCTGGCTGACAAGTCGCGAGTGACACCTGATGGAATAATAGAGGACCTTCTCATCAAAGTAGGTAAGTTCATTATACCTGCTGATTTTATTTTCTTAGATTTTCAGGTTGATGACCAAGTACCCCTGATCTTGGGACGACCATTCTTGGCCACTGGAGGAGCGGTGATTGACTTGAAAGTAGGGACCCTGAAAATAAGGGTTGAGGATGAAGAAGAAATCTTTCGTGTTTACCAAGAAATAAATCCATCTGCATACTACAGAAACCTTTGTCAGGTTAGTGTGTTGGCAGAGGATGAGTGTGGGGTGGAGGATTCCACAGGTGCAGGGCCAAAGGCAAGGACAAGTGTTCAGCTCGAGTCTGATAAAGGGCTTCAAATTGAGAAGAAGTTGGAGGAAGAGAGGAATAGAGTGGAGGTTGTTTCCTCTAAACAGCAAAAGAAAAGGAGATGGTTCTCGAAAGAGAACCCAGGTATGAGGATGTCCTGAAAAGGACAGTCCACGTCGTGCCGCGACGTAAAAGAAGGCGCTGCTTGGGAGGCAACCCAAGGGTACCTCAGGTACAATTTGTAATTTTGATTTTGTGTTGATTTTGTTATTTTCATTTTGTTTGTGTTTTTGGTGGAAAGTTAAGCACGGATGGAGGGAAGTCTGAGTACTGAGAAGGTGGAAGCTAAAGAGCATGGAATAGAAGAAGTGTGGGGTCAAACACCCACCTCTGAAAACTTGAAAGGACAGCATGCTTTTAGCTTGGCATAGAGGCTCAGGGAGTATTTCTCATCCTTTAAATGTTAATTTAATGCTATGAGGACATAGCATAATTTAAGTGTGGGGTGAGAAAAATTTCAAAATTTTTTGTGCTTAACAAGTTGTTGGTGAATGTGATGCTTGTGTGAAATTTGGGAGAAATTTGAAAATTTTTTGTGAATTAAGCATGACTTCATCACCCGTTGGTTTTTCTTTTCGGTTCTTTTCCGACGGGGGGGTCTTTGAACCAAAGAATAAAAAAAAATTTTCTTTCCTTTGTCAGTGTATAGTGTTTTTAGTCATAGTTAGGGACTGTTTCTGACGATGGATGGATGACGACCGTCTTGAGGAAAAATTAATCGATAGGTTTTGGGTTTTTGAAACCATAACTAATTAGTGCTTGATGTTCTTGTTATCTGCTATACGTGATTGTAAGAGGCAAGTATGTTCAGTGTGAAACATGCAAGTGTATAACTTTGTTTGAGACACTTAGGCTCTTGAATTTGACTCAATATGATTGAAGCTTAATTCTGAATTCTTGTGATTAGGTGAGTTAAGGGTCTGCTGAATGTGTCTTGAGTTGAGCATGTGCCATGAGTGTAAGGTTTTTGAGTATTCTGTGCTATTGTGGATTGTCTAGAACTTGCCTGGTGTGTTTATAAAATGAAGTGAAGGATGTGAATTGTAGGAGATGATTTAGGCATTTCTTTGATGAACCAAATTTTTATCCCTCATTTTACCTACCTTGAAAAATTAATCCTAGTTAACCCCATTGAGCCTTGAGCCTATTCTTTGACAGCTGCAATATAAGCTTAATCCTTTTTCTTTCATTAGCCTTGAATTTGAACCAAAACTTCTAAGCGCTTAAAGGAAAAATACGAAAGAGTAAAGGAGTGAGAAGAATGAAAAGGAAGGGAAAGTAGCAATTCTAAAAGTTGAGAAAGGTCGAGGGTGCACTTGTTTGAATACGGGTGAGTATTAGTAGGGAGTAAGAAAATAAATAAATGAAAAGTTACTTGTAGAACTCCTTACTAATAAGCTAAAAGTGCCTAAAGAAATGGGGGAACAAAAGAGGAAAAAGAAAGCTGAAAGGAGAAAAAGGTGAAGTAAGGGAAGGGAAGTTCGTAATGAAGGCGTGATGTATTAAAAGCGCTTAGGAAAGATAGTCACTATTACTGGCCATAATAGTACCTACCCGCACCTGAGTTACATTACAACCTAAAAAGTCCTACTTGATCTTACATTCATATATCCTTAAATTAGTGGAATAAAACACTAAGGGCAAGCTTATGGGTCATTATATGATGCATGTGAATTCTTTGTGAGAGTGAGCGTAATTCTATTCATGTACCCACATATGTTGTGATTTAAAAATTGTTTTTGCGTGTGAAATTGCGTAACTCTCTTTTCGTGAGGACACATGTTGAATGAAGGATATAATTCATGTGGGATTTCTTAATCAGTTGATTTGCATGAGTTTGCTAAGATTGAGAGTCGATTCTTGAGGTTAAGAAGTCTTAACATAATTGTACTTCATTTCGATGATCAAGTCGTGCATGCTCTATTTTAAGCTTGTTATCTTACGTAATCATTATAGCCGTAGCTTGAATAATCTTGCTAAATGAGTTATGGGTGAGTCTCCATATGCATGAGATGTAAAAGGTTGTTCGAGGATGAACAAGACTTTAAGTGCGGGGTTGTGATCTCGGGCAAAATAGCATGCTCGAGTGACGCTTGATAACTTAATTTAGTCTTGTTTAGCTAAGTAATTGTATACATTTTCATGTGATTTTATATAAATGTGAATATATGTGCTAACCAACATGATTAGTCCTTGTTTTGTAGGTTTCAATGATTTTGAGGAACTAATTTATAAGTTGGTGAAGTAGCGGAATGGAGTCGGGAGCAGATGTGGCAGGCAGGCAGCACCAGCGCGCTAGCAACATGCCACGCCATGCCAGCTGCGCGACAGAGCAAGGCCAATGCGCTGCCCAAGCAGCGTGACACGCTGCCAACGCGGTGGCACTCGGCAGTTTCGGCTTTCGGAGGCAATTCCCAAAGAGCTTTCGTGTTACCTCCGTGTCACGGAGGCAGTGCTCCGCGATACACTCCGTGACACGGAGCCATTCCACGACAGGCTAAATTGTGCACGTTTCTCATTTATTATAGATAGGACCCTTAGCTCCTAAATCCAATTGGTCACGATTTTATTTTGGAAAACTACCTAGGAGTGAAGGGAGAAGTGGGAGAACTCATCTAGGGTTTGGCAAATTCCCGTCTCATCTACCAAATTCATGTAAGTATGTTAGTTTAGTAGTAGTTAGTTGTAGTTTTACGAACATGAATGGCAAGAACCCTTCCTCTAGGGTTGAAGCCATGAATTATGATTGTGATTTTATGAAATTGTTTTGGAATTAAGTTATTGATTGTTGTTTTCGTCTTGCATTCTGGATTGTTGGTTGTTTTTGTGATTGATCACCATGAAAGCATATATGTTAGCTTGGGCATTGGCTTGAGAAAGCATTACCTAGGTCAGGACATGAGAATGTAAGGAGCATGTTTGTATCTCACGATATAATTTCGTGTTAGGATAGAAATATACCTAACACCTTGCTTCGTTGATAAAACGGGGGTTGTTAAGAGACCAACTTAGGATTATCACATCACCACTCGAAGAAGTAGTTGTGAGGTTAAGTTGAGTTAAATGGTTAGACGCACGAAAGTCCCTAATCGTTTCCCCGTAAACCACAACATAATTAATTGCCCGCAAACTAGAAATTAGCATCCTCACTCACAATGATGCAGTGAGGCTAGTTTGCCGTGTTTAGAGGCTCGAAAGACCATGAACATGCAATTCTAATTATGTGCAACAACAATCTATAGTTTCATGCTTAACCCATTGCAATTCATAGTATCGCATGATTATCTGGCTTTAACTCTATGTTGCTCCTAGAGTAAATTCAGGATATTTCGTTGACCAAAACAAACTTAATTAAATCTCCCTCGAAAACTTCTATAACCAACACTTGAGAAAGTTAAGGTCACACTTGAAATGGATAGTTAGAGGAATGGGTCCAGTCCTTGTGGGTTCGACATTCCGGTTCTTAAAAAGAGTCACTATATTACTTGCACGACCCGTACACTTGCGGACGCGCGAATCGGGCATGTCAGAGGTGAGAGTAGGTCCTCGGCCATTTCTTCAGTAGCCCTCATGGCCTACCTATTTTAGCAGGGTGCATCATCTAGCCAGATGGTGGACATCATTAAAACTGCTCCTATGCCAAGACAGCACAACAGGATAAGGGCAAGTCGCCAGTAGTGGCCACAGGTATGTTGTGAATCTTTCATAACTCTTTGTATGTTACTAGCCCTAGAACCCCAGAATTTAATAAGGAGCTTTGTGTTTCCTGTTGAGAAAAGGTTGTCGATGCGTGATGCGAATAGTTGTTATTGCAAGGCTGCTGTGATGGTTAGAGGTAAAGGGGGAGTTACAAGTTAGTGAATTAGTTAGTCCGAACCTTAAGAAATATACAGGAGCCTTATAATGATAGCTTAAAGCTAAGGGGGAGATGGTAAGTATGTGAGCCTAGTCGGATCTTGGATTTGATAGTGGGGGAGTTCAAACCCTAACAATCATGATAAGTTGAACCCTTCAGGTCCAGATAATTTCTCTGGTAGTTCAGTTGAAGCTGAGTTATGCCCATCCCAATGTGAAGACTCCCAGAATTTCTAGATAACCTCTTCAGACAGTGATGCCAATCTTACTTTACGAATCCTTTAGGTTCATTTTCATGTTATGAATCAGTTTATGTGTGTTAAATCATGTTTCCCCATATGATCAGCCCGAACTCAGTCTTTCGAGTATGCCTAGCAGCTCAGCAGACTCAGGTTATCCCATTTATGTGCTTAGTTTTTGATGTCATGAATGATTTGTGCTCATGAGACCTTCAGTTGAAGTCAGACCAGATATTACGAATTCTAACCCTGTAACAGAAAGTGACTTGAGAGAGAAGGCTCAGTCCATAGTAGTTTAATTCCAGCTTGAGGGGAAGAATCCTTCTCAGTGTTCCATCTAGTTCCATGTAAGTTTTGTGTCCTTCGGTCTCCTTTACGCCATAACATGCATAATCGAGTTAGATATTCAGTGCGAATATGTAAGATCAACCCAAAGCCTGATGCTCCATTAGTTTTAGCTATAATTGATTGATTGAGGAAAAGTTTTTGTTTCGTTCCCATCCTTTCAGTATGTTTAGCCAACATTCGAGGATGAATATTTCCAAGGGGGAGATATTGTAACACCCCGAATGTTTCTAAGATCGGATTTCGGGCATAAGGAAAGAATTAAGATAGAAGGTGGAAAATTTTATCTCAGAACGAGTAGGGGTACGACTCATTAGGTGACCCCACAAGTCCTGGTCAGACCCGTGGGGAGTTGTCAAGGGATGTGATTTGGACCAGTGGCCACGGACGACCCAACGAGTCATTAGGTAACCCCACGACTCATTATGTCGGTCATTGGATGGAGGTTGGAATTTCTGGTGAGTTGGGGCAGTGGAAACAACGGGAGGTCTGAACGAGTCTTTACGTCGAGGAACGACTCGGGGAATTATTCGACAGGCCTGAAGGATTTTGAGCATTTGAACCAGTGCACTCCACGAATGAGTCCCCACGAGTCGTTGCTCGACCCCACGACTCGTGGAGTGCCTCGTGGGGTCTGGCAGAGTGATTTTGCCTACGTTTTTCTAGGGGCATTTTCATAAACTCCTATGCTTTTAACTTCTAAACTATGTCATTTTCAGTGCTATGTGGGACGATTTTAAAGGGATATCTAGCCTAAACACTTATTCTTCATGAAACAACTTCCCCAAACCTTCTTCCTCTCCCTCCCAAGGCTCAAGGGATTTCAAGGGATTTTTCCAAAGGCTTCAAGGTCAAGTGCACGCGGGGAATTCTTCGAAGTAGGTATATGGGTCTTTCAACAAGGATAATCTTCCATCCTTGTGCCCTAAAATGCTTTTATCGAAAAGCCCAATTTCGATTATCCTAGAAGAGCATGACCTAGGGTTTTTAAATTGATGGAGAATTCTTTTATAATTATCTAACTTCCAAGATCTATTGTGATTATGAGCTAAGTATGATGTAAAATAATTGGGTTACCTTGAAATATGTGTTGGGTGATGAAAAATATGGGGTTATAGAATGTTCTTCATATAGGGCTTGAATTGTGAATAAGGTTTTATTATTGCTCACTCAATTATCGCAAATTTCTTGTATCCATGTTTAATATGTGAAGATTGTATTATTATCCCTAAGGACTTGAATGTGTCATTGATAGACATGGTGAGAATAAATTAGAGTTCATAGGCTTGAATGTTTGAGAGTAAAATATACATGTCTTTTATGTTTTTGATGGAATTGATTGGGTATGAGGTAAAATATGGTAATGACCTAATAATTAATGCTTCCTTCTTATGAATTGAAGTAAAATCTCGAAACGGGTCTTATGAAATGATAATGTATGTTTCTTCCATGATTTTGTGATAGATGTATATGTTATAAGTTAAGCATATGGCTACCCGTAAATCCAGAATATAAGAATTTATCTATGCATGCTAAGGTATGAATCGAGTATATGGATCATGAATGACCCTATGATATATGTTGAATGGTATGAAGCCAAAACTTAATGCGGTGGAAGTACAAAGCGTAATGTGAATCTATAGATACTCTCTACATGTAAGATGTTTGAAGAAATATCGATGTGACTCTATGATGGCAGGAATTATGATGATAAAGTATGAGATTGGTATTTTCAGAATCTTGGGCTTGTTGTTAGTAGAAAATAGCTTCGATCCTTCCGAAATGAATGTGTATGACGAAGGCAGTGTATGTTTATATTTATAACTAGCTATAGTAGCATGGATCAAACAGATGATAATAGATCAGTACTCCTCATGCTCTAGCCCATTCGGGATCCTCCATAGTAGAGAGAGAGACTCCCTAGCACAGTAGGGATCCTCCATAGTAGAGAGAGACTCCCTAGCACAGTCGGGATCCTCCATAGTAGAGAGAGACTCCCTATAACAGTCGGGATCCTCCATAGTAAAGAGATACTCCCTAGCACAGTCGGGATCCTCCATAGTAGAGAGAGACTCCCTAGCACAATCGGGATCCTCCATAGTAGAGAGAGACTCCTTAGCTCATTCGGGACCCTCCATAGTAGAGAGTGACTCCCTAGTTCAGTCAGGTTCCTCCATTGTAGAGAGTGACACCTTAGTTCAGCTGGGGCTTCCCATAGTAAAGGATGACTCCCTAAATGATGATGTCAGCATAACTCAGTTCTGTATGACCCATATTTCATATTATAATGGGCTTTGAATATAATGATAATCAGTCTCAGTATTCAGTAGTGATCTAGTATAGTGTGTGATGCTAAATTCAGATTCGGCTCTTATTAAATGTTTAGAACTTAACCTTATGCATGAGTTCAATGATGTTGCATAAAATGAGATTCAAAGGAAGGTTTTATGTACATGTATGTATATGTGAATCATGAGATGATGGTGACATGTTGAATCAGTTACATTGATGTATTTAATTAATTCCTTATCGTACATTTGTTTATTTAATTATCTATGTTATCCTGCATGCTTAGTACATTCCAAGTACTGACCGCACACCTTTTATGCTATATCGTTTCATGATATAGATTCAATTTTCCAGACTCGACCTCGTGACGCTTCCTCTCTTCTCAGCAGCTAGTGGTAAGTCCTCATCTTCCGAGGACATGATTTATGTTCATATTTTCTTTATGTTTCAGTTTTCCAAATTTAGGAGTTAGTTGGAGGCTTGTCCCAGCAACTCATTTGTTTAGTAAAAGGCTTTCAGACTTGTTTAGATAGATTCAGTGATGTATCTAGTGATGTTACATTTATGATTATGGATTTTCTTAATGACTCTTGTAGTTAGCTTCCGCTTAATCATGTTATTAGTTTTCTCTTTGATAAGTAATATGCTATGATTATGCTATGGGTCGACTTGGAGCCTTTTGGGGCTCCTTGTCCCGTGTTACGGCTAGGATGTAAACTCGGGTTGTGATAGCTTCAGATAAAACAGGCAAGTTTAATGACCCCTTAGGGCGAGTAACCACCTATCCTGTCAGTCATTGGTGGAGGAACAGCCGAATAGCAGAAATACCCCAGGGAATGACAAACGATTCAATGAGCCATCGTATCCTACAATGACTCATTGCATGGATCATTGTAACTAGCAGAGTCCATTTTCTAGACGAATCATTAAGGGCATTTTCATCATTTCTAAGCTCCTAATTCCTAAAACTACATAATTTTAAGCCCTGAAAGGAGTGTTTTTAGATGGTTTAGTCTATCTCAAGTCATTAGACTCCCATGCATGCAATGTTTTGATTTTCTCTTTGAAGATCAAGCTAGAATTCTCTCAATTCTTCCCCAATTCTCTTGGGCTTTTAAGGATAATTTGAGAATCAGTTTACCCAGGTATATAGGGCTATGAATGAGAGTTTTCTTTCACTCTCATGTCCAAATTTCTTCTCAAGTTCATGAATTCAAGTATATAGATTTTTAGGGTTTTAACCCTATTTTATAAAATTCTCAATGATATGTTTATGGGTATAATCCCATCATGTTTTAAAGAATTTTTTAAGTTTAATGGGAAGATTTTATACATAATTTGATTAAAAATTCATGATCTCAAGATATTAGAAATTATACCCTATTATTCAACTTTTATGCAAAGTCATGCTTATGATTCATGATTTAAAGTATGATGAGATATCTAGCATGAATGAATGTTTATAAATTTTCCATGTATGAATTTATGATTTTTGACTTATGAAGTATATTGCAAGTATGCATGATTTTATGATTTGGGCAAGCCCGCACAAGTTAAGTATGTTTTCATAATTTGGCCAAGACTAATAAGATCAACTTATTATATGTTTTGGGGTCAAGACTCTTAATGCAGCTTATAACATGTTTTGGAGTCGAGACTCCTAATATCAGATTTCAGAATATGGATGTAACTTTCAGCTTCGTTGAAAAATGAATGGGAGCACTATGCATGTTTTTGAGAGTAGTGTCTAGCACCGAGTAGGCTTGGGGTTCCAAGGTTTCCCGGTCTCAGAACTATGCACCAATGTAGGTATATATATATATATATATATATATATATTGGGACCTCTCAAGATAGTTTTCCCCTACCCCTAAGGGGCCTTAACTTGATATTGATATCATGGTATCATTTTTAGCTCTGGCAAGATTTTAAATGGCTCTGCCCACTTGACTGTGATAGTTGGGGTATCACATAAGCTCTATCGTGATGGTGTCAGTTAGGACGAGTCTCTCATTATTCCTCATGATTTCAGTTGTTCATGTTCACAACAGATTTGACCTAATGATCAGTTTATGAGTTTTTACTTACAATTTCAGTTATACAAGTTATATGATTTCTATTTCTAAATCTTGGGTCACTATGTTCAGTTATGATAATCATCTCATGACTATGTATGTCTGAGATACAGCTTTCAGTATGCAGTCCTTACTCTCTTGATCTAATGATTTATATTTATATGCTTGATTCTAGTTAATATTTACTCAGCATGTTTTAGTTACCTTATATACTCAGTACATTCAAAGTACTGACCACATACTTTATGCTATATCATTTCATGATATAGGTTCAGGTGATCTAGTTTAGTCTCGCCGATAGCTCGCTCTCCCTATCAGCTCATTTCAGCCCAGCCTTGGGTGATTCCTCATTATTTGAGGGCATCTATCATTTCAGTTTGTGTTGTCATTTTATTTCAAACTTGGAGATAGCTAGGGGGCTTGTCCCAACAACTCATCAGTTAGTAGAGGATTTTCAGAAATAGACCAATATGTTCGGCTTTGAAACCTAGTATTGTGATGTTATCGTTCGATATACGTAATGTTATTCATACTTTCGCTTAATTGTGTTTAAGTTATCAGTTTCTGCTTTAATATATGCTCTTTAGTTGCTATGTTCATACCATGGGTCGACTTGGAACCATTCGTGGTTCTAGATCCCGTATCTCGGTCTGGTGTCCCAGCTCAGTTGAGACATACTTTCTTGGAAAATGTGAACAAAAGCAAGCGAGTTGAATTTTAGACATTGTTGGGCAACTGTGTGCCACAGATCTTGCTCTGCGGAACGCAGGTTCAATGCAGGTTGGGTATTGGGCTTCAGGCTCACTGCCTTACACCTGCATTCCACCTATGGGCCGATGATCCCCATATGTAAAATGCAGAAACGCAGGTGCTAGTACCAAATACAGTGATTTTTCCTTTCCCCTGCGATTTAACTGCAGGCCGCAGGTTCGCACCTACAAGACGCAAGTGTAATGCAGGTGCTGGTAGTGATTTTATTAGTTGCTTTGCTTTGCTTGCTATCCAATTTCTTTTATTTTTCTTTCCTTAGTCTAGTGTAGCTTCTTTCTTTTATTTTCTTTAAGAAAAAAACAAAAATAGAGTGGTTGTGTGTTGTGGCACTCACATTATCTTACAGAAAAATGTCCTCATTCAGGCGTCGGGATAAAGAAAAGCTCGCTCCTATGGGGGATGGTGCATATTAGGAATCTGATCTAGCAGAGGAACGGAGAATCTCCCAACTATGCTTTGGGCTTGAAGGAATGGAGGCTTACTACCTCTCTTTCAAGGAGAAGCAAGCAATTACAGAAGAGGCCAGATTTAATGTTGACTCTTTTAAGACTGACTTCCCCAATATTGACAAACAATTTGACATACGGGATTGGGAGCCTTTCACTCAGCCCTTGAACCCCTACCTTCAAGAGTTGGTGCAGGAGTTTTATGCCTCCTATAGGGCCCAGTAGGACATTCTGAAGCACAAAGGCCGAGTAGACATGATGCCTTTCTTATCATCCATGCTAGTGTGAGGCCAAGAAGTAGACATCACCCTTGAGGCAATCAATTCAATTTATTGGGAAGATCCAGTCCGTCCTGGCTCGGGGTTCACAAGGAGATTGGCAGCCAAAGAAAATCAATATGCATAGGTGGCAGGTATTATTGCTGAAAGTCATCCTCAATGGGCGGTTATGAAGAGTGATATTCATCGCCATGATTTGAAATTTGAAGCTAGAATATGGCTTGGCCTGGTGTGCGTCTGTATTATCCCCTCCAAAAACACAACATATGTTCCAATTGATATAGCCATCCTCATAACATGCATCATAGGTAGGATTCATATTAATGTGGGGGAGATTGTAGTTGAGCAATTCAAGAGAAAGACTCGACAGCAAGCTAATTCCATGCCTTACTCGATCCTCGTTAGCTTGCTATGCCTACGGATTGACTGCCCTTTGTTTCGACTGCAAGATAAAATGCGCTGTGCATAGGGAGTCATTGACTTGGCTACAAAGACAGACAAGGACACTCCAGCTTTCAAAAAGCCGAAGTTAACTTCAGGACCAAGTGATCCTCCATCCACCGGGATGTCGAGAGATGCCCCTATTTTACCTATGGCTAATAGACAAGTCTCTCCACAGGCAGGAAGTGAGTTCTTATCTAAACATTCAAGAACTGAGTTCTTGTCTTTAAGACTTGATTCGCGTTTATGATAAAAATATACCTAATACGCCTCGCTTGGTTATTAAACGAGATGATAGTTAAACACTTGAAATTGAATTGTCACATTACCACTCATAGATGTAGTTGTGAAGTCAATTCTAGGTTAAATGATTAGAGATTCGAAAGACCATAGTGAAGGGCATTAGCCCCGTAAACCACAACTCAAGATAAATGCATCTGAGTTAGGCTATCACATCCCCGCTCAACCATGTAGTTGTGAGGCTAATTTGAATAGATGTTTAGAGGCTTGAAAGAGTATAAACATAGCATAAATCTTGTGCATCAACTATGAAGATAACTACTTGAACCAATGAGAATGATAGCTATGTGCGATTATTGGCCTTGACCCTAGATTCCTCTTTGATATCGATTATAACTCAATTTAGTTCATCTTTGATTTGATAGTTAACCTTAGACTCATAAACAAACAACAAAGTCTTGGTTACGTTTGCACTTGTGAAAATTGAGATTAATACTTAAGTTTAATTACTTACTGAAAGTCTAGTCTCTGTGGGTACGACATCTAGCTCGCAAAAGCTACTTTACTACTTGTACGACCGCATGCGCTGGAGCGCGAATGAGACTAGAGCAGTGAACATACACAGAAATCTGCTCGTTCCTCTAGCTAACTAAAACAAACACGGCTGTCTTCAGGGTAAAAAATAAGTTGAGAAAAGGACTATAGGTATAAGATATCCAACAAAGTTCCCGTACACTAAAACAGATCCACAATCACATTTCGTGTTTTAAGGAAAAATTTTGAAGTTGACAATTTAAGATGATTAGGCGGGAACTATGATAAGAACTGAGAAATAATTGTACTAAAAGATAATACTTTTTCATTTTAAATAAAATAGTGTTGTTATTTTTGTTATTTTATTCACATCCTCAAAAAAATATTAATTATATTCTTTTAATTTTACTCTTATCTAAATAAAAAAAAATCTTGCATACTTTAGAAATTATCAAAGAACTATATCTTTTTGAGGTATTTATTAAGGATAAATTAATAAAAGTACATCTTAATATATAAAAATAAGTAGTTTTTTAAAGGGCATGCCTAAACTAAAAATATCATTTCTTTTGAAATGGAGGGAGTAGAGTATTATTCCATCTATTTCAAAATAAGTTGTGTATTTATCCTCTCATTTTGTTTTAAAACAAGTGGTATTTTATATTATCAAGAACACATTAATAATATTCTTTCAATTTTACCCATATTTAAATAAAGATAGTTTTACATAGCCAAAAATTTATTAAAGAGTTATATTTTTTTAATGTATTTATTAAGGTTAAATTAGTAGAAATACATCTTACTTCCATGTATAATTTTTTAAGAGGGGTGCCCCAAATTAAAAACACCACTTAATTTAAAATGAAGAAAGTATAAAGAAAGTTAAAAGTACAATTTATTGAAATTCCAGTTAATTATGCTTTATAAGAAGTACGTCTTTTATTTCAGTTAAAGTATCTTAATTTGATTGAGCACGGAATTTAAGAATTAAAAAAAAATTTAAATTAAAAATGCACGCAATTTTTTAAATTTTATTGTCTTAAATTTGTTATATAAGATACTAAAAAATTTTAAATATAAAAAAAGGATATTTTTTTTGAGAAAAAACAAAACAAAAAAAAAAGTAAGATATTTAAATTGAGAGCGGGAGTAAATAATTATGAGAAAAGAGAAACTAGTAAAAATTAGAATTTAATTGAAAAAAAAAGAGAATTTTTAATTGTGTTATTATTTGCAGAAGGTAAGGGAGAAGAGAGTCGAGAGAGTATGGGACATGTGTGCAGGTATCCAGGCATTGAAATATCAATTTTGCAATAACTTTCTCATTAAATGCTTTCACCTACACTTTGCTTATTTTGAGAAGCTGTAGTTTTATAGCGTTTAATGCCCACTTTTTCTTCTCCTCCTCCTCCTCCTCCTCTTCTTCTCACCAATTCATCACCTCTTCATTCTTGAGGCTAGCTAAGACCGCCACTCTATAACTTTGAGATAAATCGTTTTGAACTGTTTTGCAGCAGTGAAAAAGGGCTGAGAAATGTCGTTTTCTTCAAGTATATTTTGTATCTCTTGAACTGAAATATGCAGCTTCTTGGGTACAAATCAGGTTTTATTATATTGAACATACATAGGAAAAAGCCGAGGTATTTCCAGCAGGATTGACAAAGGACAGCCAAGTTGCAGGGAGGGTATTATAATAGTTTGAGACAAGGTTTTGGCGAGGAAAGTTCTGAATTTTGGGCTCTTTTCATCCCAGCCGTGGTATGTTTGAACCATTTTTCTAGTTTCTGTTTCCCAATGTCGTTTTCCTTTCTGTCTTTTCATAAATCAACTCACACAACTATGGAGAATGAGAAGTGGTGTTTTGCTTCTGACAAAAAGATTGATGAGAAAAGGAAAAAGGTGAAAGCACTGACCTTTTGTTTGTGTACTTGGGTTTAAGCGTAGTGACTTTATTGGTTTAATTTGTTAACATTTTTGCTGTAATGAGCACTTTTAAGTCCTGTATTGTGAGAGACATGGTAATGTGGAAATGTAGATACCTTGTAAAAGCTTTTGTGCTCCTTGTCGTATTTTCAAAAGTTTCAGGCTTGGGATCAATGTCTTCAATTGCCATATCTTATGGTGAATATGGTTCTGTTTTCTGTGGCTTGAAGTCGGATGGATCTCATCTGGTGAGCTGCTATGGCTCCAGTTCTGCTATAATCTATTCAACTCCAGCTCATTTCCCTTTTATTGGTCTGACTGCTGGAAATGGGTTTGTCTGTGGACTTCTGATGGACTCGTACCAGCCTTATTGTTGGGGAAGAAGCAACTTTGTCCAAATGGGAGTGCCTCAACCCATGATCAAAGGCTCCCAGTACTTAGAAATCTCTGCAGGTGAAAATCATTTGTGTGGACTAAGGCAACCCTTAGTGGGGAAGCATAGGAACACTTCACTGGTGGACTGCTGGGGTTATAACATGACGAGAAACAATGAGTTTGAAGGTCAGATCCAGTCTATTTCAGCTGGTTCTGAGTTCAACTGTGCTCTGCTTTCTCTCAACAAAAGTGTTCTCTGTTGGGGCGATGAGACTAGCAGCCAGGTTATTAGTCTAGCACCGAAACATTTGAGATTTCTCAAGATCGCAGCTGGGGGATATCATGTCTGTGGGATCCTAGAGGGGGTGAGTTCTCGAGCGTATTGCTGGGGAAGGAGCTTGAACCTTGAAGAGGAATTCTCTGTTACTCATTCTGCTAAACTCAATGTTGAATTGGTGGCCCCCAGCGATCCAATTCTATCCGTTGTTGGTGGTAAGTTTCATGCTTGTGGGATTAAGAGCTATGATCGTAGTGTCGTTTGCTGGGGTTACAGTGTTGAGAAAAGCACACCACCTCCTAGTGGAGTTAGGCTTTATGAGATAGCAGCTGGTGATTACTTCACTTGTGGAATCCTGGCGGAAATTTCACTTTTGCCTGTTTGTTGGGGCTATGGCTTTCCCTCATCTCTTCCACTGGCTGTTTCTCCTGGAGTCTGCAAGCCTAGACCATGTGCCTCTGGCTTCTATGAGTTTAACAATGGAAGTGCAACTTGCATGTCTCCTGATTCTCGCATTTGCCTTCCCTGCACCAATGGCTGCCCTGCCGAAATGTATCAACAGTTTGAATGCACTTCATCTACGGACAGACAGTGCACGTATAATTGTTCAAGTTGTACCTCTGTTGACTGCTTTTCCAACTGTTCCAGTGCTATTTCTGGAAAGAAGAATGCGAAATTTTGGTCACTCCAGTTACCAGTAGTTGTTGCTGAGGTTGCATTTGCAGTATTCTTGGTGAGTGTTGTATCTCTGACTTCGATCGTGTATGTTCGCTACAAATTAAGGAACTGTACATGCTCAGGGAAAGGTCCTAGTCCTAGGAAGAATGGTTCTTTCCCTAAGGAAATTGCTAAAGATAGGGCTGATTTGGATGATCTTAAGATAAGGAGAGCTCAGATGTTTACTTATGAAGATCTTGAGAGAGCAACTGGGGGATTCAAAGAAGAATCACAAGTTGGAAAGGGTAGCTTTTCGTGTGTGTTCAAGGGGGTTTTAAAAGACGGTACTGTGGTTGCTGTCAAGAGGGCTATAATGTCATCTGACATGAAGAAGAATTTAAAGGAGTTCCACACTGAGCTAGACTTGCTGTCTAGGTTAAATCATGCTCATTTGCTCAATTTGCTAGGTTATTGTGAAGAAGGTGGAGAGAGATTGCTAGTTTACGAGTACATGGCTAATGGCTCATTGCATCAACATCTACATGGGAAAAAGAAGGAACAATTGGATTGGATAAGAAGGGTAACCATTGCAGTCCAAGCTGCTCGTGGAATCGAATATTTGCATGGTTATGCATGTCCACCTGTGATTCACAGAGACATCAAGTCCTCAAACATCCTTATAGACGAAGAACACAATGCTCGAGTGGCTGATTTTGGGCTTTCCTTGCTTGGACCTGCGAATAGCAGTTCCCCATTAGCTGAGTTACCAGCAGGGACACTTGGGTACCTTGATCCTGAGTACTACCGATTACATTATCTTACGACCAAATCTGATGTCTATAGCTTTGGTGTTTTGCTTTTGGAAATTCTCAGTGGTCGGAAAGCCATTGACATGCAATATGATGAAGGCAACATAGTGGAGTGGGCAGTCCCATTAATCAAAGCTGGTGAAATAGAAGCAATATTGGATCCAGTCTTGAAACCACCTTCTGATGTTGAAGCTCTTAGAAGAATTGCTAATATAGCCAGTAAATGCGTGAGGATGAGAGGGAAGGAGAGGCCAACAATGGACAAAGTAACGACAGCTTTGGAGCGAGCACTTGCTCAATTAATGGGTAGTCCAAGCAATGACCAGCCTATCTTGCCAACAGAGGTTGTTCTGGGAAGCAGCAGATTGCACAAGAAGTCCTCATCAAATCGGTCAACCTCAGAAACAACAGATGTTGCAGAAACTGAGTATCAGAGGTTCGTCGAATTCAGAGCTCCTTCCTGGATTACTTTCCCAAGTGTTGCATCATCTCAGAGGAGAAAGTCTTCAGTATCAGATGCAGATGTTGAAGCAAAAAATTTAGAAACTAGGAACTGTGGAAATGGCACTGACGGGTTGAGAAGTTTGGAAGAAGAAATTGGACCAGCTTCTCCTCATGAACACTTGTTCTTGAAACACAACTTCTAATTAACATAACACCAAAAAGGAAATGCTCTGCAGGTTGATGCTTATTTTGTTTGTGGAAGAAATGTATACAAGTAAAAAGAAATGTTGTGAGTTCTTGATAAATAGAACCCCTGTGATCAAGAATTCCCCCTCAACCATTGGCGATGAGCTCTAGCTAGATGTTTGATCATGTAATTGTAAGTTCAATTTTAATTTCTTTTTTCTTGCAATCAATTCTGATACTTTGATGTTTTCGTGGTAAATTAAAGTTCATGATATTATTGTTATTTAATCTGTATTCCAGTGATTAAAACAGTATGCAAAATAATTTGTATAAGTAAAACAGAGATGGACATACTAAATCGAGCCCACTAATTTCACAGTGTGTCCTTAGAGAAATAATTCTCCTCCAAGTACCCGAGGTAATGGAATATATCCTCTCAGGATAGAATGATTTACTCACCAGTGTAGCGGTACCATAAACTCTGGTGTCAGTGAACTAACTCAACAGTAGTAAGTCACACGAGAATTTTTAAAATGCAAGAAGAAAAATAGAGTGTAGAAGATCAAAAAATTCATAAGAAATATGTGAGAATTCAGCTTATATATATAACCATTGAAGTTAATCTTCAGAAAAGGTGCAACTTTGAAAGTTGCAACCTTTTGGTCGGAAAGAATGCCGAAAAATGGGTTAAAATCCGAGTCAAAAATTTTTAAATTAAATAATTATTTTTCCTCATTATTTCTTCCGTCTATTTTTCATTCACCTGTCTTTAGAACCCGATAATCATGGACCGTGTACTAGATCCTTCTGTTGAGTTGGAACTGAATTCGTCTATTCTAATATTGGCCAACTTACATTGAAAAAAAAGGTGAAGTCGTTTTACTATTTTTTTAAAAAATTAAGTATATAAAAATAGGATATACATGCTATGAATTCTAATCATTAATCACTTGCGCGGTTTGGTCGCAGGTTAGAGTTATTCGGGTATTGATAATATGAATTAGTTGTGAAGAAATTTATGTATTATTTTATGTAGGGATTAGTTGTGCAGGTTTTAGTTATTTATGTATTAGTTATGCAGGTTTTAGTCAAGCAAATATTAATTATGTAGGTATTAGTTATGCAAATATTAGTTATGTAGATATTTGATTATTGAATATTTAATTTATTGTTAATTAATATATGTTATTTATAAGTAAATAAGTAAGCAAATAGTAGAAATTTCTATTGTATAATTTTTTTTTTAACAAAAAAAGCAGAAACTGGAGGTTTAAATGCATACCGAATAACAAAAATATATACCAAATAAAAAAAAATGATACACCGAATAAAATATTCACTTTACATACACAAAAAGAAGACACCGAATAAAAAGAAAGTACTAACTAATTTTGGGCAAATATGCATAAAAAAATGATAACTTAAAAAAGAGTATCGAATTAACAAAAAAATTTAAAAGTAAATTGATAGGTGTAAATATATAATTTTATTATTTTAATCCATGTATAACTAATATCCACATAACTTACATCCACCTTCTACCCTGCATAATATTATATATAAATTTTCTCATAAGTTATGTGAGTATTAATGATATAAAATTACTAAAACACAATCAAACACCATATTATATTAATACATGAATAACTTTTATTTTATTTAAAAATCAAACAATACATAAAATTAATATATGAATAACCAAATTATTCATATATTAATTTGAGTCATATCCTTGGAGAGCGCAGTACAACAGAGAGTTGTATGCTGCATTCGGAAGGATGAATCGCTCCCGGAAAAAAATCTATTGATTGTATCCCAATTGATTGGACCGTAGGTGCAATAACCCTATGGTCCCTTAGTTCGTCACACAAATGTTGGGGTAATGAAACCTAAACTCACCCAATTCGTCTAAACCCATTTGGTAGATCAAAATGTAACTCAATTCAAACAAGCGAAGAATATTAAAAAAAATAAAAATTCTCTCTTATTAATTTAGGAAAAAGTATATAAAATGTCTAATAAAAATAAATTAATTCTGATTTGCTTTTTCTCTTATTAATTTTGACAATATTCATTTGCCCCAAAATATTACCCTAATTTTTTATTATTATTTTTATCTTTTTGTCTCTTTATTATAAACATCATTTGCTAATTTCATTATTATTTGTTTTCTATTTGTTTATTTTATTTTGTTTTCTTTTTTTTCCCTCTTAATCCTTTTTTTTTGGTTTAGTTTATCTTCTTCTTTTTTGTTCGTTTCTCTATTTTTGTTTAAAAGATAAAAGTATTAATTAATAATTTATAGACTAATAAAATATAAAAAATTAAATCATTGGACTATGACTTTTTTTCCTTTTATTTTTTTAATTTAATAATGAAACAAATGCACCCTCATAGCTGTAAAAATTAATGAATATTGATAAAATTATTTTGGTTGCTTTTTCCTCAGTAATTAATGTTATTTTCCGTTTATTTCTTTTTTGATGTTTCATATTCTCCTTTTGTTTTTTTCTCTCACTTTATTTTTCTCCTACTAGCTCATTTTTATGTTTTATTTGTCTCTTGTAGCATTTTTTTGGCTTGATTTTATCTTTTTTTTAAAAGAAAAATTAATTCATTTTTATGATACCTTGTCAACATATGATATATACCATGTAGGTATTATAGAGGACTGAAAAGTGTCTCATTAAAGTAGACCTCAATGATATCATGTAGTATATATACACACTCTATGATGGTATTATGGAGGATTAAGGAGTATCTCACTGAAGGATCAAACAAACACACACACAGAGTGATGGTATCATCGATGACTGAAATAGATCTCAATGATACCATGATAGTATATAGATATAATGTGATGGTATCATGGAAGAATAAGGAGTGTCTTACTAAAGAATTGAAGTAGACCTCAATGATACTATGCTAGTATAAAGATATATTGTGATAGTATCATGGAGAACCGAGGAGTGATTCATTGAAGGACTGAAGCAGACCTCAATGATAGCACAACAATATATAAATACACGGTGATGATATCATGAAAGATTGAGGAGTGTCTCGCTGTCTCAATGAGAGCATAACAATATATAAATATATAGTGATAGTATCTTGGAGGACTGAGGAGTATCTAACTAAAAGATTGAAACAGACCTTAAGGATACTATGACAATATATATCATAGAGGACTAAGGAGTGTCAGTATATGAAATTTTATGTGAGTCAGTCATTAATAACACCATGCCAGTATTAGATATACTGTGATGGTATCATGGAGGACTGAAGAGTGTCTTGCTGAAAGACTAAAGCAAACTTCAATGATACCATGACAATATATAAATATACTATAATGGTATCATTGAGGACTGAAATAGATCTCAATAATACCATGACAATAGATTGATATACGGTGATGGTATTATACAGGGCTGAGAAGTCTATCATTGAAGGACTGGAGTAGTTATTTATGATACCATGACAGTATATTGATATACTCTGATGGTATCATGAAAGATTGAGAAATCTCTTACTGAAGGATTGAAGTAGACCTCAATGAAAATTACAAGAAATTTAAAAAGAACAATAAACAAAAAGAGCAAAGTGAATGAAAATAGATTATGGAGAAAAAAGAAAAATAAATAAAATAATAAAAATAAAAAACAAATAAAATAAAAAAATAAAATAGAAAATAAACAATAAAGGAGAAAAAATTAAGTATAAAATTAGATTTTGGTAAAAATAAAGAATAATATGATTTGAGCAAAAAAATAAAAGAATGAAAAAAAGATAAAGAACAAAGAAAAAATTAGAACAAAAAATAAAGGAGAAAACAAAGAAAAAAAGGACGAGGAGAAAAAAAATAAAAGAAAGGAGCTAAAATTGAGCATGAAATTAGATTATGATTAAAAAAAATAAAAACTCTAATTTGAAAAAGGATGAAGAAAATTTATAAAATATATTTTTTTATTAATTTTATTTAATAAATAAGCTAGTGATTTTAGTATTTTTTTAGTCACTTCTTGTTGTAGTCTGATTATTTATTTATTTTTATATTTTTATTAGTCTAAAGATAGTTAGTTACTCTATTAATTTTTTTTATATTTAATAATTAAAATAAAAATATAAAAAGATAAGGCCAAAATAGAAACAAAAAATAAACTAACTTAAAAAAGGAATAAAGAAATTACAGAAAGAGATAAAATAATATCATGATGGTGATAGCTAAAAGACAAAACATGAAAAGCTCACAGCTGATGTCATGCTGACATGTCACGTCCCAAATTACCCCCTAGACGTGATTGACACCTTTCATATACCATCGGCCAAGCAAACCGAATTTTCATATCTTAACCACTAATTCACAACACCAAATAAATCATATAAGTACCCAAACAATATGATAATTAATTATGAAATAGTTAATATCTCCAAATATTTATTTAAAACTCTTGCCCAAAACCCACACTAGACCATGGGGCATCTAAGAGAATTACAAAGGAAAAGATATTAATGAATAAGTGATGAGAACTCTTTTAAAAACTTCCACAAATAATGTGGTGGCTCACCTCAACAACTAGATCAACTCTAGCCAACTTGTTGGTTAATAGCTTCATTGTCACCAACAATATCTGCATAGACATGCAGGTAAGGAATGAGTTATACATAAATATAACCCAATAAGATCCTCGGCCCACCACTTTAATACCCCTGGAATGAGTGTTAGAAAATACAACCATAACAAGCACAAAAATAGTATGCACATAAATATATTTCATAATGTAATACTCAATAAAGTCCAAACAGACGTTCATAAGATCACACTGTATATCTCAACACAACTCGCACTCAGGACTTGTCATACGGTAATGAAAAAGATCAACCTAACACCTCGACCAGTCCTCGGTAGCATATATAATGCCCTAATAATATACTACGACAACAAGTATAAGGCGCCTAACATGCTACAACAACACATGTATGCCTCTAGAAACTATATCATGGCAGCGAAGGAAGGATATCCAACTCCCCAACACCATGGTATGATACCATGCCACACCACAGATCAACTATTAGATAATTTTTTAAAAATTGTATTTCTCAATGTAATATATATGTGGTTAGTCAAAGACTACCGATTCTACCAAGTACATTCTTGTTCCAACACATGGACCATGCAGACAAAATACAAAAAAATATAAAGTTTAAAACAGGTTTGAAAAGCAAGCACCAAAGCTTAAATTCTCACTTACCTTGAACTCACAACTCAAGCACACTTTTTAATAATTCATAATTATACTCTCGAATCTCCGGATCACCTCAAACTACAGAAAAATGGATTTAGAATGGTCAAAAACCTTTCGGTAGATGTTTTCTTAATTTTTAATAAAAGCCAAATTTGCAGTCAAAGGGTTGACCTAAAAAGTCAATTTTGGTCAACGGGGCAGAATTTTTGAACCATAATCACAATAGATTCTCCTCGATGAGAGGATTTCAAAACACTATTCAAAATCGATTTTTGATAACGTTTGCACTTTCAAATCAATGATTTAGTTTGGAGAACTCTAGAGCTAAACTTTTTCAGTTCTTCATAATTTCTCAATGTTTTCACCATAAAAACTCCCTCATAATCACATAATAAACTTAAATAAAATATTAAAATTATTATCTTGATATTTTGGATCGAAAATCCTTATTTTTCTCTCCTCTTTTCTTCTCTTTTTCTCCCTTTCTTTTCTCGTCCACTTTTTTCTTTTCCTGTTATTGAGCTTGTCTTTTTTTTTTTGGTTCTGCCAGCATCGTTGGCTCTTATTTTAATTATGCTTTGCCTATTTTTTTTATTTTGTAAAATAATCAAATAACCCTTAAAAAATATGGGTTATTATATGACGTTAGCCCCAAAAATAAAAAGAAAATGGGGTATTTTGTATAATCATTTTGCAGGGTATTAAAGTAAAGAAACACTATCATGTAAGTTTCTTTTTATGGAAATCTATGTTATTCTCCCATTTAACCCCATTTGGCCGATGTAACACCCCAAAAGTCCCTAAGGCTAGACCTAGGACTAGTGAGTTGAGATATTTTAACGCCTCGAATTTTTGAACTAAGTTTGAAATTGTTCTAGGTATATGGATAGATCCGAGCCTGATAATTTTTATGAAAACTAGGTGTTATGATTAAGTGTGAAAAGTGCATTGGATACAAATTAAGATCATAAGAAACCTCTAGCACAAAGTTAAGTTGAGAGCTTTCTTACCAATTGAGTTTTCGTATAAGTTCTTAAAAGGGTCAACTTCAAATGACCATAACTCCCATTTTACAAAGTTTTTTTGGGTGATTCAACACAACAAATTGAATCTCTTTGAGTCTTCTTTTCAACTCATCTAACTTTGCGTCAATTAGAGTTCGGAGTAAAACGTTATGAGCAGTTTAGTGAAACAAGTAAAAATTACACCAAACCACAAAATGATTCATCAGGTGAGTCATTAAGTCACCTAACGAATCATTAGGTGACCCTTTAAGTGGAAAAAATTAGTGGAAAACTTGAGTTTTTGAGAGTCATGACGAGTGGTGAAGTGATTCGTTAAGTATTATGACTAATCGTTAAGTGAAGGCGTCAAGAAAAGATCAGAAAATTGGAATTCCTTACCAGTGTAATGAGTGGTCTTAAAGACCCGTTAAGCAGAGTAATGGATTGTTGGATGATCCGTTAAGTCTGGAAGAGTCCATTTTTCAAATGAGTAATTAAGGGTGTTTTTATAATTTCCTAAGCTCCTAACTCCTAAACCAAGTCATTTTAAGCATCAGAAAGGGTGTTTTAAAGAGTTCTATTCATCCTAAACTATCATTCTACTCCTAACACCTCAATTGAAAGATCAAATCCTCTCAAGATAACCTTGAGTTCTTCATCATCTTCTTCTCAATCTCTCTTGGATCTTCAAGCCAAGTTAAAGATTCTTCAAGACCAGGTATGTAGGGTTATGAATGGGGAAAATCCTTCTACCTTCATGCCCAATTTCATATCTATCTCATGAATTCAAGTCTCCAAATATGATTTATTGAAATTCTGGAGTTAGACCCAATTTTCATGAAATCTCTTATGAATTCAAGTCTTTTATGATTCAATTCATGAATTATATTTTATGAATACATGTTTACTCCTAGAATCTCTCATGGATCTATTTTTTCAAGGTTATGGTAATATTCACACAATTATATATGATTTTATGAATTTCAAGCTTATGAGCCTATGATTTCAAGCTTATGAGCCTATGATTTCAAGTTATGACTATTTATTCAAGTATCATTTTCATGAAACTCAAGTTTATGTATCATGGACAACTTTGTAGCATTATTTTCATGGCTAGTTCACGTATGTCAAGTATAATTACGATTTCATGATTTTAAATTAGCCCATCCAAGATCAAGTATGTTTCATGATGATGACTATAAGCCATGTGCATGTTTTTAAGAGTAGTGTCTAGAACCGAGTAGGCCGAGGGTTTCGAAAACTCAGGTCTCATAACTACGTCCCACTGTAGGTATACACACACACACACACACTCACACACTCATGTTTGGGCCATTACCCCCAGCCCAACGGGGTTTCACGAGTGATATCTGTCTTAATCGTTCCTTGCCTTGGCAAGCTTGGAACAACTTTTCCAACTTGAGTGAGATAGTTGGGCATTATGTAAGCTCTGATGGTGTCTATTATAATGAGTTTGAAATTATTCCTCACATTTTAAGTTATTCATGTTCATGAATTATGATACTATGTTTTATAGCGTATTTGACCCATTGATCATTTTATGAGCTTTTACTTATGCTTCCAACCATGTTAAACTATATGATTTTTACTTTTAAAACCTAGGGTCATTTATGCTTCAGTTTATGATGAATAGCGCATTTTTATGTCTATCTCATGATCATGATTTTAGCATGTTGTCCATTCTCTCATGTCAAATGCTTACTTTATACTCATGTTTTCTGATTATCGTTATACTAGAATATTTTACTTACCTTACATGCTCAGTACATTTTATTTATTATTATCATACTGTATGCTATTCTCTCATGATATAGGTTCTGGTGACCAGACTGACCCCAATGTTAGCACCGCTCCCACTCTGATCCAGTTCAATTATCCCCAGTTTGAGTGAGTACTCATCGTCCGAGGACACTTACTAGCTTCACGTTTTATATCTGTGTCTTTCAATTTCAGATTTAGTCAAGCTAGTTGGAGATATTGTCCCATCAGCTCATCTTATGATTAGAGGTTTTTCAGAAAGTTATGTGTTAGAAGATTTAGCTTTTGTTGACTCATTGTCCTCGTTCATGATTTAATGATATCCAGACTTCCGCTTATGTCATGTTATTGATTAAATTCCACTTAGTTATGCTCTTAATCGTGCTATGTATGTGCCATGAGTTAACTTGAAGCCATTCATAATTTTAGGTCCTGTGTCGTGCTTCGAGGTCTATGCTCGGATCGTGACAAACTTGGTATCAAAATATTAGATTTTAGAGTGTCCTAGGGTATCTAAGAGCCGAGCCGAGTGAAGGCTTTTTCATGGGTGTGTAGCGTGCCACACTTATAAGGAAGAGGCTACGAAATATCTTAGGAAACTTTCCTTCTTTCATGTTCTGTATCGTGCGATAAAGTCCAACTCTCTTACACTTCTAACTCGTTCTATATGCCTCCCAGAAAAGCCAGCAAAAGAGGAATCAGTGACAGGAATAAGTTAGCCCCACCAACTCCAGTTGGCCCCCTTAGTGGGAAAGTTACTAATGTGGAGCTCGGAGCTGCCTTAGTTAGTGATGCATCCCATCGCCACTCAGCTTAACCAACAGGCAATTTCACATGCTAACACTACTAGAGGGATGACAACTACTAGGATTCGAGACTTCACTAATAAGGGCCCGTCTATGTTCCATCATCTAAAGGTGTGTGAGAAGTTCAGGGAAAGAGGAAATAGGAACAAGAGAGCTAGGATGGACAACCTCGAGGTTTCCTAGCAATGGGTAAGTTGTGGACACCGATCACAACCACGTCAAAGGTCATTAGCCTCGACACCGTTAATAGGCAGTGTTCCATCCAGATCTAGGGTGAGGGAGATTATATATCCAGTTTGCAAGAAATATGAAAGGAACCGTGTTCACTCCCAATCGCACGCAAGTGCACGTGGTCGTACAATTAATAAAGTGGCTTTATTTCAAGCCAGGTAACGAACCCACAGGGATTGAAACGAAGGAGTAATTTTTCTCTAAGTGTTTAGTATACACACTTCTTTATACAAGTAGACAAGCAAAATAAATGGTGATTTTTCAAGAATATTGGTTAATGTAACCTTAAGTGAAAATTATGAATTATAATATGAACAATAGCATGAACAAGCTGAGGTTAAGGAAAAACATGCAAATATGTAATTTATTGTTTAAATTTCTGTCAACACTTCTCTTCGGTTGTTAGTCAGGAATTCTTAACAATGGATTGGGTCTTTCGAACTCATCACCAATTAGAGAATTATGAGATTTACATTACATATTTCTGTGTTGCAACAACTCATATTCTCATAAACCAAACTAAATTCCATAGATGACCAAATATGACATTACAAATATATTTCTATTCTGAACGTTAATCTTCTCTTAATTTCTCAACCAAGACAAGAACATATTCTACCAATTCACATCCATCCAAAAAAATCTTCCTTTCGGAAATAAAATTGGAATTTTAATATATACATTAACAATGGCCAACCATTAATATAGTAAAAACAAGAATCAGTAGAACAACCGTTTTAGAGAAGATAAAACTGAAATAACATCAATTACATACTACTGCAAATATCCTCAACCTCAGCCAAAGGTGAATTAGCCACTCATTTGAGGATTAAACATCTTTAAACAAGTAGAAAACATATGAGCAATTGAAATTTAAGAGAAAAAGGAAGAGAATTAACCCTAGGACTTCGTCAGCTCAACTGTTTGATACCCACGTTCTAGCATGAAATGTCAGGTAACTTAAAATAAAACCTAAGTGTGCTATTTATACAAGTGAGAAATTTCTCGGAATAAACTAGCAACGTGGCACGGAGGGTGTCGCAGAGCATCAGCTCCGTGCCACGGCCCTGTCGCGGAGCCTTACTGGAACTTGGATGCACATAATCTTAGCCTCAGCGTGGCACGGAGGCTATCTCGGAGCCTCAGCTCTGTGCCACGGACTTGTCGCGCACCTTCAGTAGAATCCGGGTGTGCAGCCAAGTCTTCCCAATGTTTCACGGAAGTGAACGCGGAGCATAGGCTCCGTGACACGGTGCCATTGCGCACCTTCACTGGAATTCGCTTGAAATGTCACTCTAGGCAGAACGCCTCTGCGATGGTAGCGTGACACGGCCTCTATCGCGGCGCATCAAGTTTTTAGTATTTTCTTGTCGATTTCCGCATTTTGCTTTTGAGTCCATTCCTCCACTTCACCAACTTGTAGATTAGTTTTCCAAAATTCATTCTAAACTGCAAAAAAAAAAATAACTAATCATGTTGGTTAGTATAAATCCACATTTACATAAAAACCACATGAGAATGTACACATAAAAGTAGATAAACAAGTCCAAATTAAGTAATAAAGTATCACTTGGGCATGCAATTATGCCCAAGATCACCTACCCCACACTTAAAGCCTTATTCGTCCTCGAACAACCCTTTCACATCTCATGTAATTGAAGACTCACGCATAGCTAATTTAGCAAGACAATTCAAGCTATGACTATAATGATTATTTAAGATAGCAAGTTATAAATAGGGCATGCATGATTTAATCATTGAAATGAAATACAACTATGTTAAGACTTCCTAACCTCAAGAATCGACTCTCAATCTTAGCAAACTCATGCAAATCAACCGATCAATAAATCCAACATGAATGTTATCTCTCATTAAACATGTGCCCTCACAACACAAGAGAGTTACCCATTTTTACTCACAAAATTTTCAAATCACAACACGTATGGGTATATGAATAAAATTACGCTCACTCTCTCAAAGAATTCACATGCATCGTGTAGTGAACCATAAGCTTGCCCTTAGTGTTTTACTCCACTAATTTAAGGATGTATGAATGTAAGATCAAGTAGGACTTAATGGGTTGTAATGTAAGCTAAGGGACTAGTAAGTACTGTTCTGACCAGTAGTAGTAAATATCTTCCCCAAGCGCTTTTAATACCTCCAACATTCATTAAAGACATCTCTTTTCTTACTTCTTCCTCATTCTTCTCACTCTTGAATTTTCTCTTTTTGTTCCCATTTCTTTAAGCACACTCACCTTACTAGTAAAGCGTATTTAAGCAAAATTTTCATTTATTTTCTTACTCTCTACTAATAATCAATCATTTTCAAACAAGTGCACCTTTGTCCTTTTCTCAACTTTCACAACTTCTACTTTTCCTTCTGTTTCACGCTTCTCACTCCTTCACTCTTAGGAATTTTTCACTTAAACGCTTAGGAGATTTGTATCAAATTCACGGCTAATGAAAGAAAAGGATTGAGCTTATATTGTAACTATCAAAGAATAGGCTTAAGGCTCAATGGGGCTAACTAGGATTTAACATTCAAGGTAGGTAAGATAAGGGATAAAATTTAGGTTCATTCGAAGAAATGCCTACATCCTCTCCTACAATCCACATCCTTCATTTTGTTTTATATACACACCAGACAAGTTCTAGACACTTCACAGTAGCATGGATTATTAGAAAAACTCACACTCACTGCACATGCTCAATTTAAGATATATTCACAGACTCTTAACTCAGTTAATTACAAGAATTCAAAATTAAGCTTTAATCACAACGAGTCGAATTCTAGAGCCTAGGTGTCTCAACATGTTTAACACACTTGCATGCTTCCATACGAATCACACTTGCATCTTACAATCATGTGTAGCACATAACAAGAATGTCGAACCATTAATTAGCTACGTATTCGAAAAAAAAGAAAAAAATCTAAACCTACTGACTAAATTTCCCTTAAGATGGTCGTCATCCATCCATCATAGGGAACAGTCTCTATCTAAGACTTGGTTCAAAGGGACTATTCACGGAAAAAGCACCGAAAACAAAAACCAAGAAACCCAAATCAACAAATAGAAAAAATAAAAAATAAAAAAAATAAAAATAGCAAATAACTTACACAAATAGTTACACAAATAACTCCTTAACAATTTATTACATCACCAGCACCAACACATAAAATCATCAACAACATAACACGAAACACAATGTCACACATTAAACAACCACAAAAGCACAAGCACAACACAATCTTACTACACCAGCACCTAACTACTCCCCTCCCACTTAGTTGGAACACTGTCCCTAGTTTTGCATATCTGCAATTAAAAATAAAGTTTGGGTGGTGTAATTTCCTGATCAATCAAAATGTTCAATCTCTTCATCAGGTGCCAGTGCCTCATCTCCAAGATCAGAATCTTCTCCGCCGTCCTCCTCTGACTCAATGTCGGAGTCATCCCGGTGTGTTTCCTCATCAGTAGGGACGTCATCATCAACTGGTTCTACAAATGCGGGCCCAATTTTGCATAATGCTCGGGCATGCTTATTAAATGGATAATCCATCTCGAGCTGCCACAATTCATCCTCCGTAGCGGGCCTTCCACCAATCTGCAATTGCAGCATCTGCATTCCATACATTCTGGCCATGTATTGGTCATCCCGAGCATGTCGCTCGGCTAGTGTAAGCACCGACCCAAATGTGGTATCGGGTGCTTTGGTCTTAGTGACGTCCAAAGCACGACGATCAATTTGCGGAATGTAATCCAGGGCCTCTTCTTCAATACCATGGCCCCTGAGAAAAACTGTTAGAAGACCACCGAAACCATACCGATGCCCTTGATGAAGTCTGGCTCTCTTCATGGCGGAAATAATCACCGCTCCAACATTTATCTCCAGTCCTTTCATCAATGCATATACCAAACAAACTCTGTCCCGGGTGACATCAGTCATGTGCACCCCCGGGATCAGGCAAGTACACACTATCTTACCAGATCCTCGCTTCTCTGTTCATTTGGGAGTATGGCAATGTCTGGTGATATCCTCTTTCTTTGTGACAACTCCACCTAGCTGTTGATCGTGCTCCACATAATGTGTGTCTGATATCTGCATATGGTGGAGCGATATTCAGCTGGCGGAGGACATGCGCGTCTGTGTCCTGTGTCCCCAAGATGGCATTAAGATGCTGTGGTTCAAAAGTAACCACCTGTCCTCTGATCTTGACTGTGTGGCTGCGTAAGGTGGGGTTCCAGTTAGCGTAGAATTCTATTATGAGGTGGAGATTGCACTCTTTGGGATCTTCAAAGATGAAGTTTAACCCAACAGTGTTTATCCTGTGTAGGATTCTCGGGAATTCTTGAGCTAGTGCTTCCCGTGCTATTTGTTCCTCTGGGAAATACTTGGTTTCCTTGTGTTTGGAGTACCATTTCTTTCCCTCATCCGAAACCCATCGTGTTCCATATTGTCTACGTTTCCCCCTTGGAATAGGTGGTGCTACTGGCACTGCTTCCCCAATTCTTAGTCTTTTTCTGCTGGCGCCAGATGTGGATGTGCCTTTTCCGTTATCTTGCCTTCTAGACATTTGTCCTGTCCATCAAAAGCATATATTTCAACTGTCATTCATGGTATAGTTGGATACTACTAAGGCTGGGCTTAAACTGATCACCCCACACTTAGTGATTAGCCATAATCAATACAATTCGACAAGAACAACCACATAATTTCAGCTCTTATTTCCCAAAAGGTTCAGTGCATTCATAAAAGTGGATGGGATAGTTTCATTGTACTACTCAGACTTCATACAATGCATTATTAAAGTTCATCCATCCATTTATTTATAAAATCATGAGCAATTCGCAATTTGTGCACAATAACCTATGGGATTTTCCTACTTTCATTCCCCAAAAATCAATCTTCAACCTAACACATTCAAAGTTTAAGCACAAAAATTTTCAACTCCATCAACACGCACAACCCAAAATATCTCTATTTCTACCCTTTTCTTCTTCTTCCCAACTCAATTCTCAACCCTAGTTATCAACAATGTAAGATTTTCAATACCAATCATGTAATTATTGAGTTCAAAACCAATACTAGCACAAAATCAACATTCATCCATGACCCAATCAATTATTCATCTTATTAACAACTTAGGGAAAATTTTTTATTATAAAACATGTTCACAAATTGAACTATGCATCAAGAATGACAAAAATATCGAGAACAAACCTTACTTGAAGAGTTTGAAGAGGACTTGAAGGATTTTCTTAGGTTTGAGCCATGGCACGTTGAGGGAGAAGGGGGAATGGGGGTTTGGTCGCGGAAGATTTCAGAAAAAAATGTGAAAAATAAGAATTTTGGGGTTAAAATTAGTGATTTCGCGCGGGTCAACCTGCTGTGCGGAACTGACCTGACGAGAAATTGGCCTCAATGTGTCACGGAGGCCATCGCGAAGGGTAAGCTCTGTGACACAGAGCCAACGCGGAGGCTCACTGGAAATTTTGACATACTTGGATTTAGCCTCAACATGTCACGGAGGGTAACGCAGAGGTTAAGCTCTGTGACACGGAGCCAACGCGGAGGCTTACTGTTTCTTGCCCCACTTTCCACTTGCGATTTTGCATTTTTACCCTCCATATCTCCTGAAACTCATCCAACAACAACAACTCGTTAGAAAATCGTGGATTGCCTCTCACCTAGTGCCAGCCTTTTTTTTGTTTGAATTAGTTCCTAACTAGTCTAGTACATTACATTCACGGTTTGCCTCCCGTGTAGCGCCTGGTTTACCATCGCGGCTCGACGCTTGTCATCCTCATTCATCTACTAAGGTGATAGACGTCTTCTCTCAATTAACGTCTTCAACCTAGTAGTGCTTACACCTTTGTCCATTCACCAAAAATATGGCACTTTTATCCTCTTGCCACAATTCAACCGCCCTGTGTGGGGCCATCCTTACTACTTCAAACGGCCCTGACCACTTGGAGCTAAATTTCCCTGGGAAGAGTTTCAACCTAGAGTTGAATAGCAACACCTTTTGGCCCTCACCCCGGCAAAGATGCCAAAAACTTGTTCACTCCCAATCGCAAGCAAGTGCACGTGGTCGTACAAGTAATAAAGTGGCTTTATTTCAAGCCAGGTATCGAACCCACAGGGACTGTAATAAAGGAGTAATTTTTCTCTAAGTGTTTAGTATACATACTTCTTTATACAAGTAGACAAGCAAAACAAATGGTGATTTTTCAAGAATATTGGTTAATGTAACCTTAAGTGAAAATTATGAATTATAATCTGAACAATAGCACGAACAAGCTGAGGTTAAGGCAAAACATGCAGATATGTAATTTATTGATTAAATTTCAGTCAACACTTCTCTTCGGTTGTTAGTCAGGAATTCTTAACAATGGATTGGGTCTTTCGAACTCCTCACCAATTAGAGAATTATGAGATTTACATTACATATTTCTGTGTTGCAACAACTCATATTCTCATAAACCAAACTAAATTCCATAGATGACCAAATATGACATTACAGATATATTTCTATTCTGAACGTTAATCTTCTCTTAATTTCTCAACCAAGAAAAGAACATATTCTACCAATTCACATCCATCAAAAAAAATCTTCCTTTTGGAAATAAAATTGGAATTTTAATATATACATTAACAATGGCCAATCATTAATGTAGTAAAAACAAGAATCAGTAGAACAACCATTTTAGAGAAGATAAAAACTGAAATAACATCAATTACATACTACTGTAAATATCCTCAACCTCAGCTAAAGGTGAATTAGCCACTCATTTGAGGATTAAACATCTTTAAACAAGTAGAAAACATACGAGCAATTGAAATTTAAGAGAAAAAGGAAGAGAATTAACCCTAGGACTTCTTTAGCTCAACTGCTTGATACCCACGTTCTAGCATGAAATGTCAGATAACTTAAAATAAAACCTAAGTGTGCTATTTATACAAGTGAGAAATTTCCTGGAATAAACTGGCAACGTGGCACGGAGGGTGTCGCGGAGCATCAGCTCCGTGCGACGACCCTGTCACGGAACCTCACTGGAACTTGGATGCATAGAATCTTATCCTCAGTGTGGCACGGAGGCTATCGCGGAGCCTCAGCTCTGTGCCACGTACTTGTCGCGCACCTTCACTGGAATCCGGGTGCGCATCCAAGTCTTCCCAACGTGTCACGGAAGTGAACGCGGAGCATAGGCTCCGTGACACGGTGCCATCGCGCACCTTCACTGGAATTCGCCTGAAATGTCACTCTAGGAAGAATGCCTCCGCGATGGTGGCGTGATATGACCTCTATCGCGGAGCATCATGTTTTTAGTAATTTCTTGCCAATTTCCACATTTTACTTCCGAGTCCATTCCTCCACTTCACCAACTTGTAGATTAGTTTTCAAAATTCATTCTAAATTGCAAAAATAGTAACTAATCATGTTGGTTAGTATAAATCCACATTTACATAAAAACCACATGATAATGTACATATAAAAGTAGGTAAACAAATCCAAATTAAGTAATAAAGTATCACTTGGGCATGCAATTATGCCCAAGATAAAACTGCCCCAGAAATTGCTTGATTAGTAGGGATGTATACTTTGTGTGTGGAAAGCTCAACCATAGATTTTGAGACTGTCCATCAGCCCAGCAATGCAACGTTAGTGGTCTTACTTATTCAGTTTGCAAGAGCTGTGAAAAGAATCACCTAGGAGAGTGCATGGATGGTTCGGATGCTTGCTTCTAGTGTGCAAGCTGAGTCACATGCTCAGAGATTGCCTAGCTGCTAAGTAGGGAAAAGGTAGAGCCCCAACCATTTCTTTAGAAACTCTAGCAGCTTATCCGCCCAACAGGGCATTTTATATAGTGCAGGTGGCGTACCATTCCAGGAGATAGTCCCAGGTATGTTGTGATCTTTTCAAGTCAATCCATAAATATTGATACACCTAGGAGATATTGTATAAGCCACATGATTCTGCCAGCATCTAGGTATAAGTTTTATGCAGTGCATGGCATTGGATGGTTAGAGGATTGGGGGTATGGAAGAGCATGATCGAAAAAGTATGGAGCCTTTGAGGTTAGTCTTAGAGGTGAATGAGAACTCAAGAGTTAGTGACTTTAGATTAGCTTTAAGAAAGGATCTAAGAGCCTTAGAATGATGACCTTAAGCTGAGGGGAGATGATAAGTCGAAGGGCCAAGTCAAATCTTGAGTTATTTCTAGTAAGGAAGTTCCAGAAACTGTATCTATAGAAAGTCGATCTCGATCTATTCCTATTCATATGTTTTTCCTTATGTTTTAGTCGACATTATGCTTTACTCATGCTTATATTCAAGTTCTTAGAATGATAGGTAATTGCTTCAGTCATCGATCACCAATCTTACTCCATGACTCCATAAAACTCATCTTCATGTCATGAAACTCGTTATATATGTAAACTCATGTCTCATCGTATGCTCAACTCTATGAACTTAGTCCTTAAGATTTGCCTTAACGACACGAAAGATTGTGTTATATCAGGTATATGCTAGCTTAGATGTCTTCAATAATTCATTCTCATAATTTTCTTACTTTAAAGCCCTATATACGCTCACTCAGAATTGAGATAATGGTTGCATCATGTGTGTTTGGGATGAATTCCTGTTCATTCATTAGATGCACTGTAGGTTGGAGTTCATGGAGTATAGGTTATTAGCCAGGCCAAAGAGGCAGGAAGGTTCTTGGGTAGTATAAGCTTCAAAGGAGCCTCAAGATGATCATAGTGATAGGCTTGGATGAGGTGATGGTGTATCGGTGAACCATTATGCTGTGTGAACAGGGGCTTCTGGATTAGAACTTAAGGTCAAGAGATTTTCACGATAAGGAGAAGTACTATTCTTGGGGAAATAACTTTGGATTGCAAGAGGTCTAGCCGAGTTAGGCTTGGATGTGGGAGGGGTATATGCTAAGGAGGTTGAGCATCAAAGACCAGGAGGTATGCTTCAGGGTATCAGTATTCCTGCTTGGAAGTGGGAAGACATCAATATGGACTTCATTACAAAGTTTCCTCGAACACGCCGACAACATGATTCTATATGGGAGATAGTGGACCAGATTACCAAATCAGTAAATTTCTTACCGGCCAAGACTACAGATTCAGCCGAGGATTATGCTAGACTTTACATATGGGAGTTATTTTAGTTTTATGGAGTTCTGTTTTCTATTGTCTCAAATAGGGGTACTTAGTTCATCACTTAGTTTTGGAGATTATTTCATAAGGGTCTTGGTACTCAAGTGAAGCTTAGCACAACCTTTCACCCACAGACAAATGGTCAGGTCGAGCGGACCATTCAGACCTTGGAGGACATGTTGAGAGCTAGTGTGATTGATTTCAAGGGTAGTTGGGATGATCACTTACCTCTCACTAAGTTTGTTTACAATAAGAGTTATCATTCCAACATTCAGATAGCTCCATTTGAGGCTCTTTATGGGCAGAGGTATAAATCACCTATCGGATGGTTCGAGGAAGGTGAGGCTACGCTGATAAGGCGATATTCAGTTAATGAGGCCATGGAGAAAGTTCAACATATTAGATAGAGGATGAAAATAGCTCAGAGTCATCAGAAATCGTATGCGGATGTTAGGACAAGAGAACTTAAGTTTGCGGTTGACGATTGAGTGTTTCACACCTCCCGTGAAGGGAGTTATGAGGTTCGGTAATAAAGGGTAAGTTTAATCCCTGATATATTGGTCCTTATAGGATTCTAAGGTGAGTTGGCAAGGTGGCCTATGAGTTGGAGCTACCAGTGGAGTTAGCTGTGGTGCATCTAATTTTTCATGCGTCCTTGTTAAAAAAATGCATCGGAGATCCAACCCTAGTTGTTCCGATAGAGAGTATTGGTGTGAAGGATAGCCTTGCCTATGAGGAGGTTCCAGTTGAGATCCTTGATCGTCAGGCTTGAAAATTGAGGAATAAGGAGGTAGCTCTAGTGAAGGTTTTGTGGAGGAATCAGCTAGTTTAGGAAGCAACATGGGAAGCCAAAGCAGATATGATGGCTAGATACCCGCACCTTTTCTTTTTCGGATCAATTCTAGCATGAGGTACCATTTTTCTCCTTAATAATCTATTAAGTTTCATGAAAAGTTCATGTCTCTCAATTCCTTTCATGTTATAGTATGCATGTATGTATTGTGAATTTAATTCAGTCATGTATCTCAGTCCGAAGTCAGTCACTCTATTAATTTTCAGCAATGGTTATTCATTTTTGGGTTTGCAGTTCCTTCTCTATCCTTTTAGTATGTTTAATCTACATTCAAGGATGAATGTTCCCAAGGAGGAGATAATGTAACACCCCAAAAGTCCTTAACACTAGACCCAAGACTAGTGAATTGGGATATTTTAACGCCTCGAACTTTTGGGCTAAGTTTGAAATCGTTCTAGGTATGCGGATAGACTCAAGCCTGATGAATTTTATAGAAACTAGTTTTTATGATCAATTTTTAAGTGTGAGAAGTACATGGGATATAAATTAAGGTCATAAGAAACCTCTAACACAAAGTTGAGCTAAGAGCCTTCTTACTGATTGAGTTTTCATATAAGTTTATACAAGTTTCAACTTCAAACGACCATAACTCCTATTATACAAGTATTTTTAGGTGATTCAACACATGAAATTTAATCCCTTTGAGTTTTATTTCCAATCATCCGACCCTGCGTCAATCGGAGTTCGACGTAAAAAATTATGAGTAGTTTAGTCAAACAGGAAAAAACTACACTAGATCGTAGAACGATTTATCAGGTGAGTCGTAAAGTCATATAAAGAATCATTAGGTGACCCGTTAAGTGGAAAAATTGGTGGAAAAATTGAGTATAAGTCTTGATGAGTGGTGAAGTAATCCGTTAAGTATCATGATGAATCGTTAAATGAAGGCGTCAAGAAAAAATCAGAAAATTGGAATTTCTTGCTAGTGGTAATGAGTGATCTTAATGACCCGTCATGTGGACAATGGATCATTGGATGATCCATTAAGTCTGGCAGATTCCATTTTCTAGCCAAGTTAGTAAGGGCATTTTCATAAAATGTTAAACTCCTAAGTCCTAAACCAAGTCGTTTTGAGCATCAGAAAGGGGTTTTAGGAGGGTTTTGTTCATCCTAAACCCTCATTCTACTCTAAAACCTTAATTGGAATATCAAATCCTCTCAAGACAACCTAGGGTTCTTCATCATCTTCTTCTCAATCGATCTTGGATCTTCAAGCCAAGTTAAAATTCTTCAAGCCCAAGTATGTAAGGTTATGAATGAGGAAAATCCTTCCAACCACATTCCCAATTTCATCTCTATCTCATGAATTCAAGTCTCCAAGCACGATTTATTAAAATTCTAGGGTTAAACCCAATTTTGATGAAATCTCTTATGATCTCTTATAAATTCAAGTCTCTTATGATTCAATTCATGGATTATGATTATGAATACATGCTTCCTCCTAGAATCTCTCATGGATCTATGTTTTCAAGGTTATGGTAATGTTCACCCAATTATATATGATTTTAAGAATTTCAAGTTTCTGAGGCTATGATTTCAAATTATGATTATATATTCAAGTATGTATGATTTTCATGAAACTCAAGTTTATGTATCATGGCTGACTTTGTGGCATTATTTTTATGGCTAGTTCATGTATGTCAAGTATGATTATGATTTCATGATTTTAGACTAGCCCATGCAAGATCAAGCATGTTTCATGATGATGACTATGAGTCATGTGCATGTTTTTAGGAGTAGTTTCTAGCATTGAGTAGGCCAATGGTTCGGAAACCTAGGTATTATAACTACGTGCCACCATAGGTGTGTATATGTATATGTCATGTCCTGAGTCTACACCCTGGATCCGAAACAGTACTTGGTACAACAAGTGACCCTAAGCTAACCCATGGTTTAACATCACACTAGGATACTGAATTAAGTAGAAGCAGAAGCTGAGAAAAAAATAACTAAATAACTTTCTCAAAGATAAGATATGTCTGATAAGGTATTGAAATTTATGCAACAACTGCAAAACATACTGAAACAATACTTTGTCTGAAAGCCATCTAGAAACCTGACGAGTTGCTGGGACAAGCCCTCAGCTAACTCTAAAGTCTAACTCAAAAGAAAACTAAACTGAAAAGGTACTCTCGTCCTTGAAAGATTAGGACTCACCAACCGTACTGCTACTGAAGTCATCGAAAAAGGACTACTGTTGTTATACCCCAAAAGTCCAAGGATCAGACCCGGGAGTTAAAATGGAGAAAATTAGAAATCTGGCACCAGGTCACATAACAAGTTGTTCTGTGACCCGTGGGAAAGACCACGAGTCGTGAAGTGACTCGTGGTGAGGTGCTGGACTTGAGTTGAAATTTTTGAGTTTTGAAGTCTCCATGGACATGAAACACAAGTCGTGGTCAGTCCCCACGACTCGTTGAGTCAGTCATGGTCAAGGGTATTTGTAAGATGAATGATGAGTGGGAAGTGTACTTCACGATTGGAACCCACGAAATCGTGCTCAGTCACCACGACTCATTAGGTGAGTCGTGGTCAGTCTTGGGTGAATAACTCTAGATGTTGGGCAGTGAAGGTAACGAGTGGTGACCACGATTTGTGGTCACCAACATACGATTCGTTAGGTCCCTCGTGGGGATGCTTTGAGGAAAAGTGACAGTGCGCACGACGACAGCAGGCAACAACTCGTTCCCTTGGACGATGACTTGTCCAGTCCCTCGTGGGGACTGATAGTCAGTTAATTTCTGCGAATAGTAAGGGCTTATCCATAATTCCTATGATCCTAAGGCCTAAACTACGTTGTTTTAAGCTATGAATAATGAGTATTAAGAGGGGAAAATTGATTCTAGGCTATTAATACAAGCAATTAATCTAATCCTAAATCGTATTCCCCGGAAACGACGCCACTTTTTGATAACGTTCAAACTCACACTTATTAACAAAGTATGAAGCGGATGCTGTCAATAAAGAACCCAACTAGAGGTTGGGGTCGATCCCACAGAGAACACGGAAGGATATAGAAGAACGCTAGAGCTTAACCTTTTTAGTTAGTTATTTCCTAAGAGGGGGGATTTGTAAAATTAATAAGTAATTGTGTCGAGAAATTTATTGTTGTTTCCAAATTAATGCAATTAACTAGGATAAGTGTTCCCCATGACTTCATAACCACAAGGTATTTTATACTAGTGATCTATTCTGGTGCTTAGCATGGTATATTGGTAAGTTAGGTTCACCTAAATGGTTGGTCTCCTATCTAGATGATTTTCACCATGCAACTTGATCCATCTATGGGCGTATTCTTGATTAACTCTTACCCTTAATATCGAATTAGCTATTCCCCGATAAGGTCAACCTATTAGATGAGGGTTGATAGCCTCAAATCTCCGTTGTTAATTTCTTTTCCCATTCACTACCTCCTTGGTCTGGTAAGTAAGAATAAGGCAAGTTCTAATGTTTGCAACCGTTAAAAATTAATTAAAACGAAGGAATAAACAATACATCCATAAAACCCCATTCACGAATCACTAAGTATTTACCTATGTGTGTTAATTTATCATGGTTCCCACAACCCTAGTTGTGGTGGTTTTAGCCTATCATGTTTATAAGTGAATTAATAGAATTCATAAATAAAAACTAAAATTAATACTTACAACGATGATAGGAAGAAACACACTTGATTATTGCAACAATAAAGAAGAACAATTCAACAATCGTTTCAAAGTTCCAAACGTAAGACACCAAACTTGTATCTAAAAGTTTGAGACTTAAAACTCTAATCCTACTTGAAGACTCTTTGTACTTGAAACTTGATTTAAAGCTTGATAGATATTACATGAAAATAAAGGGTATTTATAGTAGTTTTATGCTTTCCTCATTCCTTGATGAATTTGGCTTGGGATTTAATTTTCCTTTTCCTAGTTGAAGTAGGAAACCCAATTTTTGCCGATTTTGGAGCCTTATATATCGCCCCAACCACTGCCGCGTTGCCAGTTGTGGCAATGGGTCATCCAACGACTCGTTGTTCCTGGGCACAAGTCGTTAGGCCCCTCGTGGTGTAACTCTCCAAAATTCCAGTGCACCTGACGATTCCTACCATTGCTCTCACAACGAGTCGTGCCAACACCTGACGATTCGTGATGTCTTTCATTACCTTCACTAGATTTTTCTCGAAATTTATCTTCTCAGTCTCCATGACTGACTCAATGACTCGTTACCAGATGTAATGAGTCGTGCTTTCAATCTGTTGAGTGCACTGTTTCTTCTCAATAAAACTCGATCTCTTCCTATGACTCCAAAAATGAGTCATCCATTAAGACGACGACTCGTTACCTGGATAGCAGTCCGCACTTTGTTCCACTTTCTTCAAGTTCATTTAAAAGCCTCAAATACACCAAAATCCATTTCTTTTAGACCTGAAAGAATCTAATCATGCGTGTTAGCCATTTTCACAAATATATAACAAAATCACATGCAAATACACATAATTTATTCTCAAAACATAGTAAAGTAAAGGCAAAATATGTCTATGAAGTGCATGAGTATGCCCTTCATCACTTATCCATAATTCCTATGATCTTAAGGCCTAAACTACGTCGTTTTAAGCTATGAATAGTGAGTATTAAGAGGTGAAAATTCATTCTAGGCTATTCCTACCCATGCATGCAACCTTAGAGAGATAGAGAGGTGATCAAGCTTCATCCCCTTCAAGCTTCTCTTCAATTCTTCAGTGGGCAATCAAGGAGTGGTTAAATCAGTCTATCTCAGGTATGTACGGTTATGAATGGGTGAATTTTTTCACACCCATGCCAATTTCTCTCTAACTCATGAAATTCTATTGATAAATTCTATGGGGTTTTGTCCCAATTCTTATGAAATCCTTATGATCTATTGATGAGTTAATCTCCTTCATTTATCAATTTATATGCTATGAATCATGGGCAGATTTTACAACTATTTCAATTATAAATTTATGGATTTAAATCTCTAGAAAACTATGCTCAATTATGCATGTTTTATGGAAGTTCAAGTTATGATTCTACTTTGATGTTGATGTTCATTAACCCATTATGATTTATGACTTATGATATGATTTCTTTCAAATGCTCATAATGAATTTACAAAGACCAAGTATATACATGTTTTACAAGTATGCATGAACTTCATGATTCATGAATTTATGACTATGGCCGACTCACAGGCCTTATTTCATGGCTAGTTCATGTATTTTCAAGCATGCCTATGATTATCATGATTTAACTAGTCCATGAATTTCATGTATATTATCCTATGAGCACTATATATGTTTTGGGAGTCGTATTTAACACTGAGTAGGTTTGGGGCCCAGGTTTTTCCCTGAGTCTCAGAACTACGTGCCACCGTAGGTCACGCTAGGACCTACCTTGAGGATACCCCCTTTGCCCCAAATGGGCCTTTCATGAGTGATATCACGCCCTTTTATGGTTCTACCTTAGCAAGGTACGAACATCCTCCCGACTAAGGGTTTACAAGTTAGGTTCCATGTTTGCTCATATGGGGTATGTCGGTTATAAGAATCTCCCACTTTTCCTCATGATTTATGTATGATTATGATTATATACTTTGGCTCAAGTCATGTTTAATAAAGCCTTTCTCTCGTAAGTATGATTATGAATGATTTACGAATGTTTTGAAAACCTTGAGCCTTACATTGCATTATGATATTTATGTTATGATCATTTTGTCCTACTCGTATGAACTTTTATGTAATTTAAATATTTGTTTTACTTACCTTGCATACCCGGTACATACCACATACTGACCGCATACTCTATGTTGTATCGTTTTATGATACAGGCTCTAATCTTCAGACTCATCCCCGTCACTAGCCATCCTTCGGAGTAGCATCAGTCTCTGTTGGTGAGTCCTCATATATCGAAGGCCCCTCTTTTATTTAGTTATGGTAGTGTATTTTCAGTTTCAGTTTTAGAGAGTTAGTTGGGGTCTTGTCCCATCTACTTATCGGTGATAGAGGCTTTCTTAGACATAGTTTATATTCAGTTGTAACTCATGTGTTGTACTCAACTTTATCTTATGTTTAGACTTCCGCTATGTTATGTATGTTGATCTTCCGCTTTTATTAATGGAGTTAGATGTATGTTTATGCCATGGGTCGACTTGGAGTCCCTCAGGGTTCCTTGTCCTGTGTCTCGATCCGAGCCTATGTTCAGGTCATGACAAACTTGGTATTAGAGAAATAGGTTTGAAGTGTCTTAGGGTGTCCAAAAGCCGCATTAAGTAGAGTCTTTTTCATGGGTGTGAAGTACCCACACTTATGACGAAGAGGCTACGAAACGTTTAGGAAATATTTCCTTCTTTCATGATTCCATGTCGTGTGATGAAATGTCTATCTATATTTCTAACTCGTGTGATATAAGTTTGTAGAATCATGCCTCTATGTCGAGTAAATGGAAGGAGAAATGGAAATGGCCACGAGAACGGAAATAGAGAGGGGCACCATCAGGCCCAACCAGCCCATGAGAAGCATGCACCAGAGCCGGCTGCCCACGCTGAATTCAGGGCAGCCATAAAAATGTTAGTGCAGGCCTTGACCGCCCAGGTTAATCAACAGGCGGTGGCGCATATCCCTCAAAACGGGAATGCGGTAGCAGCTCGGGTCAGGGATTTTCTGAGGATGAATCCACCAGAGTTCCTTGGGTCAAAAGTAGATGAGGACCCACATGAGTTCATTAATGAGATTCTGAAGATTACCCAGGTCATAGAGGTGGCAAATAAGGAGTGCGTTGACTTGGCCTCCTATCAACTGAAAGGGGTTGCGTATATCTGGTTCAAACAGTGGAATGATAGTAGGGTAGTGGGAGAAGTCCCTATCAGTTGGGATGAGTTCATGCCGCCTTTCTTGATCGATTCTTCCCTTGTGAGATGAGAGAACTAAAAGCGGCCGAGTTTGTGAATCTGAAGTAGGGTAACATGTCAGTTCAGGAGTACACTTTTGAGTTCACCCGTTTATCCAAGTATGCACCCGAGTTAGTGGCAAATCAGAGAGCTTGGATGAGAAGGTCTGTTCATAGAGTGGCGGATAAGGATTGTAGGATTGTCAAGCTGCATCAGGACATGGATTTTCCCTACATAGTTTTACACGCCCAGTAGATGGAGGTGGTGTATCAGAGGGGGAGAGAGGCCAAGAGGGCCAGGATAGACAGCAATGGGATTTCTCAGCCTAGATCAGGGGGCGGACATTGCCAGCAGTCTCATCACAGGTCTTTTTCTCCAGCACCCTCATCAGCTAGTACACCATCTACACCACTAGGATTTTAGAGGAGCGAGGCCAAGGTAGCATGCAGATAGAGCACACCTTCCTAGCCCATGCGAAGTATGGCAAGAATCACCCAGGAAGGTGTTTAGTCGACTTAGATGCTTGTTTCGGGTGTGGCAAACCCGTAAACAGACTTAGGGATTGCCCTTCAGCTAGATCAGGGGGTGGTGGAGCCCATATGCTAGCCGCTAATTCAACAGCTCCAGCAGCACATCCCTCCTAGCAGGGTACTTCGACTAGTTTAGCTGGCGGTCAGTGTCAAAACGAGTTTTATGCCCTTGCATCTCAATAGGAGCAGGAGACTTCCCTAGATGTGGTTACTAGTATATTACGAGTTTTCCATCTTAATGTATATAATTTGTTAGATCCATGGGCTACCTGGTCTTTTGTGACACCTTATATGGCTGGTAGTTTCGAAGTCGGTCCCAAAATCTTGTTAGAATCCTTCTCAGTCTCTACTCCAGTGGATGATTCAGTTGTAGCTAGACAGGTGTATAGAAGTTGCCCGGTCACAGTCTTTCAGAAAGTCATCTCAGCAGACCTAGTAGAGTTAGCCATGACCGATTTTGAAGTTATCCTAGGCATGGATTGGCTATTTGCATGTTATGCCTCCGTTAATTTTAGAACCCGTGCGGTAGAGTTCAAATTTCTGGGTGAGCCAGTCTTAGAATGGAAGGTGTAGTTTAGCTTTGCCTGTAGGTCGTTTCATTTCCTATCTTAAGGCCAGAAAGATGATTTCTAAAGGTTGTGTACCATCTAGTTAGGGTTAAGGATGATACGTCTGAGATCCCGACTATCCAGTCAGTTCCAGTGGTATATGATTATCTAGAAGTGTTCCCAAATGATCTACCGGGTATTCCTCCCGAGAAGGAAATCGATTTTGGTATTAACCTCCTACCCAACACGTAGCCTATATCTATTCCTCCTTATAGGATGGCTCCAGCTGAGCTAAAGGAGTTGAAAGATCAATTGAAGGACCTTCTAGATAAGGGTTTCATTAGACCTAGCAAGTCTCCATAGGGTGCACCAGTTCTCTTTGTACGAAAGGATGATGGCTCTTTTCATACGTGTACTGATTACCGGCAATTGAACAAGGTCACCATCAAGAACAGGTACCCTCTACCCAAGATTGATGATTTGTTTGACCAGCTTCAGGATGCCAAGTGTTTTTCAAAGATAGATCTCAGGTCCGAATACCATCATCTCAGGGTTCAAGAGAGTGACATTCTGAAAATAGCCTTTAAAACTCAGTATGGTCACTACGAGTTTGTAGTTATGCCTTTTGGACTAACGAATGCTCCTGTAGCTTTTATGGCCTGATGAACAGGGTGTTCAAGCCATATCTAGACATGTTCGTAATTGTGTTCATAGATGACATCCTTATATATTCTCGGAGCGAGGAGGAGCATGCCGCTCATTTGAGGGCGGTGTTGCAGACTTTGAAGGATTGTCAATTGTATGAAAAATTCATCAAATATGAGTTTTGGTTAAATTTTGTGGCATTTTTGGGCCATGTGGTGTCTAGTGAGGGTGTTTAGGTGGACTCTAAAAATATAGAAGCGGTGAAGAATTGGCCGAGACCAGTCAACCCCTCGGGTATCAGGAGTTTCTTGGGCTTAGCTAGCTACTATCGGAGGTTTTTTGAGGGTTTTTCATCTATTGCAGCGCCATTGACCAAGACGACCCAAAAGAAAGTGAAATTCCAATGGTCGGATGCTTATGAAAGGAGTTTTCAGGAGTTGAAGACTCGACTTACCTCAGCACTGGTGTTGACCCTACCCAAGGGTACCAATGGGTTTGTGGTGTATTGCGATGCTTCAATAATCGGCCTTGGTTGTGTATTGCTGCAGCATGGTAAAGTCATAGCATACGCTTCTAGGCAGCTGAAGGTTCATGAAAGGAAGTACCCGACCCATTATCTTGAATTAGCGGCGGTGGTATTTTCCTTGAAGATATGGAGACACTATTTGTACGGGGTCCACGTAGATGTGTTTACGGCCACAAAAGTTTACAATACGTGTTTACCCAGAAGGATCTAAATCTACAGCAAAGGAGGTGGTTGGAGCTGCTTAAGGATTATGACATGAGTGTCCTTTACCATCCGAGAAAGGCTAATGTAATAACAGACGCACTTAGTCAACTCTCCATGGAAAGTGTGTCCCATGTAGATAAGGGAAAGAAGGAGCTGGTGAAGGATGTGCATCGACTTGCAAGGTTGGGAGTCCATTTGGTTGACTCGACCAATGACAGTTTGATAGTCAGAACGGATCAAAATTGTCCTTGGTGCCATACAAGATGAGGATACTATTTTGGTAAAGTTAATGGAGGTCGTTCAGAATCAGAAGGTAGAGGTCTTCTCCAAGGGGGGAGATAGTGTGCTTCGATACCAGGGTTTCTTGTGTGTCCCGGACGTTGGTGATTTGAGAAGTCGGATGTTTCATGAGGCTCACAATTCCAGGTACTCAATATCCAGGTGCCACCAAGATGTACCGTGACCTACGGGAAGTCTATTGGTGGAATGGCATGAAGAAAGACATCGCAGAATTTGTAGCTAACTGCCCAAACTATTAGCAAGAGAAGGTTGAGCATCAAAGACCAGGAGGTGTGCTTCAAGATATCAGTATTCCTACTTGGAAGTGGGAAGAAATCAATATGGACTTCATCACAGGGTTGCCTCACACTCGTCGACAATATGGCTCCATTTGGGTTGTTGTAAACAGGTGGACCAAAGCCGCGCACTTCCTACCGGTCAAAACCACTGATTCCACGGAGGATAATGCCAAACTGTAATCTGAGATCTAGTTCGGTTTCATGGAGTGCCCTTGTCTATCATATCTAATAGAGGTACTCAGTTTACCTCTCAGTTTTAAAGATCATTTCAAAAAGGATTGGGTACTCAGGTTAAGCTCAGTACAACATTTCACCCACAAATGGATGGACAAGTGGAGTGGACAATTTAGACTCTTGAAGACATGTTGTGGGCATGTATGATTGACTTCAAGGGTAGTTGGGATGACCATTTACCTCCTATCGACTTTGCATACAATAACAGCTACCATTCCAGCATCCAGATGGCTCCGTTTGAGGCTCTCTTTGGGGACATATATATTGCCTATTGGTTGGTTTGAAGTTGGTGAAGCTGCAATACTAGGACCAGATTCAGTCCATGAGGCCATGGAGAAAGTTTAGCTCATACCGGATAGGTTGAAAACAGCTCAGAGTCGCCAAAAGTCCTATGCCGATGTGAGGAGGAGGGAACTTGAGTTCGAAGTTGATGATGGGGTGTTTCTGAAAGTGTCTCCCATGAAGGGAGTGATGAGATTCGGAAAGAAAGGAAAACTCAATCCCTGTTATGTTGGTGCCTACCGGATTGTGAAACGGGTTGGCAAGGTGGCGTATGAATTGGAGTTGCCCTCAGAATTAGCTTCGGCGCATCTTGTTTTTCATGTATCGCTATTAAAGAAGTGTTTGGGTGATCCAGCTCTAGCTGTTCCCGTGGACAGTGTCGGTGTTAAAGATAGCCTTAGTTCTGAGGAGGTTCCGATAGAACTACTAGACCGTCGGGTTCGTAGGCTAAGAAACAAGGAAGTAGCTTCAATTAAAGTTTTATGGAGGAATCAACATATTGAGGAGGCTATGTGGGAAGCTGAAGCAGACATGATGGCTTGATATCCATATTTATTCCCTACAGGCTCAGTTACGGCTTGAGGTATCAGCTTTTTCCCTAAAACTCCATTTAGTTTTGTGTTCAGTTCATGTGCCCCAGTTTCTTTCTTGTATATAGATGTATGTATGATTCATGAATTCAGTTCAAGCATGTAGTTTGAATCAGAGTTAGTTATTCTGTCAGTTTTCAGCCTATATGATCAGTATTTGAATTTGATGATTGCATTTCTCTGCTTTTATATATGATTTTCAACATTTGAGGATGAATGTTCCCAAGGGAGAGATATTGTTATACCCTGAAAGCCCAAAGATCAGACCCGGGAGCTGACACGGAGAAAACTAGAAATCTGGCACCAGGTCATAAAATGAGTCATTTTGTGACCTGTGGGAAAGACCACTAGTAGTGAAGTGACTCGTAGTGAGGTGCTGGACTTGAGTTGAAATTTTGAGTTTTGAAGTCTCCACGGACATGACCATGAGTCGTGGTCAAGTGTATTTGGAAGATGAAGGATGAGTGGGCAGTGTACTTCACGATTGGAATCCACGAATCATGGTCAGTCACCATGACTCGTTAGGTGAGTCATGGTCAGCCTTGGGTGAATAACTTGAGATGTTGGGTAGTGAAGGTAACGAGTGGTGACCACGATAAGAACGATTCGTCAAGACCCTTTGAGGAAAAGTGACAGTGCACACGACGATAGTAGGCAACGACTCGTTCCCTTGGACAACGACTCATCCAGTCCCTCGTGGGGACTGACAGTTAGTTAATTTAATCGAATTTAGTAAGGGCTTATCCATAATTCCTATGATCCTAAGGCCTAAAATACATCATTTTAAGCTATGAATAGTAAGTATTAAGAGGGGAAAATTCATTCTAGGCTATTCCTATCCATGCATGCAACCTTAGAGAGATACAGAGGTGATCAAGCTTAATCCCCTTCAAGATTCTCTTCAATTCGTCAATCAAGGAAGTGGTTAAATTAGTCCATCCCAGTTATGTAGGGTTATGAATGGATGAATTTGTTCATACCCATGCCCAATTTCTCTCTAACTCATGAAATTCTATTGATAAATTCATGGGGTTTTGTCCCAATTTTTATGAAATCCTTATGCTGTATCTATGGGTAAATCTCCTTCATGTATCAATTTATATTTTATGAATTATGGGAAGATTTTACAACTATTTCAATTATAAATTTATGGATTTAAATCTCTACAAAACTATGCCCAATTATGCATGTTTTATGGAAGTTCAAGTTATGATTCTACTTTGATGTTGATGTTCATTAACCCATTATGATTTATGACTTATGATATGATTTCTCTCAAATGCTCATCATGAATTTACAAGTATCAAGTATATACATATTTTACAAGTATGCATGAACTTCATGATTTATGAATTTATGATTATGGCCGACTCTCGGGCCTTGTTTCATGGCTAATTCATGTATTTTCGAGCATGCTTATGATTATCATGATTTAACTAGTCCATGAATTTCCTGTATATTATCCTATTAGCACTATATATATTTTGGGAGTAGTATTTAACACAGAGTAGGTTTTGGGCACAAGTTTTGCCCCGAGTCTCAGAACTACGTGCCACCGTAGGTCACGATGGGACCTCCCTTGAGACTGTCCCCTTTAACCCAAATGGGCCTTTTATGAGTGATATCACGCCCTTTCATGGTTCTACCCTTGGCAAGGTACGAACACCCTCCCGACTAGGGGTTTATAGGTCGGGCTCTATATGTGCTCATATGGGGTATGTTGGTTATAAGAATCTCCCACCGTTCCTCATGATTTATGTATGATTATGATAATATAATTTGGCTCAAGTCATGTTTAATAATGCCTTTCTCTCGTAAGTATGATTATGAATGATTTACGAATGTTTTGAAAACCTTGAGCCTTATGGTGCATTATGATATTTATGTTATGATCATGTTATCCTACTGTTACGAAGTTTTATGTATTTTAAATGTCCGTTTTACTTACCTTGCATACTCGGTACATTCCACTTACTGACCACATACTCTATGCTGTATCATTTTATGATACAGGCTTTGATCTTCAGACTCAGCCCCGTCACTAGCCAGCATTCGTAGTAGTATCAGTCTCTGTTGGTAAGTCCTCATCTTTCGAGAGCCCCTCTTTTATTCAGTTATTTTGGTGTATTTTCAGTTTTAGTTTTAGGGAGTTAGTCGGGGTCTTGTCCCATCAACTCATCAGTGATAGAGGCTTTCTCAGACATAGTTTATATTTAGATGTAACTTATGTGTTGTACTCAGCTTTATCTTATGTTTAGACTTCCGCTATGTTATGTATGTTGATCTTCCACTTTTATTAATGGAGTTAGATGTATGTTCATGTCATGGGTCAACTTGGAGTCCCTCGGGGTTCCTTTTCCGTGTCTCGATCTGAGCCTATGTTCGGATCGTGACAACTGTCGATGCTGAGACTGAGAACCTGCACTTGTATCATAATATGAAACAACATGGAAAATATGCATCAGTACTTTGAATGTACTGAGTATGTAATATCTAAGTAAAATAGTAGAAATATGCAAGTGAACTTATAAACACGAAATATAACTGCAATAGTGTAACACAGGTACTGACTGAGGACCAAAACTATATACTACAATTTGAATAAGGTGAGCTGAACTGAAACTGAGACTATGTTGAACTAAACTGATAAGTGGGAGAGTCTATAACCGATATATAACCACGTGAGCTAAATGTGGAGACCGATGTATACTCCCCATTAGTGAAAGCCTACTATACCTTGTCAAGGTATAGTAGCTAAGCTGGGTGATCACTGTTTGAGGCCCGTTCGGGCTAATAACATACAGTGGCAAAGTAGTTCTAGGAACTTGGGTGTGCTAAACCCTGGCCTGCTATGGTGCTAAGGTCTACTCCCACTGAAAATTCTAACTGTGACTACTAGGCTGATAGCTCAAACCTGATATCCCAAGACTTAAGTCAGGAATACTTATCTGGAAGTAACCTAAGAGTCTGAAGGATCTGATAACTGAAACTAAGGGTTCTAAGACTAGGCAGAGCTGCTTTATCTAAAAACGTCATAACCGTCTAAAGAATAACCTGATAACTGATAACTGATAATTGATACTATGGAGTTTTGCTGAACTCCTCAAGAGACTGAGTATAGTCAAACCGATCAGATGACATTTTTGTAAGATGCTGAACATGCTAAGTACTACTGAGACTGAACAATTGGTATATCAACTTTTAAATCACCTAACTATACAATCATGGTGATCAGAAGGGAACTGCCAGAATCAAGCAATACTCGTATCTGGACAATTATGCAAGACTCTTTCACATCATTTTTATAGATTATGGCTAAAACACATACTTCATGGAAGGAGATATCAACATGAAATTTTAACTAGCAATAACCTTCAAGAATCAAGAGAATTATAACAAGAAGGAAATTCATGATCTAACTAACAGACAACCCTAACTTTGATCCTAAAAGGGCTAGAACTGATAAAGTTCTTATAAGGATTTTGGGGCACATGTGAAAGGCAATTTCCTTATTGAAATCCCACATACCTAGAGTATGAGATTCTCTTGAGAAATTGCTTGAGAAATTTGAGGAGAAACCCAAACCATTGTTCTTGATTTGGAGAACTGTCTGAGTTTTCACGTATTGAACTTGAGAAAAATGAGAGGAATGAGGAGATAACACTGAGTAACTCACTAAATCCCCCTAAAAATAACCCCCAAATGACATAGTTTAGGACTTAGGAGTTTAAAAATTATGAAAATACCCTTACTAAATACGTAGGAAAAATGACTCTACCAGTCCTCACGAGGGACTTCACGAGTTGTTAGGTAGGTCACGACTCGTGGCCCTTACTCATGAAGTCTACTAGAAATTTCCACCTTCAACTCAATACTCTGACCACCACTCACTTCATGAGTCATGATATGTCTCCATGACTCGTGGCTCCATCCGTGGTCATCCCCCTACCACGGTTCACTACTGGCCTGCCACCCACTTCATTAGTCACTCCACGATTCGTGGGGTGACTTCACTCGTCACTGTACGAGTCGTCCTGTGACCTGGTGCAATATTTTCCTATTTTCTCTGCTTAAACTCTCGGGTTTGATTTTAGAAACTTTTTGGGTTTTACAATATCTCCTCATTAGGAACATTCGTCCTTGAATGTAGGTTTAACATATCGAAAAGCTGGGGGAAAGGAACTGCAATCCCAAATACTGAATATCTGAAGCTGAAAACTGACGGAGTGACTGACTTCGGACTGATATACATGATTGAACTGATCGCAGGAATCACACATACATGCACTAATGTGAAAGAAACAGGGAGAAATAAGTTAGACATGATGAATAGAGTATTAGAGAGGAAACTGATACCTCAAGCTATAATTGAGCCAGGAGGAAAAAGATGCGAGTATTTAGCTATCATATCTGCTTCGGCTTCCCACATAGCTCCTTCAACTAGCTGGTTCCTCCATAACACCTTTACTAAAGCGACCTCCTTGTTCCTTAACTTACAAACCTAACGGTCTAAGATCTCAATTGGAACTTCCTCGTAAGAGAGGCTGTCATTTACACCAATACTCTCTAGAGGCACTACTGAGGTCGAATCACCGATGCACTTCTTCAGTAATGGCACATGAAAGACTAGAGGCACCGATGCTAACTCTATAGGTAACTCTAACTTATAAGCCATTATTCCAATGCATCTCAAGATTCTGTAAGGTCCTACATATCTTGGAGTGAGTTTTCCTTTCTTCCCAAACTCATCACCCCTTTCATAGGTGAAATCTTCAGATAAACCCAATCATCTACAACAAACTCTAGATCTCTTCTCCTCACATCTACATATGTTTCTGTTGGCTCTGGGATGTTTTCAAGCTCTCTCTAATAAGATGAACCTTCTACATAGCCTCATGAACTGAGTTTGGTCCTATCATGGTAGCTTCACCAACTTCGAACCATCCTATAAGATATCTACACCTCCTATCATACAATGCTTCAAACGGGCCATTTGGATGCTAGAGTGGTAGCTGTTGTTATATGCAAACTCAATGAGAAGTAGGTGATCATCCCAACTGCCCTTGAAATCAATCACATTAGTCCTCAACATATCTTCCAAAGCCTGTATAGTCTGCTCAGCTTGTCCATCCGTCTGTGGATGAAAAGCTGTGTTGAGTTTGGCCTGGGTGCCAAGTTTCGTCTGGAATGATTTCCAGAAATGCGAGGTGAACTGAGTTACCACTATCTGAAATGATGGACAAGGGAACTCTGTGTATTCTGACTAACTCCCGGATGTATAATCTAGCATAATCCTTAGCTAAGTCGGTAGTCTTAACCGATAGGAAATGTGCTGACTTAGTCATCTGGTCTACAACCACCCAAATTGAATCATGCTGTCGGTTCAAGCCATGGGTTGACTTGAAGTCTCTCGGGGTTTTCTATCCCGTGTCTCGATCCGAGCCTATGTTCGGGTCGTGACAAACTTGATATTAGAGAATTAGGTTTTGAAGTGTCCTAGGGTGTATGAAAGACACATTAAGTAGAGTGTTTTTAATGGTTGTGAAACACGCCACAGTATGAAGAAGAGGCTATGAGACATTTAGGAAATGTCCCCTTCTTTCATGATCTATCTCGTGCGATGAAATGTCTCTCTATCCTTCTAACTCGTGTTATATGTGTTTGTAGAATCATGCCTCCTTGCCGAGTTAATGGAAAAACAAATGGAAATAGAAATGGCCATGAATATGACAATGGAGATGGGCACCAGCAGGTCCCACCAGCCCCAGAGGATCATGTACCAGAGCAGGTTGCCCACGCAGAGTTCATGGAAGCCATACAAATGCTAGCTCAGGCTTTGACTGCCCAAGTCATTCAACAGGCGGTAACACATATCCCTCAGAATGGGAATGTGGCGGCGACGAGGGTTAGAGATTTTCTAAGAATGAACCCTCCGGAGTTTCTTGGGTCAAGGGTGGACGAGGATCCACATGAGTTTATTGATGAGGTGCTAAAGATCATGCACATAATGGGGATGACTAGGGAGAAGTGCATAGATCTCGCCTCATATTAGTTGGAAGGGGTTGTGCACATTTGGTTCAGGCAATAAAAAGATAGCAGGACAGTTGGAGCAGGCCCCATTAGTTGGGATGAGTTTCATGCCATATTTCTGGATCGATTCTTCCCTCATGAGATGAGGGAGATTGAAGTCTGAGTTTGTGAACCTAAGGCAGGGTAATATGACAGTCTAGGAGTATGCTTTGGAGTTCACTCGCTTTTCCAAGTATTCCCCAGAGATGATGGCTGATCAGAGAGCTCGGGTGAGCCGGTTTGTGCATGGAGTAGCAGATTACCTGGCCAAGGATTGTTGAACCGCTATGCTTCACCAGGACATTGACTTTCCTCGATTGGTTCTGTACGCCCAGCAAATGGAGGCAGTGCATCTGAGAGAGAGAGAGAGGCCAAAAGGGCCAGGACAAATAGTTATGGGTTCTCTTAGCAGAGACCGGGAGGCGGACATCACCAGCAGTATCATCAGAGGTTATTAACTCCAGCACTATCATCGGCTAGTGCTCCATCTAGGCCACAAGGAGATAAGAGGAGCAGAGCCTTAGGTTCAAGGGACCAGAGGGGCATACAGTCAGAGCGTACCATTCCGACCTATGGGAAGTGTGGAAAGAGTCATATGGAAAAGTGCTTGATGGGATCAGATATCTGTTTTGGGTATGGTAGATTCAGCCACATGCGCCAAAAGTGTCTCTTGGCTAGACAGGGTGATGGTAGAGGCCATGCTCAGGCTGACAGAAACAGCACACCCAGCTCAGCAGGTTGCATCCACTAGTGCAGGTGGTGGCCAGCGCCATAATAGGTTTTATGCGCTTGCACCTCGACAGGAGCAGGAGACTTCAGCAGATGTGGTCACCAGTATGTTACGAGTATTGAACTTTGATGTGTATGCATTGTTAGATCCAGGGGATACTTTTTCTTCTGTAATGCCTTATATTGCTAGTAGTTTCAGAGTCAGCCCCGAAATCCTATCAGAGCCCTTCTCAATCTCTACTCCAGTCGGTGATTCAATTATAGCTCGACATGTATATAGAAATTGCCCTGTCATAGTCCTTCAAAAAGTCACCTCAGCAGATTTAGTAGAGCTAGCCATGACAAATTGTGATGTTATCTTTGGCATGGATTAGCTACATGCATGCTATGCCTCAGTCCATCATAGAACCCGTTTAGTAGAGTTCAAATTTTTTGGTGAGCTAGTCCTAGAGTGAAAGGGTTGTTCGGTTGTGCTTGTAGTTCACTTCATTTCCTACCTTAAGGCCAGAAAGATGATTTCTAAAGGTTGCGTGTACCATCTAGTTAGGGTTAAGGATGCTACATTTGAAACCCCGACTATCCAGTCAGTTCCTGTAGTGTGTGAATACCCAGAAGTGTTTCCAGATGATTTACTAGAGATTCCTCCCGAGCGGGAGATCGACTTTGGTATTGACCTTCTTCCTGATACACAACCTATATCTATTCCTCCTTACAGAATGGCTCTAGATGAGCTAAAGGAGTTGAAGGAGAAATTGAAGGATCTTTTAGGCAAGGGTTTCATCAGACCTAGCAAATCCCCGTGGTGTGCACCAATTCTGTTTATCTAAAAGAAGGATGTTCCCTTCGGATGTGCATTGATTATAAGCAATTGAACAAGGTTACCATCAAGAACAGATATCCTCTCTCCAGGATTGATGATTTGTTTGACCAGCTTCAGGGTGCTAAGTGCTTTTCAAAGATAGACCTCAGATCTGGATATCATCAACTTAGAGTTAGAGAGAGTGACATCCCGAAGACAACCTTCAGGACTCGATATGGTCACTATGAGTTTGTAGTTATGTCTTTTGGACTAACGAATGCTCCTGTAGCTTTTATGGATTTAATGAGCAGGGTGTTCAAGCATTACTTCAATATGTTTGTGATAGTGTTCATAGATGACATCCTTATATATTCTCTGGAGTGAGGAGGAGCATACCACTCATTTGAGGGTGGTGTTACAGACCTTGAAGGATCATCAGTTGTATGCTAAGTTCAACAAGTGCGAGTTTTGGCTACACTCAGTGGCATTTTAGGTCATGTGGTATCAAGTGAGGGTGTGTAGGTGGACTCTCAAAAGATAGAAGCGATGAAAAATTGGCCTAGACCAGTTAGTCCTTTGTATATCAGGAGTTTCTTGGGTTTAGCTGATTAGTATTGGAGGTTCGTTCAAGGGTTTTCATCCATTACGACATCATTGACTGAATTGACCCAAAATAAAGTGAAGTTTCAGTGGCCGGAGGCTTGTGAGAAGAGCTTCCAAGAGTTGAAGACTTGACTCACCTCAACACCAATGTTGACCCTACCTGGGGGTACCGATGGGTTTGTGGTATATTGTGACGCTTTGAGGATTGGCTTTGGTTGTGTACTAATGCAACATGGTAAGGTTATAGCTTATGCTTCCAGGAAGCTGAAGGTCCATGAAAAGAACTACCCGACTCATGACCTCGAGTTAGCAGTGATAGTATTTTCCTTGAAGATTTGGAGACACTATCTATACGGGGTCCATGTAGATGTGTTTATGGACCACAAAAGCCTACAGTAGGTGTTTATCCAGAAGGATTTAAATCTATGTCAGAGGAGGTGGTTGGAGCTGCTTAAAGATTATGATATGAGTATACTTTATCATCTGGGCAAGGACAATGTGGTGGCAGACGCTCTTAGCAAGCTTTTTATGGAGAATGTGTCTCATGTAGAGGAGGAAAGGAAAGAGTTGGTGAAGGATGTGCATCGACTTATGCGACTAGGAGTTCATCTTGTTGACTCTACGGATGGTGGTGTTATTGTTTAGAATGGATCAAAATCATCTTTAGTGATCAATGTTAAGGCCAGGCAAGACAAAGATCCTATTTTGGTAAAGTTGAAGGAAGCTATTCAGAAGCGGAAGGTGGAGGTCTTCTCCCAAGGGGAAGATGGTGTGCTCTGATATCAGGGTCGTTTGTGTGTACGAATGCTGGTGACTTGAGAGAGTGTATGTTGCACGAAGCTAATGGTTCTAGATATTCTATCCATCCAGGTGCCCCCAAGATGTACCGTGACTTGTGAGAAATCTACTGGTGGTGTGGCATGAAGAAGGACATAGTAGAGTTTATGGCTAAGTGTCCGAATTATCAAGAGGTGAAGGTTGAGCATCAGAGACTGGGAGGTGTGCTTCAAGATATTAGTATCCCTACTTGAAAGTGGGCAGAGATTAATATGGAATTCATTATAGGGTTGCCTCGCACTCATCGGCAGTATGACTCTATTTGAGTGGTTGTAGATAGGTTGACTAATGCAGCTCATTTCCTACCGGTCAAAACTACCAATTCAGCGGAGGATTATGCTAAGTTATACATTCGGGAGTAAGTTTGGTTGCATGGAGTGCCCTTGTCAATCATATCGGATAGAGGTACTCAATTTACCTCCAAGTTTTGGAGATCGTTTCAGAAGGGACTTGGTACTCAGGTCAAGCTTAGCACATGTAATACCCTGAAAACCCAAGGATCAAACCCGGGAGTCAAAACGGGGAAAATGTAAAATTGGTGTTGCAGGCACATAACGAGTCGTTGGACGACTCGTGAGGACAACCCATGAGTCGTCAAGTGACTCATGGGGAGGCCAGGAAAGAGTTAGGAAGTTAGAGGAATAGGGGTCCCCACGGGCGTGGGAACGACTCATGGTCAGACATCGTGAGCTGTTAGGTCAGCCGTGGGGTAAGAGAGAAGGAAAATAGAAGAGGTCATACCAGTGTATTTGACGGAAGCTGACCTTGACTCGTTGGGTCAGGTAACGAGTCGTGGGATGAATTATATGTGAACTGATGTGATTGAGGCAGTGAACTTGACGACTGGTGATCATGAGTCGTGGCCATCCCTAGCGAGTCGTTACATTAGTCCTTATGAGCCTAGGAGTTCAGGCAGGCAGTGTACTCGATGAGTAACATGACGAGTCATTTGCCCTAGTAACGAGTCATCAGGTCGTTCGTTAGGACCACCTGACAGTTAAATTGTGTGATTTTAGTAAGGTCTTTTCCATAATTCCTAAGTCCTAGGGGCCTATACTACGTCATTTAAGGCTCGTTTTAGTGGGTTTTAAGAGGGGAGAACCTATTCTAAGTCGTTCATTACATGCATGCAAGCTTGAGAGGTTGAAGAGGTGATTCAAGGCTAGCATTCAAGGTTTCCATCCAATTTCCTTTTGGGATTTGGTGGAATCAATCCCTTCCAAGTATGTAGGGTTATGAGTGGGTGTTTCCTTCCTCACCCATGTCCAATCTCTATAGTAGTATGAGAAATTTCTATGATCAAGTTATGGGGTTTTTACCCAATTGCATAATTCTTCAATTTCTATACATTGGTATGATTAGATTATATTTCTATTGATGAGTTGTGAAGCTTGGACAGACTTTAAATTGTTTTCAATCAAAATTGTGTTTCCTAAATTATGAAATAAAATGCCCATGGATGAGAAGTTCATGAAAGAAGAGAATAATGATGAATGTATGGTAATAATGAGATTTGATGATTAAAAGTATGTTTCTAAAGTTATCCATGATTATGACATTGTTTTCAAAATGAATTGAGTAGATCCAAGCAAGAGAAAGTTTTGGGCAAGGTCCTTATATCGAGCATGATGATGTAGTATCTCTAAAGTAAGCTTACCACCTGGTTTTTGGAGTAAATGCCCCCAGTTATCTTTGAGCTTGTGGTATGTTTAAAAATAAAGCTTCTCATATGCATGACTTCATAATTGAGATGTATGTTATTATTGAGCTTCATTTCCATACGATGTCGGTCCTATGCATGATTCATTATCGAGCTTTGTTAAATGACAATGTTGAGCTTCGTTTCATACAATGTTGAGTTTATTCATGATTCCATTGTTGAGCTTCGTCAATAGACGATGTTGAGCTTCGTTATATACGATGTAGAGCATTGCATGTTTTGGGAGAAGAGTCTAGAACCAAGCAGGCTAAGGGTCGATCACCTTATGCCCCAAAACTATGCGCCAATATAGGATGATACTATTATATTACTGGGACCTCCCTTGTGAGCTATCCTTGGCCCTAATGGCCTATAAGCTTGATATCAATATCATGGTAGCATCCTTAGTCCTAGCAAGGTTTTGGACGGCTCTGCCTAGTTGAGTGTGATAGTTGGGACCACGTAAGCTCTATCGTGGTATGTCGGTTAAGTGACGAGTCTACCATTGTCTATATGATTTGGATTTGCATATTCATTACTCATGGTTATTATTTTACACATGCATGTTCTAAAAGTAAGGTGTGACTCATTATTCAGCTTTTCTTAAAATGTCATGTTTCAGCTTTGAGTCATTTGAGTTAGTTATGATGTTATGAGGCTATGCATTGTCATATTATGAAAATATTACAATTTCAAAATGAATGGATGCAGTCCTTCCTCTCAGATATGAAAGCTTATGATATGCTATGAAATGTTTTATATGTTTTACTTTACTTAAGCAGTTTTACTTACCTTGCATACTCGGTACATTCCACATACTGACCGCATACTTTCTATGCTGTATCATTTAATGATATAGGACCCAGCTTCGAGGAGTTGAAGTAGAAATTGATAGAAGCACCTATCCTTATTTCTCCAGACTGGGAACAACCATTTGAATTGATGTGTGATGCAAGTGATGTGGCTGTGGGAGCTGTATTGTGGCAGAGGAAAAATAGAATCTTTCATTCTATTCATTATGCAAGCAAAACACTGAACACTGCCCAAAGTAATTATACAGTCACAGAGAAGGAGATGCTAGCATTGGTGTTTGTATTTGATAAATTCAGGTCCTATTTGGTGGGTTCGAGAGTAGTGGTGTATACCGATCATGCAGCGATTCAGTATCTGTTTAACAAGAAGGATGCAAAGCCCAGGCTGATCAGATGGATCCTGTTGTTGCAAGAGTTCGACCTCGAAATTAAGGACAGAAAGGGGAGCGAAAATTAGGTGGCAGATCACTTATCGCGATTGGAAAGCCGGTTGCATGTGAAGGAAGGTGATAACATCAATGAGGAGTTCCCAGATGAGCAGCTCTTGGCAATAGGGGAAGCTGAAGTTCCCTGGTACGCAGACATAGTCAACTTGCTAATGAGTGGAGTCTATCCACCTGAGGCTACAGTTTAGCAGAGAAAAAAATTGAGGCATGATTGCCGGTATTTTATTTGGGATAAGCCATACTTATTTAAACAGGGACCGGATCAGGTGATGAGAAGATGCATCCCGGAGAGCCAGATTGCAGATGTGTTGAGGAGTTGTCACTCTTCGTTGTATGGGGGGCACCATGGAGGCGAGCAGACAGCGCACAAGGTTCTAAGTCAAGTTTCTTTTGGCCTACACTGTTCAGAGACTCTATGGCATACGTCAAAATGTGCGATAGATGTCAGCGTACAGGCACAATTGATAGAAGGTAGGAGATGCCGCTGCAGAATGTACTGGAAGTGGAGACCTTTGATGTATGGGGCATAGATTTCATGGGCCCGTTCCCACCGTCATTTGGTAATCGTTACATCTTGGTGGCCGTGGATTATGTATCAAAGTGGGTTGAAGCAATAGCTTGCCCCAGGAATGACAACAAGGTGGTAACAAAATTTGTGAAAAAACACATTTTCACCAGGTTCGGGACACCCCGAGCCATTATCAGTGATGGAGGGGCTCATCTCGTTAATGCAAGTTTCAAGAAGCTACTAGCCAACTATGGGGTGCGCCACAAGGTGGCAACAACATATCACCCCCAAACTAGTGGGCAAGTGGAGGTGTGGAATAGAGAAGTGAAGCAGATTCTCCAGAAAACAGTAAATGCACAACGTAATAATTGGTCAAGCAAACTTGATGATGCGTTGTGGGCATACAAAACTGCTTACAAGACACCGATTGGAACTTCTCCATACCGATTGGTCTATGGTAAGGCGTGTCATCTGCTAGTGGAGCTAGAGCACCGAGCCTTCTGGGCCGTGAAGAAATTGAATATGGACTTAGGGCTAGCGGGCAAGAAGAGGCTAATGCAACTCAGTGAACTTGAAGAGTTTCGTTGGCATGCTTATGAGAGTGCCAAGTACTACAAAGAAAAAACAAAGAGGTGGCATGACAAGCATGTGGTGCATCGTAATTTTTAGCCGGGGCAGAAAGTATTACTCTTCAATTCAAGATTGAAGCTGTTTCCAGGGAAACTGCGGTCCAAATGGTCAGGGCCATTTGAGGTAGTGCGAATGACCCCGCACGGGGCAGTAGAGTTGTGGCAAGAAGATCGAAGTGCCACGTTCTTAGTCAATGGGCAGCAATGTAAGCATTACTAGGGTGAAGACGGTAGTCAAGAGAAAACGTCCGTCACCCTAGAGGATGACTGAGCTTAATGACGTCGAGCTGCGATGGCAAATCAGGCGCTTCACGGGAGGCAACCTGTGAAATTTTTGTAATATGTGAATAGATTTCGTAGAAGAGAAAAAAACAAGAAAGAAAAAAAGAGAAAAATAAAAAAATAAAAACAAAAAAAATAGTATTTTATGTGAAACCTATAAATTCTAACCAATTTCTTGTTGTGAGATGAATTTCAGGTTGAACGGAGGGTAAAAATGCAAAGGATCGCAAAGAAAAAATCGAGATAAGAAAAATAATAAAAAGTGGCAAAACAGTGAGCCTGCGCGATGGCTCCGTGTCACGGAGGAGGGCCTCCGCGTTACCCTCCGTGACACGTTGAAGGTGTTTTGGAATTTTTTACAAATTCCAGAACCCCTGCACGATGGCTCCGTTTCACGGAGGGTGTGCTCCGCGTTACCCTCCGTGACACGTTGAAGTGTTATTTGCGACGGGTCACACCGGGTCGCCGGGTGACCCGCGTGAAAAACCTCCCTTTTAACCCCGAAAACACCCAATTTTCCCCATTTTTCACTCCCCTCCGCGACAAACAACCCAAAATCCCCCCTTCCCCAACGTGACACGGACCTCGGAGCTAAAATTCTTCAACTTTTCTTCTATATCATCGAATTGAAGGTATGTTCATCAACTTCATCTCATTTCTTGTCTATTTTTTCTGATTTTGAGCATGGGAAGTGAGGAAAACTTGCCCTAATTGTAAATTGAGCTTGAATTCATGTAAGCTATTGTTAATTGTGGATTGATCATCCTAAAATGAGTGTAAATCATACGTACAATTGGTAGAAAGAAGAAAGGAAGAGAAGAAATCTCTTAGCTTTTTCGTCCCCCAACTGCTGCTAACCCACGTCCTAGCTCCACCCAGTCTGAATTATGAAAATAAACCTAAGTGTGCTATTTATAGTAGTGGGACTCTTTCCCAGAATAACAAGCAACGTGTCACGGAGTGCATCGCGGAGCACGGCCTCCGTGACACGCTACGGACGCGGAAGCCTTCTGGAAAATAACCCGAAACTGGCCCAGACAGCACCCTGCCGCGTTGGCAGCGTGTCACGCTGCTTGGGCAGCGCGTTGGAAGCCCTTGGTCGCGGAGGCCACCTGCCATGGCACGTTGCCAACACGCAGGTGGGCTGTTTTGTGCCTCCTCTTCGCCGACGTTCGCGTGTTGATTCCGTTTCCAAGCCTCTACCTCACCAACTCATGGATTAGTTGCTCAAAAGTCATCAAAACCTACAAAACAAAGGCTAATCATGTTGGTTAAAACATATCTTTACTTTATCTAAAATTACATGAAAATGTATACGATAACTTAGATAAACAAGACTAATTTAAGTCGTAAAGCTTATCTCGGGCATATATTTTTTCCCGTGATCACAACCCCACACTTAAAGCCTTGTTCGTCCTCGAACAACCTTTTACATATCATGCATATGGAGACTCCCACATAACTAATTTATAAAGATAATTCAAGTTACGGCTATAATGATTACGTAAGATACAAGCTAAAAATAGAGCATGCCTGATTTGTTCATTGAAATGAAGTACAACTATGTTAAGGCTTCTTAACCTCAAGAATAGACTCTAAATTTTAGCAAACTCATGCAAATCAACTGACTAAGAAATCCCACATGATTTATATCCTTCATTCAACATGTGCCCCTCACAGAAAGAGAGTTACCCAATTTCACACGCAAAAACAATTTTTATATCACAACATGTGTGGGTATATGAATAGAATTACGCTCACTCTCACAAAGAATTCACATGCATCATGTAATGACCCATAAGCTTGCCCTTAGTGTTTTATTCCACTAAGTTAAGGATGTATGAATGTAAGATCAAGTAGGACTTTTTAGGTTGTAATGTAACTCAGGTGCGGGTAAGTACTATTATGATCAGTAATAGTGACTATCTTTCCTAAGCGCTTTTAATACATCACGCCTTCATTACAAACTTCCCTTCCCTCACTTCACCTTTTTCTCTTTTCATCTTTGTTTTTCCTCTTTTGTTCCCCCCTTTCTTTAGGCACTTTTAGCTTATTAGTAAGGAGTTCTATAAGTAACTTTTCATTTATTTATTTTATTACTCCCTACTAATACTCACCCATATTCAAGTGCACCCTCGACCTTTCTCAACTCTTACAATTGCTACTTTCCCTTCTTTTTCATTCTTCTCACTCCTTTACTCTTTCAGATTTTTCCTTTAAGCGCTTAGGAGTTTTGGTTCAATTTCAAGGCTAATGAAAGAAACAGGATTAAGCTTATGTTGCAGCTGTCAAAGAATAGGCTCAAGGCTCAATGGGGTTAACTAGGATTAATTTTTCAAGGTAGGTATAATGAGGGATAAAAGTTTGGTTCATTCAAAGAAATGCCTAAATCATCTCCTACAATTCACATCCTTCATTTCGTTTTATATACACACCAGGCAAGTTCTAGACATTTCACAATAACATAGAATACTCAAAAACCTTACACTCATGGCATATGCTCAAATCAAAACACAATCAGTAGACTCTTACTCAGCTAATCACAAGAATTCAGAATTAAGCTTCCATCATATTGACTCAAATTCAAGATCCTAAGTGTCTCGAACAAAGTTATACACTTGCATGCTTCCCACTGAACATACTTGCATCTTACAACCATGTATAGCACATAAAAAGAACATCAAGCACCAATTAGTTATGGTTTCAAAAACCCAAAACCTATCGACTAATTTTTCTTTAAGACGGTCGTCATCTATCCATCGTCGGAAACAGTCCCTAACTATGACTAAAAACACTATATACAGACAACGGAAAGAAAGAAAAAGAAAATTTTTATTCTTCGGTTCAAAGACCCCCCGTCGGAAAAGAACCGAAAAGAAAAACCAACGGGTGATGAAGTCATGCTTAATTCACAAAAAATTTTCAAATTTTTCAAATTTTTCACAAGCATTACATTCACCAAAAATCGTTAAGCACAACAAAAATTTTTGAAATTTCCCTTGAAATTTCCCTCACCCCACACTTAAATCATGCTATGTCCTCATAGCATCAAATTAAAATTTACAAAGGGTGAGAAATACTCCATGGGGCCTTTAGGCTTAGCTAACAGCATGCGTTTCTTCGCCTTTGCACAGGTGGGTGTTCAACCCCACACTTTTTCTCTTCCATGCTTGTTAGCTTCCTCCTCCACGGGTACTCAGACTTCCCCTCCATCTGCGCTTAACTTTCCACCAAAACAACACAAGATGAAAAATAAATAAAAATTAACTCAATTGCAAGAAATTAAAATGGTACCTGTGGTACCCTTGGGTTGCCTCCCAAGCAGCGCCTAATTTTACGTCGCGGCACGACGTACCAAGTTTCACCACTTTTTCCTCCACCTTGAGGATATGAATCTCACCCCTAATTTCTTTTCTAATTTCCTCTTATGCTCTAGGGGTGGTGGTGAAAAATTGTAAGGACCAAGCAGTAGATGTTTTCTTTTGAACCTATTGGCCCTTATGTAAGCGAAGTCATTTTGTCTCTCTGAGTTAGCAAATTTCAGAATATATGGGGCTTGGTCCTCCTCTAGACATTTCTCTATAAACTTGGAAGACTCTATTTCTATGTTGTCAACCAAACTTAATGTCGAAAAATGCGTAGAGTGTGGTCCAATACACCTCAACTCTGAAATTGCTTTGTGCTTGACTTCCTTACTTGTGTACACCTTTTCAACATCGACATCTATTTCTCCATTAAGGTCAAATGGGAGATATTCTTTTTCTTCTTCCATGAATGGAATTTCTATAGGTATGAGCCAATCACGGAGACACTCAAGAGATTCTAATTGTGGGGCTTCATCCAAAAATTCACCCTTGTATTCCTCTTGTAGTTCCTCTTGAATATCGGCTAAAACTGTCACCTGCAAATTATCACAAGCTTCAGCCTCAGCACACATCTCTGTGAGTTTGACGCTCATCTTGCTTACAGCCTCTGCATTCTCCTTTTGCTGAATTATCAATTCTGCCACCGACTCCTTCATTGCTTCTGATTGCTCTAGGAGTTGTTTCATCATGTCCTCTATTTGAACTTGGCGTCCCAAGTCCTCATTTTCAACATGCCTATATTCAGCAAAAACAACAAAAGGATCATAGTAGGGGCTTGGGGAAGGGGAATATGCCTTTGGACAATCACCCCAATGGCCATATTGACACCCACATATATTGCACGTGTTACAGTTTTTCCACAAGTGGGGTCCTCCGCAATTCATGCAAGATTCGCTAAAATATGCGTATCCACCATTTATATTCCAAGATGTCATGTCAATGAGGGTATCCGAAAGAGAGAAAAATTAAAATGAACAAAGAATTAAAACAAATACTAAGACCAAGTTGTCAACACTTAAGAAAATAAAACAAAAATACAGTAATTTTACACTTAACACAATTTCACAAATCGCCTAGCCTCCCTGGCAACGGCGCCAAAAACTTGTTCGGTTGGTTTGCTATAGGGTTGGTATTATATATTATAAACCGACACGCAAGTGCACGTGGTAAAACAAGTAATAAAGTGTCTAAGTAAGCCAAGTATCGATCCAAGGAGGCTCAGGGTATGTAAAGATTGCCTAAGTATACTATATTCTTATTTTACTTCTAACTATGCTAACAACAACGTAACCAACAACTAATTGAGTTTTTGTTTATAAAATATATACTAAAACTATTAACAATTATTTACGGTGAATTTAAACTATGGATATGAGCATGCCAAGGTTAAGAACAAGTAATAAATTCGATTGTAATAATAATTCGGTTAATCTCTTCTTCATGTTGCTAGCCAAGTCTGAATTATGAAAATAAACCTAAGTGTGCTATTTATAGTAGTGGGACTCTTTCCCGGAATAACAAGCAACGTGTCACGGAGTGCATCGCGGAGAACGGCCTCCGTGACACGCTACGGACGCGGAAGCCTTCTGGAAAATCACCCGAAACTGGCCCGGGCAGCACCCTGCCGCATTGGCAGTGTGTCACGCTGCTTGGGCAGCGCGTTGGAAGCCCTTGGTCGCGGAGGCCACCTGCCGTGGCACGTTGCCAATGCGCAGGTGGGCTGTTTTGTGCCTCCTCTTCGCCGACGTTCGCGTGTTGATTCCGTTTCCAAGCCTCTACCTCACCAACTCATGGATTAGTTGCTCAAAAGTCATCAAACCTACAAAACAAAGGCTAATCATGTTGGTTAACACATATCTTTACTTTATCTAAAATTACATGAAAATGTATACGATAACTTAGATAAACAAGACTAATTTAAGTCGTAAAGCTTATCTCGGGCATATATTTTTGCCCGTGATCAGCAGCGACACCTGACGAAGAAGTGGAATACTTCGATTGATCAGGGAGTTTCACCACCCACTTTTGTGCTATGCTGAATTTTGTGAACACCGGGGACAGTGTTCGATTTAAGTGTGGGGTGGGAGTAGTTAGGTGCTGGTTGTTGTTGTTGTTATTAATGTCTCTGTTCTGTTGTTGTGCTTGGAAAAACTTGTGACCCTGTGATTTTATGTGTATGTCTGTATTGTAATTAATGTGAAGCTGTTGTGTGCTGTTGAATGTTGTTAGCTGGTTTTGTAAATATTTTTGTTTTTATCGAAATTATCGATATTTTTTTAAAATTTTTCGTGAATTTTTTTATTTTTGGGTTTCTCGGCGTTTGTTTTTGGTTCTTTTACTAAGAATAGTCCCATTGAACTGAAGTCGTAATTAGTGACCGTTCCCTATGATGGATGAATGACGACCGTCTTAAGGGAAATGTAGTCGATAGGAGTAGATTTCTTTTGTTCTTTTTAATTTTTTTCTTTTGTTTGTTTGTATCCCAAACGTGTCGTTACTTTATGGTTCGGAATTCTGGTTGCGTGTTGTACATGATATTTAAAATGCAAAGGTGATTCGTATGAAAGCATGCAACTTTGTAAATATGTTGAGATACCTAGGCCATAGAGCTCGATTCGGTGTGATTGAGGCTTAATGTTTGAATTCTTGTAATTAGCTGATTGAAGAGTCTGTGAATATGTCTTGAGTTGAGCATGTCCAATGAGTGCGTGGTGAGGTTTCGTTTCTTCCATGCTATTGTGAAGTGTCTAGAACTTTCCTAGTGTGTGTACAAAACGAAATGAAGGATGTGTATTGTAGGAAAGGATGTAGGCATTTCTTTGCTTTAACCGAAAGTTTTTTTTTTTCATTATCGTACCTACCTTGAATGTACATCCTAGTTAGCCCATTGAGCCTTTAGCCTATTTTTTTCTTTTGTCAAAAAGGTGTAAACCGAGCTTAACCCCTTCTTTTCATTATCCGTGAATTTGATCCAAAACTCTTAAGCTCTTAAGAAAAAAAATAATTTTCCTACAGTGTCAAGGAGTGAGAATGGTGAAAAGAAAAGAAAAAGCAGAGTGATAAAAGGAAAGAAAAGTTCAAAGGTGCACTCGCTATAAATTAAATATAATGAAGACGTATAACTAATCTTTGTTATTAAGTCGAGTGTGCCTAAAGATATGGGAACAAAAATAAAGACAGACTTCAAGAATGAGAGGATGAAGGAAGAAACAATGCCCATAAGGTTGATGGGATGTATTGAAAAAGCGCTTAAGGAGGCTAGTGTTATTATTGGTTAGCCCAGTATTTGCTAGTTCCGTAGCTTACACTACAACCCATTAAGTCCTACGTGATCTTACATCACGCGTCTTTATATTAGTGGAGTAATACACTAAAGGCAAGCCTATGGTTCATGATATGATGCATGTCAATTCCTTTGGGAGAGAGAGCGAAATCTTGTTTATATGCCCCTGCATGTAATGTCTTTGAGTTCATGTGATTAAAAAGGGGAAAATTCCCTTGTGTTGTGAGGGCACATGCTCGACGAGAGATTGAATTTCGTGTTGGATATCTTGATCAGCTGATTTGCATGAGTTTGCCGATATCGAGAGTCAATTCTTGAGTCTAGGAGGTCTTAATGTGTTGAAGGTCATTGTATTGATAAGACTATGCATGTTTTCTTGATGATTTGCTATATTAAATAATCGGTATAACCGTAGCTTGAATTGGCGAGCCAAAGTAGCCAGGATTGGGTGTCAATCGCATGAGGTGTAAGATTATTGTTCGGGGACGAACAAGGATTTAAGTGTGGGGTAATTGATCTTGGGCAGATTTATATGCCCAAGTGATACTCAAATGCGTCATTTTATCTTGTTTATCTATCGATGTTTGTACATTCTCATGTGGATTGTAATAAAATGTGAATTTATACTAACCAACATGATTAGCGTGGTTTTGCAGGAAAAATATAATTTTATGAATCTAAGATGAATATTGGGAGAAATCAGGATTGGACTCGGAAGCTAGAAAGGAAAAAACAACAAGGAAAGCACGAATTAAAGGGGCTCCATGATGGAGCCGTGTCACGCTGCCATCGCGGATGCATTCTGCCTGGATGCTGAAAATATGCCAAATTCCAGTGAAGGTGTGCGTTGGGGCCATGGAACGTTGGCCTAGCCCCGCATTGCATGCCGTGCCACGTTGGGTTTTAATACTTGGACGACCGGATTCCAGTGAGGGTCCGCGTTGGTGGCGTGTCACGGAGGCAGTGCTCCGCGATGCACTCCGTGACACGTTGCTTGTTATTCCGGGAAACAATTCCCACTAGTATAAATAGAACACTTAGGTTCATTTTTAATTATTCTGACTTGGTGGAGTGAGAACGTGGGTTACAAGTAGTTGAGAGGACGAAAATCTCAGGGTTTTTCTCTATCTCCTTCTTCTTTATTTCAATTGCTTGTATGATTAACACTCATTTAACGATGTTTAATCCACAAATGAGTGGCTAAATTCCCTTCTTGCTGAGGTTAAGAACATTTGTATTGAAATGTAATTATTGATAAATTGGTTTTTCATCTTTTCTTTCATGGTTGTTCTATTGATTCTTGTTCTTAATGCGTTAATGTGTGGCCAATGTTAATGTATATCTAAAAAGTCTGGTTTCACTCGAGAGAGCAGGAAATTGGAAAGTTGTGAATTGATAGAATATGATCTTTTCTTAGTTTGGGAAAATTGAGAATTGATTTACCTTCAGGATAGACATATACCTGAAAGTCATATTAGTCAATTAAGGAATCGGTTTTGTATGGCTAGAACATGAATTTCTTTTTATCACAGAGATGTAGGTGGAAGGTTCATGATCTTAAGTTGGGTTAAATACGAGAGTTTTACTCCATAGGAAATAATTCTTGACTAGCAACCGGAGGAAAGATTGATCAAATTGTATCGATAATTTATTTCTCTACATGTTCATTTTAACCTCAGCATGCTCATACTTATAGTTCAGACTCAACTTGTATATTCGTTTTAGACTTAGTATAAAATTAGGAAACAAAATATTAAAATCTTCTTCACACTGTTGTCTGCAGTTTAGAGTTAAAGTTTATTGACACTTGATTAGATTGATACCTTAGTCCAGTCCTTGTGGGATCGATACTTGGCTTACTTGAGCCACTTTAATACTTGTTCAACCACGTGCACTTGCGTGTAGTTATTCCAAACGACTTCATGATCTATGTCGTGCGATGAAAAGTATTTCTATCCTTCTAATTTGTGCTATTCGCGATTGTAGAGTCATGGCTCCTAGAATAATGAATGGTACGAGAAATGGAAATGGAGAAGGCTACAGGGATGGAAATGGTTATGGGCATCAGCCAGCCCCACCAGTTTAGGAGCCTCAGGCATTGCAGCCAAACGCTCATGTTGAGTTCCGGGTCGCTATTCAGATGCTTGCGCAGGCCTTGACCGCTCAGGTCAATCAGCAAGCCATTGCGCATGTTCTGCAAAATGGAAATGCAGCGGCGACTCGAGTTAGAGACTTCTTGAGGATGAACTTGTCGGAGTCCTTAGGATCCAAGGTAGATGAGGACTCCCATGATTTCATTGATGAGATTTTCAAGATCACCCAAGTCATGGTGGTGAGTAGTGTTGAGCGCGCATAGTTGGCCTCCTACCAGTTGAAAGGGGTTGCGCATATTCTGTTTCACCAATGAAAGGATAGCAGGGTCGCAAGAGCAGGTCCGATCACTTAGGAGGAGGTCCATATTGCATTCCTAGATCGGTTCTTCCCTCAGGAGATGAGGGAGCTGAAGGTTGCTGAGTTTGTAAATTTGAAGCAGGGAAGAATGATAGTGCAAGAGTATTCTCTTGAGTTCACTCGCCTATCGAAATATGCCTCAGAGTTGTGGCTGACCAGAGGACGCGGGTGAACAGATTTGTGCATGGTATAGCAGGGTATTTGGACAAAGAGTGCCGGATTGCTATGCTTTACCAGGATATGGACTTCACTTGCATAGTGTTGTATGCCCAGCAGATGTAGGTGGCACATTCGAGGGAGAGGGAGGCCAAGAGGGCCAGGACCGAGGACCACAGATTTTCTCAGCAGAGGTTCGGTGGTGGGCACCAACAACAGACTCACTAGAGATCATCAACCCCAACATCTTCGGCATTGAGTGTGCCATCCAGGGCCTAGACATGATCAAAGAGGGCGAGCATCAGGCTCAAGGGGTGAGCATAAGACCCGTAGATTTTAGCATCCCAACTTGTTGCAGGTGTGGTTGGGGGCACACAGGCTAGTGCTTGGCAGGTTCAGGTGCTTGTTTCGGGTGTGGGCAGCCCGTACACATGCTTCGCGATTGTCAAGCTGCGAGGTAGGATCAGGTTGGGGGCTGAGGCCCAACTTCTAGTTCAGTAGCCCCTCCCCAACGCTCAGCACATCAGGGGGCATCTACTAGCGTAGTTGGAAGTCAACGCCAGAATAGATTATATTCTTTAGCTTCTTGTCAAGAGAAAGAGATCTCCCTGGATGTGGTCACTGGTATGTTATGAGTTTTCCATATTGATGTTTATGCCTTTCTAGATCCGAGGGCTACCTTATATTTTGTGACACCATATATGACCAGTAGCTTCGGAGTCAGTCTCGATCTCTTGTCAGAACTCTTCTCACTTTCTACTCCTGTAGGTGACTCAGTTATAGCTAGTCAGGTGTGTAGAGGTTTCCCAGTTTTAGTCCTTCATAAGATCACCTCAACAGACTTGATAGAGTTTGCCATGACCAATTTCGATTTTATTCTCGGCATGGATTGGCTATTTGCATGCTATGCTTCAGTTAATTGTAGAACTTGGGCAGTAGAGTTCAGATTTTTGGGTGAGGCAGTCTTAGAATGGAAGGGTAGTTCAACTGTGCCTGTAAGTCAATTCATTTCCTACCTTAAGGCTAGGAAGATGATTTCTAAGGGTTGCATGTACCATTTAGTTAGGGTTAAGGATGTCGAGTCTGAAATGACGACTATCCAAATCAATTCCAGTAGTACGTGACTATCCAGAGGTATTTCCTGATGATTTTCCAAGTGTCCCTCCCGAGCGGGAGATTGATTTCGGTATAAATCTTCTTCCCGACATGTAGCCTATCTCTATTCCACCCTACAAGATGGCTCCAGCCGAGCTAAAAGAGTTGAAGGATCAGTTGACGGACCTGTTAGATAAGGGCTTTATTAGACTGAGTCAGTCTCCATAGGGTGCACCAGTCCTATTCATTCGGAAGAAAGATGGTTCTCTTCGGATGTGTATTGATTATAGGCAGTTGACCAAGGTCACCACTAAGAATAGGTATACCTTACCCAGGAACGGTGATTTGTTTGACCAGCTTCAGGGTGCCAAGTGTTTCTCCAAGATTGATCTCAGATCCGGGTATCACCAGCTCAGGGTTCGGGAGAGAGACATCCCAAAAACCGCTTTCAAGACTCGGTATGGTCACTACGAATTTTTTGTTATATCTTTTGGACTAACCAATGCCCCTGCAGCTTTTATGGATCTAATGAATAGGGTGTTCAAGGCATATTTGGACATGTTCGTGATTTTGTCCATTGATGACATCCTTGTATACTCTCAGAGCGAGGAGGAGCATGCCGCTCACTTAAGAGTAGTGCTTCAGACCCTCAAGGATCATCAGTTGTATGTAAAGTTCAGCAAATGTGAGTTTTGGTTGGACTTTGTGGAATTTTTGGGCCATGTGGTATCGAGTGAGGGCATAAAGGTAGATTCTCAAAAGATTGAGGTGGTGAAGAACTGGCCGAAACCGGTGACCCCGTCAGATATCAGGAGCTTCTTGGGCTTAGCGGGTTACGATCGTAGATTTGTTGAGGGCTTTTCATCTATTGCAGCACCTTTGACCAAGTTGACCTAGAAGAAGGTAAAGTTCCAATGGTTGGAGGCTTGTGAGAAAAGCTTCCAAGAGTTAAAGACTCGACTCACTTCAGCACCAGTGTTGACCCTACCCGAGGGTATCGATGGTTTTGTGGTGTATTGTGATGCTTTGGGAATCAAACTCGTGCGCATATTGATGCACATAGGAAGGTGATAGCATATGACTCAAGATAGTTGAAAGTCCATGAAAAGAATTACCCGACCCATGATCTTGAGTTGGCCGCGGTGGTGTTTGCATTGAAGATATGGCGGCATTACTTGTATGGGGTCCATGTGGATGTATTCACGGATCACAAGAGCTTGTAATATGTGTTCACGTAGAAAGATCTCAATCTTCAGCAAAGGAGGTGGTTGGAGCTACTAAAGGACTACGACATGAGTGTCCTTTACCACCCGGGTAAGGCTAATGTGCTAGCGAACGCACTTAGCAGGCTCTCTATGGAGAGTGTGTCCCATGTGGATGAGGAAAGAAGGAATTGGTGAAAGATGTCCATCGACTTGCGAGGTCGGGAGTTAGATTGGTCGACTCGACCGATGGCTACATTGTTGTGCAAGACGGATCAAAATTATCCTTGGTGACTGATGTGAACGCTAGGCAAGATGAGGATCCGATTTTGGTAAAGCTAAAAGAAGCTGTTTGGAGTCAGAAGGTGGAGGTCTTCTCCCAAGGGGCAGATGGTGTGCTGCGGTACCATGATCATCTATGTGTTCCAGATGTTGATAATTTAAGGGGCCGAATATTGCATGAGGCACATGGATCCAGGTATTCTATCCATCCGAGTGCCACCAAGATGTATCATGATTTGCGGGAAATATATTGGTGGAATGGCATGAGGAAGGATATTGCAGAATTTTTAGCCAAGTACCCGAACTATCAGCAAGTGAAAGTTGAGCATCAAAGGCCAGGAGACGCACATTAGGATATTAGCATTCCCACTTGGAAGTTGGAAGAGATTAATATGGATTTCATTACAGTCCTACCTCGTACTCGCCGACACTACGATTCTATTTGGGTGGTGGTAGACAGGTTAACCAAGGCTGCACACTTTCTACTGATCAAAACCATTGATTCAGCAGATGATTATGCCAAACTGTATATCCGGGAGTTGGCGCGATTACATGGAGTGCCCTTGTCTATTATCTCAGACGAGGTACTCAGTTTACCTCTCAGTTTTGGCGGTCTTTTCAGAAAGGGCTTGGGACTCAAGTTAAACTCAGCACAGCATTTCATCCGCAAACGGATGGTCAGGCGGAGCGAACAATCTAGGATCTTGAGGACATGTTGAGAGCATATGTGATGGACTTTAAAGGTAGTTGGGACGATCACTTGACCTTGATCGAGTTTGCTTATAATAACAGCTATCACTCTAGTATCCAAATGGCACCATTCGAAGCTCTCTATGGGTGGAGATGTAGACCGCCCATAGGATGGTTTGAGGTCGGTGAGGAAGCTAAGATAGGGCCAGATTCGGTATATGAGGCTATGGTGAAAGTTCAGTTGATAAGGGATAGGCTAAAAACTACTCAGAGTCATCAAAAGTCATATGCTTATGTGAGAAGGAGAGAGTTGGAGTTCGAGGTGGACAATTGGGTATTTCTGAAGGTATCTCCCATGAAGGGAGTCATGCGGTTCAGAAAGAAAGCAAAACTCAGCCCCCCTATGTTGGTCCCTACCGGGTAATGAGAAGAGTTGGTATGGTAGCATATGAGTTGGACTTGCCATCGGAGTTATCTTTAGTTCATCCCGTCTTTCATGTATTGCTCTTGAAAAAGTGCTTGGGTGATCCAGCTTTAGTTGTCCTGGTGGAAAGTGTTGGTGTGGGAAATAGCCTCAGTTACAAGGAAATTCCAGTTGCAATCTTGGATCTTCAGGTTCGGAGGCTGAGGAACAAAGAAATAGCTTCGGTAAAGGTGTAATGGAGAAATCAACATGTTGAGGGAGCTACGTGGGAAGACGAAGCGGCTATGATGGCTAAATACCCTCACCTATTCCCTACTGGCTCAGTTTCAGTTTCAGGTATCAGTTTTTTCCCTAATTCTCTAATCAGTTTCCATGTTCAGTTCATGTGCGCAAGTTTGACTTATGTTATGATAGATGTATGTGATGTCTGAATTCATTTCAGCTATGTAGTTCTTTTCGGAGGTAGTCATTCCGTCAATTTTCAGTCTAAATAATCAATATTTGCATATGATGATTGCATGTTTTTGAGTGTTCTGTGTGTTTCTAACATTTGAGGATGAATGTTCCCAAGGGAGAGATATTATAATACCCCGAGAACCCAAGGATCAGACCCGGGAGTCAAAACAGGAAAAATGTAAAACTGGTGTTGCAAGCACAGAACGAGTCATTGGACGACTCGTGAGGATAGCCCACGAGTCATCAGGTGACTCATGGGGAGGCCAGGAAAGAGTTGGGAAGTTGGAGGAAAAGGGGTCCCATGGGCATGGGAACGACTCGTGGTCAGACACCATGAGCCATTAGGTTAGCCGTGGGGTAAGAGAGAAGGAAAATAGAAGAGGTCAGACCAGTGTAATTGACGGAAATTGGCCACCACTCATTGGGTCAGGTAATGAGTCATGGGATGAATTATATGTGAAGTGATGTGATTGAGGCAGTGAACTTGACGACTGGTGACCACGAGTTGTGGATATCCCTAATGAGTCATTACGTTAGTCATTATGAGCCTAGGAGTTCAGGCAGGCAGTGTACTTGACGAGCAACATGACGAGTCGTTTGCCCTAGTAACGAGTCGTCAGGTCGTCCTTTAGGACCACCTGACTGTTAAATTCTGCGATTTTAGTAAGGGTTTTTCCATAATTCCTAAGTCCTAGGGCCTATACTACATCGTTTAAGGCTCGTTTTAGTGAGTTTTAAGAAGGGAAAACCTATTCTAAGTCATTCATTACATGTATGCAGGCTTGAGAGGTTGAAGAGGTGATTCAAGACTAGTATTCAAGGTTTCCATCCAATTTCCTTTTGGGTAATCAAAGATTTGGTGGAATCAATCCCTTCCAAGTATGTAGGGTTATAAGTGGGTGTTTCCTTCCTCACCCATGTCCAATCTCTATCTAAGTATGAGAAATTCCTATGATCAAGTTATGAGGTTTTTATCCAATTGCATAATTATTCATTTTCTACACATTGGCATGATTAGATTATGTTTCTATTGATGAGTTGTGAAGCTTGGGCAGATTTTGAATTGTTTTCAATCAAAATTGTGTTTTCTAAATTATGAAATAAAATGCCCATGGATGAGAAGTTCATGAAAGAAGAGAATAATGATGAATGTATGATGATGATGAGATTTGATGATGAAAAGCATGTTTCTAAAGCTACCCATGATTATGATATTATTTTCAAAATGAATTGAGTAGATCCAAGCATGATAAAGTTTTGGGCAAGGCCTTTATATTGAGTATGATGATGTAGTATCTCTAAAGTAAGCTTACCACTTGATTTTTGGAGTAAATGACCCCACTTATCTTTGATCTTGTGGTATGTTTCAAAATAAAGCTTCTCATATGCATGACTTCATAATTGAGATGTATGTTATTATTGATCTTCATTTCCATACGATGTCGGTCCTATGCATGATTCATTATCGAGCTTTGTTAAATGACAATGTTGAGCTTCGTTTCATACAATGTTGAGTTTATTCATGATTCCATTGTTGAGCTTCGTCAATAGACGATGTTGAGCTTCGTTATATACGATGTAGAGCATTGCATGTTTTGGGAGAAGAGTCTAGAACCAAGTAGGCTAAGGGTCGATCACCTTATGCCCCAAAACTATGCGCCAATATAGGATGATACTATTATATTACTGGGACCTCCCTTGTGAGCTATCCTTGGCCCTAATGGCCTATAAGCTTGATATCAATATCATGGTAGCATCCTTAGTCCTAGCAAGGTTTTGGACGGCTCTGCCTAGTTGAGTGTGATAGTTGGGACCACGTAAGCTCTATCGTGGTATGTCGGTTAAGTGACGAGTCTACCATTGTCTATATGATTTGGATTTGCATATTCATTACTCATGGTTATTATTTTACACATGCATGTTCTAAAAGTAAGGTGTGACTCATTATTCAGCTTTTCTTAAAATGTCATGTTTCAGCTTTGAGTCATTTGAGTTAGTTATGATGTTATGAGGCTATGCATTGTCATATTATGAAAAGATTACAATTTCAAAATGAATGGATGCAGTCCTTCCTCTCAGATATGAAAGCTTATGATATGCTATGAAATGTTTTATATGTTTTACTTTACTTAAGCAGTTTTACTTACCTTGCATACTCGGTACATTCCACATACTGACCGCATACTTTCTATGCTGTATCATTTCATGATACAGGACCCAGCTTCCCAGGCTCAGCCCCGCTCATAGTCGGTTGTCAGAGTTAGCACCTACTTGGTTTGTGAGTCCTCATCCTTCGAGGGCTAGACTTTCAACTTCCTTATGTATTTTCATCTTTAGTATTATTGAGTTAATTGAGGTTTTGTCCCATCAACTCATCTAGATTAGAGGCTTTTTAGACTTATATATGGGTTAGATTCGGATGCTTATTCTGATGTGATGTTGAGTTAGACTTCTGCTGAGTTTATATCATTGACTCTTCAATATTTATATATTGAGTTAGATATATGCTTATGCCTTGGGTCAACTTGGGGTCTCTCGGGGTCCGTTCTCCCGTGTCTACGATCCGGGCCTCCGTTCGAGTCATGACAACACAACATTTCATCTGCAAATAGATGGTCAGGTGGAGCGGACCATTTAGACTCTTGAGGATATGTTGAGAGCATGTGTGATTGATTTCAAGGGTAGTTGGGATGATCATTTACCTCTCATTGAGTTTGCATATAACAACAGTTATCATTCCAGCATTCAGATGGCTCCATTTGAGGCTTTCTATGGGTGAAGATGCAAATCGCCTATTGGTTGGTTCGAAGTCGGTGAAGCTGCATTGGTGGGACCAGATTCAGTCCATGAGGCCATGGAGAAAGTTCAGCTTATAAAGGACAGGTTGAAAATAGCTTAGAGTTGCCAAAAGTTCTATGCGGATGTAAGGAGGAGGGAGCTTGAGTTTGAAGTTGATGATTGGGTGTTTCTGAAGGTATCTCCCATGAAGAGAGTGATGAGGTTTGGAAAGAAAGGGAAACTCAGTCCTCGTTATAATGGTCCATACTGGATTGTGAGACGTGTTGGCAAGGTGGCTTATGAGATGGAATTGCCTTCAGAACTAGCTTCAGTTCATCCAGTCTTTCATGTATCGCTCTTAAAGAAGTGCTTGGGTGACCCAGCTTTGGTTGTTCTGTTGGAGAGAATACATGTGAAGGATAGCCTCAGCTATGAGGAGGTTCTAGTGGAAATACTTGATCGTCAAGTTTGGAAGCTAAGAAACAAAGAATTAGCCTCATTCAAGGTTTTATGGAGGAATCAACATGTTGAGGGAGCTACGTGGGAGGCTAAAGCATATATGATGGATAAATACCCGCATCTATTCCCTTTCGGCTCTGTTCCATCTTGAGGTATCAGTTTCCTCCTTAGAATTCTATTCAGTTCCATGTTCCATTCATGTTCCCCTGTTTCCTTCATGTCAATGTATGTACGCGTGATTCATGAATTTAGTTTAGTCATGTATTTTAGTCCGGAGTTATTCACTCCGTCAGCTTTCAGCATAAATGTTCAGTATTTGGCATGGTAGTTTCATTTCTCAGCTTTTCAGTATGTTTACACATATTCGAGGAAGAATGTTCCCAAGAGGGAGATATTGTAATACCTAAGAAGTGATTAAGACTAGACTCGATATTTGAAATGAAAAGTACAAGGAAATTTGAGATTTCTTCTCAGAATGACTCGTAGTACGGATCATTGGTTGGTCTAACGACTCGTTGGAGGGCTCATGGTGAGAATCTGCAGAAATGAATTTGGAAGTAATGGGTCTCAGAATGACCCATTAGTTGATGTAATGAGTCATTTCATAGGAGTCATTGGGTGGATGGTCTTGGTCAAAAAGGGGTGGCACGAGTCACAGGATGATTCGTTGCTCCAAAGAACGAGTCGTTGGATGTTCTCGTTGGAAGGATTTCCAGAAGGTAGGTAGTGGTGACAAAAGATAGTTTCCATGAGTCATGCGAGCTGGTTTCACGACCCAAACATACACTCGGATCGTAGAGACGGGACAAGGGACCCCAAGAGACCCCAAGTCGACCCATGGCACATGCATACAACTAATATTATTCAAATAAGCGGAATGATAATCATAAAAACATAGCAGAAACATAATGATAGAATAACATCGGGAAATACTGGACATATACATAGTTGAGCACTACATACTTTTCTGAAAGCCTCTAATACGTAAGGTGGGTTGATGGGACAACATCCCCAACTAACCCGACCAATACTGAAACATAAACAACATGAAAGTCTATCAAACGGCCCTCGGAACATGAGGACTCACCAACAAGCTGAAAGCGTAGGCTGAGATGGGCTAACGATGAGGATGAGCCTGGGATCAGGACCCTGTATCATGAAATGATACAGCATAGAAAGTATACGGTCAGTATGTGGAATGAATCGAGTATGCAAGGTAAGTAAAATAGACATTTTAAAGTAAAGCAAAGCTCATAAACAGTCATAAGAGAAGGACATCATGCTTGCATCAAAATCTTCGTAACAAAACATAGGGCTCAAGACTTTCAAATCATTCATAATCATTCATTATCATAATTATAAGTAACTTTATCAAAATATAACTTGAGCCAATAACATAAACATAACAATGCAGAAAACATGCGGAACAATGGGAGGACTCGTCATAACCGACACCATTATGGTAGAGCCTTTCATGATGCCTCACTGTCTCACTCAAGTGGGCAGAGCCGACCCTAGCTTGCCAGGCGAGGGTTGTGCATAAGGCATGATATCACATTTGAGAGGATCATTATTAATACATCATATTATTAGAAACCCACGGTGGCACGTGGTTATGAGACACCAGCGTAGTCCTTTGAACGCCGGGCTGCTCGGTGCTAGACACGGCTCCCAAAAACATGCATGTAGGCTCATACATAAATCAATAACATCATGCATTAAAATTAAATGGCTAATATATAACATTATCATCATTGATGCCCTTTAAAACATGCTTAGCCAAGAATCATAGGCCTTTTTCATCGGCCAACATCATAAATCGTTAAATCATGTAATTCGCTTCTTAAATCATAAATCATGCTTCAACATGTGGGCATTTCCAAATACTTCATCATATTCAATTCTTTCAAAACATGCTCATAAACAAGGGTAGCTTGAAAATCATGCTTGTCTATCATCAATAAACTCAAATTATAGAGTATTCATCATAAATCATAACTTTCATGAACTTTCATCAAGTGGGCACTATTAGATTTAAACGATTGAAACATGATTTGAAGAAAATAATAATAGCACCTGGACATCATTCGTAATTTGATAATTAAAACTTAAAATCAAATCAGACCCATAAAGAGAAGTCACATTTTCATGCATTTGAATAAAATCCCATAGACTTGGATAGGAGGATTTATGATTTAAATCAAAATTGGGCATGGGTGAGGAAGAATTCCACCCATTTTGAAACCCTACATACCTGGAAATGGGGGTTGTCTCGAAACTCCTTGAATACCCACAAAGAAATTGATGAAAATTTAGAGAAGAAGACCTTGAATCTCTCAAAAACCTCTCTAAGCTTTTGCATGAGAATGGGCATGCATAAAGGGCTTAAACCATCTTATCTAACTCAGAAACATATCCAAAATGACATAGTTTAGGCCTTAGGGACTTAATAAATTACGAAAACACCCTTATTAAAAAGCAGAAAACTTCTTGTCACCAGCCCCCACGAGGGACCTAATGGGTCGTTGCCACAGGGAACGACTCGTCCCATGGTCCGTTGAGTCCACTGCCGAAACATTCAAGGGAACCCCACGGGTGACTTCACGAGTCGTGAGGTTAGACCACGACTCGTGGTCACCTTCTGTGGCCTACACTACCCCTCCCGACTAGCCAAAACATCCAAGGTAGACCACGGGTGACCTCACGAGTCGTGAGGTCTGACCACGGCTCATGGTCAGGCCCGTAGCCTCCTCACTCAGGCCTTATCAAAACCATGCTGACCATGAGTCACCTCACGAATCGTGGTCACTCCTCACGACCAACCTCATGGGTCGTTCTGTGACCTGGTACGAATATTCAGTTTTTCTCTGTTTTTACTTCCGGGTCTGATCCTTGGGTTCCCAGGGTATAACAGCTGGGTACGACTATTGGTACCAGTCATGGTAGCAGACCTTAATCCGAAAAGTGGGGTGAAGCAACAAGGGAAGTAACGACCTGTTAGATCAAGGAATGACTCGTTGTCGCGCCGGTTGTCACTAGCAGTGCAGAATTTTCAGGTTTTTTATTAAAGGTATATTAATCATTTCAAAGCCCTAAGGTCCTAAACTACGTCATTTTAAACTCAGTAAGTAGGATTTTAAGGGTGTTAAACCTATTCTAAGCCTCACCATTCCCATGCATTCAACTTAGACTTTTCCTTGGAGATCTTGAAGAATCTCTCCAAATTCCCTTCAATTTCCCTTGGACTTTCAAGAGGGAGTGTTGATCATATTTACCCAGGTATGTGATGCTATGAATGAGATTTCCTTTCACTATCATTCTCTAAATTCTTCTCAATTTCATGAGTTTCAATTCTAGAACTCAAGTTTCATGATCTATGAGGTTTATTCCAATTCTTGTGAAATTCTCTATGATCCATCTATCAATCAATTTCTTTCATGTATTAAATCATGTTTTATGATCTATGGGAAGATTTATGACTAATTTGAATATAAATTTATAGATTTGAAATTAAATCCAATTATGCCCAATTATGTATATTTTATGAAAAGTCAAGTTATGATTTCACTATGATCTTGATCTTAATTAGCCCAAATATGATTTATGCTTTATGATTTGATTTCTCTCAAGTACTTATCATGGATTTATGAAATGTCAAGTTTATATATGTTTTACAAGTATGCATGTATTTCATGATTGATGGATATATGACTCTTGGCCAATTCATGGTCCCTTGTTCATGGCTAAACATGTATTTTAAATGGGGATCAATGATGTTATTATTTATTTGGACATGAACTTCATGAATGATTTTACGATTACTATACGAGCCCTGATGTGCATGTTTTCGGGAGCAGTGTCTAGCATTGAGTAGCCCAACGTTTAAAGGACTACGCCGGCGTCTCAGAACTACGTGCCACCGTAGGTTTTTATATATATATATATATATATATCCAAATGTTAGTGGATACCCTTTTTGTGATATCACATACTGCACGTCCCTTGCCTAGCAAGCGTAGGATGGCTCTGCCCATATGAGTGAGATAGTTGGGGCATCATGTAAGGATCTATCATGATAATATCAGTTATGACGAGTCCTCCCATTGTTACGGATGTTTTTATGCATTGTTATGTTATGTTACATTGGCTCAAGTTAAGTTTCTAAAAGTTTTCCTATGATTATTATTACGAATGAGTTACGAATGATTTGAAAACCTTGAGCCCTCATGTTATTTTATGATATACAATTTATGTTCATGCTGTCCTATTCTTATGTACTCTTATGTATTTTAACTATCGTTTTACTTACCTTGCATACTCTATACATTCCAAGTACTGACCATATTACTTTATGATGTGTCGTCTCATTATATAGGTTCGAGGGTTCAGTCTCAACCACTTCTCTAGTATTGCTTGTCTATCAGACCTATTTAGCGAGTTATTGGTGAGTCCTCATCCTTCGAGGACATTCTTTTATCTATGGTTCTGTTTTCAGTTTCAAACTTTGTCGAGCTAGTTGGGGGTGCTGTCCCATCAGCTCATCAGTATTGTTAGAATCTATTCAAACATGATGTAGTAATCAGTTGTCATTGTTGACTCTTTCATTTAGATGATATGTATGCATACTTTCACTGAAGCATGTTTGTTATGTTAGTATCTGCTTATAGTATGCTCCTTATTGTGACGTTCATGCCATAGGTCGACTTGGAGCCTCTCGGGGTTCCCTGTCCCCTGTCTCGATCCGAGCCTATGTTCAGGTTGTGACATTCCTTCTGGCAAGGTCAAACCTGGAGCTGTTGTGAGTCGAGTCTCCAACTCTTGAAAACTTTTCTCAAAAGTATCTGACGACTGAAACTTCACTTTTTCCTAAGTCAGTTTGGTCAAAAGGGCTGCAATGGAAGAAAACCCTTACACAAACCATCGGTAATAACCGACCAAACCCAAGAAAGTGTGTCTTGGACAATCTTTTACTACTGCTATCTTTTGAGGATCTACCTGAATACCTTCACCTGAGACCACATAACTGAGGAAATGCACTAACTTCGATTAGAATTCACACTTATTAAATATTAGCGAAAAACCGATGGCCTCTAAGGGTCTACAACACTATCCTCAGGTGATTGGCATGATCCTCCTCATCCATGGAGTATACAAAGATGTAATCTATGAATACAATGACGAACATGTCCAAGTACGGCTTGAGTATCCTGTTCATCAGATCCACAAATGCCGCAGGAGCATTGGTTAGTCCAAAAGACAACCATAAATTCATAGTGACCATACCGAGTTTTGAAGGCCATTTTCGGAATGTCACGTTCTTTGACCCTGAGCTGGTGGTATCCTAATCTGAGGTCTATCTTGGAGAAACAACAAGCTCGATGCACATTCTGAATGTACCGTCTTTCATTCGCACGAACAACATTAGAGCACCCTATGGAGAGATGCTGGGTCTGATGAAGCATCTAGAAGGTCTTTCAGATGTTCCTTCAACTCCTTAAGCTCAGATGGAGCCATTCTATAAGGAGGAATAGAGATGGGCTAGGTGTCTGGAAGAAGGTCTATGCCGAAGTCTATCTCCCGGTCAAGAGGTACAGGGGGAAGATCTTCAGGAAAGACATCAGGAAATTCACTAACAACTGGAACTGACTGAATAGTTGGGGTCTTTAGCTGGAATCCCTGACCCTAACCAAGTGATAGTTGTACCCCCTTTGAAATCATTTTCTGGGCCATAAGGTGGGAAATAAACCGATCCTTAGGCGCTGAAACACTACCCTTCAATTATAAGACTGGCTCGTTAGGAAACTAAAACTTGATGACTCTAATTTGCAGTCGACTGAGGCATAATAGAAATGTAACCAATCTATGCCAAGAACGAGCTCAAGTTCGACCATGTCTAGCTCTACTAGATCAATTAGGATAACCTTACCCACCACTGAGATTGGGCAATTTCTATATACCCGGCTGGCTCTAACTGACTCACCAACCGGAGTACAAATTGAGAATGGTTCTGAGAGGACTTCTAGACTAATATCTAACTGAATAGTTATGTAAGGAGTCATGAAGGAAAGGATGGTTCCTGGATCTAACAAGGAATATACATCAATGTGGAAAAGGTGCCATATACCCGTAATCACATCCGGTGAGTTATCCTGATCCTGATGAGAAGACAGCATAAAAATGGTTTTGGCGCTGCCTGCCACCCATACCTGAAGTAATGCCCTGCTGAGATGGGAGACCTACTTGGGCTGCTGAGGTAGTAAACTGGATCATCTCCTGTCCTGCTGATGGATAATCTCTCAATTTGTGACCTAGCTGGCCACAACTGAAACAACCCTCCTTGCCTAAATGGCACTCCTTAAGGTGATTCTTTCCGCACTTAGGGCAGGCTGGAAATGTGTGGCTACTGGAGATGTGAATGTAGGACTGGGAGCCTGATGCTCCACCCTTTCAGTCCTTGCGGGACTAGAAAGAAGGGGCACTGGCTGATGAGGGTACTAGAGGCTTTTGCTGTTGCTGCTGTGGTCGATTACCCCCACCTGACCTCTGCTAGCCATACTCAAACTGGCCTATTCTCGCCCATTTGTTTCCTCTCAATCTCCTTTAAGTTCTCTACCTGTATCTGTTGTGCATCAATGATGAGGCTAGAGAGGTTGATGTCCTTGATAAGCATCATATTTCTGCATTGCTTAAGCACCTAGTTGGAAACTCCATTAAAAAACTTGAGCATGCGAGCCCTCAGCTTAGCAACCATTTTCGAAACATATCTCGAAAGCCAAGTGAACTCCAACACATACTCCTCTATTATCATGTTGTTCTGCCTCAAGTTCATGAATTTGGCAACCTTAGCTTCCCTCAACTCCCGAGGAAAGTACTTGTCCAAGAATGTTGTAGCAAACTCATCCCATTCTACAGGGCCTACTCCATCCGGCCTTCCCTTCTTCCACTGTTTGTACCATATCTGAGCCACCCCTTTCAGCTGGTAGGCAGCAAGATCTGTGCTCTCTATGGAGGTGACACCCATGATTTGAGTGATCTTCTGTATCTCATCAACAAACTCCTGTGGGTCCTCATCAAGTTTAGACCTACGAAATGCCAGAGGGTTCATCTGTGTGAAATCCCGGACCCTGGCCGTAGCTGTAGATCCATTGGTGTTGACAGGCACCACTACTTGCTGATTCATGTTCCCTGTGTTATATGGGTATATAAAATGACACGCAAGTGCACGTGGTCGAACAAGTAGTAAGTGGCTTTAGTAAGCCAAGTATCAATCCCACAGAGACTTGGGTTAAGTGCAATTTGCTCAAGTTTACTCTAATTTACTTCTGAATATGCTGACAACAACGTAACCAAAAAGTGGATATTTTGTTTTATAAATTTTATACTAAAACTAAGAACAATTATCTACTTTGAATTTGAACTATGGATAAGAGCATGCTGAGGTTGAACGAACATGTAATGAAACTGATTATCATCATAAATTGGTTAATCTTTCCTTCCTGTTGCTAGCCAAGAACATTTTCCAAGATATTAAAACTCTCGTATTTAATCTCACTTAAGAATCATGAACCATCCGTCTACATTTCTGTGATCAAATGCAATTCATGTTCTAGCCATACAATTCCGGTTCCTAAATTGACTAACACGACTTTCAGGTATATTTCTATCCTGAAGGCACATCAAAACTCAGTTTTCCCAAACCAAGTAAAGAACAATATCCTATTAATTCACAACTTTCCAATTTCGTGCTCTCTCAAGTGAAATCAGACTTTTTAGATGTACATTAATGTAGGCCACACACCAATGCAGTAAAAACAAGAATTAATAGAACAACATGGAAGAAAAAGATGAAAAACCATATAATCAATAATCAAAATTCATCACAAGTGTTCATAACCTCAGCAAGGAAGGGCATTAGCCACTCATTTGTGGATTAATCATCATAAAACGAGTGTTAATCATACAAGCAATTGAATTAGAGAAGAAAGAAAGATAGAAAAAACCCTGAACTTTTCGTCCCTCAACTGCCTGTAACCCATGTCCTTGCTCCACCAAGTCTGCCTTCTGAAAAATAAACCTAAGTGTGGTATTTATAGTAGTAGGACTATTTTCCGGAATAACAAGCAACGTGTCACGGAGTGCATCGCGGAGCACTGCCTCCGTGACACGTTACGGACGCGGAGGCTCTCTGGAAATCACCCGAACTTGGCCCAGGCAGCACCCTGCCGCGTTGGCAGCATGTCATGCTGCTTGGGCAGCGCGTTGCCACCTCTTGGTCGCGTAGCCAATCTGCCGTGGCACGTTGCCAATGCACAGGTCGGCTGTTGTGGTCGGCCTGCCTGCCGTGGCACGTTGCCAACGTGCAGGTGGGCTGTTTTGTGCCTCCTCTTTGCCGACGTTCGCGTGTTAATTCCGTTTCCAAGCCTCTACTTCACCAACTCATGGATTAGTTACTCAAAAGTCATCAAAACCTACAAAACAAAGGCTAATCATGTTGGTTAGCACATATCTTCACTTCATATAGAATTACATAAAAATGTATACAATAACTTAGATAAACAAGACTAATTTAAGTCATAAAGCGTATCTCGGGCATGCTATTTTTGCCCGTGATCACAACCCCACACTTAAAGCCTTGTTCGTCCTTGAACAACCTTTTACATAGCATGCATATGGAGACTCCCACATAACTAGTTTAGCAAGATAACTCAAGTTACGGCTATAATGATTACGTCAGATACAAGCTAAAAATAGAGCATGCCTGATTTGATCATTGAAATAAAGTACAACTATGTTAAGACTTCTTAACCTCAAGAATCGACTCTCAATCGTAGCAAACTCATGCAAATCAATTGATTAAGAAATCCCACATGAATTATATCCTTCATTCAACATGTGCCCCTCACAGAAAGAGAGTTACCCAATTTCACACGCAAAAACAATTTTTATATCACAACATGTGTGGGTACATGCATAGAATTACACTCACTCTCACAAAGAATTCACATGCATCATGTAATGACCCATAAGCTTGCCCTTAGTGTTTTATTCCACTAATTTAAGGATGGGTGAATGTAAGATCAAGTAGGACATTTTAGGTTGTAATGTATCTCAGGTGCGGGTAAGTACTATTATGATCAGTAATAGTGACTATCTTTCCTAAGCGCTTTTAATACATTATGTCTTCATTACAACTTCCCTTCCCTCACTTCACCTTTTTCTCTTTTCATCTTTCTTTTTCCTCTTTTGTTCCCCCCTTTAGGCGTTTTTAGATTATTAGTAAGGAGTTCTATAAGTAACTTTTCATTTATTTATTTTCTTACTCCCTACTAATACTCACCCGTATTCAAACAAGTGCACCCTCGCCCTTTCTCAACTTTGACAATTGCTACTTTTCCTTCTTTTTCATTCTTCTCACTCCTTTGCTCTTTCGGATTTTTCCTTTAAGCGCTTAGGAGTTTTGGTTCAATTTCAAGGCTAATGAAAGAAAAAGGATTAAGCTTGTGTTGCAGCTGTCAAAGAATAGGCTCACGGCTCAATGGGGTTGACTAGGATTAATTTTTCAAGGTAGGTAAAATGAGGGATAAAAATTTGGTTCATTCAAAGAAATGCCTAAATCATCTCCTACAATTCACATCCTTCATTTCGTTTTATATACACACCAAACAAGTTCTAGACATTTCATAATAGCACAGAATACTCAAAAACCTTACACTCATGGCACATGCTCAATTCAAGACACATTCAACAGACTCTTACTCAGCTAATCACAAGAATTCAGAATTAAGCTTCCATCATATTGAGTCAAATTCAAGAGCCTAAGTTTCTCAAACAATGTTATACACTTGCATGCTTCACACTGAACATACTTGCATCTTACAACCATGTATAGCACATAAAAAGAACATCAAGCACCAATTAGTTATGGTTTCAAAAACCCAAAACCTATCGACTAATTTTTCCTCAAGACGGTCGTCATCCATCGATCGTCGGAAACATTCCCTAACTATGACTAAAAACACTATATACAGACAACGAAAAGAAAGAAAAAGAAAATTTTTATTCTTCGGTTCAAAGACCCCCCGTCGGAAAAGAACCGAAAAGAAAAACCAACGGGTGATGAATTCATGCTTAACTCACATAAAAAAAATTTCAATTTTTTTTCCACAAGCATTACATTCACCAAAAATCGTTAAGCACAAAAATTTGAAATTTCCCTTGAAATTTCCCTCACCCCACACTTAAATCATGCTATGTCCTCATAGCATCAAATTAAAATTTAAGAAGGGTGAGAAATACTCCCTGAGGCCTTTAGGCCTAGCTACTAGCATGCCTTTCTTCAACTTTGCACAAGTGGGTGTTCGACCCCACACTTTTTCTCTTCCATGCTTGTTAGCTTCCTCCTCCACGGGTACTCAGACTTCCCCTCCATTTGTGCTTAACTTTCCACCAAAACAACACAAGACGAAAAATAAATAAAATCAACTTTAAATGCAAGAAATTAAAATGGTACGCATGGTACCCTTGGGTTGCCTCCCAAGCAGCGCCTAATTTTACGTCGCGGCACGACGTATCCAGTTTCACCGCTTTTTCCTCCACCTTGAGGATATGAATCTCATCCCTAATTTCTTCTCTAATTTCCTCTTATGCTCCAGGGGTGGTGGTGAAAAATTGTAAGGACCAAGCAGTAGATGTTGCCTTTTGAACTTATTGGCCCTTAAGTAAGCGAAGTCATTTTGTCTTTTTGAGTTAGCAAATTTCAAAATATATGGGGCTTGGTCCTCCTCTAGACATTTCTCTATAAGCTTGGAAGACACTATTTCTATGTTTTCAACCAAACTTAATGTCGAAAAATGCTTCGAGTGTGGTCCAATAAACCTCAACTCTGAAAATGCATTGTGCTTGACCTCCTTACTTGTAAACACCTTCTTAGCATCGACATCTATCTCTCCATTAATGTCAAATGGGGCATACTCTATCTCTTCTTCCAGGAATGGATTTTCCATAAGTGTGAGCCCATCACAGGGACACTCAAGAGATTCTAATTGTTGGGCTTCATCCAAAAATTCACCCTTGTCTTCCTCTTGTAGTTCCTCTTGAATATCGGCTAAAACTGTCACCTGCAATTTATCACAAGCTTCAGCCTCAGCAATCATCTTCGTGAATTTGCCGCTCATCCTTTCTAGAGCCTCTGCATTCTCTTCTTGCTGAATTCTCAATACTGCCATAGCCTCCTTCATTGCTTCTGATTGCTCCAAGAGTTGTTTCAGCATGTCTTCTATTCGAGCTTGGCGTCCCAAGTCCTCATTTTCAGCATGCCTATATTCAGGAAAAACAACAGAAGGATCATAGTAGGGGCTTGGGGGAGGGTAGTATGCATTCGGACAGCCATCCCAATGGCCATCATGACCACCACATATATTGCACGTGTTACAGTGTTGCCACAAGTGGTGTCCTCCGCAATTCAGACAAGATTCATTAAAATATGAGTATCCACCATTTATACCATTTGTATTCCACGATGTCATGTCAATAAGGGTATACGACAAAGAAAAAATATAAAATGAAAAAGAATTAAAACAAACACTAAGACCAAGTTGTCAGCACTAAGAAAAAAATATAGTAAATTTACACTTAAAACAAATTCACCAATTGCCAAGTCCCCGGCAACGGCGCCAAAAACTTGTTCGGTGTGTTATATGGGTATATAAAACGACACACAAGTGCACGTGGTCGAACAAGTAGTAAGTGGCTTTAGTAAGCCAAGTATCGATCCCACAGAGACTTGGGTTAAGTGCAATTTGCTCAAGTTTACTCTAATTTACTTCTGAATATGCTGACAACAACGTAACCAAAAAGTGGATATTTTTTTTTATAAATTTTATACTAAAACTAAGAACAATTATCTACTTTGAATTTGAACTATGGATAAGAGCATGCTGAGGTTGAACGAACATGTAATGAAACTGATTATCATCATAAATTGGTTGATCTTTCCTTCCTGTTGCTAGCCAAGAACATTTGCCTCGTATTTAATCTCACTTAAGAATCATGAACCATCCGTCTACATTTCTGTGATCAAATGCAATTTATGTTCTAGCCATACAATTCCGGTTCCTAAATTGACTAATACGACTTTCAGGTATATTTCTATCCTGAAGGCACATCAAAACTCAGTTTTCCCAAACCAAGTAAAGAACAATATCCTATTAATTCACAACTTTCCAATTTCGTGCTCTCTCGAGTGAAATCGGACTTTTTAGATGTACATTAATGTAGGCCACACACCAATGCAGTAAAAACAAGAATTAATAGAACAACATGGAAGAAAAAGATGAAAAACCATATAATCAATAATCAAAATTCATCACAAGTGTTCATAACCTCAGCGAGGAAGGGCATTAGCCACTCATTTGTGGATTAATCATCATAAAACGAGTGTTAATCATACAAGCAATTGAATTAGAGAAGAAAGAAAGAGAGAAAAAACCCTGAACTTTTCGTCCCTCAACTGCCTGTAACCCACGTCCTTGCTCCACCAAGTCTGCCTTCTGAAAAATAAACCTAAGTGTGCTATTTATAGTAGTAGGACTCTTTTCTGGAATAACAAGCAACATGTCACGGAGTGCATCGCGGAGCACTGCCTCCGTGACACGTTACGGACGCGGAGGCTCTCTGGAAATCACCCGAACTTGGCCCAGGCAGCACCCTACCGCGTTGGCAGCATGTCATGCTGCTTGGGCAGCGCGTTGCCACCTCTTGGTCGCGCAGCCAATCTGCCGTGGCACGTTGCCAATGCGCAGGTGGGCTGTTGTGGTCGGCCTGCCTGCCGTGGCACGTTGCCAACGCGCAGGTGGGCTGTTTTGTGCCTCCTCTTTGCCGACGTTCGTGTGTTAATTCCGTTTCCAAGCCTCTACTTCACCAACTCATGGATTAGTTACTCAAAAGTCATCAAAACCTACAAAACAAAGGCTAATCATGTTGGTTAGCACATATCTTCACTTCATATAGAATTACATGAAAATGTATACAATAACTTAGATAAACAAGACTAATTTAAGTCATAAAGCGTATCTCGGGCATGCCATTTTTGCCCGTGATCACAACCCCACACTTAAAGCCTTGTTCGTCCTCGAACAACCTTTTACATAGCATGCATATGGAGACTCCCACATAACTAGTTTAGCAAGATAATTCAAGTTACAGCTATAATGATTACGTCAGATACAAGCTAAAAATAGAGCATGCCTGATTTGATCATTGAAATGAAGTACAACTATGTTAAGACTTCTTAACCTCAAGAATCGACTCTCAATCATAGAAAACTCATGCAAATGAACTGATTAAGAAATCCCACATGAATTATATCCTTCATTCAACATGTGCCCCTCACGGAAAGAGAGTTACCCAATTTCACACTCAAAAATAATTTTTATATCACAACATGTGTGGGTACATGCATAGAATTACACTCACTTTCACAAAGAATTCACATGCATCATGTAATGACCCATAAGCTTGCCCTTAGTGTTTTATTCCACTAATTTAAGGATGGGTGAATGTAAGATCAAGTAGGACTTTTTAGGTTGTAATGTATCTCAGGTGCGGGTAAGTACTATTATGATCAGTAATAGTGACTATCTTTCCTAAGCGCTTTTAATACATCATGTCTTCATTACAACTTCCCTTCCCTCACTTCACCTTTTTCTCTTTTCATCTTTCTTTTTCCTCTTTTGTTCCCCCCTTTAGGCGCTTTTAGCTTATTAGTAAGGAGTTCTATAAGTAACTTTTCATTTATTTATTTTCTTACTCCCTACTAATACTCACCCGTATTCAAACAAGTGCACCCTCGCCCTTTCTCAACTTTTACAATTGCTACTTTTCCTTCTTTTTCATTCTTCTCACTCCTTTGCTCTTTCGGATTTTTCCTTTAAGCGCTTAGGAGTTTTGGTTCAATTTCAAGGCTAATGAAAGAAAAAGGATTAAGCTTGTGTTGCAGTTTTCAAAGAATAGGCTCACGACTCAATGGGGTTGACTAGGATTAATTTTTCAAGGTAGGTAAAATGAGGGATAAAAATTTGGTTCATTCAAAGAAATGCCTAAATCACCTCCTACAATTCACATCCTTCATTTCGTTTTATATACACACCAGGCAAGTTCAAGACATTTCATAATAGCACAGAATACTCAAAAACCTTACACTCATGGCACATGCTCAATTCAAGACACATTCAGCAGACTCTTACTCAGCTAATCACAAGAATTCAGAATTAAGCTTCCATCATATTGAGTCAAATTCAAGAGCCTAAGTGTCTCAAACAAAGTTATACACTTGCATGCTTCACACTGAACATACTTGCATCTTACAACCATGTATAGCACATAAAAAGCACATCAAGCACCAATTAGTTATGGTTTCAAAAACCCAAAACCTATCGACTAATTTTTCCTCAAGACGGTCGTCATCCATTGATCGTCGGAAACAGTCCCTAACTATGACTAAAAACACTATATACAGACAACGAAAAGAAAGAAAAAGAAAATTTTTATTCTTCGGTTCAAAGACCCCCCGTCGGAAAAGAACCGAAAAGAAAAACCAACGGGTGATGAATTCATGCTTAACTCACATAAAAAAAAAATTTCAATTTTTTTTCCACAAGCATTACATTCACCAAAAATCGTTAAGCACAAAAATTTGAAATTTCCCTTGAAATTTCCCTCACCCCACACTTAAATCATGCTATGTCCTCATAGCATCAAATTAAAATTTAAGAAGGGTGAGAAATACTCCCTGAGGCCTTTAGGCCTAGCTACTAGCATGCCTTTCTTCAACTTTGCACAAGTGGGTGTTCGACCCCACACTTTTTCTCTTCCATGCTTGTTAACTTCCTCCTCCACGGGTACTCAGACTTCCCCTCCATCTGTGCTTAACTTTCCACCAAAACAACACAAGACGAAAAATAAATAAAATCAACTTTAAATGCAAGAAATTAAAATGGTACGCATGGTACCCTTGGGTTGCCTCCCAAGCAGCGCCTAATTTTACGTCGCGGCACGACGTATCCAGTTTCACCGCTTTTGCCTCCACCTTGAGGATATGAATCTCACCCCTAATTTCTTCTCTAATTTCCTCTTATGCTCCAGGGGTGGTGGTGAAAAATTGTAAGGACCAAGCAGTAGATGTTGCCTTTTGAACTTATTGGCCCTTAAGTAAGCGAAGTCATTTTGTCTTTTTGAGTTAGCAAATTTCAAAATATATGGGGCTTGGTCCTCCTCTAGACATTTCTCTATAAGCTTGGAAGACACTATTTCTAAGTTTTCAACCAAACTTAATGTCGAAAAATGCTTCGAGTGTGGTCCAATAAACCTCAACTCTGAAAATGCATTGTGCTTGACCTCCTTACTTGTAAACACCTTCTTAGCATCGACATCTATCTCTCCATTAATGTCAAATGGGGGATACTCTATCTCTTCTTCCAGGAATGGATTTTCCATAAGTGTGAGCCCATCACAGGGACACTCAAGAGATTCTAATTGTTGGGCTTCATCCAAAAATTCACCCTTGTCTTCCTCTTGTAGTTCCTCTTGAATATCGGCGAAAACTGTCACCTGCAATTTATCACAAGCTTCAGCCTCAGCAATCATCTCCGTGAATTTGACGCTCATCCTTTCTAGAGCCTCTGCATTCTCTTCTTGCTGAATTCTCAATACTGCCATAGCCTCCTTCATTACTTCTGGTTGCTCCAAGAGTTGTTTCAGCATGTCTTCTATTCGAGCTTGGCATCCCAAGTCCTCATTTTCAGCATGCCTATATTCAGGAAAAACAACAGAAGGATCATAGTAGGGGCTTGGGGGAGGGTAGTATGCATTCGGACAGCCATCCCAATGGCCATCTTGACCACCACATATATTGCACGTGTTACAGTGTTGCCACAAGTGGTGTCCTCCGCAATTCAGACAAGATTCATTAAAATATGAGTATCCACCATTTATACCATTTATATTCCACGATGTCATGTCAATAAGGGTATACGACAAAGAAAAAATATAAAATGAAAAAGAATTAAAACAAACACTAAGACCAAGTTGTCAGCACTAAGAAAAAAATATAGTAAATTTACACTTAAAACAAATTCACCAATTGCCAAGTCCCCGGCAACGGCGCCAAAAACTTGTTCGGTGTGTTATATGGGTATATAAAACAACACGCAAGTGCACGTGGTCGAACAAGTAGTAAGTGGCTTTAGTAAGCCAAGTATCGATCCCACAGAGACTTGGGTTAAGTGCAATTTGCTCAAGTTTACTCTAATTTACTTCTGAATATGCTGACAACAACGTAACCAAAAAGTGGATATTTTGTTTTATAAATTTTATACTAAAACTAAGAACAATTATCTACTTTGAATTTGAACTATGGATAAGAGCATGCTGAGGTTGAACGAACATGTAATGAAACTGATTATCATCATAAATTGGTTGATCTTTCCTTCCTGTTGCTAGCCAAGAACATTTGCCTCGTATTTAATCTCACTTAAGAATCATGAACCATCCGTCCACATTTCTGTGATCAAATGCAATTAATGTTCTAGCCATACAATTCCGGTTCCTAAATTGACTAATACGACTTTCAGGTATATTTCTATCCTGAAGGCACATCAAAACTCAGTTTTCCCAAACCAAGTAAAGAACAATATCCTATTAATTCACAACTTTCCAATTTCATGCTCTCTCGAGTGAAATCGGACTTTTTAGATGTACATTAATGTAGGCCACACACCAATGCAGTAAAAACAAGAATTAATAGAACAACATGGAAGAAAAAGATGAAAAATCATATAATCAATAATCAAAATTCATCACAAGTGTTCATAACCTCAGCAAGGAAGGGCATTAGCCACTCATTTATGGATTAATCATCATAAAACGAGTGTTAATCATACAAGAAATTGAATTAGAGAAGAAAGAAAGAGAGAAAAAACCCTGAACTTTTCGTCCCTCAACTGCCTGTAACCCACGTCCTTGCTCCACCAAGTCTGCCTTCTAAAAAATAAACCTAAGTGTGCTATTTATAGTAGTAGGACTCTTTCCCGGAATAACAAGCAACGTGTCACGGAGTGCATCGCAGAGCACTGCCTCCGTGACACGCTACGGACACGGAGGCTCTCTGGAAATCACCCGAACTTGGCCCAGGCAGCACCCTGCCGCGTTGGCAGCGTGTCATGCTGCTTGGGCAGCGCGTTGCCACCTCTTGGTCGCGTAGCCAATCTGCCGTGGCACGTTGCCAACGCGCAGGTGGGCTGTTGTGGTCGGTTGCCTGCCGTGGCACGTTTCCAACGTGCAGGTGGGCTGTTTTGTGCCTCCTCTTTGCCGACGTTCGCGTTTTAATTCCGTTTCCAAGCCTATACTTCACCAACTCATGGATTAGTTACTCAAAAGTCATCAAAACCTACAAAACAAAGGCTAATCATGTTGGTTAGCACATATCTTCACTTTATATAGAATTACATGAAAATGTATACAATAACTTAGATAAACAAGACTAATTTAAGTCATAAAGCGTATCTCGGGCATGCTATTTTTGCCCGTGATCAATTCACCTGGTTAGTCACAACCTCGGCAAGCATCTGGATAGTTTCCCTAAACACGGTGGCAGACACCTGTTCGTCTTGAGGGGCTGTAAGAGCTGGTGAGGCTGGCCGGTCAGCATTCCCGGTCCTTCTTCTATTTTCTTATTTTGGAGGCATCATTATCTAAAAAGAGTAGAGCACAGATTAGGAGGACATTTTTTATATTAGCTCAACATATGATAAAGATCATGAACAAAAGGGAAATTTCCTAATAATGTCTTGTAGCCTCCCCGTCATAAGTGTGGTGCACTTCACACCCATGAAAAGGACTCTACTTGACGAGGCTTTCAGACATCCTAGGATACTCTAAATTTAGGGCTCTACTACCAAGTTTGTCATCGCCTGAGTCTATACCCTGGATACGACACGGTACTTGGTCTCACAAGTGACCCCAAGTTAACCCATGGTTTAACATCACCCTGGTATACTAAATTAAATAGAAGTTGAAGCTGAGAAAAACATAACTAGATAACTATCTCAAAAATAAGAAATGTCTGATAAGGTACTAAAATTTATGCAACAACTGCAAAACATACTGAAATAATACTTTGTCTGAAAGCCACCTAGGAACCTGACGAGTTGTTGGGACAAACCCCCAACTAACTCTAAAGTCTAACTCAGAAGAAATATGAACTGAAAAGATACTCTCGTCCTCGAAAGATAAGGACTCACCAACTGCACTGCTGCTAAAGTCGTCAGAAAAGGACTACAATCATCGTGGTTCTAGTATGAATTTGAGGTTTTAATCGATTCATAGGGTTTTTCAGCAACAATAAGAGAGAGAACGCCTCTAAGAACTAGTTCCAGAAGCATCTTCCATTCATCTCAACCTAGACTGATCTTTATTCTGATGATGATAAACCATCATAAATTTGTATAGTATATATACCCCCAAGCCCCTCTTTTTTTACCATTTTTTTCTTTATAAAAGAGGGCCTGGAACTGGGCTGATTGATATTGCCCATCACCATTTAGCTATTGCAATTCTTTTCCTGATAGCGGGTTGATCACGGGCAAAAATATATGCCGGAGATACTCTTTATTACTTCAATTAGTCTTGTTTATCTAAGTTATTGTATACATTTTCATGTAATTTTATATAATGTGGAGATATGTGCTAACCAACATGATTAGCCTTTGTTTTGTAGGTTTTGATGATGTTTGAGTAACTAATCCATGAGTTGGTGAAGTAGAAGCTTGGAAACGGAATTAACACGCGACCGTCGGCAAGGAAGAGGCACAAAACAGCCCACCGGCGCGTCGACAAGGTGCCACGGCAGGCAGGCCGCTCAAAATAGCCCACCTGCGCGTTGGCAACGTGCCACGACAGGTGGACTCCGCGACCATGGGTCTACAACGCGCTGCCCAGGCAGCGTGACAGGTTGCCAACGCGGCAAGGTGCTGCCTGGGCCGATTTCGGGTGATTTTCCGGAGAGCCTCCGCGTCCGTAGCGTGTCACGGAGGCCGTGCTCCGCGATGCACTCCGTGACACATTGCTTGTTAATCCGAGAAAGATTCCTACTAATATAAATAGCACACTTAGGTTTATTTTTCATAATTAAGACTTGGTGGAGCTAGGACGTGGGTTAGCAGCAGTTGAGGGACGAAAAAGCTAAGGGTTTTTCTCTCTTTCTTTCTTCTTTCAATCAATTGTACGTACGATTTACACTCATTTGAGGATGATCAATCCACAAATGAGTGGCTAATTCTCTTCCTTGCTAAGGTTTTGAACATGTGTATTGAATTTTGATTGTGAATTATATTGTTTTTCATCTTCTTATTTCATGTTGTTCTATTAATTCTTGTTCTTGCTGCATTAGTGTGTGGCCAACATTAATGTACATCTAAAAAGTCCAATTTCACTCGAGAGAGAAAGAAATTGGAAAGTTGTGAATTAATAGGGTATTGTTCTTAACTTAATTTGGGAAAATTGGGTTTTGATGTGCTTTCCTGATAGAAATATACTTGAAAGCCGTATTAGTCAATTTAGGAACCGGAATTGTATTGCTAGGTCATAAATTGCATTTGATCACAGAAATGTAGACGAATGGTTTATGATTCTAAAGTGAGATTAAATACGAGAGTTTTAATCTCTAGGCTAATGTTCTTGGCTAGCAACATGAAGAGAAGAATAACCGAATTATGATTACTATCGAATTCATTACTTGTTCTTAACCTTGGCATGCTCTTATCCATAGTTTCAATTCAAGTAAATATTTGTTAATAGTTTTAGTATATAGTTTATAAACAAAATTATTTAACTTTTGGTTACATTGTTGTCAACATAATTAGAAGTAAACTAGAATATAGTATACTTAAGCAATTTTACTTATCCAGAGTCTCCTTGGATCGATACTTGGCTTACTTAGCCACTTTATTACTTGTTTGACCACGTGCACTTGCGTGTCGGTTTTTAACCCCTACCAAAGCACCGAGCAAGTTTTTGGCGCCGTTGCCGGGGAGACTTGGCAATTGGTGAAATTGTTTTAAGTATAAATTTACTGTATTTTTGTTTTATTTTCTTAAGTGTTGACAACTTGGTCTAGTGTTTGTTTTAATTCTTCTTTAGTTTATTTTATTTTTCTGCTTGTTCGTATACCCTTATTGACATGACATCGTGGAATATAAATGGTTTCAATGGTGGATACTCATATTTTAGTGAATCTTGTCTGAACTGTGGAGGACCCCACTTGTGGCAAAACTGTAATACGTGCAATATATGTGGGTGTCAATATGGCCATTGGGGTGATTGTCCAAAGGCATATTCCCCTCCCCCAAGCCCCTACTATGATCCTTCTGTTGTTTTTTCTGAATATAGGCATGCTGAAAATGAGGACTTGGGACGCCAAGCTCGAATAGAAGACATGTTGAAACAACTCTTGGAGCAATCAGAAGCAATGAAGGAGGCGATGACAGTATTGAGAAATCAGCAAGAAGAGAATGCAGAGGCTCTAGAAAGGATGACCATCAAATTCATGGAGATGATCGCTGAAGCTGAAGCGTGTGATAAATCACAGACAACAGTTTTAGCCGATATTCAAGAGGAACTATAAGAGGACGACAAGGGTGAATTTTTGGATGAAGCCCAACAATTCGAATCTCTTGAGTGTCCCCGTGATGGGCTCACACTTATGGAAAATCCATTCTTGGAAGAAGAGTTAGCGTATCCCCCAGTCGACTTTAATGGTGAGATAGATGTCGATGTCGAGAAGGTATATACAAGTAAGGAGGTCAAGCAAAATGCAGTTTCAGAGTTGAGGTGTATTGGACCACACTCTACGCATTTTTCAACATTAAATTTGGTTGACAACATAGAAATAGAGTCTTCCAAGTTTGTAGAGAAATGTCTAGAGGAGGACCAAGCACCATATATTTTGAAATTTGCTAACTCAGAAAGACAAAATGACTTCGCTTACTTAAGGACCAATAAATGCAAAAGGCAACATCTACTGTTTGGTCCTTACAATTTTTCACCACCACCCCTGGAGCATAAGAGGAAATTAGAGAAGAAATTAGGGGTGAGATTCATATCCTCAAGGTGGAGGAAAAAGTGGTGAAACTTGGTACGTCGTGCCGCGACGTAAAATTAGGCGCTGCTTGGGAGGCAACCCAAGGGTACCATGGGTACCATTTTAATTTCTTGCATTTATGTTTATTTTATTTATTTTTCATCTTGTGTTGTTTTGGTGGAAAGTTAAGCACAGATGGAGGGGAAGTCTGAGTACCCGTGGAGGAGGAAGCTAACAAGCATGGAAAAGAAAAAGTGTGGGGTCGAACACCCACTTGTCCATAGTTGAAGAAAACCATGCTGTCAGCTAGGCCTAAAGGCCCCAGGGAGTATTTCGCACCCTTTGTAAATTTTAATTTGATGCTATGAGGACATAACATGATTTAAGTGTGGGGTGAGGGAAATTTCAAGAAATTTCAAAAATTTTTGTGGTGCTTAACGATTTTTGGTGAATGTAATGCTTGTGAAAAATTTGAAAAATTTGAAAATTTTTTGTGAATTAAGCATGACTTCATCACTCGTTGGTTTTTCTTTTCGGTTCTTTTCCGACGGGGGGTCTTTGAACCGAAGAATAAAAATTTTTTTTTTCTTTCTTTCCGTTGTCTATATATAGTGTTTTTAGTCATAGTTAGGGACTGTTTCCGACGATGGATGGATGACGACCGTCTTGAGGAAAAATTAGTCGATAGGTTTTGGGTTTTGAAACCATAACTAATTGGTGCTGGATGTTCTTGTTATGTGCTATAAATGTTTGTAAGATGCAAGTATGTTCAGTGTGAAGCATGCAAGTGTATAACTTTGTTTGAGACACTTAGGCTCTTGAATTTGACTCAATATGATGGAAGCTTAATTCTAAATTCTTGTGATTAGCTGAGTAAGAGTCTACTGATTGTGTCTTGATTTAAGCATGTGCCATGAGTGTAAGGTTTTTGAGTATTCCGTGCTATTGTGGATTGTCTAGAACTTGCCTGGTGTGTTTATAAAACGAAATGAAAGATGTGAATTGGAGGAAATGATATAGGCATTTCTTTGAATGAACCAACTTTTTATCCCTCATTATACCTACCTTGAAAAATTAATCATAGTTAACCCCATTTAGCCTTGAGCCTATTCTTTGACAGCTGCAACATAAGCTTAATCCTTTTTCTTTCATTAGCCTTGAAATTGAACCAAAACTCCGAAGCACTTAAAGGAAAAATCCGAAAGGGTAAAGGAGTGAGAAGAATGAAAAAGAAGGGAAAGTAGCAATTGTAATAGTTGAGAAAAGGAAAAAGGTGCATTTGTGTGAAAATGGTTGGTTATTAGTAGGGAGTAAGAAAAGGAATGAATGAAACATATTGCTTAAGTACTCCTTACTAATAAGCTAAAAGTGTCGAAAGAAATGGGGGAACAAAAGAGGAAAAAGAAAACTAAAAGGAGAAAAAAGGTGAAGTGAGGGAAGGGAAGTTTGTAATGAAGGCGTGATGTATTAAAAGCGCTTAGGAAAGATAGTCACTATTACTGATCATAATAGTACCTACCCGCACCTGAGTTACATTACAACCTAAAAAGTCCTACTTGATCTTACATTCACACATCCTTATATTAGTGGAATAAAACACTAAGGGCAAGCTTATGGGTCATTACATAATGCATGTGAATTCTTTGTGAGAGTGAGCGTAATTCTATTCATGTACCCACACATGTTGTGATATAAAAATTGTTTTTGCGTGTGAAATTGGGTAACTCTCTTTCCGTGAGGGGCACATGTTGAATGAAGGATATAATTCATGTGGGATTTCTTGATCAATTGATTTGCATGAGTTTGCTAAAATTGAGAGTCGATTCTTGAGGTTAAGAAGTCTTAACATGGTTGTACTTCATTTCAATGATCAAATCAGGCATGCTCTATTTTTAGCTTGTATCTTACGTAATCATTATAGCTGTAACCTGAATTATCTTGCTAAATTAGTTATGTAGGAGTCTCCATTTGCATGATATGTAAAAGGTTGTTCGAGGACGAACAAGGCTTTAAGTGTGGGGTTGTGATCACGGGCAAAAATATATGCCCGAGATACTCTTTATTACTTCAATTAGTCTTGTTTATCAAAGTTATTGTATACATTTTCATGTAATTTTATATAATGTGGAGATATGTGCTAACCAACATGATTAGCCTTTGTTTTGTAGGTTTTGATGATGTTTGAGTAACTAATCCATGAGTTGGTGAAGTAGAAGCTTGGAAACGGAATTAACACGCGAATGTCGGCAAGGAAGAGGCACAAAACAGCCCACCGGCGCGTCGACAAGGTGCCACGGCAGGCAGGCTGCTCAAAATAGCCCACCTGCGCGTTGGCAACGTGCCACAGCAGGTGGACTCCGCGACCATGGGGCTACAACGCGCTGCCCAGGCAGCGTGACACGTTGCCAACGCGGCAAGGTGCTGCCTGGGCCGATTTCGGGTGATTTTCCAGAGAGCCTCCGCGTCCGTAGCATGTCACGGAGGCCGTGCTCCGCGATGCACTCCGTGACACGTTGCTTGTTAATCCGGGAAAGATTCCTACTAATATAAATAGCACACTTAGGTTTATTTTTCATAATTAAGACTTGGTGGAGCTAGGACGTGGGTTAGCAGCAGTTGAGGGATGAAAAAGCTAAGGGTTTTTCTCTCTTTCTTTCTTCTTTCAATCAATTGTACGTACGATTTACACTCATTTGAGGATGATCAATCCACAAATGAGTGGCTAATTCTCTTCCTTGCTAAGGTTTTGAACATGTGTATTGAATTTTGATTGTGAATTATATTGTTTTTCATCTTCTTATTTCATGTTGTTCTATTAATTCTTGTTCTTGCTGCATTAGTGTGTGGCCAACATTAATGTACATCTAAAAAGTCCAATTTCACTCGAGAGAGCAAGAAATTGGAAAGTTGTGAATTAATAGGGTATTGTTCTTAACTTAATTTGGGAAAATTGGGTTTTGATGTGCTTTCCTGATAGAAATATACTTGAAAGCCGTATTAGTCAATTTAGGAACCGGAATTGTATTGCTAGGTCATAAATTGCATTTGATCACAGAAATGTAGATGAATGGTTTATGATTCTAAAGTGAGATTAAATACGAGAGTTTTAATCTCTAGGCTAATGTTCTTGGCTAGCAACATGAAGAGAAGAATAACCGAATTATGATTACTATCGAATTCATTACTTGTTCTTAACCTTGGCATGCTCTTATCCATAGTTTCAATTCAAGTAAATATTTGTTAATAGTTTTAGTATATAGTTTATAAACAAAATTATTTAACTTTTGGTTACATTGTTGTCAACATAATTAGAAGTAAACTAGAATATAGTATACTTAAGCAATTTTACTTATCCAGAGTCTCCTTGGATCGATACTTGGCTTACTTAGCCACTTTATTACTTGTTTGACCACGTGCACTTGCGTGTCGGTTTTTAACCCATACCAAAGCACCGAGCACGGGTCACAAGTATAGGACCAACTGGGGTATTGTATATGGACTAAAAAATATTTTAGAAGCTCATAATGTCAATGCTGAGATTGAGAACCTGCACCTGTATCATAATACAATACAACATGGAAAATATGCATCATTACTTGAATGTACTGAGGATGTAAGATGTAAAGTAAGATAGTAGAAATATGCAACTGAACTTATAAACATTGAATATAACTGCAACAGTGTAACACAAGTACTGACAAGGACCATAAGTATACATTGTAATCTGAATAAGGTGAGCTGAACTGAAATTGAGACTATACTGAACTGAACTGAGCCAATAAATGGGAGCGTCCATAACCAATATATAACCATGTGAGCTAAACGTGGAGATCAATGTATACACCCCATCGGTGAAAGCCCACTATACCTTGCCAAGGTATAATGGCTGAGTTGGGTGATCACTATCGGAGGCCCATTTGAGTTAATAACCTAAGGTGGCAATGTAGTTCTGGGAATTTGGGTGCGCTGAATGTAGACCTGCTCGGTGCTAAGTCCTACTCTCACTAGAAATTCTAACTATGACTGCTAGGCTAATAGCTCGAACCTAATGTCCCAAGACTTAAGTCAGGAATACTTATCTGGAAGTAACCTGAGAATCTGAAGGACCTGATAATTGAAATTAAGGGTTCTAAGACTGGGCAAAGCTGCTTTATCTGAAAGCGTTGTAACCATCTAAAGAACAACCTGATAACTGATAACTGAGACTATGAAGTTTTACTAAACTCCTCAAGAGACTGAGTATAGTCAAACTTATCAGATGACATTTCTATAAGACACTGAACATGCTAAGTATTGGCTGAGACTAACAGTCAATAAATCAACTTTTAAATCACCTAACTGTACTATCATGGTGATTAGAAGGGAACTACCAGAATCAAACAATATTCATATCTGGATAATCATGAAAGACTCTTTCATATCATAGTTACAGATTAGGGATAAAACACATACTTCATGGAAGGAGATATCAACATGAAATTTTAACTAGCAATAACCTTCAAGAATCACGAGAATTATAACAAGAAGGCGATTCATGATCAAACTAACAGACAACCCTAACTTTGATTCTAAAAGGGCTAGAATTGATAAAGTTTTTATAAGGGTCTTGGGGCGCAAGGGAAGGGCAATTCGCTTGTTGAAATCCCACATACCTGGAGTAGAGATTCTCTTAAGAAATCTGAGGAGAAACTGAAACCCTTATTCTTGCTCTAGGAGAACTGTCTAAGTTTTCGTGTATTAAACTTGAGAAAAATAAGAGGAATGAGGAGAGAATTTTGACTAACTCCCTAAATTCCCCTGAAAATAACCCCAAAATGAAGTAGTTTAGGACTTAGGAGCTTTGAAATTACGAAAATACCCTTACTAAATTTGCAGAAAAAATAACTCTGCCAGTCCTCACGAGGGACTTCACGAGTTTTTAGGTGGGTCATTCCTAGAGGCCCTCACTCGTAAAGCCTATTGGAAATTTCCACCTTCAACTCAACACTCTGACCATGACTCACTACAGAGTCATGAAGTGACTCCAAGACTTGTGGCTCCATCCGTGGTCACCCCTTAACCAAGGCTCGTTACTAGAGGGCCACCGACTTTATGAGTCACTCCACGACCCGTGGGGTGACTTCACAGGTCATTCGACGAGTTTTCCTGTGACCTGGGGCAATATTTTTCTATTTTCTCTACTTTAACTCTCGGGTATGATCTTAGAAAATTTTGGGGTGTTTCATGTTTGGGCCATTGCCCCCAGCCCGACGGGATTTTACAAGTGATATCACCTCTTAATCATTCGTTGCCTTGGTAATCTTGGAACAGATCTTCTAACTTGAGCGAGATAATTGTGAATCATGTAAGCATTATTATGATGGTGTCGGTTATGACGAGTCTCCATTTTTCATCATGTTTTAAGTTATTCATGTTCACGACCTATGATCATATGTCTTATAACGTATTTGACCCATTGATAAGTTTATGAGGTTTTACTTATGTTTCCAACCATGTTAAACTTTATGATTCTTACTTTCAAAACCTTGGATCATTATGCTTCAGTTTATGATAAATAACTCATGTTTATGGCTATCTCACAATCATGATTTTAGCATGCTGTCCCTACACTCATGTCAAATGCTTACTTTATACTCATGGTTTTTGATTATCGTTGTACTAGCATGATTTACTTACCTTATATACTTAGTATTCCATGTACTGACTGCATACTTTATGCTATATCGTCTCATGATATAGGTTTGGGTGACCGACTCAGCCCCAACGTTAGCACCGCTCCCATTTCGATCTGGTTTAGTTAGCCCTAGTTTGGGTGAGTCCTCCTTGTCCGAGGAAACTTATTAGCTTCATGTTTCATTTCTATTCCTTTTAGTTTCAGACTTAGTCGAACTAGTTGAGGATGTTGTCCCATCAGCTCATCTTATGATGAGAGGCTTTTCAGACAACTATGTATTAGAGGATTCAACTTTGTTGACTTATTTTCCTCGTTCATGCTTTAATAACATTCAAACTTCCTCTTATATTGTTTTATTGAGTAAATTATGCTTAGTTATGCTATTAATCATGCTATGTATGTGCTATGGGTTAGCTTGGAAGGTCTGAGGTCTATGCTCGGGTTCTGACAACCTACCTAAATTTGATCCATTCTGGTATTTTCCACCCTTATACGGATGTAAGGATATACATGTTGTTAATTGTAATCACTTAGGAATGTTACTACACAAATGTTATTCCCATTATTCTTCTTCATTACGTACATAATGAATGGAGCTTCTTTCCATTTCTTATTATCTTCATTTATTCAAGTTCTTTTCTTAGATGAGTTCATATGTTATAATGTAAAATTGCTGATATGGATTTGAATAATTAAAGAAAAACCTTAATCATATTTAAAATAATAGTTATTTCCATTTCAACTTGCTACAGAATTTTTATAATCCTATAGTATAATATCTCATCCATACATATATTAAAATGATCTCTCTGTCTACTTTCTTAGGAACTCTTTTTCATGTTTTCCTTCCTTTCTTTACATTCTCATTCGAACATGAAAAATATGAGATGTATAAATAAAAAAAATATAGATGTGTGACATTAAAATATAAAAAGAAAAGTATGAGTGTCATAACATGAGGGCAAACAAGAAATGTAAACAAAATAATTAAAAAGATATAAGAGAAGAGAGTGTACAGATATTCTCATTTCTTCCAAGAGAATTTAATTATGTACAACATGATTTCTTATTTTTCTATTTATAATGTTATATAGAGACACAAAAAAGGTAATAATATACATGACATTAAGGGGGAATATCATGTAGGAGGTGGGAGACATAATATTTAGACTTTGAGATCATGGAGGAGGTGAAAGATAATGGTGAAGAGTAATGGAAGATCGCATTTGTGCAGTGGACATCCACATTAATATATTTTACAACACTCCATTTTGGAGATTCATAGATGATGTGCTTCATTAAAACCTTACTAGGAAATATCTAGTGAGGAAAAAAATCTAGTGAAGGAAAAAATGTACACATATCTTGTAGTGCGCCTTCGCTAAAATTTTGTCAGAACAATTAAGAGAAAATAGTATATCATATATTTTACTCCCCTAATGAAAACATCACTTTATTACTCCGAAACAACGCACTCCAATCTTGTACAACATTATATTTAAGATCTTATGTCTGGAAAATAATTTTGGCAAAAAATGCTTTATTTTCTCTCTTTTGATACATTCTTCATTCAATTGAGATACACAAGCATTATCGTCTTCATACTCTACTGTGGAACTTTCTTTTTCAAAGAAAAATCACACATCTCTGATATGTTGAGTCACTTGCTTTATAAGTTGCTAGTATCTTGGCATGACTTGAATAAGTATCAATAATTTACTGGCTCATAGAATATGATAATATGACAGTACCTTCACACGTAAAGATTACTTGAAGAAAGAACTTCAGGTAATATCCTGCATTTGCAGAATCAATAAGAACCCTGACAGTATAGTATATGACAATAAACAATTTATATCAGTAGTTTATTTTATAGTATATGACCCATTTTGTTTTAATATATCTATTATTTTCATGAGCTCTAAATATCTTATTTATATCTAGTGGCATCATAATCATTGGGATGCTCAATGAAATTCTTTACTCCTATAAGGATTTGTTGAAGCTTTATTTAACAAATTTTTGAAAAATTTATATGCTTTAGAATAATTTAAATCTCTCACGAATTTTCTTTCATTGGCTATATAGCCATAATAACAATAATTTATCATACACATATCATTTTTTTATGTATTACTAGACTAATCAGAAACTTCATTGTTTCTTCATACAATGATTCTAGGACTTCTGTAATAAAACATTTATACCACAAGGCACCAATCGTACATTATATCTTACTATTTTATTTTATATTTTATGTTTTGCACAAGAATCTATTTGTATCCCACTAGCAGTATTTCTTGAGATCTTTAGACTGTAGGTCTAAAATATTATTTTTTCAAGTGAAATAAAATGTACTTGAATTATGTAATTTTATTTGGTCAATCATTTATCTGTCCACACTCTTTGATAGATGTAACGCTCATATCTTCAGACTAGGATTTGACCTATTTAACGTATGTATAAAAGTGCAGGGACAACCTGCGTGTTTTAAAGTAAAAAATAATTAAGTAAACTAGGACGAGCGTGGAAGTACGTTGTACAATAAAATGAGAGACATAATTCAAGATTTTAAAGTGCGATTTTGATGACTGAATATAATGTTTTGCATGCCCAAGGAGACTGCGGACTAGTACTGTATCATGCCATAATAATAAGTGTATGAGATGTTTCGAAAGTTAATTAAGGTGTAAGGAGAGCCGTAACACAAATTCAAGTAGAAGTTACATTATGAACCAATATTTCAAATGATCTCGAATAGGGTTCAACTTCAAAGAAGCATATCTACCTATGTATGGCGAGCTACATGGTGAATTACCTATACACTTAAAACCTTTGAGTCTAATTTCAAACATAACAAATCCTTTATCAATCCGACCATAGTATAAAAAGTTATGCATATTTTATTATAGACTTGTGCAGTGCCCAAGCGCATGCGATTGACCTAGGGCACATCTGAGGGTGCCTATATATAAACCCCAAAAACTAACTTTTAATTCATTTTCTTCATCTTCCTCAACTGGAATTGAACCCTAGGATTCCAAAACTCATCCCTTCCATCTTATGTCTTCAAGGTAACATAACTCTCCACCAATCAAGATTATGCTAACATAAAATACATGATTCTAATGTCCATTCACATTGTACTATAGAGAATCAAAGAATTCCTTGAAAAAGCTTTAAGTGAAGAAGTTTTATAGATTCCATTAGATTAAGGTACGTATTAGTATTTTCCCTATCTTCATCTATGATCTTCTATGAGTATTCTTCATATGTTCTACAATTACGACTCATGGGATGGTAATAGAAAGCTGTGACTCTTAGTCTTAATGATTGTATAAGTTGTGGTGGGAAATATTACCATTTTTCTAGGTGAAATAAGGTACTGGGAATAGCTTTCAGTCTCATAGAAGATTTGTGGTAATCTTTTGGGTTGTTGTTGGTAGGAATAAAGGTTGGGTGTGTACAAACACCATTGAATTGAAAGTTTCAGGAGCTCATCGCTCTTTGAATATTTGATGAATTTATTGTATAGCTTGATCATGATGTTTGGATATTAATACTAGTTTCCATTTTCAATTGCTCTTGTAGATTAAAACCTTGATAAGAAGAATCCACTCATCGTTGTATGTTTAAAGTTGAGAATCGAGCTATGTAATGGCTAAATCTTCTTATCCCCATAATGGCATGAATGCCTTATTACATTTTTCATTTAGTAGGAACTTATGAGGTCATATATGATGAAATGAAATGAGTCACAAGTGTTATATGCTTCATGAATACATGTCTTTCTAGTTGATTAGCTCTCCTATCATGTTGTGTCTCCATGTTACTTTATATGATCTTTAATTCTCTATTTGACACGTCTATTTCCTTATTGAAATGTCTACGTATAGTATAGTAAATGAACCATGCCTAATGTATAATGACCATAATGAAGCATGTGTAATAAATCTCCTCAAAGCTAGTGAAATGAATTGGATAATGTTTATGTGTACATCAATCATTCAAGTGACAAGTCGTGTGTATTCACAAGGCCCCTTTGTGGCTTATCTTAATTACAAGTTGTGTTTAGTCGATCAAAAGCACACATAAGTGTACATGGTCTTGTGAGTAATATAGTGACTTAGAGAAACCGATTGTCAAACCCAAAAGGACTTGCAGTTGACAAAGATTAAATATGAGCTACTATTATCTATTTGACAAGTTTTTTCCCAAGAAATTAGTTTGTGATTTTTGAAATTAAAATTAATTAAATAGATGATAGATATTTTGTTGAACATAGCAATAGAGAGGAATACCAGGGCTATGCCACATTTATGCATTCATGCTTGTGGTTACACTTTAATTAATATGCAAACATTTGTCAGGATGCCAATTCACATGGTTAATATGATACTCATGAATCTTTTGAGTCTCTAACGTTCTACTCAAATTATTCACATTCATACTCCTGTTTATGAACTAAGTAGGGAGAACTAGGTATATGTTTATCCTAGTCGCAAATTATTTTCCTTAGGAAGGATCTACTTTAATTGTCCCTCATTTTATCTCAACTTTCCTCTTCCGAGTTCTATAGATAATAATAGGTTTATGACATTGGTCGTGAATTAGTAAGATAGTAAGTACAAAATTAATTAAACAATCTCTAATAATAAAGTATGTGCAATTTACTCAAGTTTATACACAAACAATCATGTTTAGTGCAAAACCCTAGAACAAGGGCATTTCTCCACTCATGTTCAGATTACAAACATGTTTAATCATGTTCAATTCTATATGAGAAGAGAAAATGAGGAAAAGATAGTAACCCTAGGTTGAGAAGCTCCGCTCTTGTCTTTCTACTATTCAAAATATTAATACCCTCTAAAAAAATGACTATTAGTTTCTTTTATACTAAGTGGATAGGACTTTAAAACTCACCCAAAAAATGGGTCGGTATTTAGTGAAAGTTCCAAGTGTTAGCCCATGCTCCCGAGGTGAGATCTACAGCGAGATGAGGCCTCGCTCAGGGTTTCACTCGTGAGGCCTCAACGCGTTTCATACTTAGTGTTATACCTCATATAATTTATGTAATAAATCATACTTTTGAGGTAGGATTAAGAGTGATTATTATGCTAAGAAGTATGGTCATGAGGCATTGAAATCACTCTACGGTCATGTGTTAATATTTCACGTCAACCAAGTTGTATAAAAGTCGTCAAAAGTTATTGCAAATCTTTTTCTTAATTCTCTAAAATTTGGGTAAGATATCTCAGAGCTTTTCTCTTAATCTATAAGGATTTAGGAAGCCTACAATCTATAAAATTAAATTTATATGAGTCTAGTTTCTAACGCATTATACTGTTTGCCAATATGACTTCAAAATAGAGAGATATTCTCCTTTTCACTAGACTGCGCAAGCAGACATGTCAAAGCGGGCCAAGTTGGTGGAAGGCTATATAAAGCCCCTTGGTTGGTGGTCATATCGCAAATTCATTTCACATATTTCTGAAGCATTTGGAAGACCTTTCTCTATGGTTATTCCATGGCTATGAAGTTGGGGAACATAGGAAACACCATCCAAACATATTTTCAAGCATAGATTGTGAATACGTCGTGTGTGCTCATGTGCTAGCGGTGTTTTCATATTTTCTTGGAGGCTGTATCATGTTTAAATTTTCAACAAGACTCTCCTTTTGGTGTTCCTTAGTTAAATATTCTGTTTATAGGGTCGTGGATTTCAGTTGATTGTTTTTACGGAGTTTGTATCTTTGAATCTGTAGATATCTTACCAATTAAGCTTCATCGGTATTGTCGTTTTATTGAATCTTTGTGTATGCATTTTTGGCAGTAGTTAGAGCTTCTCTAAGGTAGTATATAGATGGTGATGGAAGATTGGATTTAGCTTAGTCAAGTTTCACCAAACTCAATCAAGGAGCTAAGAGAAATCCAGGCAAAAATCTTTATCCAAATTCAAGGCAAATTGGGGTAGAAGTTAGAAGAGCTTCTCGGATTGTTTCTACTGGACTGTTTGGTGCTTTTCTGCACCTTGGAGCTTATTTATGGGAAAATAATTTAAAAGATAATACTCATATATTATCTAAGAAAAACATCAAGTAAAGGTAAGCAACTTCACCTTTGAATTTTATGAGTTTGAGAAGGGAAACTTGGTGAAAAATTATAGTAGGTGTGTTGTCGAATTGTTGTGATTGTCGTGTGTTGTTTCTACCCAGATTTTTGTGGGAATGACTTACTTACTTGTTGTATGTTGTGAGTTGGAGTTGGAAGAAGCTTCAAGCTTATTTTTAAAGGAAAGTAGGTCGCAAAAGTTGGACTTGCCGAGATGAGGTATATAGGCACCCTTCATCCTTCTTTGCGCGCGATTAAGTTTGTAACTTGAGATCGAGCGAGTGTTCTCTTGTATATGTCGGAATCAGTATATTGAGATATTCCTAAGGTCATGAGTTGTATATTGAAATGAGACTAAAATGTTAAGATTGTATTCTTACCGATGAGATGATTAAAATGTAATTGTCGTATTGTTGTTGTCATAGTTACAACTTTGTTACACCCCGTAAGTTCCTAACGTTTAGTCGACCTATTTGTACGTTGTTTAAGAGTTTTAGAGTGAAAAACATATGAGAAAGGGCCTAGGAAAAGGTCGAACGAGCGTGAAATTGGGGTTGCAAGGGAGAAGGCCGGAGCAGGCCGCGACAGGGGCGGCGTGTCACGGACCCCCTCCCTCAACGTTGGGCTCCGTGGCAGGGCCATGATTTAGCGCGATGGTGTTTTCCACCACCCAAACCTTACATATACTTAATCTGATCATTTGGTTTCATTCTAAGCAACCAGAACCCCGTGACCAGAGAAGGAAACCTGCCATTCTCACCTAGTTTTCCTCCATTTACGCTATGAAACGCTGTCTGAATTCAAATTAACTTCGGGTATCGAAGTATAAGGCTGCAGGGAGCACTACTACGGAGTTATTTTCGCAAAATTCACCCGACAAATTGTAACCCCACCGAGCCAAAGTTGTCAGAATTGCTCCAAAATAATTTCTATATGATCACAGACTTCAAGTAAGTATTTCTCCCTTCTGAACTCCCGAGAAATTATACGTTTTCGACCGTGTTTCATCAAATTGAAATATAGTTAATATTTATATATAAAGCTACCTGTTGTCGAATTTAGTACTTAAACTAGCCTCATTCTCCTAGTAATATGACTTCATTTGGAAAGAGCTGTTGAATACGAATCGAAACTCCCCAGTTAATTAGGAATCAACGATTGAGGTATGTTAAGAAAAATTTCTTCGGCAAGCTAGTTTCTATATTGTTACAACTCAGTTTGAATCCCATTAATAGAATCAAAAGTATATTGATCATGACTAGCTGTTTTTATTAGCTGATACCAGCATTCTATGTTTAGTTTGGGATTTGAATTGCCCTGTATAGCCCTTCATCACCACCCCCAAGGTTACTAGCTGTGTCGACGCCCTCCAGTGGCGAGATGACGTTTCTCCACGGAGTGGTATGCCGTATGCGAGGGATAAAGATGGGTTCCCAGGTCCTCATACAGTCCATTCCATGGCTGGACTATTATATGCCATATCGGCACCACACCCCCGTCGAGCCTAGTGCCCGGGGTGCAGATATCAGGAGTCCCTTGGACTCAGACACAGCTACAATCAGGGGCTGAGCGGGCTCAGTTGCAGACCTAGGGGACTGGTAGGAAGGATATATCTATTTGTTGACCCAGTGTGACCTTGCTAAGGGTAAGTAAATAGAAGTGTACTCACTAGGGCTTATGGGGGCCCCAGGTGGTTATTCTGTGCTGGTTGACCTTCCGGCTTATGGGAGCCAAGTAAGGTTCTTGTTAGCTTTAGTTACTGAGAAATTAGATGATAGGAAGTTCAACTATTCAGATATGATCTCTATCCCTCCATTTCAGTTATTCTCAGTTTCATTTCTTTTATTCATCCATTTACAATTATTGCCTTACATATTCGATACATATTGTACTGAGCCCTTTTTGGGGCGCTGCATTACTTGCCTGCAGGTGTGGATAAACGAGGAGTAGGTCCCTCTTAGCTTCCAGCCAGGATTGTCCAAACAGTCGGCTCCTCTCCTCCGGATCTTGTAGATAGAAGGTTTACTTCTTTTGTCCGTATAGTTTATTGGTAGGTGGAGGCCCTGTCTCGACCATCATATTACTCCTAGAGGCTTGTTGATTATTTCAAATTTCCTGTGGTTAGCTGTTGATTGCCGTGTGGGTCCCATATATGTTTTATCTTATGTGTTGGCCGTGTGGGGTCATGTTTAGCTGTTAGTTAGCCTCCTTGTTGGCCAGGCTTAGTTTAGTACTGATTTTACTTTTCAGTCATAACTAGACATCATGGTGGTCTTGTCGTCCCGCATAGGATTCCCTATTACTACTTGTGTCTGGTTAGCTGTTTTCTTTTACAGGTGGCTATAAGGCCTTGTCGTCTAAAGGATGTGTTTACAGCCGAGATATAGCCCGTTGTTTTCTTGATTTGAGAGTTAGTATTATCCCTGCACCGGGAGTGCGTAAGCTCAGTCAGCTCAGTCAGATTCCAATAGGCACTAGGTGCCAGTCATGCCTCCCAAGGTGGGGCGTGACAAACTTGGTATCAGAGCAGGTCGTATCCCAGGGAGTCTGCAAGCCGTGCTAAATAGAGTCTTGTCTATGGATGTGTTGTGCACAGCATACTATGGGTAGGAGGCTGTGAGGCATGTTAGGATGGTTACTCTTCTTTTTCTTCCAATCGTGCTATAGCGCTGTGCTGTATAGAGATGAGTCCCTTAGCTTACTATAAGTGATCACGGGCAAAAATAGCATGGCCGAGATACACTTTATGACTTAAATTAGTCTTGTTTATCTAAGTTATTGTATACATTTTCATGTAATTTTATATGAAGTGAAGATATGTGCTAACCAACATGATTAGCCTTTGTTTTGTAGGTTTTGATGACTTTTGAGTAACTAATCCATGAGTTGGTGAAGTAGAGGCTTGGAAACGGAATTAACACGCGAACGTCGACAAAGAGGAGGCACAAAACAGCCCACCAGCTCGTCGGCAACGTGCCGCGGCAGGCAGGCTGATCACAACAGCCCACCTGCACGTTGGCAACGTGCCACGACAGGTTGGCTGCACGACCAAGAGGTGTCAACGCGCTGCCCAAGCAGCGTGATACGCTGCCAACGCGACAGGGTGCTGCTGGGGCCAATTTCGGTTGAATTCCAGAGAGCCTTCGCGTCAGTGGCGTGTCACGGAGGCAGTGCTCTGCGATGCACTCCGTGACACGTTGCTTGTTATTCCAGGAAAAAGTCCTACTACTATAAATAGCACACTTAGGTTTTATTTGTGATATTCTGACTTGGTGGAGCAAGAACGTGGGTTACAGGCAGTTGAGGGACGAAAATATCAGGGTTTTTTCTCTCTTTCTTTCTTCTTTAATTCAATTGCTTGTATGATTAGCACTCATTTTAAGATGTTTAATCCACAAATGAGTGGCTAATTCCTCTTCTTGCTGAGGTTATGAACAATTGTGATGAAATGTGATCATTGATTCTTTGGTTTTTCATCTTTTCTTCCCTGTTGTTCTATTAATTATTGTTCTTACTGCATTAATGTGTGGCCTACGTTAATGTACATCTAAAAAGTCCGGTTTCACTCGAGAGAGCAAGAAATTGGAAAGTTGTGAATTAATAGGATATGTTCTTTACTTGATTTGGAAAAATTGGGAATTGATTTACTTTCAGGATAGAAATATACCTGAAAGTCGTATTAGTCAATTTAGGAACCGGATTTGTATGGCTAGAACGTGAATTGCATTTAATCACAGAAATGTAGGTGGATGGTTCATGATTCTTAAGTGAGGTTAAATACGAGAGTTTTAATCTCTTGGCAATAGTTCTTGGCTAGCAACTGGAGGAAAAGATTAACCAAATTATGATGATAATTAATTTCATTACATGTTCGTTTAACCTCAGCATGCTCTCATTCATAGTTCAGATTCAAAGTAGATAATTGTTTTAGCTTTAGTATAAAAATTATAAAACAAACTATCAAACTTTTGGTTACACTGTTGTCTGCATTTTTAGAAGTAAAATATAGTACACTTGAGCAGATTGCACTTCATCCAAGTCTCTGTGGGATCGATACTTGTCTTACTAAAGCCACTTACTACTTGTTCGACCATGTGCACTTGCGTGTCGGTTTTATATACCCAACAAACACCCGAACTATAAGCTAATTTTCTATAGAGAAATGTTGGACGCACGATGGACCGCGACTGGCAGGGAGTTAGGCATCACAGCAGGGGAAGGCACTAGCGGGTTGCCTCAGTCAGAGTCAACCCTATCTGAGGCCGATAGGGAGACTTCATCTCGGTCTCCTTAGCACTCTTCGCCACGCCAGGAGCAGCCTGGAGTGCCAGATGTGTCGGCACCACCTGCAGTAGTCTCCATACCAATACCATCAGATTAGGAAGTTAGGAGTCTTTATGATAGCTCAGATGATGGCTGCATAACATCAGCCAGTGGCACTGATTGTTGCAGAGTCTTCAAAAGGGCCTGGTAGCTTAAGGGTCCGAGAGTTTCTCGCATTGAGTCCCCTGCAATTCATAGGGACGGATCGAGATGAGGACCCTCAGGAATTTTTGGACCAGTTATAGCGGATCTTTAGGGTAATGCATGCCACACCTACAGAGTCAGTGGAGTTAGGGTATTTCGGCTACGGGACATCGCAGTATTATGATACGAGAGTTAGGAAATGTCCCGAGGTAAAGATGTTCCCCCTCCAACTTGGTCCAACTTTTCAGAAGCCTTCTTAGATCATTATTTGCCATGGGAGCTCTGCTAGGCCCGGGTAGATCAGTTTTTGCATTTAGAATAGGGCTCGATGAGTGTTCGAGAGTATGCTATGAGATTTGACTCCTTGGCCCGATATGCATCAGCCTTTGTAGATACTATGTCAACCAGGGTGCACCAGTTTATCATGGGGTTGAATCCAGAATATGTGGAGACCTGTATTACAACTACTTTGCGAGAGGACATGGATATTGCCTGCGTCCAGGCATTTGCCTAGAGTATTGAGAGGATCAGGAAGCAATAGCGAGAGATGAAGAGGGAAAATCAGGAGCAGCGCTGCAGGGCCAGACCTAGTGTTATGCAGACAAAGCCCTAGGATGGGCATAGACCACGACTATCAGACAGACCACCTAGAGCCCCACCTCCACAGCAGCAACAAGGGAGTAGATCTGATCACCGGGGACAGTCAGGGCCCAATTAGAGCTCTTGGTTAGCAGGTTCACAGCAGCAGAGAGGGTCAAAGAAGAGCAGATTTACTATACCAGTTTTCCCTATCTGCAGCTGATGTCATTATGGGGCATGCAGGTATGGTTCTACAGCATGTTATGTGTGTGGTCAAAAGGGTCATCGGATGAGGGACTGTCCAGCCAGGGGTCAGAGTGATCGGGATCGACAAGATAGATCTTCAACGGGGTCACTTCCCCAACCCCTCCAGCAGGGCGCAGGCCTTTAGCTCCAGCCAGTAGAGGCCGAGGTAGATCGGGGGCATCCAATTCAGGTACCGATCCAGATCACACATCTGCTTTACCAAGGAGACAGTGGATGTTGTGATAGGTATGCTAGACATCTGCTCTCCTTCTGTGTACGTTTTGATAGACCCAGGCTCCTCTTTGTCTTATGTTACACCGTTAGCGGCCTGAAAGTTTGGTATCACGTCGGAATTGCATCGGCGACCTTTTTCAGTGTCCACACCCGTCGGTGATTCCATCATAGCTTAAAGAGTCTACTGAGGGTGCACAGTAGAAGTCGTTTGTTTCCATACTTTAGCAGATTTGGTAGAATTAGAGATGATCGACTTTGATGTAATTATGAGTATGGATTGGCTGGTGCCATGTTATGCGAATGTAGAATGTTGGACCAAGACTGTCCGATTCCATTTTCCAGGGGAGGTAGTACGGGAGTGGAAAGGTAGTGCAGCCGTGCCAAAAGGTAGGTTTATTTCCTATCTTCAAGCGAGAAAATTGATAGCAAAGGGATGTATTTATCATATTGTCAGAGTTCAGGATGTTCGAGAAGAATCTCCGACTCTTCAGTCCGTCAATGAATTTCCAAATGTATTCCCAGATGAACTTCCTGGTATTCCCATAGAATGGGAGATCGACTTTGCAATTGACCTATTAGTAGGTACTCAACATATATCTATGCCTCCGTACTGAATGGCTCATGCTGAGCAGAGAATTGAAGGAATAGTTGAAAGATTTTTTAGACAAGGGCTCCATCAAGCCGAGTACTTCACCATGGGGAGCACTAGTTCTGTTTGTGAGAAAGAAGGATGGCTCCCTCTGCATGTGTATAGATTACCGGCAGCTGAATAAAGTCACTATCAAGAATAAGTACCCGCTTCACAGAATAGACGACTTGTTTGACCAGTTACAGGGGGCGAAGTGCTTCTCAAAAATTGACTTAAGATCTAAGTATCATCAAGTTCGAGTTTGGGAGAAGGATATTCCAAAAACATCTTTTAGGACTAGGTATGACCACTTTGAATTTTTAGTCATGTCCTTTGGGTTGACGAATGCTCCAACAGTGTTTATGGACTTGATGAACAACATTTTTAGGCCATACCTGGACTTGTTTGTGATAGTATTTATTGATGATATTTTGGTATATTTCTGCTTAGAAGAAGAACACCAGGATCATTTGTGAATAGTACTGCAGATTCTCAGGGATCGTCAATTATATGCAAAATTTTCTAAGTGTGAGTTTTGGCTGAATTCAGTGGCCTTTCTAGGCCACATTGTGTCAGAAGCTGGTATCTAGGTGGACTCGCAAAAGATCGAGGCTGTAAATACATGGCCTAGACCGACAACTCCGACTGAGATACGTAGTTTTTTGGGTTTAGCCGGGTATTACAGAAGGTTTGTAGAGGGGTTTTCCACTTTATCAGCACCTTTGACTAAGTTAACTCAGAAAGCAGCAAAATTTCACAGGACTGAAGCATGTGAACAGAGTTTTCAGGAGTTGAAACACAGGTTGACATAAGCACCAGTGCTAGCTTTGACAGACGGATCTAGGGTTATGCAGTGTATTGTGATGCTTCGGCTGTCGGGTTAGGGTGTGTTCTAATGCATCATGGTAAGGTAATTGCTTACGCTTCAAGACAGTTGAGGAAGCATGAAAAGAACTACCCCACCCATGATCTGGAATTGCCAGCAGTAATTCATGCCTTGAAAATATGGAGGCACTATCTATATGGTGTCCATGTAGATATTTTCACTGATCATAAGAGCCTCCAGTACATTTTCACATAGAAAGAGTTGAATCTGCGGCAGCGCCGCTGGTTAGAATTATTGAAAGACTATGATGTGAATATTTTGTATCATCCAAGGAAGGACAATGATGTAGCAGATGCCCTCAGCCGCAAATCTATGGGGAGTTTTGCATACCTGAAGCTAGGACAATGGGAACTAGCCCGAGAATTGCATCAGCTAGCTAGTTTGGCCGTCCATATAGTAGACTCGGGAGATAGTGGAGTAGTGATCCAGAATACTAGAATATCATCATTGGTTGTAGAGGTGAAAGAACGGTAGTATGAAGACCCTAACCTGGTTCAGCTCAGAGATAAGGCTCAGCGAGGGGAAGTAGCAGATTTCAAGGTAACCGAAGATGGAGTTTTGAGATATAGGGGTCGCCTTTGTGTTCCAGATACGGCAGGACTTCGCCAACAGATTATGGGTGAGATACATTATTCCTGTTATTCTCTTCATCCAAGTTCAACAAAGATGTATCATGATATAAAAGAAATTTACTGGTGGTCGGGGATGAAAAAGAAGGTAGCAGAATTTGTAGCACAATGTCCTAATTGCCAACAGGTGAAGGCTAAACATCAAAAACTCAGCGGATTGACACAGGAAATAACAGTGCTTATGTGGAAATGGGACGCAATCAATATGAATTTTGTAACAGGGTTACCTTGTACCAGACATAAATTTGATTCTATCTAGGTGATTGTCGAAAGGTTAACAAAGTCGGCCCATTTTCTACTAGTCAAGGCCACCTTCTCAGCCAAAGATTATGCTGAACTGTATATCAGAGAGATAGTTTGATTACATGGTGTTCCAATATCAATTATTTCTGACAGAGGGGCGTAGTTCACAGCTAAAATTTGGCAATCCTTCCAGAAGGGTCTGCGAACACAGGTTAATCTGAGTACCGCCTTCCATCCACAAATAGACGGGCAGGAAGAACATATAATTCAGAAACTTGAAGATATGTTACGGGTGTGTGTGCTAGACTTCGGGGGGAAACTGGGATGAGCACTTGCCACTTATTGAATTTGCTTACAATAATAGTTACCATTCAGCAATCCAGATGGCACCTTATGAAGCCTTATATGGGCGGAAATGCAGGTCCCTGGTTGGTTGGTTTGAGGTAGGAGAATCAAGATTAATTGGGCCAGATATAGTCCATCAGCCAGAAGAGAAGGTGAAACTCATCAGACAACACCTGCTGACGGCTCAAATTCGCCAGAAATCATATGCTGATGTACGACGTAGGAACTTGGAGTTTGAAGTAGGTGATTCGGAGTTCCTAAAAGTTTCATTGATGAAGGGCGAGATAAGATTTGGTAAAAATGGAAAGCTTAGCCCGAGGTTTATTGGACCATATCGAATCCTTCGGAGAATAGGCCAGGTGACATATGAGCTAGATCTGCCTTCAGAATTAGAATTTGTTCACCCAGTCTTTCATGTGTCCATGCTACGAAAATGCATAGGAGATCCATCCCCAATTGGGCCAGTCAAGGATGTCCAAGTCATTAAGGAGTTAGCCTATGAAGAGGTTCCAGTAGCCATATTAGATCGACAGGTTCGTCGGTTAAGAACTAAGGATGTCGCTTCTGTTAAACTATTGTGGAGGAACAAGAATATAGAAGAGATGACTTGGGAAGCTGAAGATGATATGAGATCTAGATATCCTCACTTGTTCTAGGCTTAGTTTAGATCGTGCAGTTAAGGTACATTTATTGATTCAGTTGCTGTTACATGATTTATGTTATATATATCTTGCGCAGTTGAGTCTAGCCTTGTTGTGAAATAGTTGCTATAGTTTTGTGTAAAGTATCTGTGTTGGACTTTTCTACGTTTCAAGATTTTCAGATAGTCCATATTACTAGGGAGACTCTACCGAAATTTTTCCATGATAAGTAGTTAAAAGAGTTAGACTCTAGTAAGCTGAAGTTAACATTCAAGGATGAATGTTCCTAAGGGGGGAAGGATGATACACCCTGTAAGTTCCTAACGTTTAGTTGGCCTATTTGTACATTGGTTAAGAGTTTTAGAGTGCAACATGTACGAGAAAGGGCCCGGGAAAAGGTCGAATAAGCGCAGAATCGGGGTTGCAAGGGAGAAGGCTGGAGCAGGCTGTGAAAGGGGCGACGTGTCACGAACCCCCTCCCTCCGTGTTGGGCTCTATGGCACGCCCGTGAGTCGGCGCGATGGGGCACCGCCCAAACCTTATATATACTTAATTTGATCATTTGGTTTCATTCTAAGCAACCAAAACCCCACGACTAGAGAAAGAAACTTGCCATTCTCACCTAGTTTTCCTCCATTTACGCTACGAAACGCTGCCCGAATTCAAACTAACTTCGGGTATCGAAGTATAAGGCTGCAGGGAGCATTACTACGAAGTTGTTTTCGTGAAATTCTCCCGGCAAATTGTAACCCCGATGAGCCAAAGTTGTCAAAATTGCTCCAAACTAATTTCTATACGATCACAGGCTTCAAGTAAGTATTTCTCCCTTCTAAACTCCTAAGAAATTGTACGTTTTCAACTGTGTTCTGTCAAATTGAAATATAGTTAATATTTATATATAAAGCTATCATTTTTGTCGAATTTAGTATTGAAACTAGCCTCATTCTCCCAGTAATATGATTTCAGTTGGAAAGAGCTATTGAATACAAATCAAAACTCTCCAGTTAATCAAGAATCGGCGATTGAGGTATGTTAAGGCAAATTCCTTCGACAAGTTAGTTTCTTTAGTATTACAACTCAGTTTAAATCCAAGTAAGAGAATCAGAAGTATATTGATCATGACTAGCTATTTTTATTAGACGAGACCAACATTCTATATTTAGTGTGGGATTTGACTTTCCCTGTATAGCCCTTCATGACCAACCCAGGGTTACTAGCTATGTCGACGCCTGCCAGGGGCGAGATGACGTCGCTCCATGGAGTGGTATGTAGTTCGTGAGGGATGAAGATGGGGTCCCAGGTCCTCATATTGTCCATTCCATGGCTGGACTATTATATGTTGTATCGGCACCACACCCTCGTCGAGCCCGGTGCCCGAGGTGAAGATATCAGGAGTCCATTGGACTCAAACAAAACTACAGTCAGGGGTCGAGCGGGTTCAGTTCCAGACCCAAGGGACTGGTAGGATGGCTATATCTATTAGTCGACCCAGTGTGACCTTGCTAGGGGTAAGTAGATTGAAGTGTACTCACCAGGGCTTATGGGGGCCCCAGGTGGGTTATTCTGTGCTGGTTGTACCTTCTGGCTTATGGGGGCCAAGTAAGATTCTTGTTTGCTTTAGTTATTGATAAATTAGATGATAGTAAGTTCAACTATTTAGGTATGATATCTATTCCTCCATTTCAGTTATTCTCAGTTTTATTTCTTTTATTCAGCCATTTACAATTATTGCCTTACATATTCGGTACATATTGTACTAACGCCCTTTCTGGGGCTCTGCATTACTTGCCTGCAGGTGCGGATAAAAGAGGAGCAGGTCCCTCTTAGCTTCTAGCCAGGATTGTCAGAACAGTCGGCTCCTCTCCTCTGGAGCTTGTAGATAGAAGGTTTACTTCTTTTGTCCATACAGTTTATGGGTAGGTGGGGGCCCTGTCTCAACCATCCTATTACTCCTAGAGGCTTGCAGATTATTTTAGATTCCCTGTGGTTAGCTATTGATGGCCGCGTGGGGCCCATATATGTTTTATCTTGTGTGTTGGCCATGTGGGGTCACGTTTAGCTATCAGTTAGTGGTTTTTTCGGCCATGGCTTAGTTTAGTACTGATTTTACTTTTCATTCATAACTAGACATCATGGTGGTCTTGTCAGCCCGCATAGGATTCCCTATTACTACTTGTGTTTGGTTAGCTTTTTTCTTTTACAGGTAGCATAAGGCCTTGTCGGCCGATGGTTGTGTTTACAGCCAAGATATAGCCCGTTGTTTTCTTGATTTGAGAGTTAGTATTAGCTCTTCACTAGGAGTGCATAATCTTATTCAGATTTTAGTAGGCACCAGGTGCCAGTCATGCCTCCTAAGGTGCGCGTGACAAAATTGAGTCTGGAAACCCTTAGCGTTTGCATTGTGAGCTTTATGTTAATCTTGTTTAAGGTTCTTTTCACAACTCAAGTTCACACCCTAGCCGTAACATGGAAACTAGAACCACGAATGACCCGAAGTCGACCTTTGGCATAATCATAGCATGATACTAATCGAATAACAACTACCAGAATCATAACTGAGCGGAAGCTAACTGGAAAAGTCTAATAAACACCATAAGAATATAGTCTATTATAAATACTGAATCAAAAGATGAATCTATCTATACATGTCTGAAAGCCTCTACTGAATTGATAAGCTGCTGGAAGAAGTCTCCAGCTAACTCCTAAAGTCTGAAACTGAAATAAAATTGAAATAGAATAATAATAAATCTTGTCCTAGGTAGATGAGGACTCACCACTGATAGTTGATGTGGGAATGAAGCATGTGTAACCATGAGGCTGAGTCTGGAGACCTGGGTCTATATCATAAAATGATATAGCATAAAAAGTATGCGGTTAGTACTTGAAATGTACTGAGTATATGGGAAACGTAAAAGAACTGAAACATGTAAGTATACTGAGAATGAACTGAATACACAACTGAAGTACAATGACCCTATTTGAAATGTATAGATACTGATAAGATACGCTTATTTGAAAATATTTAAATAAAATACAAGTAAAGATGATGCATAATGGGTCATGTACATGCACTAAGAGCTAAAACTATAACCGATATCATACTGTATTGACTAACTGCTGAAAACTAAGACTGGATTCTACTGTGACTGGGCTGAACTGAAGTCTGAGACTATACTGAACTAAACTACACTGTAACTGAATTCATAAACTAAGGGAAACCTTTTCTACTAATGAGAGTCCCTGGCTAGGCTAAGGGAAACATTATGTATTATTGAGTATCCCTGACTGAGCTAAGGGAAATATTCTCTACCATTGAGAATTCCAAACTAAGCTAAGAGAAAAATTATATACTATTGAGAATCCGTGACTGAGCTAAGGGAAACATTCTCTACTAGTGAGAATTCTTGACTAAGCTAAAGGAAACATTCTCTACGATTGAGAATTCCTAAATAAGCTAAGGGAAAGATTCTCTACTAATGAGAATCCCTAACTGACGTGACATGAGTCTCTGAGACCTGGGTATGCTGAGACCCTAGCCTGATCAGTGCTAGGTGCTACTCTCAGCTAAACATAAAGAACACATACAACTGATGACCCTGAAACTGATGTCCTAAGATTAGTCGGAACTACTTTAACTATCAAATGTCCTGAGAGTCTAGAGGACTACAATTATACTATCATGGAAGACATAAATTGACATCATTCATCTATTCTAGGCTACTTTAGCTAATCAGAGACCTGAGAGTTCAACTAATCATAACATACTAAATTCATGAGTATGATCAAGGCTTCTCTCTACTATCATGAGGCCCGAAAGTTTGAAGAGTCATGATCATGCTTTTTCATCGAAATTCATGACATCATAGACCCAAAAATCGTAGTATAAATCATGTGTTCTAGATTGATTAAAACTCATAGGTTCAAATCATACTTTAGGTATATATGGCGAAATCATGGTAAAATCATGTAAACATTTCATAAGGTCCATATCTCGAAAATAGTGCTAATTCATGGTGAAATTCTAGAAGATCATGCTACTATCATATCATATACATAAATCATGTATTTGGGAGTAATTTTCTAAACATGCGTAGCTACTTATCATGAGAGTCTTGAAATTCATAGAAGACATGTGAGAAATCATGCATAGATTGAAACCCTAAGGCATACTTTTCTAGAAATCAAGAAATTAGGGTCTTAACATAAGATTGGGACACAAGGATGAAAGGATATCCTTGTAGAAGTACCACATACCTGGTTTGACAAAATCTAACACTATAACTCAGATCTTGAAGCCCTTGAAGAAGAATCTAGGTGTTCTTGAGCCTTGAGAGAGAAGAGGAGAAAGAATTTTGGGAGTCTTTTTGGATGGAATCAAGGATTAGGCTAGGTATTCCCCTTAAAATTGTCCCTCCTAATACCCAAAATGACGTAGTTTAGGAGTTAGAAGCATAGGATTTTACAAAAAAACCCTTAAAAATTCGCAGGAAAAAGGACCCTGCCAGTCCTCACGAGGGACATCACGACTCGTGAGGTACTGGATGAATCGTGAGTCAAATCCATGAAGTCTACTGGAATATCACCTTGAATTTTCTAAGCCAGACCACAAGGCAGTTCACGATTCATGATGTCACTTAATGGGTCACTTAACCATTCGTGAATACCCTTTGAAACTCAAGTTTTCCACCAACTTTTGCTACTTACCGAGTCACTTCATGATTCGTTAGGTGACTTAACGACTCACCTGATGAATTATTCTGTGATCTGGTGCAGTTTTACTAAATTTCTCATAACTTTTTACTTTGAACTATCATTGATGCAAGGTCAGATGCATCAGAAAGAAGTTGACCCTTTCTAGAACTTGTACGAAAACTCAATCGGTAAGAAGACTCTCAACTCAACTTTGTACTAGAAGTTTCTTATGACCTTAATTTGTATCCATTGCATTTCTCACACTTGAGGATTTATATTAACACCTAGAATCCATAGATTTCATTAGGCTCGAACATATCCATATACCTACAACAGTTCCAAGTTCCAAGTTTAGCCCGAAAGTCTGGGGCATTGAAATATCTCAATACACTAGTCTTGAGTCTAGTCTTAGAGACTTTTGGGTTGTTACAGTTCTAGTTGCTAGCAACACGTGAATGAAGCCTAAGCTAAGAAATGATGCTAATCCTTACGAGGATAAACGTGTTTATCGAAATGGTGATTCTTTAATATAATTGTCCACCATCTTATGTATATTTTTTAAGGTACTTAAGGCTAAGGGGAGATTTCACGATTCCTCTCCCTTAAACTAAGTGATAAGTTTCCGAGTTTTCGAATCCTAAGTTAAGTGAGGTTGATCCTAAGTATCCAACAATGAGTCCTAACACTATAAAGTTGATCTAAGTATTCTAAAGAATGTATAAACATCTTAAATGAACATAAGTATCCTAAGTGAGTGAAAGAACTCTAAATGAGTTCGAGTATTCTGAAGATGAGTCCAAGCACTTTGAGTCTTGTCCAAGTACTCCAAGTTAAAATTGAGTTGATTCTAAGCATTCTATGTTGAATCCAGGTATTCAAAAGTGAAGTCTAAGTTTCCAAGTTAGGTCTGAGTATGCAGAGTTGACTCCAAGAGTCTAAAGTTAAGTTAAGTTAAGTTCCATGTTTCTTGGGTCTTGAGTTCATAACTATTCCTTTGAGTTAAGTCATATCAAAAATCTCTTCCTATTAGTCTTTAGAAGTATTACATTTCGTTGGTCCCCCAAGTTGGACTCATCCTTTGAGTCAAATACATTGCATTGTCCAGTTTGTTTGTCCATGTATTAGTTTTGCATGTTTTTGCATTTTCTGCGTTGTTGTATATCTGCTTACTTTCTGGTGCAAGTATCGGAGCAAACCTTCACTAGTCTAAGAATCTGATAGCTAATGGTGCTAGGTACTATATATGAAAATCCTGGTCTAAGTATCAGGTCAGCCGTGGAAATCCTAGTCCTAGTATTAGGTAACTTATAAAATCCTGGTGCAAGTATCAGGTAAATATTATAAATCCTTGTCCGAGTATCAAGCAGCTGTACCAAAATCTTAGTCCATGTATCAGGTAGCCACCGAATCAATTCTCATAAACTCTGGTCCAAGTAACGGAAGTGTTTGTAGATGAATTAGCTGAGTTATGCCTAGACACAAAGTCTGCATGTAGGATAACAGGCAACAGAGTTGTGGCTCTTCTCTCCCTATCCTATCTTCTGAGTTACATTCAGTTGTTTTGCCATTTTTATATTGTTAGATTTTAGAATTTCAAGTCGATTGTCATGCTCCCTTCTCTGGTCCAATTATCTTTGGCATTATTCTATTTACAACTTTTAGTCTTACATACTAGTTACATATTTTTTGTAGTGATGTCCCTTCGCTTGAGGACCCCCATAATTGTGCTATAGGTACATATAGAGGTTCAGATTGTCAGTTACAGTAGAAGTTTCTCTTCAGTAGAAAATTGGCATGTGCTCCTTGTTTCATGAGTTGAGGTCGTGTTACTTTTTGAGTTTTTGTTGTATAATATGGGTAGGCCGTGGTCCTATCCCGTGCATTCATTTTATTATTTTTTAGAGGATTTTATAGGCTTTTTATATAGTTGTATAGTTTCAATTTAGTTGGTGGCCTTGCTAGGTTTTCTCAATTTGTTTCAATTTCTATTATGGACTTTTCGGCATATTATCTCTTGTTATTGTATGCTCAGACTTGGTCGTCCCTTTCTAAGTTATAAATGACTATGATAGGTGGCTTGGTCGGTTTAAATGTTATAGTAACAAACATTATACAATAGGTCTTTTGGTCAGTTAGGTAACGGGAGCCACTCGCACCCTCCCCCAGTTTTGGAGCGTGACAAACTTGGTATTAGAGAGAAGTCGTGTACCAGGGAGCCCACAAAGATGTACCTATTATAGTCTTGCTTATAGGTATGTTGTGCACCATACTCTAATTAGGAGGCTACGTACATTTAGGAGTTGTTTCACTTCTTTTATCTATAGATCGTGTGAGTAGAGTTGAGTTAAGGAAAGTATAGTACCACTTGTTACTTATAAGAGTTTATCGTGATAATTAAAAATAGATTGAGAGTTACAAAGCAACATCGATGTAGAAAGAAAAGAAATAGTACAACTTGAATGTTGGTAGTAAAACTCACTAGTAACAGATTGAGCATAAAGTTTGAATGAATTTGTATGTTCTTGGGCACATCTGGGTAGAGAGCTAAAGAATCTAAAAAGTGTTTGGAGAAATTCTAGCTCTTCAGATGTTAATAGTTCTAAGAGGAGAATTAGTATGAGACTTGGTGTTCCCAGATTCAATTATTCGGTCTATTAGATCAAGATAACATGAAGGCTATATGAGCTAAAGCATTATTGACATACTGGTTGGCGAAGAAATTATAGTTAAATGTAGCTACCAAATGAATTGGCAATAGTCATTTGCCAAAATTCAGTGGAAATGCGAATTAGTTCTACCAAAGGAATTGACAGTGATATATAGAGCAATTCAATGATGCTCAGATGTGATTCTATTTTTCAGGTAAGATCTGTCACTTTAGCAATAATAAAGAAAATAAGCAGAGAATATGTAATCATCAAGACCCTGTTTTAAATACACAACACCGACTGAAGACTCTCCTTGCACAACTTGTTGTACATATCCTTAATGAAGTTGTAAAAGTTGAGATTTAGGATTATGTTTGTGGGATCATAATGGCTGGAGGTAGTCCTTATGCATAATTCATATTAGGCATAATATTTCATCCATATACTATAAAAATAAAAGTATAAAAGTCAGTTACTTATTACAATGAGTAATAAAATTGTTGCAACAAGTGCTTGATAAAATTGTTGCAGTAGATGTAGCAGTTATTGCATTTGTTGTAACAACTTAATAAAATTGCTGCAACAAATGCAATACCTGCTACATCTATTGCAACAACTTAATAAAATTTCTATAGCTGCTTACTTGAATATAAATAGAAGTTGTAGAAATTTAGAAACTCACATAGTCCTCCCACCACTTATTCATGTCGGTAATGCAATCAAAGTCCAGATAATTAAATTCATGTATTATGTATGAGGTCTTGGCTGATTTTTTTGATCTTGTTCATTTGTTGAATTTTTTTCTTATCATATACATGTTTGTAAACATTTATTGGTAATTGCTCCGTTGGTTGACCAGCCATCATCTTAAGAGTACTAGCAACTTTTTTCTTTTGCACTTGCCATTGCATAGAAATTTGATTTCTCCTCTTCAGACCAATAGGAGTAAAAGGATCTAATATTATTTAAGAAAGATTAATACCCCTCTTAGATTCAACTTATTGATGACTACCTCTGTCACTTCTTGTGCTTCTATTAAAGCCTCAATCTTTAAAATCAACAAACTCATTCTCATAGAATTTGAGGTACTCATAAGCAAAAGAACGCACCTTAGAGGCACCAACAGTTGAAGATCTACCCAAAATGTATGGAGCATCTTCATAACATTGAGTGTCCTCACCAACTGGAGTAGATGCACCACCAGCACCACCAAGTAGATTATATCCATCACCACAACTATGATGATCTTCATCCATTCTTATTGCACCACCAGTCACAACACTCGCCACAACTTCACTAATAGCTTTAAAAGCCACCTCATCCTTTTCGATCCGAGACCAATCCTTTCTGATGGCTGTCACTCCGACCAAATCTCTCTTTAACTCATTAATTTTTTGGTCTGCAAGATTCCAAGGCCTCAAACTGGGTAAGGAATTCTATCTCCAACTCTCTTTTTGTTTGAACAATCTATGAGTGCAAAACCTATGTGTAAAAAATTGATACATTAAAATAATGTTAAATCAAGAAAAACAACAACTAATTAAAGAAGTTGTCGCAGCAAATTAAGAAACTTATGTTTTTCTAAATCCTAAATTGTAGCAACTGCTTAAGTTGCTAAAACAAATTCTAAGTGCAAAAGTTATTGCAATAGATTCAGTTCTTATTCCTAGAACTAATTATAGGAAGAACTTGGTGGTAACCCAAAATAGTAGCCATTTGGAGCTTCTTTCACGTTCAGGATTGTCCAAGGATAAATTGCGCACGGATTGATCGACTAACTAAAACATAAATTGACTTTCGATAGGGAGCTACTGATTCATAAATTTCTTATTTAACATTGATAAATGAACTTTTCCCTATTGAAAGTCAGTTCATTTTCAAGTAACCTACTCAAAAATATACTTACTTCCAATAGGAACCCATTGATTCATCAATTCAATAAGAATTTGATGAATCAACAGCTTCCTATCAAAACTCAATTTATTTTCGAATTGGCTGATCAGTCGAACATGTAATTTATCATTGGGAGAATCTTAAATGTGAAAGAACAATCAAAATAACTTCTAAAATTGATTAAACACTATTCACCACTACAACAACTATGAATATATTGGAGCAACTAACCAATTTACTGAATAATGTCCAACAAGTACAATAGTTGTTACAATAGATTTAGAGTTGTTGAGGCAGCAAATTCAAACAAGTAATCGAACATGTTATAATAATCCCTAATATATGACAAAAATCCTACGTTGCAGCAACTGCTAAAGTTGCTCAAACAACTTCGAAATGTACAATTTATTGTGATTGATTCAGTTCTTGTTCCTAGAAACTAATTTTAGGAAGAACTTATGATAACGCAAAATAGTAGCCACTTGGGGCTTCTTTCACATTCAGGACTATCCAAGGATTAATCACGCGTTCGATTGATCGGCTAACTCAAAAATGAACTGACTTGGAATAGGAAAATGCTGATTCATCAATTTCTTATTGAACATTGATGAAACAACAACTCCCTATTGAAATTCAGTTCATTTTTGAGTTTGCCGATCAATCAAATGTTCAATTTATCCTTGGATATTCCTGAATATGAAATAAGAATCCAAATAACTTCTAAAATTAATTAAACACATGTCACCACTGTAACAACTATGAATCTATTACAACAGCTAACCTTGGATAACGTCCAACAAGTACAGCAGTTGTTACAACAGATTAAGAGTTGTTGTCGCAGCAGATTCAAACAAATAACCTGGCTTGTCACAATAGATTCCAAGGGTATATAAATATTTCATGAGGCATACTGAGTCTCTAGCAGGGTTAAAGAGATCAACATCAACTGCTTTGTTATTCTTTGCAACCATCCATCTAAGGATCTATGGAGAAGATACTTCTTCTGAGAAGTCCTTAACTTGACGTTGGAGGTGAGGAGTAACTTCAAATACCCAAGCCTAGATAAACTAAAGTTGTATAGGAATTAAATAATGGATGGACTCAAAAATAATGGATAGTCAACTGTGAGCTTGAATAAAGTTTACCATAAAAGTTTAGGGGGATCCATAAAGGTTGATAATCTTTACATTGCCTTTAACTCCCTCAGAAGATATCCCCATGGATAGGCATTGAATGATTCATGGTCTGCTGAGATTTTAATCTAATCAGAAAAAATGTTCTTGCCAACATCACTTGCACAAAGAATACTGGGCACAAATTTAACTAAGCATAGTGACGTTTTGACATTTCTTATAACTAATTTGGATTTCAAATATTCAAGTAGATTCTTCTCTTTGTAGCTTTTTCCTAAAAAAATTATTAATTTCTCACCCCTAGTTGTCGATTTGGCTTTAGCCATATGCAGAGAATGATAGTTCAAACCTGTAGTAATGGCAAACCCATGTTAAAACAAACCAGTACGCCACTATCGTTTACCCAAATCTCCTCTCTTTGTTGCAAATGAGCCCATGTCTAATGATGTTATACACCAAGGTCATTTGAAATCTTATAGTGGTTTCATCAGGTAGGTCTAAAAACTTTCCAAAACAACTACTCCTAAGGAAATTCTCTAATTCATGTTCCTTAAGGATCTTTCTGAATTTAGTGAATCCCTTTCCCATACTTGATCTAATAACAATATCACCCTCTAAATCTCTACGCAAGTCCATCGGCATATTCAAGTCTTAATCATCAAACCTTTATAGTTTTGACGACTGTATTAATGGAAGATTTTCTTGGATCTTTTCCATTATCAGATGACTAGTAGTAGAAGACTGGACATTCATATAATTTTCTTCTTCTATTCTATTATCAGCTATTGTGATATTGTTATCATCATCATCATCATTTATCATCATTATCATCATCATCATCATTTATCATCATTATCATCATCACCATCCCAATCCTCATCATCCTCTCTATCCTCGTCATCCTTATCTTCATATTCATAATCTTTAGAATCATCTTCATCTACTTGAAAAACTTCTTTAGCCTCTGAATCGTCATCCTGTTGCTTCTCTCTTGATACGGCCTCATTTTCTTGCTATGCCTCCTGCATGGTCAGCAAGCACTACCAATAAGCTCTTAGATTCATTATTTATTTCTACTTGTGTCCTAGTTCTTTTTTATTTTCTAGAAGCAACACCACTTCTATGGATACTTTCTCTTTTTGGAGGAATTTTATCTATAAAATATGAGACAAAATAGAAATCATCAATTAATTTAACCGACCAGTCAAAATAAATAGTGGAAACAACAACTACAGTTGATCAACAAGTACAAAAAATATTGATTATTTTCAATAGGTCAGTGAATTGTTACAGAAACTTCAACAGTCGTTTGAAAAAATAAAATAGTTGCTAAAGTTGTTGCAAAAATTGTAAACTTGTTGCACGAAATAGTAAAGTTATTGTGTAACAACCCCCAAAAATCTCTAAGATCAGATCATAAACACGAAGTAGAAAATAGAAAAATCTCCACAGGTTGGATCACATCATGATTCGTGGTGAGTGACCATGACTAGGGACATGGTCCATGATGAGCAATCAAGGTTTCCTAAGTCCGAGTTCCAACGACTCAAGTAACGAGTCATTGGTGCATCTAAAGACTCATCCCGTCATCTGTTCTGAGTGACCTAGCCAAAGTCTTGAAACTTGAGATTTTCTTCTTCTTTCCAGGGACAACGAGCCAGATGACAACTCAATGTGTCTAGTAATGACTTGTGACCACAAGCCATGAGATGGAATTTAGAGAAAGTTCAAGGCAGTGTTAGTGACCACGAGTCACTGCACGACTTGTGGTATCACTTGACGAGTCATGGTCTTGAGTTGTGAGGAGAATATCAGAGAATGTTCAACTTGACTCCAGTGCACGCGAGGGGCAATCACAAGTCATGGTCAGTCCCCACGAGTCGTGTGACGGCTCATTGTCACTGGATGGACAATTTTAAAGCGTGATCCCAAGGGTATTTTAGTAACTTTTCATCTTTTTAATACCTAAACCAAAATGTTTAGGGATTCCTAAGGGGGATATTTAAAATGTTGATTAGTCTAAACTCTCATTCCCTCTCCTGACAATGTAAGATAAGGAATCATTAGCTCTCAAGTTGTCAAGAAAGGTAGGGATTTATCATCTTCAACCTAGGGTTCTTTAAGCTTGAGTCAAGAGTTCATCTCTCTAGGTATGTAAAGCTACCTAAGTGAGGATTTATATTCTTCCTCATGCCCTACATCTAGTAAAGATGTTCATAAAAGTAAAGGTAGGGTTTTTTCCCAATTTCTTGATTTGGTCTTCTTCCCTATGTGTTGAATTCTTCATGTTGAATTGTATCTAATTTATCTCTTGGTCGTTGATCATTACCCTCTTGATGTTTATGGATGATATCTCTTGATTCTTGATTGATTAATGATGGTTCATGTATCTTATCCCATGAACCCAATTGCGTAAAAGTCATTATTTTTGAAAGAATTGTAATTTCATATAAATGCATTATTTTCGTAAAGTTGAGTAGATTTTAAGAGAGTTTACGTAAAAAGATTTGGAGAAAGAAAGTACAGTTTATAGCATGATCTTTAAAAGCTAAAGTAAAGTCTTATTTTTGAAAATGAAAGGTTCTGAGCATAGAATCATACAATTTTTCAAAGTATAGTATTGAGCCAAGGCTTATGAGTAAAGTACAGAGATTTTGAGCCAAGGATCAATAGAGTTTTTAAACATCTATTATATCTATAGCTAAAGTTCTTTATAAAAGATGTTATCAGCTGCCTCAGATAGGCATATTTATATGAGCATAGTAGTTTTAGGAGGATTATCTTACATTGAGTTGGGTAAAGGGTTTTGGATAACCTGTAAACCCAAAAACTATGTAACGTAGGTTGGTTAGAATTGTGCTACTAATTCGAGAGATGCCTCAAATAGCCCCTGGTAAGGGCTTAGATATGGACAATAGTTTAGTTTCATCCTCTAACCTGGCAAGGCTTTGGATGGCTCTCTGAAGTAGGAGAAGAAGTTGGATATCATGCGCTCATTCATGATGTATGTCGGTTATGAGAAACTCCCAACTAAAGTTATACATATATACATGTATTTTTCAATAGATTGTTTTGATGCACAGTGTTATTACATAACTATTTCACACATCTTATATACTTGTGTTTTATGCATCATTCAGAGCTTCAGATTTAGTTAGATTATTTCAGTCAGTTTATTTTCTTAGTTCAGATAATCTTACTTAACTGTTGTTTTATTCAGCCATTTTACATATTGTACATTCAAATGTACTGATGCCACTTGGCGCTACATCTTATTATGATACAAATTCAAGTAGACAGAATCAGCCACAAACGCTTCACTAAGGTCTCACTTCATTAAGCTTTTGGTGAGGCCTCTACTTTCAAAGAGTCCCAATTGAGTTTTGATTTTATTTTTAGTAGAGCTTACGATAGTAGTGGGAGCTTTGTCCCAACACCTATCTTCAGTTACTAGAGGCTTCATAGATTAGTTAGAGTTGAGTCAAAAATATTACTTTATAACATTATTTTCAATTTTACTTAATAAATCTTATTTTATTTCATTGATCCTATTACGGTTATTACTTCTGCATTACTTTATGATATTCTTAGATAGTAATGAGCCAGACCAAGGGTTTTCTTGTATCATTAAGTAGTTTGAGTGCCAACCATGCCTAGGGTGTAGGCTTGGGGCGTGATAAATGTCATGCCACGAGTATATAACCTGGACGAGAGACAGTACTTGGAGTCACAAGTAACCCCAAGTTAACCCATGGTCTATACGACACAAGCATTCTGAGTAAAAACATAGAAGAAGCTTTACAAAAATAAAATAAAACATTTATGAAGAAGAACTAAATCATAATGTTTTAAACAACTGAAACAAAGCTAAAATTTGAAACTCTGTCTGTGTCTGAAGGTCATCTATTTGATGAGTTGCTGGGACAAGCCCCTAGCAACTCTAAGTCTAACTGAAAGAAATATATATGAAGAAAATAACACCGTCCTCAATAGATGAGGACTTACCACTGGTGCATCTAAAAACCCTTGAATAAGATCTGCTAACGGTGCTGAGACTAAGAACCTATGGTTGTATCATAAAACAATATGGCATAAAAGGTATGCATTAGTACTTTGAATGTATTGAGTAAGTAGGAGAAACCATAACACGAAGGATAAAAATAACTAAACTGTAAAGACATTCAATGACCGACTGAAATGCTGAAACTGAATAAACTGTGATATACTGAGATGGTCAAAATGACCTTGTCTGATGGTCAAAGACATGCCCTAAATCTAAGATACTAGTCTGAAATACTATACTAAACTGATCAAAACTGAGTATTCTAAAAGTGTTCTAACTGAGCTAATCTGAGACTGACGGAACTGACTAGTGGGAGAGTCTATAACCGACATATAACCACGTGAGCTAGATGTAGAGTCTGATGTATACACCCCATCAGTAGGACCCAATATACCTATCCAAGATATAAAAGGCATGAACTGAGTGATCACAAGTTTGGGACCATGAGGCCAATAAAATATAACCTACGGTGGCAACGTAGTTCTGGGAACCTAGGTGCGTTGGAACCCCGGTCCGCTCGGTGTTAAGTCCTATTCCACTCGATAGTCCTAGATTGACTAATAAGTTGATAGCTCAAAACTGGGGCCCGAGACTAAGTCAGGAATACCTATCTGAAAGTACCCTGAGAGTCTTACCGTACCGGATTCTGTAACTGGTGTTCTAAGACTGGTCAGAGCTGCTTATCTAGAAGTGTTGTAACTGTCTAAAGAAAAAACTGTAATATGAAACTAGGGTCCTAAGGCTATTTAGAGCTGCTTATCTAAAAGTTTCATGACCACCTAAAGAAGCACTAAAATGTGATACTGAGTCTAATATTGATAATTGGGAGGCATCACTGACACCTCAAGAATTAACTGTAGTCAAACTGATCAGCTGACATTTCTGGACATCACTGAGTCTAATAATCTGACTGATACTGGACACATAAATATTTGACAAAAATTTCCACATACACTAATAATATGGGGATTTCAAATCTGTTAGAATCAAGCTACAGGAAAACTAGTCCAACACGCAAGATCCTAAATTCTACTGAATTGAGAATTAGGGATAAATTATTCTACAAGATACAATTCTCATAAATGTCTAGAAATAGGGAATAATAAGCAGTTAAAATCATGAAAAATACACTACTTGAAATATCAAAGAAATTACTCTAACAAATTCTACATTTCGAATCCACAGGGCTGAACTGATAAAGAAAATAGAAAAGAATTTTGGGGGCACAAGGCAAAAAATATTCCCTTGTTGAATTCCCACATACCTAGCTAAGAATTCCCTGAAGAAGAAGGCTTGAATTTCTTCACGGATAAGGAATCCTAGTTCTTTCTTGAGAGAAGAAGTACGATCGTTTTTCTCATAGTTAACTGGGGAATGAGGGTGAAGACCATTCCATCCCTCTAATATCTCTGAAATAATACTTAAAATGATGTAGTTTAGAGTCTAGGAGTTTAGGAAATTATGAGAAAGACCCTAAAAATCTCGTAGAAAAATCACACTGCCAGTACAAATGAGGGACTGGATGATTCGTGGTTACTGACCATGACTCGTGGTCTGCCCCGTTGCCTATACTGGAAATTCCTCATCATGGGTCACCACGAGCTACTCAATGACCCATTACTAGTGACCATGACTTGAGGTCACCTCCCATCGTCCTTGATACTGAAAACCACCTGGGGTTACCACGGGCGCCACCACAACTTGTGGTGTCCCAGATGATTCGTGGTAAGGACCCGTTAAGTGCACTGTCCAACTTCTCTTCTTTATTCGCCCATCCTTGACCACGGGTGACCTAACAGGTCGTGTGATTGACCATGTCTCATGGTCAGGACTGTGGTTAATCAGAACTTGAAATTTCCAACTTAAATCAAACTCCTCACCATGAGTCACTTAACGATTCGTGGTCGCCCTGACGAGTCACTAGACGACTCGTCCTGTAACCTGGTGCAGGGAATTCTGTTTTCTCTGTTTCAACTCCTGATTCTGGTTTGAGTGTTTTCGGGCATTACAATATGTCCCCCTTGGGAACATTCATTCTCAAATGTTTGAAAACACACAAAAAATCAGAGAAATGCATTCACCGTATTTAAATACTGAACATATAAGCTGAAAACTAATGGAATGACTGCCTTCAAACTGAACTACATGACTGAACTGAATTTATGAGTGACGCTTACGTACATTGACATGAAAGAAGCTGGGGCACACGAAATAAACATGAAACTTAATAGAGTTTTTGGAGAAAATTGATACCTTAGACTGAAATTGAGCCGGAAGGAAATAAATGTAGGTATCTGGCCATCATATTTGCTTCGGCTTGCCACATAGCTCCCTCCACTTGCTGATTCCTCCACAAAACTTTGACTGAAGCTACTTCTTTGTTTCTCAGCTTATGAACCTGACGGTCAAGGATCTAAACTGGGACCTCTTCGTAAGAGACACTATCTTTTATTCCCACACTATCTAGTGGCACAACTGAAGTTTGATCACTGATGCACTTCTTCAATAGTGACACATGTAAGACTAGGTGCACAGATGCTAATTCTGGAGGTAGTTCTAACTTATATGCCACACTGTAAATTCACTTCAGAATTTTGTAGGGTCCCACATATCTCGGACTGAGTTTTACTTTCTTCCCATACCTCATCACTCCTTTCATGGGTGAAATTTTCAGATAAACCCAATTATCTACTGCAAACTCTAACTCTCTTCTTCTTACATCGGCATAGGATTTCTGATGGCTTTGCGCTTTTTTCAACCTCTCCCTGATAAGTCGCACCTTCTGCACAACCTCATGAACTGAGTATGGCCCTATCATGGTTGCTTCACCAACCTCAAACCACCCTATAGGAGATCTACACCTTCGACCATATAAGGCCTCAAATTGGGCCATCTGATTACTAGAGTGGTAGTTGTTGCTGTATGAAAACTCGATGAGAGGCAAGTGATCATCCCAACTGCCCTTGAAATCGATCACATAAGCTCTCAGCATATCCTCTAGGGTCTGGATAGTCCGCTCAGCCTGTCTATCAGTCTGTGGGTGAATAGCTATGCTGAGCTTGACCTGGGTACCAAGTCCATTTTGAAAGGACTTCCAGAAATGCAAGGTGAACTAGGTACCTCTATCTGAGATAATGGATATAAAGCCTGGTATAATCCTCAGCTAAGTCTGTAGTTTTATTTGGGAGGAAATGTGCTGACTTAGTCACCTAGTCTACTATCACCTAGATTGAGTCATGCTGCCGACGAGTTCGAGGTAGACCTGTAATAAAATCCATATTTACTTCTTACCACTTCCATGTGGGTATGCTGATATCCTGAGTCATACTTGTTAGTCTCTGGTGTTCCACCTTAACTTGCTAGCAGTTTCGGCACTTAGCTATAAATTCTGCAATATCTCTTGTTATGTCGTTCCGCCAGTAAATATCCCATAAATTATGATACATCTTAGTAGAACATAGGTGGATGGAATTCTCGAACTGTGTTCTTCAGCCAGTATCTGCTGTCTCAAATCACCTACATCCGATACATACAGCCTACCTTGGTAACTGAGTACACCATCTCCCCCCTAGGAGAAAGCCTCCACTTCTTTTTTGAGAACTGCCTCCTTTAGCTTAAGCAATATGGGATCTTTATCCTACCTTAACTTAACTTCAACTACCAACGAGGAATATAACCCACCCTGCACCACTACTCCGCCCTCAGTTGTATCGACCAACTACACTCCCAACCAAGCTAACCTGTGAATATCCTTTGCCAGTTCCTTTTTGCCCTCTTCAACATGAGCCATACTCCCAATAGACATCCTGCTTAGGGCATCAGCCACCACATTGGCTTTGCCTGGGTGATATAGCATACTTACGTCATATTCCTTCAGTAGCTCCAAGCATCTTCTCTGACGAAGATTTAGATCTTTCTGATTGAACACATATTGAAGGCTCTTGTTATTGATGAATACATCCATGTGAGCCCTGTAAAGGAAGTGCCTCCATATTTTAAATACAAACACTACCACTGCCAACTGCAGGTCATGAGTCGGATAGTTCTTCTCATAAACCTTGAGCTATCTGGATGCGTAAGCTATCACCTTACCCTCCGCATCAGAATGCAACCAAGTCCAACTCTGGAGGCATCACAATACACAACAAACCCATCTGTTCCTTCTGGTAAGGTCAAAACTGGAGCAGTAGTGAGCCGAGTCTTCAACTCTTGGAAACTCTTCTCACGCGCATCTGACCACTGAAATTTCACCTTTTTTTGAGTTAACTTAGTCAGAGGAGATGCAATAAAGGAAAAACCTTCCACAAAACATCGATAATAACCAGTTAGACCCAAGAAACTTCTGATTTCGGTTGGGGAGGTGGGTCTGGGCCAATCTTTCACCGCTTTTTTCTTTTGAGGATCCACCTAAATACCCTCACTTGAGACCACGTGATCAAGGAAAGTCACGGACTTCAACCAGAATTTGCACTTGCTGAACTTAGCAAACAACTGGCGATCTCTGACTGTCTGAAGCACTATCCTTAGGTGATTAGAATGTTATTCCTCATTTCTAAGGTATACTAGAATGTCATCAATGAACATAATGACAAACATGTCTAGATACTACTTGAAGACTTTGTTCATTAGGTCCATGAAAGCTGCAAGGGCATTAGTGAGTCCAAAGGACATAACCATGAACTCATAGTAACCATACCGAGTTCTAAAAGCTGTTTTCGGTATGTCACACTCTCTGGATCTTAATTGATGATACCCCAACATGAGATCTATCTTGGAGAAACAATTGGCTCCCTGAAGCTGATCCAACAAGTCGTCAATCCTGGGTAGGGGATACCTGTTCTTGACTGTGACCTTATTCAACTAATGGTAATCGATGCACATTCTGAGGGTACCATCTTTCTTTCGCACAAATAGTACTGGAGCACCCCAGGAAGAGATGCTGGGTCTGATAAAACCTTTATCAAGAAGGTCCCTCTAGCTGATCCTTCAACTCTTTAAGCTCAGCTAGAGCCATTCTATGAGGAGGGATGTAGATGGGCTGAGTTTCTGGAAGAAGGTCTATGCCAAAGTTTATTTCCCGATCAGGAGGGACTCCAGGAAGATCTTTGGGAAACATATTAGGGAACTCGCTGACAACTAGAAATGACTGGATTGCTGGGGTCTGAGAGCTGGAATCTTTGACCCGAACTATTTGATAAATACATCCTTTTGAAATAAGATTTTTGGCCTTAAGGTAGGAAATAAACCGATCATTAGGCGCTGAACTAATGCCCGTCCACTCTAAAGCTGGCTCATTAGGGAACTGAAACCTGACGACTCTAGTTTTGCAGTCCATTGAGGCGTAGTCGAAGTGTAACTAATCCATGCCAAGATTTAGGTCAAAGTCAACCATGCCTAACTCTACAATCAAGTGGAATGACCTTATTAAAAATTGAAACTGGGCAGTTTCTATACACCCGATTGGCTCTAACTGACTCGCCAACTGGGTGGAGACTGAGAATGATTCTAAGAGGATTTTTGGACTGATATCAAACTGGATAGCTACATAGGGAGTCACGAATGATAGTATGGCTCTTGGATCTAGTAGCGCATACACGTATAGATGAAAAAGGCGTACATACCCATGACCACATCAAGTGAGCTCTCCTGATCCTAATGAGAGGACAAAGCATAAAAATAGTTTTGGCACTAGCCACCATCCGTACCTGAATTGTTGGCCTACTGAGCTGGTCGGCCTGTTGGAGCTGCTGAAGCGGTGGATTATGATCTTCCCCATCCTCCTGACGAGCATTCTTTGAGCCGATGACCAAGATGTCCACACCCAAAACAACCCTCTCGGCCCTTAATCACTCTCCTAGATGGTTTTTTCTACACTTAGGGCAAGCTAGGTAGCTGTAGTGGTTGCTGGCATTATGACTCTAGGACTGTGAGCAGATGCTCCAACCCTCATATCCTTGCGGGACCGGAAAGTAGGGGCGGTGCTGAAGTGGGTGCTGGAGCCCTCTGCTACTGCTACGGGCGGCCACTACCACCAGATCTCTGGTGGTCATAATCTGACTAGCCAGTTCTTGCCCATTTGTTCTCCCGCTCTAAATCTTTTAGTTTTTTTGCCTCAATCTGCTGGGCATAATCTATGAGGCTGGAGAGATCAATATCCTCAATAAGCATTGCAGTCCTGCACTTCATGAGGACCAAGTTCAATACTCCATTAACAAAATTTAGCATACGAGCCCTTGGCTCGACTACCATCTCTGGAGCATATTTTGACAACCTTGTAAACTCTAGCGCATACTCTTCCACCATCCGACTTTCCTATTTCAAGTTCCTGAATTTAGCCACCTTATCCTCCCTGAGCTCCCGAGGAAGAATCTGTCTAGGAAGGTTGTAGTGAACTCCTCCCATTCCATCGGTTCTACGACCACTGGTCTCCCCTCCTTCTACTGGTCGTACCAAATTTGAGCTACCCCTTTCAGCTGGTAGGCAGTCAGGTTGGCAATCTCCGAGGAGCTAACACCCATAATTCGGGTGAGCTTCCTGATTTCATCCACGAACTCCTATGGGTACTCTCCCACCTTAAATCCATGGAAAACTAGAGGGTTCATCCAGGTGAAGTCCAGAACTCAGGAAGCTGCTGTGGACCCATTATATTGACCGGAACAACCTACTGGATCACAGTGTTTGTGATAGTCTGTGCGAGTAGCTGGATGGCCACTCTAAACTCTACGGAGGACACTGGGTCGTCCTGAGGGGCTGCTGGAGCTGGTGGGCAGGTCAGTGAGGGTTGCTGACTCTTTTTCAGTTACCACATCGTGGAAGCATGATTTTACTGAAACAAAATAGAGTACGAGTTAGGAGAGCATTTTTGAAATTGAACTTCAACGCATGATAAAGAGTATGAACAAAAGGGAGTTTTCCTAATAACGTCTCGTAGCCTGCCCATGATAAGTGCGGCGCGCTTCACACCCATGAAAAGGACTCTACTCGACGCATCTTTCAAATATCCTAGGATACTCTAAACCTAGTGCTTTGATACTAAGTTTGTCATTTCCCAAGTCTATACCCTGGACGAGACATGGTACTTGGAGTCATAAGTAACCCCAAGTCAACCCATGGTCGGTCATGACACAGGCATTCTGAGTTAAAACATAACGGAAGCTTTACAAAAATAAAATAAATTTTTTATGAAGAAGAACTAAATCAGAAAGTTTTAAAACAACGGAAACAAATCTAAATATCTAAAACTCTGTCTGTGTTTGAAAGCCACCTATCTGATGAGTTTCTAGGATAAACCCCAACCTAACTCTAAGTCTAACTGAAAGAAATATAACTGAAGAAATTAACATCATCCTCGATAAATGAGGACTCACCATTGGTGCAGTTGAAAACTCCAAAATATGATTTGCTAACGTTGCTGAGACTAAGAACCTGCAGTTGTATCATAAAATGATACAACATAAAAGGTATGCGTTAGTACTTTGAATGTACTGAGTAAGTAGGAGAAACCATAACATGAAGGATAAAAGTAACTAAACTGTAAAGACATGTAATGAACGACTGAAATGGTGAAACTGAATAAATTGTGATATATTGAGATGGTCAAAATGACTTTGTCTGATGGTCAAAGACATGCCCTAAATCTAAGATACTAGTCCGATATATTGTACTGAACTGATAAGAATTGAGTAGTCTAAAACTGCTCTAACTGAGCTAATTTGAGACAAACTGAACTGACTAGTGGGAGAGTCTATAATCGACATATAACCACGTGAGCTAGATGCGGAGTCCGATGTATACACCCCATAGGTAGGACCCAATATATCTTGCCAGGGTATAAAGGCATGAACTGAGTGATCATAGGTCTAGGACCATGATGCCAATAAAATATAACCTACGGTGGCAACGTAGTTCTGGGAACCTGTGTGCACCGGAACCACGATCTGCTCGGTTCTAAGTCCTACTCCCACTGGATAGTCCTAGATTGACTACTAAGTTGATAGCTCAAAGCTGGGGACCAATACTATGTCAGGAATACCTATCTTGAAGTACCCTGAGAGTCTTATCGGACAGGATTCTGTAACTGGTGTTCTAAGACTGGTCAGAGCTGCTTATCTGGACGCGTCATAACCGTCTAAATAACAAAATGTAATTTGAAACTGGGGTCCTAGGGCTAGACAGAGCTGCTTATCTGAAAGTGTCTTGACCGCCTAAAGAATCACTAAAATGTGATATTGAGTCTAATATTGATAATTGGGAGGCATCACTGACACCTCAAGAATTAATTGTAGTCAAACTGATCAGCTGACATTTCTGGACAACACTGAGTCTAATAATCTGACTGATACTGGACATGTGAATATCTGACTAAAATTTCTACGTACATTGATAATATAGGGATTTCAAATTTTTTAGAATCAAGCTACAGGGAAATTAGTCCAACACACAAGATCCTAAATTCTACTGAACAGAGAATTAGGGATAAATTATTCCACAAGATACAATTCTCATAAATATCTAGAAATATGGAGTAATAAGTAGTTAAAATCATGAGAAATACTCTACTTGAAATCCCAAAGAAATTAGTCTGCAACTGATAGAGAAAATAGAAAAGATTTTTGGTGACATAAGGGAATAACTATTCCCTTGTTAAATTCCAACATACCCGGCTAAGAAGTCCCAAAAGAAGAAGGCTTGAATTTTTGCACTGATGAGGAACCCTAATTTTTGCTTGAGAGAAGAAGTACGATCATTTTTCTGAGAGTTAACATGGGGAATGAGGGGGAAGACCATTCAATCCCTCTAATATCTTCGAAATAATACTTAAAACAACGTAGTTTAGAGTCTAGGATTTTAGAAAACTATAGAAAAGCCCCTAAAATTCTTGCAGAAAAATTACCCTACCAGTCCCAACGAGGGATTGAATGATTCGTGGTTACTGACTATGACTCTTGGTTTGCCCCGTCGTCTACATTGGAAATTCCTCATCATGGGTCACCACAAGCTACTCAACGACCCGTTACCAGTGACCACGACTCGTGGTCACCTCCCGTCATCCTCACTGCCGAAAAGCACCTGGGGGTCACCACGGGTGACACCTCGACTCGTGGTGTCCCAGACGATTCGTGGTAAGGACCCGTTAATTGCATTGTCCAACTTCTTTTCTTCATTCGCCCATCCTTGACCATAGGTGACCTAACGAATCGTGTGGTTGACCACCACTAGTGTTCAGGACCATGGTTAGTCAAAACTTGAAATTTCAAACTTAAATAAAACTTCTCACCACAAGTCACTTAATGACTCGTAGTCATCCTGATGGGTCACTGGACAACTCGTCCTGTGACCTGGAGTAGGGAATCCTATTTTCTTCATCTCAACTCTCGGGTCTGGTTTGAGGGTTTCCGGGGCATTACAATAAACTTGGTTTCATAGCTTTAGGTTCAATGAGTCCTTGGATGTCTATGAAGCCGCGTCTAGTAGTATTCTTCTTATAGGTGCAAGGCGTGCAACATCTATAATAGAAAGACTACGGGGTGTTAGGAAATAATTTCTTTTCTCATACTCTCAATTATGCGATAGAGTTTAACTCTATAAAGACTTCTTCCTAAGTTATGTGTTTCATATCATGCCTCTGAAGCATACTACCAGCCAGAGGAATGCATCTAATCTGCCTCCATAGACTAGGATATAGACCCGAAATGGGGCATACACTCCAGTTCAAGAATCTAGTATTCGAACCCAAGATGCACCAACAACTAGTGGAAGGGTTCCAGAGACACTAGTTCCTTAGCCTCCTAGCATCGGTACTACAGAGGAAAAGTTTAGAGGGGATATTCAAATAATCACTCAGTTGGTGGCTACTCAGTCAGGACGTCAGAGCCCAGTGCCAGCTAGTTTTGACACTCATGATTCATCAAGAGTGTCAAGGATTAGAGAATTCTTGAAATTGAATCCTCTAGTATTAATGGTGTCTAAAGTTGATGAGGACCCCCAAAACTTTATTAATAAGATCTAAAAGATTTTGAAGGCAATGCATGCGACGAGATAGAGGGAGTTGAGTTTGCTTCTTATCAAATCAATGTAATACCCCAGAAGTGCCTAAGCCTAGACTCAGGATTTAAAATGAAAAGCAGCAAGAAATTTGAGATTTCTTCTTAGAACAACTCGTGGTATGGGTTGTTGGTGGGTCTAATGACCCATTGGTTATGGCTGTGGTGAGAAGCTGCAGAATTGGACTTGGGAGTAACGGGTCTAGGAATGACTCATTGATTGATGTAACTAGTCATTGTAAATGGGTTGCTATGAAGGTGGTATTGGTCAAAGAAGGCTGGCACGAGCCATGAGATGACTCGTTGTTGGGAACAACGAGTCGTTGTAAGTGTCCATTAGGAGGATTTTAAGGATATGAGCATTAGTGGCAATGGCTGGCAGCGATGAGTCGTTAGATCTTGTAACGACTCCTCCTGTACTGTCGTGGTAGAAGACCTGAGACAGGGAAATAGGGATAAGAGAACGAGCAAAGTAACGGGTCATGGGAGTAAGGGACGACCCGTCGTGTTGGTCGTTAGTTTGAATAGTGACTAATTTCTTGCGAGTTTAGTAAGGGCATGCCCGTAACTTCTAAGCCCTTAAGTCCTATACTATGTCAGTTTAAGGTCAGAAAAGGGTGTTTTAAGAGGATTAAACTTATTCTAAACCCATTCTCTTCCATCCATGAAACCTAGAGGTTTTCTAAGGATGATCAAGCTAGGAATCATCAAGTTCTTCCCCAAAATCCATTGGGCTATTCTAGAGGGTTGGTGAAATTAGATTCTTCCAGGTATGTAAGGCTATGAATGGGCATATCCATGCATACCCATGCCCAATCCCTCTTCAATTCATGCAATCTTATTTGATGAATCTATGGGGTTTTAACCCAACATGTGAATTCTCTAAGTTTTAATCATGGGTATGATCTAAGCATGTTCCTAATGTTGAATTATGATTAATGGGCATATTTTACAATGTTCTCAATTATAAATTATGCTTTCAAGTTTTATAAATTATGAGGCCCATTCATGAAAGTTCATAAGAGTTGAGATCTATGAAATATGTATTCAAGCATGATGAGATGGATATGAAGAAAGTATGATTTCGAATTACCCATGTCTATGTTCATGTTTTCGAATGATCAAGTCTATCTCTAGTATGTTTAAGTATTGGGAAAGCCCATATGATCAAGTATGTTTCATGATTTATCTAAACTTTATGTATTAGCTTACCACATAGATTTTGGAGTCTAGACTCCCACTATTTTTAGCTTGTGGTATGGTTTGAGCCCAATGCTCTGCGTGTTATGACTTCATATTTGTGCATCTATGTTATGAGCTAGCTTCATAATTAGATGATGGTTCAGGTTTGATGAAAAATGATGGAGAGTATATGAATATTTTTGGGAGTAGTGTCTAGCACCGAGTAGGCTAAGGGTCAGTCAACCCTATGCCTCAGAACTACATGCCAACCTAGGTATGTTTAGATTATTTGGGACCTCCCTTGTGAGCTTCCCTTGCTGCTAATGGGCCTTCAGCTTGATATGGATATCATGGTAGCGTCCTTAGCCCTAGCAAAGATTTGCATGGCTCTACCCACTTGAGTATGATAGTTGGGACCACGTAAGCTCTATCTTGGTAATGTCGGTTATATGATGAGTCTCCTATTGTTCCTCATGATTTTAGTTATGCATGTTCATCATTCATGTTATTATGTTTTCAACAGGTTTGACCCAATGTTTAGTTTTACTTATTATTATCAGCTTTCAACTTTGGGTCATTGTATTCAGTTATGATATACTGTTATGTTCAGATAATGATTTCATAAAATAGCATGCAAGCCCTACACTCAGAATCTTATGTTGATTATGTTTTATAATATGCATGATTTATGGTTTTTCTTATTTAGTAGTTTTACTTATCTTACATACTCGGTACATTCCACATACTGACCACATATTCTATGTTATATCGTTTCATGATACAAGCTCAAATATCCAGGCTCAACCCCGCCATTAGCCAGACTCTCGATATCAATATCTCCTGGTCTCAATTAGTGAGGCCTCATATTTCGAGGGCCCTTCTTTTTAGTTGTATTTGTATTTTCTAGTTTCAGACTATAGTTAGTTAGTTGGGGTCTTATTCCATCAACTCATCAGTAGTAGAGAATTTTTAGACATAGAATGTAATCAGCTTCGAACTTGAGCTATGTATTCTGATGTTATGAAATTATTAGACTTTTGCGATAATAATTATGTTGATCTTCCGCTTTATTATGATTGAGTTATATGTCATTTTCATGACATGAGTCGACTTGGAGCTTCTTGGGGTTCTTTGTCCCGTGTCTCGATCCGAGCCTATGTTTGGGTCGTGACAAACTTGATATCAGAGCATTAGGTTTTGAAGTGTCCTAGGGTGTCTGAAATCCACGTTAAGTAGTGTCTTTTTCATGGGTGTGAAGTGCGCCACACTTATGAAGAAGAGGCTACGAGACGTTTAGTAAATGTTCCCTTCTTTCATGATCTATGTCGTTTGATGAATTGTCTCTCTATCCTTCTAACTTATGTTATACGCATTTGCAGAATCATGCTTCCTCACCGAGTTAACGAAAGAATAAATAGGGACGGAAAAGGACACAAGAATGGCAATAGAGATGGGCACCAGTAGGCCCCACCAGCCCACAAGGAGCATGTACCCAAGCAGGTTGCCCACATAGAGTTCAGGGTGGCCATACAGATGCTAGCTCAGGCCTTGACTTCCTAGGACAACCAACAAGCAGTAGGGTATGTCCCTTAGAACGAGAATATGGTGGCGGCACGAGTCAGAGATTTTCTGAGGATGAACCCTCTGGAATTTCCTAGATCAAGGTGTACAAGGATCCACACGAGTTTATTGATGAGGTTCTGAAGATCACCAAGATCATGGGGTGACCGGAGAGGAGTGTGCTGATCTAGCCTTGTATCAGTTAAAAGGGGTTGCGTACATTTGGTTCAAGCAATGGAAGGATAGTAGAGCAGTTGGAGCAGGCCCTATTGGTTGTGATGAGTTCCATTCCACATTTCTCGATCGGTTCTTCCCTCGTGAGATGAGGTAGATTAAAGCAGCCGAGTTTTTGAACCTAAAGCAAGGAAAAATGATAGTTAAGGAGTATGACTTGGAGTTCACTTGCTTGTCCAAGTACGCACCTGAGATAGTGTTAGATCAGAGAGCCCGAGTGAGTAGGTTCGTACATGGTATAGTAGATTACTTGGTCAGGGATTGACGGATTACGATGCTTCTTTAGGACATTGACTTTGCTCGGATAGTCCTATACGCCCAACAGATGGAGGCGTTGCAGATGAGTGAGCGGGAGAGAGAGGCCAAGAGGGCCAGGACTGATAGCTTCAGATTCTCCCAGCAGAGACCTAGTGGGCACCATCAGCAGCCCCACCAGAGGTCTTCAGCCCTAGTGCCTTCAGCTATGAGCGTGCCATCCAGATTCAAGCATGATCGGAGGGGACGAACATCAGGCTCTAGAGATCAAGGTAGAAGACTTGCAGAGAAAAACACTCTAAAGTGTAGCAGATGTGGCCGGAGACTCATGGATTAGTGCTTAGCAGGTTCAGGTGCTTATTTCGGCTATCAAAAGTGTGGACATATGCTTAGGGATTTCCTAGCATCCAGACAGGGTCATGATAGAAGCCAACGCGCAGTCTCCAGTTCAGCAGCTCCACCAGTCGCCCAATCCAGTAGGGGGCATCTTCCAGTGTGGGTGGTGGTCAGTGTCAAAACAGATTCTATGCCCTAGAATCTTGTTAAGAGCAGGAGGTCTCCCTAGATGTAGTCACTAGTATATTACAAGCATTCCACCTTAATGTATATGCATTATTAGATCCAGGGGCTACTTTGTCTTTTATGATGCCCTATGTTTCTAGTAGTTTCGGAGTCAGTCCCAAAATTCTATCAGAACCCTTCTTAGTCTCTACTCCAATCGGAGATCAGTTATAGCTAGATAGGTATATATAAATATCCCTATCACAGTCCTTTAAAAGGTCATCTCAGCAGAATTAGTAGAGTTAGCCATGACTGATTTTGATGTTATCTTCGGCATAGATTGGTTACATGCATGCTATGCCTCAGTCAATTATAGAACCCGTGTAGTAGAGTTCAGATTTCCGGGGTGAACAAGTCTTAAAGTGGAAGGGTAATTCAGCTGTGCCTGTAGGTCGCTTCATTTCCTACCTTAATATTAGAAGAATGATATCTAAAGGTTGTGTGTACCATCTAGTTAGGGTTAAGGATGCTACATCTGAATTCCCAACTATCCAGTCAATTCTATAGTGTGTGAGTATCCAAAAGTGTTTCTAGATGATTTACCGAGAATCCCTCCTGAGTGGGAGATCAATTTTTGTATTGACCTTCTTCCCGATACATAGCCTATATCTATTCCTCCTTATCGAGGGGCCCCAGCCGAGTTAAAGGAGTTGAAGGAATAGTTGAAGGATCTTCTAGATAAGGGTCTCATTAGACCTAGAGAATCCCCATGGGGTGCGCCAGTTTTCTTTGTCCATAGGAAGGGTGGTTCTCTTCGTATGTGCATTGATTATTAGTAATTGAACAAAGTTACCATCAAGAAAAGGTATCCTCTTCCTAGGATTTATGATTTGTTTGACCAACTTCAGGGTGCTAAGTTCTTTTCTAAGATAGACCTCATATTCAGATGTCATCAGCTCAGGTTTCAGGAGAGTGACATCCCGAAGACAACCTTCAGGACTAGGTATGGTAACTATGAGTTTTTAGTTATGTCTTTTGGAATAACAAATGCTCCTGTAGCTTTTATGGATTTGATGAACAGGGTGTTCAATCCATATTTGGATATGTTCATGATTGTGTTCGTAGATAATATTCTCATATACTCTAGGAGCAAGGAGGAGTATGCTTCTCATTTGAGGGTGGTGCTACAAACTCTTAAGGATCGCCAGTTGTCTGCTAAGTTCAGAAAATGTGAATTCTGGTTGAATTTAGTGGCCTGTTTGGGTCAACTGGTGTCAAGTGAGGGTGTATAGGTAGACTCTCAAAAGATAGAAACGGTGAAGAATTTTCCTAGACCGGTGAATCCTTCAGATATCAAGATTTTCTTAGGTTTGGTTGGTTATTATCAAAGATCTTTTGAGGGGTTTTCATCCATTGCAGCCCCATTGACTAAATTAACCCAGAAGAAAGTGAAGTTTCAATGGTCAAAGGCTTGTGAGAAGAGCTTCCAATTGTTGAAGACTCGACTCACCTTAACACCGGTGTTGACCCTACCTGAGTGTACCGAAGGGTTTTTGGTATATTGTGATGCCTCGAGGATCGGACTTGGTTGTGTACTCATGCAGCACAAAAACTCATAGCCTATGCTTCTAGGTAGCTAAAAGTGCATGAATAGAATTACCCGACTCACGACCTCGAGTTGGCAGCGGTAGTATTTGACTTGAAGATTTGGAGATACTATCTGTATGGGGTCCATGTGGATGTGTTTATGGACCACAAAAGCCTACAGTACGTGTTCACCTAGAAGGACCTAAATCTACGTCAGAGGAGGTGGTTGGAGGTCCTAAAAGATTATGATATGATTGTTCTCTATCATATGGGCAAGGTTAACGTGGTAGCAGACGCTCTTAGAAGGCTTTCTATGTAGAGTGTATCCCATATAGACAAGGAAAGGAAGGAATTAGTGAAGGATGTACATCAGCTTGCAGGGCTAGCAGTCTATCTTGTTGATTCGACCGATGGTGGTGTTATTGTTCAGAATGGATCAGAACCATCCTTATTGACTGAGTTAAAAGCTAGACAAGACGAGGATCCTATTTTAGTAAAGTTGAAGGAAGCCATTAAGATTTAGAAGGTAGAGGTCTTCTCCAAAGGGGGAGATGGGGTGCTTCGATATCAGGGTCGTTTGGGTGTTCTGGGTGTTGATAATTTGAGAGATCAGATGTTGCAAGAGGCTCCTGGTTCCAGATACTCTATATATCCAGGTGCCACCAAGATGTACCGTGACCTATGGGAAGTCCATTGGAGGAGTGGCATGTAGAAGGACATAGCAGAGTTTGTGGCTAAATGTCTGAATTGTCAATAGGTTAAAGTGGAACATCAAAGACCTAGAGGTGTGCTCCAAAACATTTTTATCTCTACTTGGAAGTGGGAAGAGATATATATGGACTTCATTACAGTGTTTCCTCGCACTCGTCGACAGTATAACTCTATTTGGGTAGTTATAGACAGGTTGACTAAGGCAACTCATTTTTTACTGGTAGAAACTACCAATTCAGCGGAGGATTATGATAAGTTGTACATTCGGGAGTTAGTTCAATTTCATGGAGTGCCATTGTCCATCATATCAGATAGAGGTACTCAGTTTACCTCCCAGTTTTGGAGATCGTTTCAAAATGGACTTGGTACTCAGGTCAAGCTTAGCATAGCCTTTCACCTACAGACAGATAATCAGGCTGAGCGGACTATTCAGACTCTTGAGGACATGTTGAGAGTGTGTGTGATTGATTTCAAGGGTAGTTGGGATGATCATTTACCTCTCATTGAGTTTGCATATAACAACAACTACCATTCTATCATTTAGATGGCTCCATTTGAGTCTCTTTATGGGCGAAGGTATAGATCACCTATTGGTTGGTTTGAGGTTAGTGAAGCTACATTGATAGGTCTAGGTTCAGTCCATGAGACTATGAAGAAAGTTCAGCTTATAAGGGACAGGTTGAAGACAACACAGAGTCACCAAAAGACCTATGTAGATGTGAGAATGAGGGAGCTTGAATTTGAGGTTGATGATTGGGTGGTTTTTGAAGGTATCTCCCATGAAGGGAGTGATGAGATTTGGAAAGAAAGGAAAACTCAGTCCCTGTTATGTTGGTCCATACTGGATTGGGAAACGGGTTGGCAAGGTAGCATATGAGTTGGAGTTGCCCTCAGAATTAGCTTCAGTCTATCCAGTTTTTTCATATATCACTCTTAAAGAAGTGTTTGGGTAATCCAGCTCTGGTTGTTCCGGTGGACAGCGTCAGTTTGAAAGATAGCCTTAATTGTGATGAGGTTCCAGTATAAATACTTGATTTTCAGGTTTGAAAGCTAAGAAACAAAGAAGTAGCCTCAGTCAAGGTTTTATGGAAGAACCAACATGTAGAGGGAGCTATGTGGGAAGCCAAAGCAGATATGATCGCTAAATACCCACATCTATTCCCTTCCGGTTCTGTTTCAGCTTGAGGTATTAGTTTCCTCCTTAGTACTCTATTCAATTTCATGTTTAGGTCATTTGCCCTAGTTTCTTTCATGTCAATGAATGTATGAAGGTTCAGGAATTCAGTTCAGTCATGTGGTTCAGTTTGGAGTCAGTCACTCCATCAATTTTCAGCTTGTACATTCCGTATTTTGGTATGATGATTGCATTTCTATGATTTTCAGCATGTTTTCTCATATTCAAGGATGAATGTTCCCAAGGGGGAGATATTGTAATACCTCAAAACTTCCTAAGCCTAGACTCGGGACTTAAAATGAAAAGCAGCAAGAAATTTGAGATTTCTTCTCAGAAAGAGTCATTCTATGGGTCATTGGTGGGTCTAATGACCCGTTGGTTGTGGCCGTGGTGAGAAGCTGCAGAATTTGACTTGGGAGTAATGGGTCTAGGAAAGACTTGTTGTTTGATGTAACGAGTCGTTGTAGTTAGGTCATTATGAAGGTGGCCTTGGTCAAAGAAGGCTGGCACAAGTCATGGGACGACTCGTTGTTGGGAATAACGAGTCATCGTAAGTGTCCGTTGGGAGAATTTCTAGGATAAGAGCAGTGGTGATGATGGCTAGCAACGATGAGTCATTGGATCTTGTAATGACTCATTTTGTCCAGTCATGGTAGAAGACTTGAGACAGGGAAACAGGGATGAGAAAATGAGCGAAGTAACAGGTCGTGGGAGCAAGGGACGACCTGTCTTCTTGGTCGTTGGTTCGAGTAGGACTAATTTCCTGCGAGTTTAGTAAGGGAAAATTCGTAAATTCTAACCCCCTAAGTCCTATACTACGTCAATTTAAGCTCAGAAAAGGGTGTTTTAAGTGGATTAATCTTATTCAAAACCCATTCTCTTCCATGCATGTAACCTAGAGGTTTTCTAAGGGTGATCAAGCTTAGGAATCATCAAGTTCTTCCCCAAAATCCATTGGGCTTTCTAGAGGGTTGGTGAAATCAAATTATTCCAGGTATGTAAGGCTATGAATGGGCGTATCCATGCACACCCATGCCCAATCCCACTTCAATTCATGCAATCTTAGTTGATGAATCTATGGGGTTTTAACCCAACATGTGAATTCTCTAAGTTTCAATCATGGGTATGATCTAAGCATATTTCTAATGTTGAATTATGATTAATGGGCATATTTTACAATGTTTTCAATTATAAATTATGTTTTCAAGTTTTATAAATTATGATGCCCATTCATGAAAGTTCATGAAAATTGAGATCTATGAAATAAGTATTCAAGCATGATGATATGTATATGAAGAAAGTACGATTTCGAATTACCCATGTCTATGTTCATGTTTTCGAATGATCAAGTCTATCTCCAGTATGTTTAAGTATTGGGAAAGCCCATATGATCAAGTATGTTTCATGATTTATCTAAACTTCATGTATTAGCTTACCACATAGATTTTGGAGTCTAGACTCCCACCATTTTTAGCTTGTGGTATTGTTTGAGCCTAAGGCTCCTCATGATTTCACTTAAGATTTATACATGTATGTTATGAGTTAGTTTTGTCATTAGAAAATGGTTCAGTTTTGTTGAAAAACGATGGAGAGCATATGCATATTTTTAGGAGTAGTGTCTAGCACCGAGTTGGCTAAGGGTCAGTAAATCCTATGCCTTAGAATTACGTGCCAACCTATGTATCTTCAGATTATTTGGGACCTCCCTTGTGAGCTTCCCCTACCTCCAATAGGACTTCAGCTTGATATCGATATCATGGTAGCGTCCTTATCCCTGGCAAAGCTTTGGACGGCTCTGCCCACTTGAGTGTGATAGTCGAGACCACGTAAGCTATATCGTGGTAATGTCGGTTATATGACGAGCATTCCATTGTTCCTCATGATTTTAGTTATGCATTCTCATCAGTAATGTTATTATATTTTTAGCAAGTTTAATCCAATGTTCAGTTTTACTTATGATTATCAGTTTTCAGCTTTGGGTCATTGGATTCAGTTATGATGTACATTTATGTTCTGATCATGAATTTAGAAAATAGCATGCAAGCCTACTCTAAGAATATTATGTTGATTATGTTTTATAATATGCATGATTTATGGTGTTACTTATTTAGCAGTTTTACTTGCCTTACATACTCGGTACATTCCACGCACTGAACGCATACTCTATGTTGTATCATTTCATGATACAGGCTCAGATATCCAGGATCAGCCTCGCCATTAGCCAGACTCTCGGCATCAGTATCTCCCGGTATTAGTTGGTGAGTCCTCATCGTTCAAGGGCCCTTCTTTTCAGTGGTATTTGTATTTTTAGTTTCAGACTTTTCAGAAATAGAATGTAATCAACTTCAGACTTGAGTTATGTATTCCGATGCTATCAGATTATTAGACTTCCGCTATATTAATTATGTTGATCTTCGCTTTATTATGATTAAGTTAGATGCCATGTTCATGCCATGGGTCGACTTGGAGCCTCTTGGGGTTCTTTGTCCCGTGTCTTGATCCGAGCCTATGTTCGGGTCATGACACTCAAGGATGTGGATAATATATGGTATGACTAGTAGGAGAAGGGACGAGGTGAGATTGCAGCCCTGACAACTTGGGGTAGTATTGAGGAAGCATTCTTGAGCCACTTCTTCCCTTAAGAGTTGATAGAGGTGAAGGTAGAGGAGTTTGTGAACTTGAGGCAATGCACCATGAGCGTTACACCATGTAATCTAACTATTTCCCTGATATATAGCTCTGCATAATCCTTAGCTGAGAAAGTGGTCCTAACTTGTAGAAAATGAACTGACTTCATCAATCTGTCAACAATCATCCATATGGAATCAAATCTGCGTTTGGTATGGAGTAATCCTGTCACAAAATACATATTGATTGCTTCCCATTTCCACATAGGAACCGCTATCTCTTGTGTCAATCCGCCAGGTTTTTGATGTTCATCTTTTACCTACTGGTAGTTAGGACATTGTGCTACAAATTCTGCTACACTCTTTTTCATTCCAGGACACCAGTAAATGTCTTTTATATCATGATACATTTTCATCGAACCTGGATGAAGAGAGTAACGAGAGTAGTGTACCTCAGCCATTATTTTCTTGCACAACCCTTTTACATCTGAAACACAAAGGCAACAACTGAATCTCAGGACCCCGTCCTCAGTTACCTCGAAAGCTGATACTTCTCCCTGCTGTACCTTATCTCTGAGTTGTGCTAATTGAGGATCTTCATACTTCCGTTCTTTTACCTCTGCAATTAGGGATGATACCGCTATATTTTGAATTATATCCCTATTATCTCCCGAGTCTACTATTCAGATGGCTAAGCTGGCTAACTGGTGCAATTCTCGGGCCAGTTCTTGCTGTTCGGGCCTCAAATATGCCAAACTCCCCATGGATCTAGGACTGAGAGAATCTTCTACAATATTGTCCTTCCCTGGATGATACAAAATGTTCACATCGTAGTCCATCAATAATTCTAACTAGTGACGCTGTCGTAGATTCAACTCTTTGAGTGAAAATGTACTGGAGGCTCTTATGATCGGTAAAAATATCTACGTGGACGCCATACAGATAGTGCCTCCATATTTTCAAGGCATGAACTACTGCAGCTAACTCTAGGTCGTGATTGGGATAGTTCTTTTCATGCTTCCTCAGCTGCCTCGAAGCATAAGCAATCACCTTACCGTGTTGCATTAGAATACACCCTAACCCAACACCTGAAGCATCACAACATACTGCATAACCTTTTGATCCTTCTGGCAACGCTACTACTGGCACTGATGTCAATCTATTTTTCAATTCTTGGAAACTCTATTCACACGCTTCAGTTTAGTGAAATTTGGCAACTTTCTGAGTTAACTTGGTTAAAGGCGCTGATAAGGTCGAAAACCCTTCTACAAATCTTCTGTAGTACCTAACTAATCCTAGGAAACTGCGTACCTTAGTGGGAGTTGTGGGTCTAGGCTAGGTCTTTACTACCTCAATCTTTTGCAAATCATCCTGAATACCAGCATGACACAATATGGCCCAAAAAGGCCATAGGGTCAGAACTGATACTTAGAAAATTTTCCGTATAATTGGCGATCCCTGAGAATCGGAAGCACTATTCGCAAATGATTTCGATGTTCTTCTTCTGAATGGGGATACACTAGAATATCATTAATAAATACTATCACAAACAAGTCTAGATACATTCTAAAGATGTTGTTCATCAAATCCATAAACACTATTGGGGCATTCGTCAACCCGAAGGACATGACTAAGAATTCAAAGTGGCCATATATGGTCCTGAAAGCGGTCTTTGAAACATATCTCTCTCGAACCCGCACCTGATGGTACCTGGACCTTAAGTCAATCTTAGAAAAGTATCTCACCCACTACAGCTGATCAAACAAGTCATCTATTATGGGGAGTGTGTACTTGTTCTTGATAGTAACTTTATTTAGCTACCGATAATCTATACACATGCGGAGGGATCCATCTTTCTTTCTCACAACCAAAACTGGTGCACCCCACGGTGAAGTACTCGGCCTGATAAAGCCCTTATCTAACAAATATTTTAGCTGTTCCTACAATTCTCTAAGCTCGGTAGGAGCCATTTGGTACGGAGGGTTGGATATAGGCTGAGTACCTGGTAATAGATCGATAGCAAAATCGATTTCCTGTTCTAGGGGAATACCAGGAAGTTCATTCGGAAGTACATCTGGAAATCTATTGACTACTGGAATGGACTGAAGAGTCGGGATTCTACTTGAACATCCTGAACCCTGACAATATGATAGATGCAACCCTTTGCTATCAACTTTCTCACGCGAATATAGGATACAAACCATCCTTTTAGAGTGGTTGCATTGCCTTTCGACTCCCATACTACCTCCCCTGGAAATTGAAATCGGACAGTCTTGGTCCAATATTCTACATTGGCATAACATGGTGCTAGCCAGTCCATACCCATAACTGCATCAAATTCGATATTTCCATTCCACCAAATCTGCTAATGCCTAGAAACCAACAACCTCTATTGTGCAACCTCGGTAGATCCTTTTAGCTATAATAGAATCACCGATGGGTGTAGACACTGAAAAAGGACGCTAAAGCAATTCTGGCGTAATACCAAACTTCCGGGCTACTAGTGGCATCACATAAGACAAAGTGGAACCTGGGTCTATCAAAACATAAACAGAATGAGAGAAAATGTCCAGCATACCTATCACCACATCCGAAAATGACTCTGACTGTTGTTGCCCCGTAAAGCATAAGTGCGATCTGGACCGGTACCTGAGCTAGATGCCCCGGACCTTCCATGGCCAATACCGGTTGGAGTTGAGGGCCTACGCCCTGCTGGAGATGCTGGGACACGTGACCCTACATTCCCTAGGATGACATCACTCTAACCCCTTGCTGGACAGACTCTCATCAGGTGACAATCCTGTCCATAAGTGTAGCACGCCGTAGAACCATACCTGCATTCCCCAGGATGACATCGACTGTAGATAGGGAAAAGTGGCACTGTGAATCTACTCAGCTCTGACCCTCTCTATTGCTGCAAACCCGATGGCCAGGAATTCTTGCGAGGTCCTAACTACCCCCGACGGCCTGGTCTGCCACCCTGCTACTTTGCTGAGGTGGTGATTTGCCGGATAGTCACGGCCTAGGTCCACCCTGGAACTCTGCCTGAGTGTCACTAGGTGTAGCCCTGCGGCGCTGCTCCTGATTTTCCCTCTCTATCTCCCGCTGTCGCTGCCTGATTCCCTCAATATTCTGAGCAAATGCCTGAACACAGGAAATATCCATGTCCTCTCGCAGAGTAGCCGTAATACAAGTCTCTACGTACTCTGGAAGCAGCCCCATAATAAATCGATGCACCCTAGCTGGCGTGGTATCTGCAAAAGCTGGTGCATATCGGGCCAAGGACTCATATCTCATAGCATACTCCCGAACACTCATCTAACCCTGCTCTAGATGCAGAAACTGATCTACCTGGGCCTATTGGATTTCTCATAGAAGATGGTGGCTCAGGAAGGCCTTTGAAAAGATGAACCAAGTCGGAGGAGGAACATCTCTACCTCGGGACCTCTCCCAACTCTCGTACCATAATACTGCTATGTCTCGTAGCCGAAATACTACTAACTCAACAAACTCTGTTGGTGTGGCATGCATTACCTTGAAGATCCGCTGCAGCTGGTCCAAAAAGTCCTGACAGTCCTCATCTCGGTCCATCCTGTGAACTATGGGGGACTTTGTGCGAGAAACTCTCGGACCCTTGAACTACCAGGTCCTCCCGAAGACTCTGCAACCATGGGTGCCACCACTGACTGATGCTGTGCATCCATCATCTAAGCTATCATGAAAATGACACTCCTAACCTCCTGATCTGATGGCATCGATATAGAAACTGCTGGAGGTGGTGCCGACGCATCTTTCGCTCTGGGCGGTTCCTGACGGGGCGGAGACTACTGGGGAGACCGAGATGGACTCTCCCTGCTACCCTCAGATCGAGCTGACTCTAACTGGGGCACCCGACTAGTGCCCTCTCCCGCTGCGACGTCCAACTTCCTGCCAGTCATGGTCTATCGTATGTCTGACATTTCTCTATAGACAAGCAGAATGTAATAAGCTTAGGGACTCAACTCTATACTGTACAACTCTATAGCACGACTGGAAAAAAAGAAGAGTAACCATCCTATCATACTTTGCATCCTCCTGCCTATAGAATGTGGTGCACAACACATCCATAGACAAGACTCTACTTAGCACGGCTTGCAGACTACCTGGGATACGACCTGCTCTGATACCAAGTTTGTCATGCCCCACCTAGGTAGGCATGACTGGAACCTAGTGCCACACTAGAATCTGACTGAACTGGCTAAGATTTTACACGTCTGGTGTAAGACTACAACCTAACTCAAGAAAACAACGGGCTATATCTCGGCTGTAAACACAACCTCTTGCCAACAAGGCCTTATAGCCACCTGTAAAAGAAAACAGTTAACCAAAAATAGGTAATACCAAGGGATCCTATGTGGGCCGACAAGATCACCATGATGTCTAGTTATAATTGAAAGGTAAATCAAGCACTAAACTAATCTATGGCCGACAAAGCCGCTAACTAACAGCTAAACAAGGCCCCCCACACGGACAACACATAAAATAAAGCATGCACGAGCCCTATACGACTAACAAAAACTACCACAGGAAATCTGAAACAGTCTGCAAGCCTCTAGGAGTGATAATGGTCGAGACAGGTCCCCGACCTACCCATAAACTGTACAAACTAAAAGAGTAAATCTTCTAGCTATTAGCTCTGGAAGAAAGGAGCTGACTGCTCTACTAACTCTGGTGGAAAGTTGAGAAGGTCCTAGTCCGTGTCTATCAGCACCTGCAGGAAAGTAATGCAGTGCCCAAAGGTGGGCGTCATTATAATATGTACCGAATATGTAAGGCAGTAACTGAAGATAACTGAATGAACTAAAATGAAACTAAAAGTAACTGAAAGAAATGGATAGAAATACTACTTGAATAGCTGAAATTCCTGTTGTCTAATCTATCAGTAACTAATACAAACAAGAACCCTACCTAGCCCCTATAAGTCGGAAGGTACAAGCAGCATAGAATAACCACCCGGGGCCCCCATAAGCCTGGCAAGTACACTTAAATATACATACCCCTAGCAAGGTCACACTGAGTCAACTAATAACTACAGCCATCCTACCAGTCCCCTGGGTCTGCAACTAAGCCCATTCGGCCCCTGAACTGTAGCTATGTTTTAGCCTAGTGGACTCTTGATATCTGCACCCCGGGGCACCAGGCTCGACGGGGGTGTGGTGCTGATACATCATATAATAGTCCATCCATGGAATGGACTATATGAGGCCCTTGGACCCCATTTTCATCCCTCGAAGATGGCATAGCGCTCCTTGGAGCGACGTCATCTCGCCCCTAGCGGGTGTCGACACAGCTAGTAACCCTGGGGTTGGTTATGGAGGGCTATACAGGGCAAAGTCAATCCCAAACTAAACATAGAATACTGGTCTCAGCTAATATTAACAACCAATCACAATAGATATACTTCCATCACTCTTACAGGGATTCAAGCTGAGTTATAATGCTAAAGAAACTAACTTGCCAAAGGAATTCGCCTTAACATACCTGGATCGCCGATTCTTTATTAACTGGTGAGTTTTAGGTCTTTTTCAACAACTCTTTCCAACTGTAATAGTATTACTGGGAGAATAAGACTAGTTTCAGTACTAAATTTGGCAGAAATGATAACTTATAATACTAATATTAACTATACTTTAACTTAACAGAATACTGCTGAAAACATATAATATCCCAAGAGTTCGGAAGGGAGAAATGCTTACTTGAAGCCTGTGACTATGTAGGAATCAATTTGGAGCAATTCTGATAACTTCTACTTGGCGGAGTTTCAATTTGCCGGGCATTTTTCGAGAAACTAACTCTTGAGTAATGCTCCCTGCAGGCTTATAATCTGATACCTAAAGTTAAAAGAGATTTGGACGGCGTTTGGCAGCATATTCAAAAGGAAATTACTTAAAAGTTACGTTTTGCTCTTCCTCTGGACGACTAGGTATTTGGAAAATGACTTATAATTGAACTTAAGGGGTATTTATATACTTAGGGCGATGGACTGGGGGGCGCCTCGTGCCGGCCATTGCAGCAATCCCAGTGCCGCGCCACGCCTCCCATTACAGAGGATGCCTAGACCGCCGCACCTCTCAAGGCGCCAGTAGGCCTAGCGCATCACGCTGGCCAGTGCGCTGCTGGCTGGCGCTTCGTGTTGGCCTTGTTCGCTTTGTTCCGATTCATGCCTATTTCTGAGGCTTTTTCCACACGCAACAAGCTCTTCTTACTCACCACAACACACACGCATGCCTTCTAAATGTTAACATTTTTACGGGGTGTAACAATAGAACTTGCCCGGTTGGTCTTTATATAGTTTTCAGGATGGTTGATTAGGAAAAGATCATAGGCTATTTCTGTTTATCCCAATTTAGCTTGAATTACCCTACCATAATAATATGATTCCCTTGATCCCAATTTTTAGCCTTAAATGAATCATTTTTCTTTGATTAACGGATTAACCTTAACCATTTTTATAATGAACTTGTTTTGGCCCTGGTCCCTTCTTCGACATTGTGAACCTCAACCTAGGCAAAATGCCTAAGTTGAGGGTGGCTAGAGTAGGGGTGCATAGATCTTGGGGAGGTGAAAAAGGAAAAGAAAAGAAAAAGGGTTAAAAATGAGGTGTGGTCTGAAAAAAGAAAAAAAAGAAAATTTGAAAAGAAAATACAAAAGAGAAAAATGAATGAAAAGTTGAAAAGACACCACACTCATACAATTGCCTAAAAATGGAGAAAAGGGAGAAAAAAACTGAAAAAGTGAAAAGGGTGAAATAACTGAAAAGTGGAGCCACGTGTATGTAGTGCGATAGAAAGTTTAGTCACTAAAAATTCCATATGTACCATACCCAGTACGAAAGCCTACATTACAAGCCGAATAAATTCCTATAGTGATCCTAGCCTGACTGTCCGAAGAGCCATAGTGGAGAAAATAAGGGCAAGCCTATGGTGTCTAATGTGCAGAATTTGGAACTTCCTTGTGAGAGTGAGAGTCTTACTTGTTTTAGTCCCAAGTTTCATATTTTTATATATCTGTGAGTGGGACATCATTTGTTGTGAGGGTATGTGGTTTGTGTTTCATTCTGCCAGTTGTCCGTGTGAAAAGCATTGGTAATGACTTGATTCTCTGCTAATAACTAGATGACATATTTTGATCGTTGTTTATCATGGTTTTTGGTTACTTGATGTACATATGCTGATTTGATTTACTAGGAAAAGGGTAAAAAGTTGTGTGAGTTTATAAAGAAAATTATGATTGGTGTTGGTTGTGGTATCCTAAGTTAAATTTTCTAATTAAGCATCATTTTTAGTTTTTGTTTTCTTTGCCTGAGGACATGCAAAAGTATTAAGTTGAGGGTGTTGATATGCTATGAGTTTACAATACTTTCGATGCTTAAAATTGAGAAAGTAGCTTGTACTTAGGTATTCGGATATGAGGTGTTTTTACTTTATTTTCATGGAAAATAGGTGTGGGGGAAAAAATGTGCAAAAGATGCAGAAAAGTGCAGAAAATCAGCCAAGTATTGATCTCAGTACGAGCCATACCTAGATTGTGTGAGCCGTATTGAGACTCGTAGAAAAGATCAGAAGCCTGGAACAATGCAAAGAAAAAGTACAACTCTTAGTACGAGCCGTACCAAGATGGCATGAGCCGTAACTAGAGTCGTGGAAAACTTCATAGGAAATTTGCACAGTTGAAGTTTCCTGGTATGGGTAGCACCAATGGATCGTAGCATCTACCTACGACCCGTACCAAGAGCTATGGGAAGCTTCAGTGATTCTTAACGACTTGGCAGAACTCAAGATGCAATAAGCAATCATGAGTCGTAGGAGTAAGATATGAGACGTACCATAACACTCGTAGAAAACTTCAAAAGATGCCAAAGTTCTCATAGCCAAGACATGGTTGGATTATACGACTCGTAGTATCATGGTACAAGTAGTACCAGATGCTAAAACTTAGCCAATTCTGCAGTAGCCAAGGAACGTACGAAGCAAGGTACGACCTGTAAAATCCTGTTACGTGTCGTATGACCAGTCATAGGACGAGTCAGTGTCAGATATGGAAATTTTCCTGTTAGCTTAGGAAAAGGTTTTTATTGTCTGTATAAATACCTTTTATGTTTCTTTTATTAAAACAACAATCAGAGGACGTCAGAATACATTGAGAGAAGGTTCATAGTTAAATTTTTGTGAATTATTGTCAAGTTTGTAAATAATATTGGAGAGGAAATTCTTGAGATCAACACTTGGTTTTCTAAATTGTCCTCGATTTTGTTCATCAATATTCAAAGCAGGTTTTATTCCAATTATTGTTGTAAGTATTCAATTATGTGTTTGTCTATGAATACTAATCATAATCTTACATTCATGAGAGACTTAAACCTACACAACTACGATTGTGGGAACCATGGTAGATTAACGAACTAGGGTTACATAAAGTTATTCAAAACAAATGCTAAATGCTTGTATTATATTCTTTTCATCTTAAATGTTTCTTAACGGTGCGCAACATTAGGACTTTCCTAAATTCTTGACTTGCTTGAACCTAGAGAAGTAAAGATTCGAAAAAGAGAATTACAACAAAGCCTTGATTTCTATAATCACTGTATGACTTGAGTTGTGATCGCAGGAAAGGTAATTTGGAACATATTTGATAATGGTTAGTTTGAAATTGCTCATGAGACCTGACCCGGTTATTGAGTATAGTCATTCAATAGGGACAACCCAGTCATTTGGTTGAACCCTAGTTATTACTTATATAAGTAAACATTGGGATAGATCATGCGGGTATACTCGAAGTAGTTATGAACCTATAGGGAACACTTACCCTTGTTATTTGCAATCCTGATAACAACCATAATTTCAATCTTATTTTACTATTGTTTTTCTTTAAACCCCTCAATTTGGAGATAACTCACCAACACATTTAAGTATCCGCATTAGTCTAGTTCTTACCTTATTTTCTATGGGTTCGACCCTAACCTCTTTGTTGGGTTCTTTATTGACAATGTACGCTTCATACTTTGTTAGGAACTGTGAGTTTGAGAGTAATTAGTGATCAATCACTATTGAGAAGCGATTTGATTTGGTGGGATTGCGGGGTGATCTCCCCAACATCACAGCTCAATTCAATGACTGCCAATGACATACTTTTGCCAATCCACACTGGAATTTCTACCCCAGCCTCGTCCCTAAATTCTGCGCATCTTACCAAGCCAGGTAGGACAACATGCATCATAAGGGAAAGGTCAACGACTCTCGCTGCCTACCCTCAGTCAGGGTGCGAGGTGTGGAGGTTGATATCACTCCAGCGGCTATTAATTATCTATTCTGAGAGAATGAGCTTGACACTGGATCAGAGTATGCAGCTTGAAGTGCTGATAAGGAGAACCAGTTCAGTTGAATAGCTCCAGTTATTGCTGCAGACACACCCTTCTAGGCCACCATGGGTGGCGAGATTTCTCGCCATGATCTGAAGTTGGAAGCTAAGTTGTGGTTGGACTTCATTTGTGGCTGTATTATGCCTTTAAAGAATGAGTAGAGGGTAAGTTTGGAAGTTCCTATCCTCATCACCTGCATCATGAGTGGGTTCTATATAAATTTTGGGGAAATTGTGACTGTTCAAATGAAGAGAAAACTGAGGCAAGACAAAACCTCAATGCCCCATGTGGTGCTTATATCTCAGCTATGCCTGCAAGGCGGAGTGCCACTATTCCTAGATGAATCCCTAGCTTCACTACAGGTGTGATCATAGTAGAACGAAAAAGGGACGCGGACGCTCCCAAGAGCAAGCGGAAGTGGATGCAAGCTTTTTATATTCCAAAAGGATCTTTCTCTCATGGTTCTAAGAAAGCCCCACTAGCTCCCAATCTTAACATGCCACACCCAGAGGCATCTGGACAAGCTTCAGGTGAAGCCCCTACTAGGGGAGCCTCACCCCATCACTCCTCTTCCCAGCCAAGCAATCTCCACAAACTTGCAGAGATGACTAACTCTTATAAGAGCCAGCTTTAGAAATTGGCTAAAAGTCTCCCTACCCTTATTGCCCAAACGGTGAAAAGGAGATGAAGTCAATGTATGAGAGCCTATCCAAGCTATGCTCACAGGTGGATGTCATAGAGGGGGTTGCCAAGTCTCTCCGGATTGAAATAAGGGAATGAAAGGGTCGGACATCCATGGAGGTGCCTGACATGAGCTCCCTTAACACAGTGAAGGGTGCCTCTTCTATAGTTAGAGGCCCTATAAACAACTTGTTTAAGGCCTTGGGGGATGTGACACCCCAAAAATTTCTAAGAACAGATCCCAAACTTATGATGAGACAACCAGCAGGGAAGTGAAATTTTTCCACAGAACGAGTCGTGAGATGACTCGTTAGGTGACCCCACGAGTTTTGGTAAGACCCGTGGGGAGAAATCGAGAATTTTAGCCTGGGTCAATGACCATGGATGACCCAATGTGTCATTACGTGAACCACGACTTGTTAGGTCGGTCGTTGGGTGAAGGTTAGAAATTCCTGGTGAGGTTTCGAGGTAGTGGACACCATGAAAGGTTGGACGAGTCGTCGTGCATGTTTTCAATAGAACTGGTTGGTATGAGGTAAATCTATGATAATGGCCTAATTATTGCAACTTTCTCATGAATTAGAGTGGATCATGAAATGGGTCTTGTGAAATTAAAATCTATGCTTCTCCATGAATTCATTGTAAATGCTTAAGGTAGAAGTTAAGTGCATGGGCTTCTGTAAATCTAAGTATGTGAAACAATGTACCTGTGCTAAAGTGTGATTTGAACCTATGGACCATAAGTAACCCTATGATACATGTTGAATGATATAAATTCGGAAATTGAATGTTGTGGAAGGGTAATGCATGATGCGGATCTATAGGTGCTCGCTAATGTAAGACGTATGAAGAAATATTTATTTGGCACCCTAATGATAAGAATTATGATGATAAAGCATGAGAATAATATTTCAGACTGTTGGACTTATTGCTAGTAGAAAGTAGCCTTAATCCTTTTGAAATGAATGTTGTATGATGAAAACAGTGAATGTTCTTATTTCTGACTAGTTGTAGTAGCATAAACCAGATGTATAATGCCAGATCAGTACTCCTTATGTTCTAATCAGCCAGGGACTCTCCATAGCTGATAATGTTTCCCTTGGTCAGTCGGGATCCTCCATAGAAGGGAGTGACTCCCTAGTTCAGTCGGGATCCTCCATAGCAGAGTGTGACTCCCTAGTTCAGTCGGGATCCTCCATAGCAGAGAGTGACTCCATAGCTCAGTCGGGACTCTCCATAGTAGAGAATGACTCCCTTAGTTATGTATCAGCATGATTCAGTTCCGTATTATTCAGACTTCAGTTTATAACAGATATGATATAATGAGATGCAAACTCAGTTATCAACAGTTATTCAGTACCGTATATGATACTAGCCTTAGCTTCAACTCTTATTAAATGTTCAATACTTAACCCTTATGCATGATTCAATGATGTTTCAGGATATGAGATTCATATGAAGGTTTTATGTATATATATGTTTATGTGATTCATAAGAGTATTGTTGCATGTTAAATCAGTTATGTTGATGTGCTTTGTCATTCTCCTTAATGTATACTTGCATTCTTAGTTGTTTACATTTTTCCCTGAATTCTTCATGATTCTTATCATGCGTAGACTATGAAGCTCCAAAATAGTTCCTTCCCTGACTTGTGCTTTACGCGCTCGCAGATAATGCCTCCCAGATGATCAGATGGAAGAAAAAATAGTAACGATCGCCAAAAAGTACCACCAGCCCCGGCGAACCCAATGGATGACCATGTTACTCATGCTGAGTTTCAGGCAACTCTTAATATGTTGGCACAAGCCATGAATGCCCAGATTAATCAACAAGTGATGGCTCGTGTTCCCCAGAATGGGAATGTAACGGCGACAAAGGTAAGAGATTTCCTAAGATGAACCCACCTGAGTTCTTTGGGTCAAGGGTAGACGAGGACCCATATAAGTTATTAGAAGAGATCCAGAAAATCACCCATATCATGGGAGTGACAGGAATTTAGAGTGAAGACTTAGCCTTATACCAGCTGAAAGGAGTCACACATATATGGTTTTGTCAGTGGAAGGACAGTCGGCGAATCGGAGCAGACCCTGTAGGTTGGGATAAATTTAAGATTGCGTTCCTGGATAGGTTTTTCCGTAGAGAGTTGAGGGAGGCTAAGGCGGCAGAGTTCATCAACTTGAAATAGAATGACATGACAGTTCAGGAGTACGCATTGGAATTTACCCAGTTATCCAATTATGCCCCAGATATGGTAGCCGACCAGAGGGCCAGGGTGAGCAAGTTCGTGAATGGAGTGTCAGACTCCTTGGTTAAAGAGTGCATGATTGCCATGTTGCACAGGGATATAGACTTTCCATGTTTGGTGATATTTGCTCAACAAATGGAGGCAAAGCATGTGAAGGAAATGAAGAGAGAGGCTAAGAGGGCTAGGGTAGGAGAGTAAGAGCTTTTTTCGCCAAGGACGAGTGGTGGACACCTCTCACATTACCAGTAGAAATTGTCAGCCCCGAAATTTTCAACAGTCAATGCTCTGTACAAACCTAGATTAAGGGGCATTATGTATCTAACGTGTATCAGTTGTGGGAAGCACCACTTAGGAGAATGTATGATCGGATCGGATGTTTGTTTTTGGGGCGGCTAGCTGGGCCATAAGCATCGAGATTATCCAGCAGCAAAGCGAGGTGAGAGTAGATCCTTGGCCATCTCTTTAGTAGCACCAATAGCCCATTCATTTCAACAGGGTGCATCATCTAGCTTGGGTGGCGGACGTTGTCAAAACTGCTCCTATGCCGTAACAGCACACCAAGATAAGCGCAAGTTGCTAGTAGTGGCCACTGGTATGTTGTGAATCTTACATAACTCTTTGTATGTTGCTAGCCCCAGAACCCTAGTGTTGAATAAGAAGCTTTGTGATTGTTGTTGAGGAGAGGTTTTTGAGGTGTGATGTGAATAGCTGTTAATGTAAGAATTGCAATGATGGTTAGAGGTGAAAGGGGAGCTAGGAGTTAGTGAATTAGCTCGACCTTAAGAAAGATTCAGGAGCCTTAGAATGAAGGCTCTAAGCTATGGAGGATATGGTAAGTGTGTGAGACTAGTCAGATCTTGGATATGATAGTAGGGGAGTTCTAACCCTAATAGTCATGATATGTCAATCTCTCCAGGTTTGGATAACCTCTGTTGCATTTCAGTTGAAGTTAAGTTATGTCCATCACTATACACCGTCTCCCATAATTTCTAGATAAATGTTCAGACAGCAATGCCGGTCTTACTTTACGAATCCTTTAGGCTCATATTCGTGTTATGAATCAGTTATGTGTGTTAATTCATGTTTCCCAGTGTGATCAGCTTGAACTCAGACTCTAGAAGATGCTTAGTACCTCAACAAACTTGGGTTATTTCATGTATGTGTTCAGTTATAGATATCATGAGTGATTCGTGCTCATGAGAACATTAATTGCAGTCAATCAGATATCGTGAATTCTAACCCTGTAACGAAAAGTGATTTGACAGCGGAGGATTAGTCCGTATCAATTCAGTATCAGTTAAAGGGGAAGAATCCCTATTAGTGTTCTATTTAGTTCCATATTAGTTTCATGTCCTTCGGTCTCTCTTGTGCCATAGCATGCATGTTCAATTTAGATATTCAGTTCTGATGTGCAAGGTCATCCCGAGGTCAGATGCTCCATTGGTTTTAGCTGTGACTGATTGATTGTGGAATTTCAGTTCTGTCCCTATCCTTTCAGTATGTTTAGCCAACAATCTAGGTCGAATGTTCCCAAGGAAGAGATATTGTAACATTCCAAAAGTTTCTAAGAACGGACCCCAAACTTATGATGAGACAACCAGCAGGGAAGTGAAATTTTGCCACAGAACAAGTCATGGAATGACTTGTTAGGTGACCCCACGAGTCATGTTCAGACCCGTGGGGAGCAGTCGAGAATTTTATCCTGGGTTAGTGTCCACAGATGACCTAGTGAGTCGTTAGGTGAACCACGACTCATTAGGTCGGCCATAGGGTGAAGGTTGGAAATTCCTGGTGAGGTTCCGAGTTAGTGGAGACCACGGAAGGAGGGACGAGTCGTCATGCACTTGACGACTCGTCAAGTATCCCATGGGGAGAAAAGATCAGAAAAAGGAGATTTATCCGGTGCACTCCACGACTTCGCCCACGAGTCGTTGCCTGACCCCACGACTCGTGGAGTGCCTCGTGGGGACTGGCAGGGGGATTTTTCCTGCGTTTTTCCAGGTGTGTTTTCATAAAATCTGATGCTTCTAACTCCTAAACTACGTTGTTTTGAACATGGTATGGGACGTTTTAAGGGGTTAACTAGACTAAAACCTCATTCTACATAAAGTAACTCTCAAACCCTTCTTTCTCCTCTCTCTCAAGACTAAGGATTCTTCAAGGGATTATTCAAAGGCTTCAAGGTTAAGTTCAAGTTGGAAATTCTTAGAAGCAGGTATGTGGGTTTTTCAACAAGTATATTCTTCCATCCTTGTGCTCCAAAATGTTTTATCAAGAACCCAATTTCAATTATTCTAGAAAAGCATGACCTATGGTTTTGATTGATGGGTGATTTCTTCTATGTCTTCTTGAATTCTAAAGCCCACTAGGATTATGAGTTAATTCTGATTATGAAACTATTTGAACATCTTGAATTATGTGTTGGATGGTGAAAATACATGGTTATAAAATGTTCTTCATGAGATAGATTGAACGATGATTGAGGTTTTATTATTGTACACTCAATTGAATCTATGACTCGTATCCATGTATAAAATATGTGAAGATTGTACAAATTCCCTAATAGTTAGAATATACTATTTACTAAATATGTTGACATGAGATTATAGTGTATGGGCTTGATCAATTCAAAGTAAAATATGTATTTTTCATTATGTTTTCAATGGAACTGGTTGGGTATTGTCACACCCCAAACCCGGGGAAGAGTGACTGGCACCTGGTGCCACCCCTAATATGAGCATAAACGACAACCAAAATATAAAACAAAGGTCAGAACTGATGAGGTTCAAAAACACAACAACTATATAATCAGAATGAGATGATAGACTACAGCGGAAACAGGCTCACCTAACCAACCAAGAAAAATAAATACAATATGCTGTCCAGGACATAGAATGGAAGAACAACTATACAACATGGGCCACCTAGCCTATAACAATGACACTACACCCACAACTAATGTCTACGAGCCTCTAAAAATATAATAGAAATCAACTGCTCGAGACAGGGCCCTGCACTACCCATAACTCAACCTTTGGCAACTCCAAAAGAAATGGAGCACACCGACTCAACTGGAACTACACTCAACAACCAAGAACCTGATCTAACAGCCCACCATCACCTGCAGGCATGAATGCAACACCCCGACTAGTGCGTCAGTACAATAATGTACCAAGCATGAAAGGCAGAAACAACTGGAAGACTAAGATTAGAGATCAACAAATATAACAAATATTGCAGAAGGAGAACTGAACTTAAGTAAACACATAAAACCTACCTGGCCCCCATAAGCCTGGCAAGTACAAGCAAACATACAAACAGAACCTACTTGGCCCCCATAAGCCCGACAAGTCAAAAAAGTAAATAATAATACAACGGCACCTAGCTGACCCAGCTCACCTGTCGTCGCCTCTAGACCTCTCAATAGCCTCAGCTAACACCAGCCAACATCTAGCATCCACTGCTATCAGATAAAAAATTATACAAGAAACAACCACAATATAATGCCAAACAAATCACAAGTAAACACCAATTAATCAACATCATCAATCAGGCACTGTCGGACACTCTCTCGGCTGTGCACAGTTAGCAGAGCTCAATCCATCCGGGAGAAAATCACGATCTTAGGAAGGCTCAGACATGTCGGACCACTCTCAAATCATGTCTCAACTCGACACTACGGAGGACATCATTCTCAATCCCGTAGATCATTTCACTCCTTGGGCTCAATCCCTCAGCCAGAAACACTCTTGTGCGTCGGGTATCCACAAGCCATAAGGCACCTCGGGCTCGACCCCTAGCCGAAACAACTCTCGTGCATCGGGTATCCACAAGGCCTCAAACATAACACACACACAATCAAAAACAATAATAATACATGCTCAAATAGCCCACGATTGGCTCTCAAACCCCACAACCCAACTATTACAACAAATAACTATTCTTTCACATCTAACCGTCCACCGACGAACAACTAACCAATCTAAGGACCACCATCCTAACCATTCTATCCTCTAGCATTACAAACAGCCCCCATGCCACTCTACTTACCACTAACTTCAAGGGACATGACAAAATCAGGCCAAGTGTCACCATGGCCTTCACGTGCCTTCGACGCGATCGACACGATCGCTGATTCAAATTATAACAAAGGATTGTCTCAGCCATTGACCTTAACCACTCTAATACCTCATTCACATGACAATATAATCACCTAATCTTATTCACTCAAACATCCCACAAATTTTCACAAGAACCACACGCCTCACACACGACCTTTCGACCTGAGCCTAGTAATTTGCCATGACCATGATTCTCCGCACTCAAGCCTGAGCCACCAACTAAACCAACACCTTATACACACCATTATTACCATATAAACAGAAAAACAGAGTTCAATAATCGAAAAACATAAGCCATCACAAAAAAGCCAACACACACGTCAACACAGACGACAACGGCTATGGAATTTATGCCGACAATGGGAGGGACATGCCTAACATACCTTAGCTTCAATCCTAGCCGAACTTGAGCCTTCAAAAACATGAACCTACTTCCTAAAGGAAGTTCAAAATTCTGCCAAAACGCAGCCAACACAACTCAACAACAAAACAAGACAAACGAAGCTTACCCGATAAGATTCATAGGAATTCGACAGTAGAAACTCTGAGACAACACCTATCGGCATTAAAACACCTATAAACAACATTAAAAACTAAGGGGAGAAAAAGAAATAAGTTTTACCAACAACTTCACCACGAAACAGACACCGACACTCAGAAAAGACACCAAACCACGGACTACACGCGATTCCCGACTTCCCGACACAAAAATCATGTTGAACCATGACTTCTAGCCCCAAAACCCAAATGAAACCATGGAGAGAACTTGAGAGAGGTTTCATATGAAATATATGCTGGAAAATGAATTTTTGATGACCAAAAACGGACCAAAGGGGATTAAATAATCCTCCACCGCCTTAAGACCCTGTGAGGTGCCTTCTTGTGCGGTCTCGCGAAAACGCGAATATCTCTCTACTCCGAAGTTGGATTGACAAACGGTTTGATGAACTGGAAACTAGACTCATAGATGTTTAATTTGATAGGTCGCACACCCCCTAATCCCTTATTGATTGGGAGAAAAGCCTCTAGACATTGACCTAAATTTCAAGGAATCTCAAGAAGGAAATTTTTGCGATAACTTTTTTTTTGAATTTTTTTCCACAATTTGATCGAAGTCCAATCGTAAATACGACCATAGAGTGACTCAAATAACTCAAAACACTTTCTTTTTAGCCTATTATTTACTCTTAGTCCTATCTCCAAAGTATGATTTTATTGCTCAAATTATTCGGGGTGTTACATCCTTCCCCCCTTAGAAACATTCGTCCTTGGATGTTGGGTGATACGTACGACCCCAACCCATGGACTGACACATCACGACATCGCACGAAATAGACTCACATGAAAATCCTACACTAAAAACTCCAAACAACAAAACTTTGGACCATGCTGAGGCGCAACACCAGTATAACCATAATCAAAATAAGAATCTTACATGTCGCCATATCTAGCCTCTGGCCAGCTATAATCCATCAAGTTTGTTATACCCCGTAAAAATCCCAACACATAGATGACCTATTCGCGTGTTGGTTAAAAGTATTTGAAAGCCATACATGCTAGAAAAAGGCCAGGGAAAAGACCGGATGAGAATCCTGTCGAACCATCGCGGAAGGAGCTGGGGCAGAGCCCCTCCGCGATGGCAATGTGTCATGGAGGTGGAGCCTCCGCGTTGGCTCTATGACACGTTGGCCCTGTCCAGGCCCAACTATATAAGCCCTCCACTTCGGTTTTAAATGTTATATTTCATATAATTTCCAGAGAAATTGAGAAAAATAGTGAGGGTGTGAAAGTACTACTTAATTATCGTTCGATTACGCCGTCAAACGCGGTCCAAACTCAAATTAACTCGAGATACCGAGGTATTTAGCAACAAGGAGCATTCCTACAGATTTAGTTTCGCAAAATTCAGCCGGTGAATTATCGTGCTACCGAGCTAAGGTAAGTGGAATTGCTCTAAATTAGTGTCAATATACTCCTAGCCTTAAAGTGAATATATTTCTCCCTTCTGGACTTTCGAGAAATAGCGAGTTTTTGACCGTCTTTCGATAAGTCAAAGTTCAAGCTATAAATATATCGAAAGTAACATTTTCTTTCAGAATATTGGTGTATTTAGTTCTAATAGACATGTATATGAATGTAGTTGGGAGAAACAACAGAAGTACCGACGGGAATCACATCGGTCAGTCGGGTACTCAGAAACCAGGTATGGAAAGCGATTCTTTCGGCAAGCCAGGAAGTACAATCTAGAAAATAAATAGAATAAAGGCTATTGACAGATACCCAGCATACAGAAACGATTTTAGTACGATTTCCAGCAAGCATGCTAGTATATCACTACGTATTATGCGATAATCAGAATAACGGATAGTTAGATAATTTTAGATAATAATATGGTATCAGATAATAGCATGTTTTTACGTAATATCCAAAATGGAAGTTGTAAAAGTAGTATAATGAGTTAGCAAGATTACAGATAGTATGTATTACATTTGTTGAGACTGTATCCGGTAATAGATGGCACCTCTTATGTTATTGAGCTATATCTAGTTATAGATGGCATGTTCTATGTTATCAAGTTATATCCAGATATAATCAGATCAGTAATCAGATATAGAAATAGCTCCAGATACAGATGTAGCTCCAGAAACAGATATGGCTCTAGAAACTGATATAGCTTCAGATCACGGATGACAATAATCAGATAAACAGATAAAGGCCAGGTAGTAGTTAGCCCAGCAATCAGAAATAGTGTAAAGCAGAATATAGCATCAGTTGTTTAATACAGACTGGCCTTGAAATAAAAGAAGAGAATATGATTAGTATTTTTTTTCCTTGGAGCATGCTTGCTGTGTATGTGTTTTGCATGTTGAGACTTGTTGTGGCATGTGGGCACCCTTTAGCATCCCCACCGCCCCTGGGTTATAGCTGTGTCGATACCAGATTCAGATACCGCCACCAGCTGGGTGATGCCGTCCGCCTAGAGGACAATGATGGTCGACCACCATGATAATACGACCCAGATTACCCTGCTTGCAGGGGCAGTTCAGTTCGCTCTGCGCAGAGCCAGATTACCCTATTTACAGGGGTAGATTACTCTATGTGCGCTTGTGGCCGGGGGCAGTTTCAGATACAGATTTTTATAAAATTACCCTGTTGCGTGCTTGCACCCAGGGGCAGTTTCAGTCACAGATACAACAGAAGATTACCCCGTGTGCACTTGTGCCCAGAGGCAGGAGTCTTCGGGCTCAGACACAGTTTATTGTCAGAGGCCAAGGCCTGAGCTACGTACCCAAGGGGGCTGGTAGGAGGAGCTCACAGTTATCAGATGAGTGGAGTGACTTGTTTTTGGTTGGTTTAGACCTGGGTAGGGGTAAATAAATTGATCTGTTGGTTGGCACCTTCCGGCTTATGGGGGTCGGTCAGGTATTGTGTGTATTTATATGTATATCTATATGTGCTATTGGATACTGATAGACAGTAGGACGACACGTCGTCAGGTACACTTAGTTTAGTTACAGAATAAGTAAACTCTCCCCAGTTATCCTCAGCCAGATAGACTCAGATACTTCCTACTTATATGTCATGTTATTGTTGTTACCCATTTCAGTTGTATATTTCAGTTTGCTTTACATGCTTAGTACCTGTGGTACTGACGCTCGTGGGGGCGCTGCATTGCTTGCCTGTAGGTGCATATAGACGAGGAGTCGATCCCTCGTGGTCCAGTCAGCAGAGTTATCAGCTCCTATCATCCGGAGCTAGATAGTCAGAGGTTGCTCCTATTTCCTTTTTGATTACAGTTTGGGTAGTTCGGGGCCCTGTCCCGACCATTCTATTATTACTTCCTAGAGGCCCTGCAGTCTGATGTTTCCCTGTGGTAGTGTAGCCAGTTGTGTGGGGTCGTGCATGTATATATGTGTTTGGTTGATTATGTTGGCCGTGTGGGCCCATAGTCTGATAGTAGTGGTGACCTTGCCGGTCACGTAGTTATTCAGTGTTCTATTGTTATGTTACAGATAACTAGACAACATGGTGGCCTTGTCGGCCCGGATAGGTTTCCCTACATGTGTATATTTCTGGTTAGCTGAAGTTTTATACAGGTGGCTACAGGACCAGTTGGCTGGAGGCTGTATTTACAGCTGTTATATAGCCGGTTCATTTACTTGAAATAGAGCCACAGTCAGCAAAAGCACCAGATGTGCTCCGGCTGGACCGTTTAGCAGCCCAGAGTCTAGCAGGCACTAGGTGCCCGTCATACCCCCCAAGGTGGGGTGTGACAAACTTGGTATCAGAGCAGTTCGTGTCCAAGGGGGTCTGCAAGCCGTGCTAAGTAGTCTTGTCTATGGATGTGTTGTGCACCACATACTATAGGCAGGAGGCTGCGAGGCATAATAGGATGGTTACCCTTCTTTCATACCCAGTCGTGCCATAGCACAGTACAGTATAGGGTTGCTTCTTTTGAATCTTACCACCCTCTTTGTCTACAGATACTATGGTAGATCAGTGGCACCCTGCTACAGGCAGGAGATTAGATACGGCGGTAGGCGGAGGCACCAGCAGGATGCCTCACTTACAGCCAGATTCATCCGAATCTGAGGATGATACGGAGGTGTCATCTCGACCCTCCCAGCAGTCTCCGCCTTGCCAGACACCATTTGAGGCAGCACCGCCTCCTATAGCTCCTGCACCCACTTCATCTGATCAGGAGCTACGTAGTGCGGTGGTTATGTTGACCCAGATGCTAGCTACTCAGCGTCAGCCAGTGCCACCTGCAGCAGCAGAATCCCTAGGTGGGCCAGGTAGCTCCAGGGTTAGAGAATTCTTGGCATTGGGACCCCCTCAGTTTACAGGGTCAGATTCAGCGGAGGACCCTCAAGACTTTCTGACAAGATACAGAGAATCTTTAGAGTCATGCATGTAACCCCAGCAGAATCAGTGGAATTAGCAGTATTCCAGTTGAGGGATATTACTGTTTTGTGGTATGAAAGTTGGGAGAGATCTCGGGGAAGAGATGCAGCCCCTCCTACTTGGTCTAGCTTCTCAGAGGCCTTCCTGGACCACTACTTACCCCGGGAGGTCAGACAGGCCCGGATGGACCAGTTCCTACACTTAGAGCAGGGGGCCAGGAGCGTATGTGAGTATTCTTTACAGTTCGACTCCTTAGCCTGCTATGCTCTAGCATTTGTGGACAGCATGTCATCTAGAGTCCATCGCTTTATTATGGGCCTAAATTCAGATTACATAGAGATGTGCATGACGGCTACTTTGAGAGAGTACATGGACATAGCCAGGGTACAGGCCTTCGCACAGACAATTGAGGGCCTGAGACAGCGGCAGCGGGGCGATAGGCAGGCGACTTTAGAGCAGCACCGTAGAAACAGACCCGCTGAGATTCAGGGGGAAATTCCTAGGGGGCTGAGACCATGGTTTTCAGATAGGCCGCCCAGATCTTTACCTCCGGTACAACAGCAAAGAGGCATATTTGTTCACCGGAGTCAGAGTCCGGTAGCAGTTCACGGACAATAGCATCTCATCAACAGCGGAGGGCAGAAAAGAATAGATTTGCACCTACCCCTTGTCCTATATGCCACCGACCCCATTCTAGAGCCTGCAGGCAAGGCTTCTTAGGGTGTTATAACTGCGGACAGGAAGGACATTTAATGAGAGATTGTCCGGCCAGAGGACAAGGTAGCCGGGATAGTCTGGATAGAACATCAGCGGGGCCACGAGCTCCAGCAGCCTCAGCAGGGCACAGACCCTCAGGTTCAGCAAATAGGGGTCGAGGTATATCAGGAGCCTCTGACTCAGGTGCAGGCCCCAGCCGTACTTATGCATTACCGAGGAGGCAGGATTCAGAGGCATGTCCCGACGTGGTCACAGGTATATTGATTATCTGCTCATACCCTGTTTATATATTGATTGATCAAGGGTCTACCTTGTCATATATTACACCATTTGTGGCCCGTAAGTTGGGTATCGAACCAGAATTGCTTCAGCAGCCCTTTTCAGTGCTTACACCGGTCGGTGACTCGAATACAGCTAAAAGAGTTTACCGGGGATGTACAGTAGAGGTTGCTGATCGCCAGACCACAGTAGACTTGATAGAACTTGAGATGGTCGACTTCGATGCCATTATGGGTATGGACTGGTTAGTGCCATGCTGTGCCAACTTAGAATGCTTGACCAAGACGGTCCGATTTCACTTTCCGGGGGAAGCAGTGCGAGAATGGAAAGGGAGCACAACTACGCCAAAAGGTAGGTTTATTTCCTACCTTCAGGCGAGAAAATTAATAGCAAAGGGATGTATTTACCACCTAGTTAGAGTCCAGGACGTTCAGGTGGAACCTCCAACTCTCCAGTCTGTTCCAGTAGTCAATGAGTTCCCTGACGTATTTCTGGATGAGTTGCCTAGTATCCCTCCCGAAAGGGAGATAGATTTTTCAATTGACTTGTTGCCAGGGACTCAACCTATATCCATTCCCCCGTATCGCATGGCACCAACTGAGCTTAGAGAGTTGAAAGAGCAGTTAAAATATTTGCTCGACAAAGGCTTTATCAGGCCTAGTACTTCCCCGTGGGGTGCGCCAGTTCTGTTTGTAAGAAAGAAAGATGGCTCACTCTAAATGTGTATAGACTACCGGTAGCTGAATAAGGTAACGGTTAAAAACAAATACCCGCTCCCTAGAATAGATAATTTGTTTGACCAGTTGGAGGGGGCCAGATGTTTCTCTAAGATAGATCTGAGGTCCGGATACCACCAGGTCTGAGTTCGTGAGAGGGACATTCCAAAGACTGCTTTCAGGACCAGATATGGTCACTTTGAATTTCTAGTCATGTCTTTTGGGCTGACGAATTCTCCCGTAGTGTTTATGGACCTGATGAACAATATATTCGACCGTATTTGGATCTGTTCGTGATAGTATTTATCGATGATATTCTGGTATATTCTCGTTCAGAGACAGATCACCAGAACCATTTACGAACAATACTCCAGATCCTTAGAGACCGTCAACTGTACGCCAAGTTTTCTAGGTGTGAGTTCTTGCTGAACTCAGTTGCCTTTTTGGGGCATATCGTGTCGGATGCTGGTATACAGGTGGACACACAGAAAATAAAGGCGGTCATGACATGGCCCAGACCTACCACTCCGATCGAGGTTCGCAGTTTCCTAGGTTTAGCAGGGTATTACCGGAGATTTGTTAAAGGATTCTCCACTATAGTTGCACCTCTGACAAAGCTGACACAGAAAGCAGCGAAATTTTAGTGGACGGAGGCGTGTGAGAAGAGTTTTCAAGAATTGAAAGACAGATTGACCTCCGCCGCAGTACTAGCATTGCCAGAGGGAACAGAGGGGTATGCGGTGTATTGCGACGCTTCAGGCATTGGACTGGGTTGTGTACTGATACAGCATGGAAATGTAATTGCTTATGCTTCCAGACAGTTGAGGAAGCATGAAAAGAACTATCCGACCCATGACCTAGAACTGGCTGCAGTGATCCATGCTTTGAAAATCTGGAGGTATTATCTATATGGCGTTCATGTAGACATTTTTACAGATCATAAAAGCTTGCAGTACATTTTCACACAGAGGCAGTTTAATCTGTTGCAGCGTCGTTGGTTAGAATTGCTAAAAGATTATGACGTGGACATTCTATATCATCCGGGAAAAGCCAATGTAGTAGCAGATGCCCTCAGCTGTAAGTCAATGGGGAGTTTAGCGTATTTGCGACCCGAGAAGCGGGAGTTAGCCAAGGAAATTCATCAGCTAGCTGGTTTAGCCGTTCGAGTAGTAGAAACAAAAAATAACAGAGCGGTGATTCAGAACTCTACTGTGTCATCGTTAGTTACAGAGGTAAAAGAACGACAGTACGAGGACCCTGACTTAGTCCAGCTCAGAGATAGAGTTCAGAAAGGTAAGGAGCCAGATTTCCAAGTGATTGAGGATGAAGTGCTACGTTGTAAGGGCCTCCTATGTGTCCCGAATGTTTCAGAGCTTCACCAGCAAATTATGCATGAGGTACATTGCGCTCGCTATTCCCTTCATCTAGGAGCAACGAAAATGTACCACGACATCAGAGACATCAACTGGTGGCCAGGTATGAAAGCTGAAATAGCTGAATTTGTATCTAGATGTCCTAACTGCCAGCAGGTGAAAACAGAACACCAGAAACCGCGGTCTGACGCAGGATATAGCTGTGCCTTTATGGAAATGGGAAGCGATAAATATGGATTTTGTAACAGGATTACCCTATACCAGACATAAACACGATTCTATTTGGGTGATAGTTGACAGGCTGACAAAATCAGCCCATTTCCTGCCAGTACGAACTACGTTCTCCGCTGAGGACTATGCTGAACTGTATATTAGAGAGATAGTCAGATTGCACGGTGTTCTGGTGTCTATTATCTCAGATAGAGGAGCACAATTAATAGTGAGATTCTGGCAATCGTTCCAGAGAGGCCTGGGGACACAGATTAACTTAAGTACAACCTTTCATCCTCAGACAAACGGGCAAGCAGAACGAACTATCCAGACACTCGAAGATATGCTACGGGCGTGTGTACTAGATTTTGGGGGTAGCTGGGATGAGCATCTGCCGTTGATTGAATTTGCCTATAATAATAATAATCATTCAGCCATCCAGATGGCGCCCTTTGAAGCATTATATGGGCGAAAATGCAGATCACCGGTTGGCTGGTTTGAAGTGGGAGAATCAACGTTGATTGGGCCAGACATCATTCAACAGTCAGAGGAGAAGGTAAAGCTTATCAGGGAACGCCTACTGACTGCTCAGAGCCGCCAGAAGTCTTATGCAGATATGCGGCGCAGAAATCCAGAATTTGCAGTAGGTGACTGGGTATATGTGAAAGTGTCTCCGATGAAAGGGGTGATGAGATTTGGCAAGAAAGACAAGCTTAGCCCGAGGTTCATTGGGCCATATCAGATTCGGCGGAGAATAGGCCGAGATGCACCCGAATTGAACTTTCCTCCAGAGTTAGCGTCTGTTCACCCAGTATTCCATGTATCCACGTTGAGGAAGTTCGTAGGAGACCCTTCCATGGTTGTTCCAGTTCACGATGTCCAGGTCACAGAAGAGTTAGCTTATAAAGAGGTTCCACTAGCTATACTAAATAGACAGATCCGTAGACTGAGAATGAAAGAGGTTGCTTCAGTCAAAGTATTGTGCCGTAACAGGAACCGAGAGGAGATGACTTGGGAGGCAGAGGAAGATATGCAGACCAGATACCCTCATTTATTTCAAGCCTAGTCAGGCGACAGGCATGTTAGTATCATTATCTTGTGCGGTGCCGTATTGTATATATAAATGAGAAGGTCTATTTTAATCTGTCATTTAAATACTATAGTATTATGAGGAGTACCTGTATGGAACTTTTCTGCTTTTCAGGTTTGGGGATAGTCCATATTACAACGGAAACTCTGCCGAAATTTTTCTAGAAACAAGTTGAGTAAGTTGAGAAGTCCTCCGAATAGAAGTTTACATTCGAGGATGAATGTTCTTAAGGGGGGGGGGGAGAATGTTATACCCCGTAAAAATCCCAACACATAGATGACCTATTCGCATGTTGGTTAAGAGTATTTGAAAGCCATACATGCTAAAAAAAGGCCCGGGAAAAGACTGGACGAGAAACCTGTCGAACCATCACGGAAGGAGCCAGGGCAGAGCCCCTCCATGATGGCAACGTGTCACGGAGGTGGAGCCTCCGCGTTGGCTCCGTGACACGTTGGCCCTATCCAGGCCCAACTATATAAGCCCTCCACTTCGGTTTTAAATGTTATATTTCATATAATTTCGAGAGAAATCGAGAAAAACAGAGAGGATGCGAAAGTACTGCTTAATTATCGTCCGATTACGCCGTCAAACGCGGTCCAAACTCAAATTAACTCCAGATACCGAGGTATTTAGCAACAAGGAGCATTCCTACGGATTTAGTTTCGCGAAATTCGGCCGGTGAATCGTCGTGCTACCGAACTAAGGTAAGTGGAATTGCTCCAAATTAGTGTCAATATACTCCTAGCCTTAAAGTGAATATTTCTCCCTTCTGGACTTTCGAAAAATAGCGAGTTTTTGATCGTCTTTCGATATTCAAAGTTCAAGCTATAAATATATCAAAAGTTACGTTTTCTTTCAGAATATTGGTGTATTTAGTTCTAATTGACATGTATATGAATCTAGTTGGGAGAAACAGCAGAAGTACCGACGGGAATCACATCGGTCAGTCGGGTACTCAGAAACCAGGTATGTAAAGCTATTCTTTCAGCAAGCCAGGAAGTACAATCTAGAAAATAAATAGAATAAAGACTATTGACAGATACCCAGCGTACAGAAACGATTTTAGTACGATTTCCAGCAAGCATGCTAGTATATCACTCTGTATTATGCGATAATCAGAATAACAGATAGTCAGATAATTTTAGATAATAATGTGGTATCAGATAATATCTCAGCATGTTTTTACGTAATATCCAAAATGGAAGTTGTAAAAGCAGTACAATGAGTTAGCAAGATTACAGATAGTATGTATTACATTTGTTGAGACTGTATCCGGTAATAGATGGCACCTCTTATGTTATTGAGCTATATCCAGTTATAGATGGCATGTTTTATGTTATCGAGTTATATCCAGATATAATCAGATCAGTAATCAGATACAGAAATAGCTTCAGATACAGAAGTAGCTCCAGAAACAGATATGGCTCTAAAACTGATATAGCTTCAGATCACGGATGATAATAATCTGATAAATAGATAAAGGCAAGGTAGCAGTTAGCCCAGCAATCAGAAACAGTGTAAAGCAGAATATAGCATCAGTTGTTTAATAGAGACTGGCCTTGAAATAAAAGAAGAGAATATGATTAGTATTTTTTTTCCTTGAGCATGCTTGTTGTGTATGTGTTTTGCATGTTGATACTTGTTGTGGCATGTGGGCACCCTTTAGCATCCCCACCACCCCTGGGTTATAGCTGTGTCGATACCAGATTCAGATACCGCCACCAGCTGGGCGATGCCATCCGCTAGAGGACGATGATGGCCCACCACCATGATAATACAACCCAGATTACCCTGCTTGCAGGGGTAGTTCAGTTCGCTCTGCGAAGAGCCAGATTACCCTGTTTATAGGGGTAGATTACTCTATGTGCGCTTGTGGCCAGGGGCAGTTTTAGATAAAGATTTTTATAAAATTACCTTGTTGCGTGCTTGCACCCAAGGGCAGTTTCAGTCACAGATACAATAGCAGATTACCCCGTGTGCACTTGCGCCCAGAGGCAGGAGTCTTCGGACTCAGACACAGTTTATTGTCAGAGGCCAAGGCCTGAGCTACGTACCCAAGGGGGCTGGTAGGAGGAGCTCACAGTTATAAGATTAGTGGAGTGACTTGTTTTTGGTTGGTTTAGACCTGGGTAGGGGTAAATAGATTGTTCTGTTGGTTGGCACCTTCCGGCTTATGGGGGTCGGTCAGGTATTGTTGTATTTATATGTATATCTATATGTGCTATTGGATACTGATAGACAGTAGGACGACACGTCATCAGGTACGTTCAGTTTAGTTACAGAATAAGTAAACTCTCCCCATTTATCCTCAGCCAGATAGACTCAGCTACTTCCTGCTTATATGTCATGTTATTGTTGTTACCCATTTCAGTTGTATATTTCAATTTGCTTTACATGCTCAGTACCTGTGGTACTGACGCCTGTGGGGGGGCTTCATTACTTGCCTGCAGGTACACATAGACGTGGAGTCAATCCCTCGTGATCCAGTCAGCAGAGTTACCAGCTCCTATCCTCCGGAGCTAGATAGTCGGAGGTTGCTCCTATTTCCTTTATGATTATAGTTTGGGTAGGTAAGGGCCCTGTCCCGACCATTCTATTATTACTTCCTAGAGGCTTGCAGTCTGATGTTTCCCTGTGGTAGTGGAGTCGGTTGTGTGGGGTCATGCATGTATATATGTGTTTGGTTGATTATGTTGGTCGTGTGGGGCCTAATCTAATACTAATGGTGACCTTGCCGGTCACGTAGTTATTCAGTGTTCTATTGTTAAGTTACAGATAACTAGACAACATGGTGGCCTTGTCGGCCCGCATAGGTTTCCCTACATGTGTATGTTTCTGGTTAGCTGAAGTTTTATACAGGTAGCTACAGGACCAGTCGGTCGGAGGCTGTATTTACAGCCGTTATATAGCTGGTTCGTTTTCTTGAAATAGAGCCACAATCAGCCAAAGAACCAGATGTGCTCAGGATGGACCGTTTAGCAGCCCAGAGTCTAGCAGGCACTGCGTGCCCGTCATACCCCCCAAGGTGGGGTGTGACAAACTTGGTATCGAGCAGTTCGTGTCCCAGGGGGTCTGCAAGCCGTGCTAAGTAGAGTCTTGTCTATGGATGTGTTGTGCACCACATACTATAGGCAGGAGGCTGCGAGGCATAATAGGATGGTTACCCTTCTTTCATACCCAGTCGTACCATAGCACAGTACAGTATAGGGTTTGTTCTTTTGAAACTTACCACCCTCTTTGTCTATAGATACTATGGCAGACCAGTGGCACCCTGCTACAGGTAGGAGATTAGATACGGCGGCAGGCGGAGGCACCAGCAGGATGCCTCACTTACAGCCAGATTCATCCTGGTCTGAGGACGATACGGAGGTGTCATCTCGACCCTCCCAGCAGTCTCCGCCTTGCCAGACACCGTTTGAGGCAGCACCGCCTCCTATAGCTCCTGCACCCACTTCATCTGATCAGGAGCTACGTAGTGCGGTGGTTATGTTGACCCAGATGCTAGCTGCTCAGTGTAAGCCAGTACCACCTGCAGCAGCAGAATCCCTAGGTGGGCCAGGTAGCTCCAGGGTTAGAGAATTCTTGGCATTAGGACCCCCTCAGTTTACAGGGTTAGATTTAGCGGAGGACCCTCAGGACTTTCTGGACCAGATAAAGAAAATCTTTAGAGTCATGCACGTAACCCTAGCAGAATCAATGGAATTAGCAGTATTTCGGTTGAGGGATATTGCTGTTTTGTGGTACGAAAGTTGGGAGATATCTCGGGGAAGAGATGCAGCCCCTCCTACTTGGTCCAGCTTCTTAGAGGCCTTCCTGGACCACTACTTACCCCTGGAGGTCAGACAGGCCCGGATGGACCAGTTCCTACACTTAGAGAAGGGGGCCAGGAGCGTCCGTGAGTATTCTTTACAGTTCGACTCCTTAGCCCGCTATGCTCCAGCATTTGTGGACACCATGTCGTCCAGAGTCCATCGCTTTATTATGGGCCTAAATTCAGAATACATAGAGATGTGCATGACGGCCACTTTGAGAGAGGACATGGACATAGCCAGGGTACAGGCCTTCGCACAGACTATTGAGGGCCTGAGACAGCGGCAACGGGGCGACAGGTAGGCGACTTCAGAGCAGCGCCGTAGAAACAGACCCGCTGAGATTCAGGGGGAAATTCCTAGGGGGCTGAGACCACGATTTTCAAATAGGCCGCCCAGATCTTTACCTCCGGTACAATAGCAAAGAGGCAGATTTGTTCGTCGGAGTCAGTCAGAGTCCGGTAGCAGTTCACGAACAATAGCATCACCTCAGTAGCGGAGGGCATAACAGAATAGATTTGCACCTACCCCTTGTCCTATATGCCACCGACCCCATTCTGGAGCCTGCAGGCAAGGCTTCTCAGGGTGTTATAATTGCGGACAGGAAGGACATTTAATGAGATATTGTCCGGCCAGAGGACAGGGTAGCAGGGATAGTCTGGATAGAACATCAGCGGGGCCACGAGCTCCAGCAGCCGCAGTAGGGCGCAGACCCTCAGGTTCAGCAAATAGGGGCCGAGGTAGATCAGGAGCCTCTAGCTCAGGTGCAGGCCCCAGCCGTACTTATGCATTACCGGGGAGGCAGGATTCAAAGGCATCTCCCGACGTGGTCACAGGTATATTGATTATCTACTCATACCCTGTTTATGTATTGATTGATCAAGGGTCTACCTTGTCATATATTACACCATTTGTGGCCCGAAAGTTTGGTATCGAACCAGAATTGCTTCAGCAGCCCTTTTCAGTGCTTACACCGGTCGGTGACTTGATTACAGCTAAAAGAGTTTACCGGGGATATATGGTAGCGGTTGCTGATCGCCAGACCACAGTAGACTTGATAGAACTTGAGATGGTCGACTTCGATTCCATTATGGGTATGGATTGGTTAGTGCCATGCTATGCCAACTTAGAATGCTGGACCAAGACTGTTATACCCCGTAGGATTCCCGGCACCTAGATGACCTATTCGCACGTTGGTTAAGCATGTTTGAAGGCCATACGTGCTAGGGAAAGGCCCAGAAAAAGACCGGACGAGCAACCTGTCGAACCATCACGGGAGGAGCCGAGGCAGAGCCCCTCCGCGACGGCAGCGTGTCACGGAGGTGAAGCCTCCGCGTTGGCTCCGTGACACGTTGGCCTTGTCCAGGCTCAAGTATATAAAGCGCCACTTCGGTTTATTTTGGAATTAAATCATAAAATTTCCAGAAAACAGAGAGGAAAACCAGAGGAAGGAAAAAAAACGAAGAGGGTAATATAATTTCGTCCGATTACACTGCCAAACGCAGTCCAAACCTAAATTAACCTCAGATACCGAGGTATTTAGCAGCAGAGAGCATTTCTACGGATTTAGTTTCGTGAAATACGGCCGACGAATCGTCGAACTACCGAGCTAAGGTAAGTAGAATTGCTCCAAACTAGTGTCTATATGTTCCTAGCTGCGAAGTGAGTATTTCTCCCTTCTGGACTTCTGGAAAATAGCGAGTTTTTGACCGTCTTTCGATAAGCCTAAGTTTAGGATATAATTATATTGAAAGTGACGTTGTTCTTTGGAATAAAGCTATATTTAGTATTAATTGACATATTTATGAATGCAGTTGGGAGAAATAGTTGAAGTATTAGCCGAGCCTAGTCCGACAGACGAAATATTCAAGGATAAGGTATGTAAAGCTAGTTCCTTCGGCAAGTTAGTAGCTTTAGCCTTGTATAGTGCAATAAACTCCGTAGTAGAATTCTCAGAAGTTGAATGTTAAGTATTGTGCAAAGTTCAGTAAACCTAGTTTGCGTTGTTATATCATATTCAGTCTGGAAGTTAGAAAAGCATGTGCCCAAGGGCAGGTTAGTAGTTCAGATTCAGTATAGCCTATTATGTGAATAGCAAACATGTTGTAGAATAAAAAGGAACAGATTTGCATAATAACAGTCAGTAAAGGAAGATCTGATAGACAGATAGTTTTACGGCTATAGACTAGCCATTCAGACAGATGGAATATTGGCTACAGGCTAGCCAATAGTTAAAGAAAGATTTCAGAATCAGTATAATCAGTAAAGAATCAGTTCAGTATAGAAATAGATCAGAATAAGAAGTTAGATTCCAGATAGTCTTTTCAGTTATACATGCTTGCTATTTCTATGTGCTATTTGTTTGTTGAGACCTGTTGTGGCATGTGGGCACCCTTTTAGCATCCCCACCGCCCCTGGGTTATAGTTGTGTCGATACCAGATTCAGATACCGCCACCAGCTGGGCGATGCCGTCCGCCTAGAGGACGATAATGGCCGACCATCATGATAATACGGTCCAGACCACCCTGCTTGCAGGGGTAGTTCAGTTTACTCTGCGCAGAGCTAGTCCACCCTGTTTACAGGGGCAGAACACTCTGTGTGCACTTGTGGCCGTGGGCAGTTTCAGATACAGATTTTTTACAAAATCACCCTGTTGCGTGCTTGCACCCAGGGGCAGTTTTTATTACACACCCCGCGTGCATCTGCGCCCAGAGGTGGGAGTCTTCGGACTCAGACACAATTTACTGTCAGAGGCCAAGGCCTGAGCTACATACCCAAGGGGACCGGTAGGAGGAGCTCACAGTTATCAGATGAGTGGAGTGACTTATTTTTGGTTGGTTTAGACCCGGGTAGGGGTAAATAGATTGTGTGTTGGTTGGCACCTTCCGGCTTATGGGGGTCGGTCAGGTATTGTATGTATTATTATGTATACCTCTATGTGCTATTAGATACTGATAGACAGTGGGACGACACGGCATCAGGTACGTTCACTTTAGTTATAGAATAAATAAACTCTCCCCAGTTTTTCTCAGCCAGTTAGACTCAGCCACCTTCCGCTCATATGTCATGTTACTGTTGTTATTCATTTTAGTTGTGTATTTTAGTTGCTTTACATGCTCAGTACCTGTGGTACTGACGCCCAGTGGGGCGCTGCATTACTAGTCTGCAGGTACTCATAGACGAGGAGGCGATCCCTCGTGATTCCAGTCAGCTATTGAGTATTCAGCTCCTGTCATCCGGAGACTGAATTCCAGAGGTGTATTTCATTTTCTTTTGTTGTACAGTACGGGTAGGTCGGGGCCCTGTCCCGATCATTTCTATTGTTATTCCTAGAGGCTTGCAGTCTGTATATATTCCCTGTGGTCAGTCGAGCCGGTCGTGTGAGGCCATGCAGCTTGTTATAGTTATTTGTTATTTCTGTTCCTGTTGGCCGTGTGTGGCCATAACCAGTCAGTAGTGGTGACCTTGCCGGTCACATAATTATTTAGCATGTTATTGTTGAGTTATAGAGAACTAGACAGCATGGTGGCCTTGTCGGCCTGCATAGGTTCCCCTATAGTTGTATGTTTCTAGTTAGCTGTTTTCCAGGTGCAGGTGGCTATAGGCCTGTTGGACGGAGGCTGTGCTTACAACCGTTATATAGCCCTTTGGTTCCAGGAATTCGAGTTAGAGCCAGCCAGGCACCAGATGTGCTTCAGCTCACCAGATAGCAGTCTAGGTCCTACTAGGGCACCAGGTGCCAGTCATACCCCCCAGGGCGGGGCGTGACAAACTTGGTATCAGAGCCGGTCGTGTCCCAGGGAGTCTGCAAGCCGTGCTGAGTAGAGTCTTGTCTATGGATGTGTTGTGCACCACATACCATAGGCAGGAGGCTGCGAGGCATAATAGGACAGTTACCCTTCTTTCCATACTCAGTCGTGCCTAGCACAGTACAGTATAGGGTTGGTTCTTTTGAAACTTACCACCCTCTTTGTTTATAGATACTATGGCAGACCAGTGGCACCCAGCTATAGGCAGGAGATTGGATACAGCAGCGGGCGAAGGCACCAGTAGGATGCCTCATTTACAGGCAGATTTAGCCCGGTCTGAGAGCGATACAGAGGTGTCATCTTGACCCACCCAGCAATCTCCGCCTCGCCAGACACCACTTGAGGCAGCACCGCCTCCCACAGCTCCTGCACCCACTTTATCTGATCAGGAGCTACGTAGTGCGGTGGTTATGTTGACCCAGATGCTGGCTACTCAGCATCAGCCAGTACCACCTGCAGCTGCAGAATCTCTAGGTGGGCCTGGTAGTTCCAGGGTCAGAGAATTCTTGGCGTTGGGACCCCCTCAGTTTACAGGGTCGGATTCATCGGAGGACCCTCAGGACTTTTTGGACCAGATGCAAAGGATCTTTAGAGTCATGCACGTAACCCCAGCAGAATCAGTTGAGTTAGCCGTGTTCCAGTTAAGGGATATTGCTGTTTTGTGGTACGAGAGTTGGGAGAGATTGTCCATCCAGGGGACAGGGTAGCCGGGATGATTTGTATAGAGCATCAGCAGGGCCACGAGTTCCAGCAGCCTCAGTAGGGCGCAGACCCTCAGGTTCAGTAAATAGGGGCTGAGGTAGATCAGGAGCCTCTGGCTCAGGTGCAGGCCCCAGCCGTACCTATGCATTACCAGGGAGGCAGGATTCAGAGGCATCTCTCAACGTAGTCACAGGTACATTGATTATCTGCTCATACCATGTTTATGTATTGATTGAGCCAGGATCCACCCTATTGTATGTTACCCCGTTTGTGGCACGTAAGTTCAATATTGCACCAAAATTATTACAACAGCCTTTTTCGGTATCCACACCCGTCGGTGAATCGATCGTGCCTAGAAGAATTTACCGGGGGTGTACAGTAGAGGTTGCTGATCGTCAAACCATAGTAGATCTGGTCGAGCTAGAAATGATAGACTTCGATGCCATAATGGGTATGGATTGGCTAGTGCCGTGCTTTGCCAATGTTGAATGTTGGACCAAGACGGTCCGATTCCACTTTCCAGGAGAAGTAGTGCGGGAGTGGAAGGGCAGCACCGCTACGCCAAAAGGTAGGTTTATTTCCTACCTTCAGGCGAGGAAATTGATATCTAAGGGGTGTATTTACCACCTGGTCAGAGTTCAGGATATCCGAGCAGAATCTCCGACACTCCAGTCTGTTCCGGTGGTGAACGAGTTTCCTGATGTGTTTCCGAATGAGCTACCTGGTATTCCCCCAGAAAGGGAAATAGATTTTGCTATTGATTTATTACCAGGCACCCAGCCGATATCGATTCCTCCTTATCGCATGGCTCCTGTAGAACTCATAGAATTGAAGGAGCAGCTGAAGGACTTATTGGATAAAGGTTTTATTAGGCCGAGTACTTCACCATGGGGTGCGCCAGTTCTATTTGTGAGAAAGAAAGATGGCTCACTCCGGATGTGCATAGATTATCGGAAATTAAACAAGGTTACAGTGAAGAACAAGTACCCGCTTCACAGGATTGATGATTTATTTGATCAGTTACAGGGAGCCAGATACTTTTCTAAGATTGACTTGCGGTCCGGATATCACCAGGTTCGAGTTCGTGAGAGAGATATTCCCAAAACGGCGTTCAGGACCCGATATGGACACTTTGAATTTCTAGTTATGTCCTTTGGGTTAACGAATGCCCCACCAGTATTCATGGACCTGATGAACAGTATTTTCAGACCTTTCCTGGACTTGTTCGTAATAGTGTTTATTGATGATATTCTGGTGTATTCTCACTCTGAAGCAGATCACCGGACTCATTTGCGGACAGTGCTCCAGATCCTCAGGGACCGCCAATTTTATGCTAAATTCTCTAAGTGTGAGTTCTGGCTTAATTCAGTAGCCTTTTTGGGGCATATTGTGTCGGATGCTGGTATACAGGTTGACACGCAGAAGATAGAAGCAGTCAAATCATGGCCCAGGCCTACCACTCCGACCGAGGTCTGCAGTTTTCTGGGATTAGCGGGATATTACAGGAGGTTTGTTGAGGGATTCTCTACCATAGCAGCACCTCTGACTAAACTGACGTAGAAAGCAGCAAAGTTTCAGTGGACAGAGGCATGCGAGCAGAGTTTCCAGGAGTTGAAAGATAGATTGACCTCCGCCCTAGTGTTAGCCTTGCCGGAAGGTACAGAAGGTTATTCAGTATATTGCGATGCATCAGGCGTTGGGTTGGGTTGTGTGTTGATGCAGCATGGTAAGGTGATTGCATATGCCTCCAGACAGTTGAGGAAACACTAGAGGAATTATCCTACCCACGACCTGGAGTTAGCCGCAGTGATCGACGCCTTGAAAATGTGGAGACACTACCTGTATGGCATCCATGTTGATATTTTTACAGATCACAAGAGCCTATAGTATATCTTCACTCAGAGGGAGCTGAATCTGCGGCAACGTCGCTGGTAGGAGTTGTTAAAAGATTATGATGTGAACATTCTGTACCACCCGGGAAAAGCTAATGTTGTAGCAGACGCTCTCAGTCGAAAGTCCATGGGGAGCTTTGCTTATTTGCAGCCCGAGCAGCGGGAATTGGTCAAGGAGATACATCAGTTAGCTAGCCTAGCCGTTCGTGTAGCAAAAACAGAGGACGGTAGAGCGGTGATTCAAAACACTGCCATGTCATCGTTGGTTGTGGAAGTGAAAGAACGGCAATTTGAGGATCCTGACCTAGTTCAGCTTAAAGATTACATTCCTCTAGGGAAGGCGCCAGGGTTCCGGGTAACAGAGGATGGAGTGCTGCGTTGTAAAGATCGTTTATGTGTTCCCAATGTTTCAGACCTCCGCCAGCGGATTATGAACAAGGTACATTACGCCCGTTATTCCCTTCACCACGGTGCGACCAAAATGTACCATGACATCAAAGAGAACTACTGGTGGCCAGGTATGAAAAGGGAAGTTGCTGAATTTTTAGCCCAGTGTCCTAACTACCAACTGGTGAAAGCAGAACATCAGAAACCAGGCGGGTTAACTCAGGAAATAGTTGTTCCTCTCTGGAAATGGGAAGCAGTGAATATGGATTTTGTGGCAGGATTACACCGTACCAGACACAGACATGACTCTATATGGGTAATAGTTGACAGATTGACTAAATCAACTCATATCCTGCCAGTAAGAACTACTTTCTCAACTGAAGATTATGCGGAGTTGTATATCCGAGAGATAGTCAGATTGCACGGAGTGCCAGTATCCATTATTTCAGACAGAGGAGCGCAGTTCACGGCTAGGTTTTGGCAATCATTCCAGAAGGGACTGGGGACGCAGATTAATCTAAGAACAACTTTCCACCCTCAGATAGACGGACAGGCTGAGCGCACTATTCAGATGCTCGAGGATATGCTGCGAGCGTGTGTGCTAGACTTTGGTGGTAGCTGGGACGAGCATTTGCCACTGATAGAATTTGCTTATAATAATAGCTATCACTCGGCTATTCAGATGGCACCTTTTGAGGCTTTATACGGGCGAAAGTGCAGATCGCCGGTTGGCTAGTTCGAAATAGGGGAATCAGCAATAATTGGGCCAGACATTGTTCAGCAGTCAGAAGAGAAAGTCAAGCTTATCAGAGAACGCCTATTGACTGCACAGAGTCGCCAGAAATCATATGCAGATGTACGGCGCAGAGACCTCTAGTTCAATGTGAATGACTGGGTATTTCTGAAAGTGTCTCCGATGAAAGGGGTGATGAGATTTGGTAAGAAGGGTAAACTCAGTCCGAGATTTGTTGGGCCTTATCAGGTTCGTCAGAGGATAGGCCGAGTAGCATACGAGTTGAACTTGCCCCTAGAGCTAGAATCCGTTCATCCCGTCTTTCATGTGTCCATGCTGAGGAAATGCATAGGAGACCCATCCAGAGAAGTCCCAGTCCAGGATATCCAGGTTACCGAAGAGCTGGCCTATGAAGAGGTTCGCCATCCTAGACAGGCAGGTTCGCAGATTGAGAACTAAGGATATTGCATCTGTCAAGGTATTGTGGTGTAACAGGAACCGAGAGGAGATGACGTGGGAAGCTGAAGAAGATATGAAAGCTAGATATCCTCACCTATTCCAGGCCTAGTCAGGCAACAGGTATGTCCGTATTATTACTTATGTAGTACCATATGGTTCTATATGTATAAGTGAGAAAGACTGATGTTTAGCTGCCCAGTGAATCCTAAAGCATTGCGTACAGTACCTGTGTTGGACTTTTCTGCATTTCAGGTTTTTGCTATAGTCCATAATACAGTGGAGACTCTGCCGAAATTTTTCAAGATAGTAAGTTGAGAAGTCCCCTAAATAGGAGTTCACATTCGAGGACGAATGTTCTTAAGGGGGGGAGAATGTTATACCCCGTAGGATTCCCGGCACCTAGATGACCTATTCGCATGTTGGTTAAGCATGTTTGAAGGCCATACGTGCTAGGGAAAGGCCCGGGAAAAGACCAGACGAGCAACCTGTCGAACAATCGCGGGAGGAGTCGAGGTAGAGCCCCTCGGCGATGGCAGCGTGTCATAGAGGTGAAGCCTCCGCGTTGGCTCCGTGACACGTTGGCCTTGTCCAGGCTCAAGTATATAAAGCCCAACTTCGGTTTATTTTGGAATTAAATCATAAAATTTCCAGAAAACAGAGAGGAAAACCAGAGGAAGGAAAAAAAACGAAGAGGGTAATATAATTTCGTCCGATTACGCTGCCAAACGCAGTCCAAACCTAAATTAACCTCAGATACCGAGGTATTTAGCAGTAGAGAGCATTTCTACGGATTTAGTTTCATGAAATACGGCCGACGAATCGTCGAGCTACCGAGCTAAGGTAAGTAGAATTCCTCCAAACTAGTGTCTATATGTTCCTAGCTGCGAAGTGAGTATTTCTCCCTTCTGGACTTCTGGAAAATAGCGAGTTTTTGACCGTCTTTCGATAAGCCTAAGCTTAGGATATAATTATATTGAAAGTGACGTTGTTCTTTGGAATAAAGCTATATTTAGTATTAATTGACATATTTATGAATGCAGTTGGGAGAAATAGTTGAAGTATTAGCCGAGCCTAGTCCGACAGACGAAAAATTCAAGGATAAGGTATGTAAAGCTAGTTCCTTCGGCAAGTTAGTAGCTTTAGCCTTGTATAGTGCAATAAACTCCGTAGTAGAATTCTCAGAAGTTGAATGTTAAGTATTGTGCAAAGTTCAGTAAACCTAGTTTGCGTTGTTATATCGTATTCAGTCTGGAAGTTAGAAAAGCATGTGCCCAAGGGCAGGTTAGTAGTTCAGATTCAGTATAGCCTATTATGTGAATAGCAAACATGTTGTAGAATAAAAAGGAACAGATTTGCATAATAACAGTCAGTAAAGGAAGATCTGATAGACAGATAGTTTTACGGCTATAGACTAGCCATTCAGACAGATGGAATATTGGCTACAGGCTAGCCAATAGTTAAAGAAAGATTTCAGAATCATTATAATCAGTAAAGAATCAGTTCAGTATAGAAATAGATCAGAATAAGAAGTTAGATTCCAGATAGTCTTTTCAGTTATACATGCTTGCTATTTCTATGTGCTATTTGTTTGTTGAGACCTGTTGTGGCATGTGGGCACCCTTTTAGCATCCCCACCGCCCCTGGGTTATAGCTGTGTCGATACCCGATTCAGATACCGCCACCAGCTGGGCGATGTCGTCCGCCTAGAGGACGATGATGGCCGACCACCATGATAATACGGTCCAGACCACCCTGCTTGCTGGGGTAGTTCAGTTTACTCTACGCAGAGCCAGTCCACCCTGTTTACAGGGGCAGAACACTCTGTGTGCGCTTGTGGCCAGGGGCAGTTTCAGATACAGATTTTTTATAAAATCACCCTGTTGCGTGCTTGCACCCAGGGGCAGTTTTTATTACACACCCCGCGTGCACCTGCGCCCAGAGGTAGGAGTCTTCGGACTCAGACACAGTTTACTGTCAAAGGCCAAGGCCTGAGCTACGTACCCAAGGGGACCGGTAGGAGGAGCTCACAGTTATCAGATGAGTGGAGTGACTTATTTTTGGTTGGTTTAGACCCGGGTAGGGGTAAATAGATTGTATGTTGGTTGGCACCTTCCGGCTTATGGGGGTCGGTCAGGTATTGTATGTATTATTATGTATACCTCTATGTGCTATTAGATACTAATAGACAGTGGGACGACACGGCATCAGGTACGTTCACTTTAGTTATAGAATAAATAAACTCTCCCCAGTTATTCTCAGCCAGTTAGACTCAGCCACCTTCTGCTCATATGTCATGTTACTGTTGTTATTCATTTTAGTTGTGTATTTCAGTTGCTTTACATGCTCAGTACCTATGGTACTAACGCCCAGTGGGGCGCTGCATTACTTTCCTGCAGGTACTCATAGACGAGGAGGTGATCCCTCGTGATTCCAGTCAGCTATTGAGTATTCAGCTCCTGTCATCTGGAGACTGAATTCCAAAGGTGTATTTTGTTTTCTTTTGTTGTACAGTACGGGTAGGTCGGGGCCCTGTCCCGATCATTTCTATTGTTATTCCTAGAGGCTTGCAGTCTGTATATATTCCCTGTGGTCAGTCGAGCTGGTCGTGTGAGGCCGTGCAGCTTGTTATAGTTATTTGTTATTTCTGTTCCTGTTGGCCGTGTGTGGCCATATCTAGTCAGTAGTGGTGACCTTGCCGGTCACGTAATTATTTAGCATGTAATTGTTGAGTTACAGAGAACTAGACAGCATGGTGGCCTTGTCGGCCCGCATAGGTTCCCCTGTAGTAGTATGTTTCTGGTTAGCTGTTTTCCAGGTGCAGGTGGCTATAGGCCTATTGGCCGGAGGCTGTGTTTACAGCCGTTATATAGCCCTTTGGTTCCAGGAATTCGAGTTAGAGCCAGCCAGGCACCAGATGTGCTTCGGCTCACCAGATAGTAGTCTAGGTCCTACTAGGGCACCAGGTGCCAGTCATACCCCCCAGGGCGGGGCGTGACAAAGATGGTCCGATTTCACTTTCCAGGGGAATCAGTGGGAGAATGTAAAGGGAGCACAACTACGCCAAAAGGTAGGTTTATTTCCTACCTTCAGGCGAGAAAATTAATAGCAAAGGGATGTATTTACCACCTAGTTAGAGTCAAGGACGTTCAGGTGGGACCTCCGACTCTTCAGTCTGTTCTAGTAGTCAATGAGTTCCCTGACGTATTTCCGGATGAGTTGCCTAGTATCCCTCCCGAAAGGGAGATAGATTTTGCAATTGACTTGTTGTCAGGGACTCAACCTATATCCATTCCCCCATATCGCATGGCACCAACTGAGCTTAGAGAGTTGAAAGTGCAGTTAAAGATTTGCTCGACAAAGGCTTTATCAGGTCTAGTACTTCCCCGTGGGGTGCGCCAGTTCTGTTTGTAAGAAAGAAAGATGGCTCACTCCGAATGTGTATAGATTACCGACAGTTGAATAAGGTAACGGTTAAAAACAAATACCCACTCCCTAGAATAGATAATTTGTTTGACCAGTTGCAGGGGGCCAGATGTTTCTCTAAGATAGATCTGAGGTCCAAATACCACCAGGTCCGAGTTCGTGAGAGGGACATTCCAAAGACTGCTTCAGGACTAGATATGGTCACTTTTAATTTCTAGTCATGTCTTTTGGGCTGACGAATGCTCCCGCAGTGTTTATGGACCTGATGAACAGTATATTCAGACCATATTTGGATCTGTTCATGATAGTATTTATCGATGATATTCTGGTATATTCTCGTTCAGAGACAGATCACCAGAACCATTTACGAACAGTACTCCAGATCCTTAGAGACCGTCAGTTGTACGCCAAGTTCTCTAAGTGTGAGTTCTGGCTGAACTCAGTTGCCTTTTTGGGGCATATCGTGTCAGATGCTGGTATACAGGTGGACACATAGAAAATAGAGGCAGTCAAGACATGGCCCAAACCTACCACTCCGATGAGGTTCGCAGTTTCCTGGGTTTAGTATGGGTATTACCGGAGATCTATTGAGGGATTCTCCACTATAGCAGCACTTCTGACCAAGCTGACACAGAAAGCAGCGAAATTTTAGTGGACGGAGGCGTGTGAGCAGAGTTTTCAAGAATTGAAAGACAGATTGACCTCCGCCGCAGTACTAGCACTGCCAGAGGGAACGGAGGGGTATGCGGTGTATTGCGATGCTTCAGGCATTGGACTGGGTTGTGTGCTGATGCAACATGGAAATGTAATTGCTTATGCTTCCAGACAGCTGAGGAAGCACGAAAAGAACTATCTGACCCATGACCTGGACTAGCCGCAGTGATCCACGCTTTGAAAATCTGGAGGCATTATCTATATGGCGTTCATGTAGACAATTTTACAGATCATAAAAGCTTGCAGTACATTTTCACACAGAGGGAGTTAAATCTGCGGCAGCGTTTGGTTAGAATTGCTGAAAGATAATGACGTGGACATTCTATATCATTCGGGAAAAGCCAATGTAGTAGCAGATGCCCTCAGCTGTAAGTCAATGGGGAGTTTAGCATATTTGCGACCCGAGAAGCGGGAGTTAGCCAAGGAAATTCATCAGCTAGCTGGTTTAGCCGTTCGAGTAGTAGAAACAGAAAATAACAGAGCGGTGATTCAGAACTCTACTGTGTCATCGTTAGTTACAGAGGTAAAAAAACGGCAGTACGAGGACCCTGACTTAGTCCAGCTCAGAGATAGAGTTCAGAAAGGTAAGGAGCCAGATTTCCAAGTGACTGAGGATGAAGTGCTACGTTGTAAGGGCCGCCTATGTGTCCCGAATGTTTCAGAGCTTCACCAGCAAATTATGCATGAGGTACATTGCGCTCGCTATTTCCTTCATCCAGGAGCAACGAAAATGTACCACGACATCAAAGACATCTACTGGTGGCCAGGTATGAAAGCTAAAATAGATGAATTTGTATCTAGATGTCCTAACTGCCAGCAGGTGAAAGCAGAACACCAGAAATCGGGCGGTCTGACATAGGATATAGCTGTGCCTTTATGGAAATGGGAAGCGATAAATATGGATTTTATAACAGGATTACCCCGTACTAGACATAGACACGATTCTATTTGGGTGATAGTTGACAGGCTAACAAAATCAGCCCATTTCCTGCCAGTATGAACTACATTCTCCGCTGAGGACTATGCTAAACTGTATATTAGAGAGATAGTCAGATTGCACGGTGTTCCGGTGTCTATTATCTTAGATAGAGGAGCACAATTTATAGCGAGATTCTGGCAGTCGTTCCAGAGAGGCCTGGGGACACATATTAACTTAAGTACAACCTTTCATCCTCAGACAAACGGGCAAGCAGAACGAACTATCCAGACGCTCGAAGATATGCTACGGGCGTGTGTACTAGATTTTAGGGGTAGCTGGGATGAGCATCTACCGTTGATTGAATTTGCCTATAATAACAATTGTCATTCAGCAATCCAGATGGCGCCCTTTGAAGCATTATATGGGAGAAAATGCAGATCGCCGGTTGGCTGGTTTGAAGTGGGAGAATCAGCGTTGATTGGGCCAGACATCATTCAATAGTCAGAGGAGAAGGTAAAGCTTATCAGAGAACGCCTACTGACTGCTCAGAGCCGCCAGAAGTCTTATGCAGATGTGCGGCGCAGAAATCTAGAATTTGCAGTAGGTGACTGGGTATTTGTGAAAGTGTCTTCGATGAAAGGGGTGATGAGATTTGGAAAGAAAGGCAAGCTTAGCTAGAAGTTCATTGGGCCATATCAGATTCGGCGGAGAATAGGCCGAGTTGCATACGAATTGAACTTGCCTCCAGAGTTAGCGTCTGTTCACCCAGTATTCCATGTATCCACATTGAGGAAGTTCGTAGGAGACCCTTCCACGGTTGTTCCAGTTCAGGATGTCCAGGTCACAGAAGAGTTAGCATATAAAGAGGTTCCAGTAGCTATACTAGAAAGACAGATCCGTAGACTGAGCACGAAAGAGGTTGCTTCAGTCACAGTATTGTGGCATAACAGGAACCGAGAGGAGATGACTTGGGAGACGGAGGAAGATATGCAGACCAGATACCCTCATTTATTTCAAGCCTAGTCAGGCGACAGGTATGTTAGTATCATTATCTTGTGCGGTGTCGTATGGTATATATAAATGAGAAGGTCTATTTTAATCTGTCATTTAAATACTATAGTATTATGTGGAGTACTTGTATGGAACTTTTCTGTTTTTCAGGTTTGGGGATAGTCCATATTACAGGGAAACCTCTGCCGAAATTTTTCTAGAAACAAGTTGAGTAAGTTGAAAAGTCCTCCTAATAGAAGTTTACATTCGAGGACGATTGTTTTTAAGGGGGAAGAATGTTATACCCCGTAAAACTCCCAACACATAGATGACCTATCCGCGTGTTGGTTAAGAGTATTTGAAAGCCATACATGCTAGAAAAAGGCCCGGGAAAAGACCGGATGAGAAACCTGTCGAACCATCGCGGAAGGAGCCGGGGCAGAGCCCCTCCACGATGGCAACGTGTCACGGAGGTGGAGCCTCCGCATTGGCTCTGTGACACGTTGGCCCTATCCAGGCCCAACTATATAAGCCCTCCACTTCAGTTTTAAATGTTATATTTCATATAATTTCCAGAGAAATCGAGAAAAACAGAGAGGGTGCGAAAGTACTACTTAATTATCGTCCGATTACGCCGTCAAACGCGGTCCAAACTCAAATTAACTCCAGATACCGAGGTATTTAGCAGCAAGGAGCATTCCTACGGATTTTGTTTCGCGAAATCCGACCGACGAATCGTCGTGCTACCTAACTAAGGTAAGTGGAATTGCTCCAAATTAGTGTCAATATACTCCTAGCCTTAAAGTGAATATTTCTCCCTTCTGGACTTTCGAGAAATAACGAGTTTTTGACCGTCTTTCGATATGTCAAAGTTCAATCTATAAATATATCGAAAGTAATGTTTTCTTTCAGAATATTGGTGTATTTAGTTCTAATTGACATGTATATGAATGTAGTTGGGAGAAACAGCAGAAGTACCGATGGGAATCACATCGGTCAGTCGGGTACTCAGCAACCAAGTATGTAAAGCTATTATTTTGGCAAGTCAGGAAGTACAATCTAGAAAATAAATAGAATAAAGGGTATTCGCAGATACCCAGCGTACAGAAACGATTTTAGTACGATTTCCAGCAAGCATGCTAGTATATCACTACGTATTATGCGATAATCAGAATAACGGATAGTCGATAATTTTAGATAATAATGTGGTATCAGATAATAGCTCAGCATGTTTTTACGTAATATCCAAAATGGAAGTTGTAAAAGCAGTATAATGAGTTAGCAAGATTACAGATAGTATGTATTACATTTGTTGAGACTGTATCCGATAATAGATGGCACCTCTTATGTTATTGAGCTATATCCAGTTATAGATGGCATGTTCTATGTTATCGAGTTATATCCAGATATAATCAGATCAGTAATCAGATATAGAAATAGCTCCAGATACAGATGTAGCTCCAAAAACAGATATGGCTCTAGAAACTGATATAGCTTCAGATCACGGATGGCAATAATCAGATAAAGGCCAGGTAGCAGTTAGCCCAACAATCAGAAACAGTGTAAAGCAGAATATAGCATCAGTTGTTTAATACAGACTGGCCTTGAAATAAAAGAAGAGAATATGATTAGTATTTTTTTCCTTTGAGCACGCTTGTTGTGTATGTGTTTTGCATGTTGAGACTTGTTGTGGCATGTGGGCAACCTTTAGCATCCCCACTACCCTTGGGTTATAACTGTGTTGATACCAGATTCAGATACCGCCACTAGCTGGACGATGCCGTCCGCCTAGAGGACGATGATGGCCGACCACCATGATAATACGACCTAGATTACCCTGCTTGCAGGGGCAGTTCAGTTCGCTCTGCGCAGAGCCAGATTACCCTGCTTACAGGGGTAGATTATTCTGTGTGCACTTGTGGCCAGGGGCAGTTTCAGATATAGATTTTTATAAAATTACCCTGTTGCGTGCTTGCACCCAGGGGCAGTTTCAATCACAGATACAGCAGCAGATTACCCCGTGTGCACTTGCGCCCAGAGGCAGGAGTCTTCGGACTCAGACACAGTTTATTATCAGAGGCAAAGGCCTGAGCTACGTACCCAAGGGGGCTGGTAGGAGGAGCTCACAGTTATCAAATTAGTGGAGTTACTTGTTTTTGGTTGGTTTAGACCTGGGTAGGGGTAAATAGATTGTTCTGTTGGTTGGCACCTTCCGGCTTATGGGGGTCGGTCAGGTATTGTTGTATTTATATGTATATCTATATGTGCTATTGGATACTGATAGATAGTAGGATGACACGTCGTCAGGTACGCTCAGTTTAGTTACAGAATAAGTAAACTCTCCCCAGTTATCCTTAGCCAAATAGACTCAGCTACTTCCTGCTTATATGTCATGTTATTGTTATTACCAATTTCAGTTGTATATTTTAGTTTGCTTTACATGCTGAGTACCTATGGTACTGACACCCGTGGGGGCGCTGCATTGCTTGCCTGCAGGTACACATAGATGAGGAGTCGATCCCTTGTGATCCAGTCAGTAGAGTTATCAGCTCCTATCCTCCGGAGCTAGATAGTCGGAGGTTGCTCCTATTTCCTTTTTGATTACAGTTTTGGGTAGGTCGAGGCCCTGTCCCGGCCATTCTATTATTACTTCCTAGAGGCTTGCAGTCTGATGTTTCCCTGTGGTAGTGGAGCCGATCATGTGGGGCCGTGCATGTATATATGTGTTTGGTTGATTATGTTGGCCGTGTGGGTCCATAGTCTGATAGTAGTGGTGACCTTGCCGGTCACGTAGTTATTCAGTGTTCTTTTGTTAAGTTACAAATAACTAGACAGCATGGTGGCTTTGTCGACCCATATAGTTTTCCCTACATGTGTATGTTTCTAGCTAGCTGAAGTTTTATACAGGTGGCTACAGACCCAGTCGGCTGGAGGCTGTATTTATAGCCGTTATATAGACGATTCATTTTCTTGAAATAGAGCCACAGTCAGCCAAAGCACCAGATGTGCTCAGGCTGGACCGTTTAGCAGCCCAGAGTCTAGCAGGCACTGTGTGCCCATCATACCCCCCAAGGTGGGGTGTGACAAAGTTATAAGCATCCCTACACAAGCCAGCAAATATGAGTCTAGACCCGACTCCTAAGATATCTGACTTCTCACATGATTTCGATCCAGAAAGAAGGTAACAATCTGAAATGTCTTGTATCCTCCTATTTATAAGTACACTGTGCAATGAACACATAAACAAGACTCTACTAGACACGACTCATAGAATCCCTAGGATGAACTGCTCTGATACCAAGTCTGTCACACCCCAAACCTGGGGAGGCGTGACTAGCACTTGGTGCCACCCCTGATATGAGCATACCCGACGCCCAAAATATAAAACAAAGGCCAAAATCAATGAGGTTCAACAACACAACAACTATATAATCAGAATGAGATAATAGACTACAGCGGAAGCTGGCTTACCTGAAAAACCAAGAAAAATAAATACAATATGTCGTCGAGGCCACAAAATGGAGGAACAATTATACAACATGGGCCACCTAGCCTATAACAATGACACTACACCCACAACTAATAACTACGAGCCTCTAAAAATATAATAGAAATCAACTACTCGGGAAAGGGCCCTGAACTACCCATAACTCAACCTCTAGCTACTTTGAAAGAAGTGGAGCACACCGACTCAGCTGGAACTCGACTCAGCAACCAAGAGCCTGATCTAACAGCCCAGCATCACCTGCAGGCATGAATGCAGTGCCCCGACTACGGTGTCAGTATAATAATGTACCGAGCATGAAAGGCAAAAACAACTGGAAGACTAAGATTAGAGATCAACAGATATAACAAATATCGCAGAAGGAGAACTGAACTTAAGTAAACATGTAAAACCTACCTGGCCCCCATAAACCTGGCAAGTACAGGCAAACATACAAACAGAACCTACATGGCCCCCATAAGCCTGGTAAGTCCAAAAAGTAAATAACAATACAACGACACCTAGTTGACCCAGCTCACCTGTCATTGCCTGTAGACCTCTCAATGGCCTCAACTAACACTAGCCGACATCTAACATCCACTGCTATCAAATAACAAATAACAAAAGAAACAACCACAAAATAATTCCAAACAAATCACAAGTAAACACCAGTTAATCAACATCATTAATCAGGCACTACCGGACACTCTCTCGGTTGCGCATAGTTAGCGGAGCTCAATCCATCCGGGAGAATCAATCGCGATCTCAAGAAGGCTTAGACATGTTGGACCACTCTCGAATCATGTCTCAACTCAACACTATGGAGGACATCATTCTCAACCCCATAGGTCATTTCACTCCTTCGGCTCTACCCCTCAACTGGAAACACTTTAGTGTGTTGGGTATCCACAAGCCATAAGGTGCCTCAGGCTCGACCCCCTTGCTGGAAAAACTCTCGTGCATCGGGTATCCAAAAGCCACAAGGCCTCAAACATAACAACCCACAATCAAAAACAATAATAATACATTCTCAAATATCTGACAATCGATTCTCAAACCCCACAACCCAACTATTACAACACAATACTATTCTTTCACGTCTGGCCATCCACTGAAGAACCACTAACCAAGCTAAGGACCACCATCCTAACCATTCTATCCTCAAGATTTCTAAAAAATCCTCCATGCCACTCTAATTACCACTAACATCAAGGGACACGGCCAAATCAGCCCAAGTGTCATCATGGCCATCACGTGCATTTGACGCGGTCGACACGATTGTCGATTCAAAAAATAACAACGGATTGTCGTAGCCATTGACCTTAACCACTATAATCCCTCATTAACTTGACAATATAATCAACTAATCTTATTCACTCAAACACCCCACAATTTTCCACAAGAACCACACGCCTCACACACGACCTCTCGACTCGAGCCTAATAATTTTCCATGACTATAATTCTCTGCAGTCAAGCCCGAGCCACCAACAAAACCAGAACCTTATACACACCATTATTACCATATAAACATAAAAATAGAGTTCAATAATAGCAAAAAATAAGCCATCGAAAAACAGCCAACACACACGTCAACACGGACGACAACGACTATGGATTTCATGCCGACAAAGGAAGGGACAAGCCTAACATACCTTAGCTTCAAGCCTAACCAAACTTGAGCCCTAACAACCATGAACATACTGCCTAATGGAAATCCAAAATTCTTCCAAAACGCAGCCAACACAATTCAACAACAAAACAAGACAAATGAAGCTTACCCGATAAGATTCATAGGAATTCAACGGTGGAAACTCCGAGACAACACCCTATCAGCGTTAAAACACCTATAAACAACCTTAAAAACTAAGGAGAGCAAAAGAAAAAAGTTTTACCAACAACTTCTCGACGAAACAGACACCAACCCTCGGAAAAGACACCAAACCACGGACTACACGCGATTCCTGACATCCCGACATAAAAATCATGTTGAACCATGACTTCTAGCCCCAAAACCCAAAGGAAACCATGGAGAGAACTTGAGAGAGGTTTCATATGAAATATATGCTGGAAAATGAATTTTTGATGACCAACAACCGACCAAAGGGGATTAAATAATCCTCCACCGCCTTAAGACCTTGTGAGGTGCCATCTTGTGCGGTCTCGCGAAAATGCGAATATCTCTCTACTCCGAAGTTGGATTGACAAAAGGTTTGATGAACTGGAAAATAGACTCATAGTTGTTTAATTTGATAGGTATCACACCCCCTAATCCCTTATTGATTGGGAGAAAAGCCTCGAGATATTTGACCTAAATTTCAAGAAATCTCAAGAAGGAAATTTTTGCGATAACTTTTTTTTGAATTTTTTTCCACAACTTGATCGAAGTCCAATCATAAATACAACCATAGAGTGAATCATATAACTCATAAAACTTCCTTTTTAGCCTATTATGTCCTCTTAATCCTACCTCGAAAGCACGATTTGATCGCTCAAATTATCCGGAGTGTTATAGGTATGAGGTAAATCTATGATAATGGCCTAATTATTGCATCTTTCTCATGAATTGGAGTGAATTATGAAATGGGTCTTGTGAAATGAAAATCTATGCTTCTCCATGAATTTGTTGTAAATGCTTAAGGTAGAAGTTAAGTGGATGGGCTTTCGTAAATCTATGTATGTGAAACAATGTATCTATGCTAAAGTGTGATTTGAACCTATGGACCATAAATAACCCTATGATACATGTTGAATGATATAAATTCGGAACTTGAATGTTGTGGAAGGGTAATGCATGATGCAGATCTATAGATGCTTGCTAATGTAAGACGTTTGAAGAAATATTGATTTGGCACCATGACGATATGAATTACGATGAAAAAGCATGAGAATGATATTTCAGACTATTGGGTTTGTTGTTAGTACAAAGTAGCCCTAATCCTTTCAAAATAAATGTTTTATGATGAAAACAGTGAATGTTCATGTTTCTGACTAGCTGTAGTAGCATAGACCAGATGTATAATGCTAGACCAGTACTCCTTATGTTCTAATCAGCCAAGGACTCTTCATAGCCGAGAATATTTCCCTTAGTCAGTCGGGATCCTCCATAACAGGGAGTGACTCCCTAGTTCAGTTGGGATCCTCCATAGTAGAGAGTGACTCCCTAGTTCATTCGAGATCCTCCATAGCAAAGAGTGATTCCCTAGTTCAGTTGGGATCCTCCATAGTAGGGAGTGACTCCCTAGTTCAATTGGGATCCTCCATAGTAGAGAGTGACTCCCTAGCTTAGTCGGGACTCTCCATAGTAGAGAATGACTCCCTTAGTTATGTATCAGCATGTTTCAGTTTCGTATAATTCAGACTTTAGTTTGTAACAGATATGATATAATGAGATGCAGAATCAGTTATCAGCAATTATTCAGTATCGTATGTGATACTAGCCTTAGCTTTGGCTCTTATTAAATGTTCAATACTTGACCCTTATGCATGAGTTCAATGATGTTTTAGGATATGAGATTCATATAAAGGTTTTATATGTGTGTGTCTATGTGTGTGTGTGTGATTCATAAGAGGATTGTTGCATGTTATGTCGATGTACTTTATCATTCTCCTTAATGTATACTTGCATTTTTAGTTGTTTATGTTTTTCCCGCATGCTTAGTACTTCCAAGTACTAACTGCACGCCTTATGTGCTATATCATTTTATGATACAAATTCAGGTATCAAAACCCAGCCCGACGGATAGACACGCTCCTCCCCCCGTCTCAGAGGATTGTGGTGAGTCCTTATCTCTCGAGGACCACGTCTATGTTTTGATTCTGTTGTAGCTCAGTTTTACACTTTGAGAGTTAGCTGGGGACTTGTCCCAGCAACTTTTCAGTTAGTAGAGGCTTTCAAACATCTGTAATCAGATTCAGTCTTGAATATCGTTTTGCTAGATTATGTCTTAAAATGTAAAATCTTGGATTTCAAAGTTAGTTTCCGCTCAGTTATGCTTTGTCAGATGTTTGTATCGTTAAGTGTTATGCTATGATTATGCCATGGGTCGACTTGGAAGCTTTTAGGGTTCCTTGTTCCGTGTTGCAATCCGGTCCTCCGTTTGGGTCGTGACAAGGGATGAGGCGGAGGATCTAGGCAATAAAGGCCAAGATGGGGAAGCTGATGAGGATGATGATGAGTGACCACTTCAGGGAGTTCTCGCCATCTTTGTTTTATATGCATACATTGGGGACAATGTATTGTTTAAGTTGGGGGTGGGATGAGTATTTCTTTTGTGGTGGTCATTTGTTTTGTTGATTAATTTGTGTAGCCCTTTTCGGGCTTTTATTTTTGAGTTGTGAGGATTTGTGAGCCTTTGTCAGGATCATTTTAATAATGTTTGATGTTACCCTTGCCAAGCTGATGTCAGAGTCTTTTGTGGATGGTTGTGGAGCCTTTCTCGAGCTCGAAATGGATGAATAGAAAAAAATTATTTTTGGGTTGTTAGTGCTATTGAGTGGGTCGTTGTTCTTATTGCCAAAAGTTTGTGACCCATGTTTGATTTTTTCCTTTGTAAATAGTAGATAATGAATAAACTCCGAGGGTTTTTTTTATACCACGTTTCTTTTCCAAGGAGCAATTTCTTTTTCTTTTCTTTTTGTTGTCGAACCAGGTGTCATTACCCAATGATAGATTGTGAGGCGAATTTCTTAAGGGAAAATGCCATATTTTTCTTTGATTCTTTTGTGAAACTATTTTTGAGAGGTACCACCAAAATTTTTGTGTGGCGTGAAAACTGAATTCGATAAAAGGGCATTTGAAATGGGAACTATACCAGTTTCTTTTCATACATTGCATATTCTCTGTTTGGCTTGTGAATTCGCATACTCTATTGTATTGAATCAAAATCTTGTGATAATAATGACTTGTGTGAACTCTTTGGGTGTGATTCCTTGTGTGGTATGGTCATTTCAATGAGTCTATGCATCTCTTCTTGTCTAGAACTTTCCCTAAATGTGATTCAAGAAAAAATCCTAGATGTAGCTGCACTTAGAACATGATTTTAGGCTTTCTATTGGTTAGTCACTTCACCCAAATGACCTCTGAAAACGTCTTCCCTTGCTAGTAAATGTTGAGCCTTTAGACTGTTTATTCTTGGAAACCACATTACAAGTCTAATGTATCTTTGTAATTCTTTTCTTTGGCACCCATCCTACCAAATTGCTAGTGATGAATGAATGAAAATAATGGGGATGGAAGCCCAAGACATGGGGAGAGATAAGAAAATCAATGGAAAAGGGTCAAAATGCCTATGTTTGGAGGTTTAAGAGAAGGGGAGAAATGTGATAAGCTTAAATGTGAGGTAGCACCAAGTTGTGATCAAAAGGAATGAAATAATGGGTTGAGAAACCTTGAATCATCAAAAGAGAAAAAGAATAGTGAAATGGTGTTACCTCTTGCTTAGATGATGCCTCATGTGAGAGCCAAAGGAGTTACAAGGAGGGCTCTTGAGAATTAAAAGATGAAAATGATAAAAAAGGAGAAATAAGGTTGAGTGATCTAAAGAGCTTGATGGGAGGTTAAAAGTGTTCACAAAAAGACATTAGGGAGGTTCTAGTCACTAGAGCTAAATATTTGTCCTACCCTTACCCCTAGCCTTCATCAAACTCGCAAGTCATAATTGATTTTGAGTGTAGTTGCTCTACATTAGTGGTGAGTTACACGAAGGGCAAGCCTATGGTTCAAGTTGTGTGCATGGAGAATTCTTTTGTGAGAGTGAGTGTGATTATCTTATTCTATAATCCCTTGTGTGTGCATTATTTTGTGATAAAGAAAGGGGATTCTCTCTTGTAATGAGTGGCGTCACTCTCTTTAAGGACAAGCTTACATTGATGTAAAGATGTGATTGAGGCATGATCAGTGTGAGCTTTAAGGCAAGCTTTGAATGCGAAATGATTATGATTTGAGATGTTATGTGTGTGTGATTAGATAAACCATTCCCTTGTTTTGAAAAATGAAAGCAATTATGAGTCATGCCTATTCATTGTGGTTACCTCTTGAAACTTTCTCACATTTTTGGGGAGTCATCTCTCTTTTTCCTTGAGTTGGTGAGCGTTTTTGGGTTGTCTTAGGCTAATTGGTCCTTGGTGCATAAATTTATATTTGACATGTTTTCCATTTTCTCAAATGAAAAAGAATTGCATTACTTGAGGACAAGCAGTGGTTCAACTTTAGGGGGTTTGATGAGTTGGTAATTTACCAACTCACTAGGCTCTTAAACATGAGTTTTGGTTAATTTTCAAGTCAATTTGGAGGATTTTATGCCTTTTCTCCTTGATCTTTATAGGTACTTAATTTGAATGGAGAAAAGCATGAAATTGAGCAACAAACATGAAAATAGATTTGATGACCGACGCTCCACCGGAGGACACTAGCGAAATGCCGGATTGACTGGAATTGCCTATTTTATGAAGGAAGGATGGAGACTAGTGGATTGCTGATCAGCATTGGCAAACCCCCGGTGCCAACGCTGAAGTGCCAAAGAACTTACTACTATTTGCTGTGTCCAATCGGCGGTCTGTGGATCAGCACCGGCAAACCACCGGTGACAGCGCCGAAGCACCCATAATCTCACTATCCTTCAGCTAGAATTGATCAGCATTTCGTGAACCTGCACCAGCTAACTGCTGGTGAATCGCAAGTGAAGCCTTCCAACAAGGGGTAAAAACGTCAAGCACGAAAAAAGAGGAGCAGATCTATACCCTATTTTTGTACATCTCATAAAAAGGAAATGAAAATTCCATTCTAAGGTATTGATTATTTTATTGCTTTGGCTTGTACAAAAAGTAGAGAGAAGTAGAAAGAGAAAGAGTCGTCTTCTTCATTGAGAAGGTAGAAAACTCCATTGGAGCTTAGACCTTGAATTTCTCTTACTCAAGTTTGTGAATGGATATTGAATTGTTGTTTAATGCAATGTCTCCCTTTACCTACATGAGTAGCTAAATTCTTTGTTAGGGGTGTGTGAATAATTAGGGTTGATTTGGGTTGGGTATTGTGTATTTGATCTTATATTTACTCAATTAGTATGATTTTAGTGTTTCCTATGAATTTTAAGTTGAAAAGTCATAGTTGCAAATGTGGGTTGTATTTCCTACTTTAATTTTGCTTGAAAAAGGAAATTAAGGTATGGGTGAGGAAACACTACTAGGTATTTAGGTGATAATTATGTGGGTTTGGGCTAGACATAGCCAAAACCCATTATTACACATCCATTAAGGATTGAAGCTAGAAATAGTGAATCCATGGCCAAGTTGATGTGGTTGTTGTAAAGAGGAACCTCGGGATTTGAGAAAACCCAAGATATAATACATCTAATTGGTTGAGAAACTTAAGATGTCGCCTAATCTGCAGCTAATCATACTATTGAGTAAAGATAGGAGCAATTAACAATCCACCCCAGCCCCTATCAATATCACACCCCTAGTAGTCTCTCCTTTGGTCTTTTCTATACTTTGCCCTTATTTTAAGTGTGCAAATCTATATTTTATTTTATAAATTGTGATTCCCCCCATTTTCTCTTATTTTCTTGCAACATTAATGCAAATTAGTTCTATTTAATAGATGAAAATTTTGTAATTAGCTAACCTTTTGGGATTCCACCGCGACACCTGTCGGGTTATTTGTTTTGAACAATGACTGTGTATGCTCTTTCGTAAAGAAGAGTGTAGTTTAGATGTTATCACTAGTTAGTGATGTGTGCATGGTGGGTTTATAAACTTTCATGGGTATTGATGAATTCCTCTTGAATTCTAATAGTAAGCATAGATCTATTGTTTTCTCTGAGTTTTAATAGTAAAACTTGATGGTTGCACATTAGTTTTGTTTACTTTTCTTGTCTTTGCTTAAAAAAGAAGGGTGAGAATTGGATGAGAAACCAATAGGGAAGATTTGGGGTGTTGATGTGTGGAGTTGAGCTAGAGATAGACAAAAACCATATTCCCTCTCCATTAAAGGTTCAAGGCTAGAGATAGCTTGATTCATCCTCAAGCCCTTGTGGTTGATAATTTGAGTTTGGCCTTGGGGTTTAAGAAAATCCAAGGCATAAATATTCTTGTGGTTGAGAAATGAGAGAATGTATTTTATCCACTTCTATCTATGCTAAATTTGAATCTAAGGCAATGAAGTAAATCTCATTCTAGTCGTTAGCCCATCCATAGCATACCTATACCAATATCACTGTGGTTACAATAATCGAAATTCCCCTCACTTAGTTCTAAATTTGAATATGATATTGTTTTCCCTTTTCCCCCAATTTTACTTTCCAAATGTTGAACAATGATGCATTCTAGTTTGAGTTAGTTTATAACTTTTGGATTATCGATTCAATTCCCCATAGATTCAACTCGACTCATAGTTGGGTAAATTATATTACATACGACCGATTACACTCTCTCACTTTGAGGCGTAGATTTGGATGTTATCATTTTCCTAGGACATATATCCTCCAGCAAGGGTGTTTAGGTTTACTCTCAGAAGATTGAGGCTGTAAAGATTTGGCCCATACCTATACCTCAACTGGCATAAGGAGTTTCATGGGATTAGTTGGTTACTACAAGAGGTTCGTAGAAGGCTTTTCAACTATTACTACTCCATGGACTAAGTTGACTCAGAGAATGGTCAAATTTCAATGGTCTGAAGCTTGTGAGAAAAGCTTTCAGGAATTGAAGACTCGTTTGGTCACTACTCTAGTATTGACCCTACTAAAGGGTATGGATGGTCTTGTCGTGTATTGTGATGCATCCAGAGTGGGCATCGGTTTTGTATAGATACATTATGGTAAATTCATAGCTTATGCCTCCAGAAAGCTCAAGTTTTAAGAGAAGAATTATCTGACCTATGACCTCGAGTTGGCAACTATAGTATTGCATTAAAGATTTGGGGCCATTATCTCAATGGTGCGCATGTTGATATGTTCACAGACCACAATAGCCTGCAGTATGTTTCAGCCAAAAGGAGTTGAATCTCAGACAGAGGAGGTGGATTGGGTTGCTCAAGAATCATGATACTCTCTGCCATTTAGGTAAGACTAATGTAGTTGCTGATGCTCTTTGCAGGCTATCTATGGGAAGTACAGCTCATGTAGAGGATGGAAGAGAGAGTTGTCTAATGATGTGCATAGACTCTCGCGCTTGGGAGTCTACCTTCTAGACTCCAAAGAATGTAGTGTGCTTGTTCAAGATAGGGCTGGATCATCTCTAGTGGAAAAAGTGAAGGCAAAAAAGGATAGAGATCCCCTCTTACTTCAGTTAAAGGAAGATGTCCACAAGTAGAAGGTGTTGGTTTTCACACAAGGGGGAGATGATGTCTTAAGGTATGAAGGAAAGTTATGTGTCCCAAATGTAAATGTTCTCAAAGATAGGATCATCGCAGAAGCACTAAGATGTACCATGACTTGAGAGAAGTCTTTTGGTGGAGCAGTATAAAAAGAGACATTGCAGACTTTGTAGCTAGATTCCCGAATTGTCAACAGGTTATGGTTGAGCACCAAAGGCCACGTCGTATGTCTCAGCATATAGCAGTCCCTGAATGGAAGTGGTAGATGACCAATATGGACTTTATCAATGGACTACGGAAGTCACGTAGACAACATGACTTTATTTGAGTGATTGTAGATCGAATGGACAAGTCAACTCATTTCTTACTAGTTAAGACTACAAATTCAACCGAGGACTATGTCAGATCGTATATATGAGAGATAGTCAGACATCATGAAGTTTCATTATCCATCATATCAGACAGGGGAACACAGTTTATGACTCAATTTGAAAGTCATTTTTGAGAGGTTTGGGTTCGAAGGTCAACCTTAGCACATCTTTTTATCCGCTGACAGATGGTTAAGTAGACCTGACTATTTAGACGATATAGGATATGTTAAGGGTATTTGTTATTGATTTCAAAGGATATTGAGATGACCATTTACCTCTTATAGAGTTTATGTATAATAATAGTTATCACTCCAACATTTAGATGGCTCCATATAAGGCTCTTTATGGGTGGAGGTGTAGATCTCCAATTGGTTGGTTTGAAATTGGTGAAGCAGAGTTGATAGGACTAGATTTAGTGCAAAAAATCATGGAAAAGGTTAAGATCATTCAAGAATGGTAAAAGACTGCACAGAGTCGCCAAAAGTCTTATACATATGTGAGGCGTAGAGACTTGGAGTTTACATTAGATGATTGAGTTTATTGAAGCTTTCACCCATGAAGGGTGTCATGAGATTTGAAAAGAAAGGGAAGCTCAGTCCTCACAATATTGGTCCATATAAAATTTCGAAGAGAGTTAGCAAGGTAGCTTATGAGTTAGAACTGCCAACCAAACTAGCATCAGTCCATCTAGTTTTCCAAATCTCTATGCTTAAGAAGTGTGAGTGAGACCCCTCACTCATTATCCCTATAGAGAGTATGGGAGTTAAGGACAACCTACCATATGAGGAGGTTCCAATTGATATTCAAGATCGTTAGGTTCATAAGCAAGGGAACAAAAAAGTCGTTTATGTGAAAATGTTGTGGAGTAATCATCTAGTTGAGGGAGCTATTTGGGAGGCTGAAGCAGATATGATGTCCAAACACCCTCATCTATTCCCTCCTAGTCTAGAATCATATGGAGGTAACAGTCTCCTCTCGTAGGATTCTTATTAGTTTCATGTCCCATTAGTTGTTGCTGGAATCCTTGGCATAATTGCATATTTCTTGAATTCAATTAATCTCAGTTTACTTTCTCTTAGTTGGATCCCCTATCAGGCCAGTTTCATCTTCATTCGAGGACGAATGATCCTAAGAGGGAGATTATGTAATGACTCTCAAAAGCCCCTAAGATCAGATTCTAAACGAAGTAGAAAACCAATAGAAAATAGGAAAATCTCCACAAGACGGATCACATCATGATTCATGGTAGGTGACCACGACTTGCCACATGGTCCATGATGAGCAATCATGGTTTCCTCATTCCCAGTTTCAGTGACTCAAGTAATGAGTCATTAGTGCATCTAAAGACTCGTTCTATCATCCATGCTGAGCGTCCTAGCCAAAGTCCCGAAACTTGACATTTTCTTTTTCTTCCCAAGGACAACGAGCTAGATGATAACTCATTGTGGCTAGTAACGACTCGTGACCACGAGCTGTGAGATGGAACTCAGAGAAAGTTCAACGCAGTGACAGATGAGTCACTTGATGAGTCATGGTCTTGAGTCATGGGGAGAAGATTAGAGAGCATTTAACTTGACTCCAGTGACCACGATGGGTCACCATGAGTTGTGTGATGACTCGTCATCACTAGATGGGTAATTTTATAGGTAGGATCCCAGGGGTATCTTAGTAACTTTCTATATTTTTAATACATAAACTAGAATATTTTGGGATTCCTAAGGGAGATATTTAAGGGTTTTATTAGTCTAAACTCTCATTCCCTCTCCTAACAATATAAGATCAAGAATTGTTAGCTCTCAAGTCATCAAGAAAGCTAGGGATTTATCATCTTCAACCTATGGTTCTTCAAGCTTGAGTCAAGAGTTTATCTCTCAAGGTATGTAAGGCTAACCTAAGTGAGGATTTATATTCTTGCTCATGCCCTACATTTAGTAAAGAAGTAATTTGGTCTTCTTCCTTATATGTTGAATTGTTCGTAGTTGAATTCTTCATATTGAATTGTGAGTATCGTATCTTTTGGTCATTGATCATTTCCCTTGAAGAGTTGGTAATTTACCAACTCATTAGGCTCTTAAGCATGAGCATTAACTTAGTTTTCAAGTCATTTAAATGAATTTTATGCCTTTTTTGCCTTTTTATGTGTAAGTATCTGAATTGAAGAGGAAGAGCAAGAAGTGGAGTAAAAGGATGAAATCATGTGAAAATCGACGCTCCACCGGAGGACACCGGCAAAACGCCAGACAAACACAAATAACCACTGATTAGAGGAGACAATGCAACTGACGGTTGCGGATATCAACCGGCGACTCGCTAGTTAAGTCGCCGACGGGTGCTAGATCTTTCTGTATCGAGTAGTAAAGTAATTGGCAGATCAAGGATGGAAGCCGGCGAACTGCCAAATAGTCCTGTAACATCACTAGATTACAGAAGAAAATGAATGGCGGTTTGAGGAATGCAACCGATGAACTGTCGGTTCCCCAACAAGTAACAAAATGCCTGAACAAGGGCAATTACATCTAACACTTAAAAGAGGAGATTGGTTGCCCTATTTTTTGTATAAAGTCTAGAAGAAGTACTATGTACATACTTTTTAGCTTTTTTGAACATTCCTTTTGTTTGGAGATAGAAGAACCCCATTGGAGGAGATTGTTAAATATTTCTTATCTAATGTTCATCTTCTTCCTTAGCAAGCTATAACCATTGTTGCAAATATATTTTGAGTTTGATTTTTCTCTCTCTTAGTAATGAAATGATTGAGTTTATTAATGGAAATATTCTTTAGTTTCTTAATCATGAGTAGCTAAATCATCAACTAGAGGTGTGTGATGATGGGTTCTTAATTAGATTGGGTATTGCTAGATTCATCTAAATGTTGCTTAATTAGTGTAAATCTGTTGAGTTCTCTCCAATTTATATTTGATGATCCATAGTTGCAAATGTGGGTTTACTTTTCTTACTTGATTTTAGCTTTAAAGAGAAGAATTCAAGTATTGGGAGAGAATTTGATGGTGGGAATGGATGTGATTGTGTGGAGTTGGGTTAGAATTATCCAAAACCCATATTCATAATCCTAATTAGTACTTGATGACTAGAGATATCTCAACTATTAACCCAAACTCTATTGGGCTAATCGAATTGTGTCTTAAGGTTCGAAAGGACTCGAGAAAAAGGCATTCATGAGGTTGAAAAACATAGGGCGCCATCTCGTCCAAAGTTATTTACACTTATTCGCAATGATTTGATGAGCTAACATATCCTTATTTGATTAGCATCTCATCTACTCCACATCTCTAGTATTCTCTCATTATTTTCTATCAATTTTGGTTATTTTGCTATTGTGGCCAGCTGGTTTAGAATCCACAATATTGTTAACTTCGTTTTTCCCCCAAAATTTATTGTTTTATTTCTCTTGATTGGTGCAAGTTAATTCAAATTTCCTAAAACAACGCTTGTGCAAATCATTCACTAGTCTCTATGGGATTCGACCCCAACATCCGCCAAGAATATTAGTTTTAAGCAATGACCATGTACACTTTCTCATTAAGAGGAGTGTAGTTTGAACATTATTAGAAATGACGCCGTTGCAGGGGACTAGATCTTGATATCCTTGTGTTGCTTGTTAATTTTAGTTAGTCTTGCATCTTAGTTGTTAACATTGATCTTTCTGTTGGTTATTAGGGTAAATTCATATGAGCCAACATTTGCAAGTAGGGGATAGTTTGGTTGAAGGTCACATGGAGCATGAAGAGGATAACCCAGTTATGCCTGAAGTTGCAGGAGCCATTCTCCTGTCAGCCATGGTGGGAATGTAGTATTTCATGTTACGAGTACAATGTTACACTTGTTACAGATGAAAGGGCTCTTTGGGGGTAAACCGAGTGAGGATGCAAACCGCCAATTGAGAAATTTCTTGGAGATTTTTTAACCCTTTAACATAACAAATATAAGCTAACAGTCTAGCAAGTTAAGGCTCTTTCCATTCTCCGTAACTGGAGAGGCAACTATGTGGTAGGAGGAGCTCCCTCTGGGTTGTATCACCTTGTTGCAAGAACTGACTTAAGCTTTTTTGGATTGCTTCTTCCCTTCTTAAAAAATGTTGTAGTTAAGGGATGATATTACTAACTTTAGGTAAGAGTCACGGGAGCCTTTTACATAAGCATGGATAAGGTTCAAGAAGAAGGTGTCCCCTTTCCCTAACCATGGTCTCCTTTGCTCTTTCAAAGCTTTTACCGAGTCTTAGACTCCATTACTAAATCCTTTTCCAATAATATAGCTAGAGGATCAATTATGGATCAGATGTATGGGTTATGTAAGGCCATTTTGGATAGAATGACAAAGACGAATTGGGAATGGCATACGAAGGAGATAAATGTATGTCACATGATGTTAGTTCTACTATGTTAGCAGCTGAAATGTGAAAAAGAGATGAAGAGAGAGATGAAAATATTGCTAAAATGATGACTCAGCTGGAGTTAATGACTAAACATGTGATTGGGGTCGGGCCTAAAGTTGTGAATGCTGTAGGAATGCAAGGTCCAATGCATTTTGAAGGAGAATCGTTGCCACGAAGATACGAGGAGGAGCACAAATAAATTACATACTAGATGGGGTTTTCTCGACCCAAGTATCAAAGGGATAATCTAGGTCCTTGGCGCCCATGGGAAGAGAACCAAGGTTGGAAAACCCGCGAGGCGTGGGGATGGCCCGATAGAAATGAGAGATTGGGAAATTGAGAGCAAAATCATGTGGGGGAGCAATATCATTGAAGTTCGAATCCATATGTTCCCCCTCCTAAAGCTGAGAAAGCCCAAGCTCAACCAGATGTGAGTGATGTAGGGAGCTCGAAAATTGAAGAGATGTTAGCAAGGATTCTCAACAAAGTGGAATCAACTGACAACGAGGTCAAGAAATTGAAAGGGAAGGTGTCTAACCTTACCCGAACTGTGATTTCACACTTAGCTTCCATCAATCATTTGGAAGCTCAAATAAACCACTTATCCTCTCAAATGAACCCCCGAATGAAGGGAACACTTTCGAGTGAACCTCAAGAAAGATACTCAATGCATGGCTATTGTCACGAGGAGTGGTAAAATGCTTGGAGATGTAGGTGTTAAGCCCAAGGAAGTTGTTGCTACTAAGACAAATGATGAAAAAGAATCTAAGGTGGTGCCAAAAGCACCAAATGGTTGTGATAATGTTGAGGGTGAAGGTGAAGGAGATGTTGATGAAAAAAAGGTAGGAACGAAGGCCTCAGGTGAGAAAGAACAAGAACCAAGAGTTCCACCTCCTTATCCACAACGATTAGCCAAGAAAAAGACGGATGATCAGTTTAGTAAGTTTATCGACATATTCAGCAAATTGTCCAAAAATATACCGTTGGTGGATGCTTTACTTCAAATGCCAGATATGCAAAGTTCGTGAAAGAGTTTCTGAAGAAGAAGAAGGTTGTAGATGTGGGCATCGTAGAGAAAACACATCATTGTAGTGCTATGATGATGAGAAACCTTGCCCCAAAATGGGAGGATCCAGGAGCCTTCACAACCCCTTGCACTATTGGGTTTTGTGTGTTTAAGAAAGCCCTATGTGATCTTAGGTCAAGTATAAATCTGATGCCTCTCATAATCTTCAAAAAATTGGGGCTTGGGAACAGTAAACCTACATCAATGAGATTGTTAATGGCTGATCGCTCTATGAAGAAAACTGTGGGCGTTTTAGAGGATGTATTAGTGAGGGTAGATAAGTTTATTCTAACAGCTGATTTTGTGGTTCTTGATTGTGAGAAAGATGTAGAAGTTCCAATCATTTTTGGGAGACCATTGCTCGCCACAGGTAGAGCTTTGGTAGATGTGGAGCTAGGTGAGCTCAATTTCCGGATTGAAGGTAAAGAGGTTACCTTCAAGGTGTGCCAATCCGTTGAACCTCCTGATTAATGCAAAGTGATTGGAGTGTTACATGAGGAGAACGAGTATGGAGGAACTGATATGGAGGAGGCTGAGTCGGAGGATGATCCGTCAAAGAATGAATATTAAATGAGAAATATGTCGTGCCACGACATTAACTAAGGCTCTTCTGGGGAGGCAACCCACGTGTCTTCTTTTGAATGTTTTTAATGTCATTGTTGTTTTTCGTTTTGTAGGACTAAGTTGGCGAGAAGCAAGGAGAAGAAGCACAAAACAAGGTAGGCACTGCACTAGATCAGCGAATCGCTGATCCAGATCACGAACCGCCACACCCTTGATCATGAAAGCTGAAACATGGGAACAAAATAGTCAGACTGAAAAAGGCACTGGCTGAATGCCGATACAAATTTGCTAACTGTTGTCTGAACGTCGGTGCGAGTTAGAATACTTGAGAAGTGGGTGCACAAACGGCAATCCACCAGCAAAATGCAGAACCCAATCCAAGAACTGCCAGCCAATCGCCAATTGCAAGACAGTGAAGTGGGCACAACTTCAGGCCTGTGATGGTAAGGCGGTGAACCGCCAGTGTAACTCTGGTGAAGGTACGTGCCTTGTTTTAAAATCTGGATCAAACAATGGACCTACCTTAGACATAATCTTTTTGCAGCTTCCCTAACCTGCTAAAATTCCTTTTTATTCCCTTAGACTTCCCTTTTTCCACCTTTTAACACTTCCTCACGCTCCTTTTTATTTTTACAACATCCCACCTTTCCATATTCCAAAAACTCCCTCTCTCCCAATTCCTATACATTTAAAGCATCACTAACTGTCACGACCCGAACGTAGACTCGAATCATAACATGATACAAGGAGCCCCAAGAGACTCCAAGCCAACCCATGGCATGAACATTCATCTAACTTCCTATCATTAAGCGGACTACTTAACATGACGATATAGCGGAAACATAAACATAACATAACATAGCATGATATGCGGAACGTACAAAATACATAACAACTTAGTACTACAATTAGTCTGAAAGTCTCTACCATATCAGATAGGTTGATGGGACAACATCCCAAACTAACCCAGCAAAACTGAAAGAAAAAAGGGACATCAATATCTGAAACATATGGTCCTCGGAGAATGAGGATTCACCAAAAGTTTGGATGCTAAATGCTGAAATGGACAACTAATGGGGCTGAGCCTGAGAGCTGGGTCCTGTATCATGAAACGATACAACATAGAGTATACAGTCAGTACATGGAATGTACCGAGTATGAAAGATAAGTAAAATGGACATTAAAAATACATAAAAGCTTATAAACAATCATAAGAGTGGGACAACATGCTCGTAACATAAATACCATAAGATAACATAAGGATCAAGGTTTTCAATTCATTCGTAAACCATTCATTATCATAGTAATGAGAGAAGCTTAATTAAATCATCACTTGAGCCAAATAAAGTAAACATATCAATACATAAAACATGAGGAACAATGGGAGATTCTTATAACTGACATACCCTATATGAGCACACATGGAGCCCGACCTGTAAATCCCTAGTCAGGAGGGTGCTCATACCTTGCCAAGGGTAGAACCATGAAGGGCGTGATATCACACATGATTGGGTGAGGGGGCAGCCACAAAGGAGGTCCTATCATGTCCTACGGTGGCATGTAGTTCTAAGATTCAGGGCAAACCTGGGCCCCGAACCTACTCGGTATTAAATACTACTCTCAAAACATATATAGTGCTCATAGGATAACATAAATGAAATTCCTGGACTATTTAAATCATGATAACCATAACCATGCTTATAAATACGTGACTAGCCATAAGGGTAAAGCCTGTGAGTCGGCCAAAACATAATTAGTAAAATCATAAGGTTCATGCATACTTATAGATCAATGCATAGGCTTTGTAAATCATATGTTCATAATGGGCATTTGAATAAATCTATATTATGAGTCATAAATCATGATGGATTTATGAATATCAATAATGGAAGTAAAGATCATAACTCGATTCATCATAGAACTTGCATAATTAGGCATAGTTTAATAGAAATTGAATTCAACAAATTTATAATCGAATTAGTTGTAAAATCTGATCATGATTCAAAAAATATGGTGTAAAACATAAGAAGTAATAACTCATGGATAGATCATTAGAATTCCACAAGATTTAAGGTAAAACCCCGTAGGATTTTTAAACAAAACTTCATGAATTAGGAGAGATTGGGAATAGGTGTGAACGAAAACACCCATTCATAACCCTACATACCTGGTTATTGCTGATTCTAACACTTCCTTGTATGAACAAGAAGGAATTGAAGAAAGACTTTGAAGGATTGCCTTGATCACCTCTCTAGACTATCACTCTTGAATGCATGAATGTGAAAATGACCTAAAATGAACTTAACTCCTTTAAAAGTCACTATGCAAAACTCAAAACGACGTAGTTTAGGCCTTAAGAACTTAAGAATTACGAAAAAGCCCTTACTAAATTCATAGAAAATAACTGCCAGATGGTCCAAACGAGGGACCTAACGACTCATTTGCTTGGCCATGACTCGTGGAGTCGTCCGTCAAGTACACTACCTCAGCCTCAACAAGTTTTATTCCCTGCTTGGTCACGACTCACCCCACGAACCGTGGGTACTGACCATGACTCATGGGGGCCTCCCGTCGAGTGCACTGCCTCCCTTCTTCTCTTTTCTTACTCACCCACCCCATGATCGACCTAACGACTCATGGGGTCTGACCACAAGTCGTGGTCACGTCCGTGGGATCCCCTTTTCTTAGATTTTCAAACTCCTCACCTGGTATCCCCACGAGTCACATCACAACTCATTGGCTACTCTCACGGGTCACCCTATGACCTGTCCTGATACCTGGTTCCAGTTTTCAACTTTTTCTCTGTTTCAACTCCAGGGTCTGATCTTAGGGATCCCAGGGTATAACAATATCTCCCCCTTGGGAATATTCTCCCTCAAATGTTGGAAAACATACACAAAAGTACAGAAACGCAATCATCACATTCAAATACTGATCATTTAAGCCAAAAACTGACGGAATGACTACCTTTGATTCAAACTACATAGATGAACGGAATTCACGAATCATACATACACCTACATACATAAAAGAAACTTGGGCACATGAACTGAACATGAAAACTAAATAGAGTTTTATGTCAAAACCGATAACCCAAGCTAGAACTGAGCCAGTAGAGAATAAATGTGGGTACCTAGCCATCATATCCGCTTCGGCTTCCCACGTAGCTCCTTCAACATGTTGATTCCTCTATAACACTTTGACTGAAGCTACTTCTTTGTTCCTTAGCCTTAAAAACTGACAATCCAGTATTTCTACCAGAACCTCCTCATAACTGAGGCTGTCTTTTACACCAAAACTGTCCACCGGGACAACTACAACTGGATCACCCAAACACTTCTTCAAGAGCGACACGTGGAATACAAGATGCACAGAAGCTAATTCTAAGGGCAACTCCAATTCATAAGCCACCTTGCCAACATGTTTTACAATCCGGTACGGGCCGACATAGAGGGGACTAAGCTTCCCCTTCCTTATGAACCTCATCACTCCCTTCATGGGAGACACCTTCAGAAATACCCAATCATCAATTTCAAATTCTAATTCTCTCCTTCTCACGTTAGCATAGGACTTTTGGCCACTCTGGGTAGTTTTCAACCTGTCCCTTATCAACTGAACCTTCTCCATCATCTCATAAACCAAATCTGGTCCTATTATCGCCGCTTCACCAACCTCAAACCATCCAATGGGCGACCTACACCTTCGCCCATAGAGAGCCTCGAGCGGTGCCATCTGGATACTGGAATGATAGTTGTTGTTGTATGCAAACTAGATAAGAGGAAAATGTTCATCCCAACTACCTTTGAAGTCAATCGCGTTTGCTCTCAACATGTCCTCGAGAGTCTGGATTGTCCGCTCCGCTTGGCCATCCGTTTGTGGGTGAAATGTTGTGCTGAGCTTAACCAGTGTACCCAATCCTTTTTAAAACGACATCCAAAACTGAGAGGTAAATTGAGTACCTCTATCTGAAATGATGGATAAGGGCACTCCATGCTATCGGACTAGCTCTAGAATATATAGTTTGGCATAATCCTCCGCCAAATCTATGGTGTTGATCGGTAGAAAATGAGCAACCTTGGTCAAACTGTCTACCACAACCCAAATGGAGTCATATCGCCAGCGAGTATGAGGTAAACCTGTGATGAAGTCCATATTAATTTCTTCCCACTTCTAAGTAGGAATGCTGATATCCTGAAGCAAACCTCCTGGTCTTTGATGGTCAACCTTTACTTACTGACAGTTCGGACACTTAGCTATGAATTCTGCAATATCCTTCTTCATGTCATTCCACCAATAGATTTTCTGTAAGTCACGGTATATCTTGGTTGCACCCTGATGGATAGAATACCTGGATCCATGGGCCTCGTGTAACATCCAGCTCCTCAATTGAGGAAACCTTGGTACCGAAGTACCCCATCTCCACCTTTGGAGAAGACCTCCACCTTCTGATTTTGAATGACTTCCTTTAACTTTACCAAGATCGGGTCCTCATCTTGCTTGGCTTTTACATCAGTTACCAAGGACTATCTGATTCGTTTTGAACCAACATCACTGTCGGTCGAGTCATCCAACCTAACTCCCAGCCTTGCGAGTCGATGTACATATTTCACTAGTTCCTTCTTATCCTCATCTACATGAGACACACTCTCCATAGAGAGTCTACTAAGGGCGTCCGCTATTACATTATCCTTGCCTGGATGGTAAAGCACACTCATATCATAGTCCTTGAGTAGCTCCAACCACCTCCTTTGTCGTAGATTGAGGTCCTTCTGCATGAACACATATTGTAAGCTCTTATGGTCTATAAACACGTCCACATGGACCCCGTACAAATAATGTCACCATATATTCAAGGCAAATATCACCGCGGCCAACTTGAGATTATGGATCGGGTAATTCTTCTTATAAACCTTTAGTTGTTTAGAAGCATATGCTATAAACTTCCCATGTTGCATCAATACACACCCAAGTCCGATCCTTGAAGCATCAAAATACACCACGAAGCATCGGTCCCCTCTGATAGGGTTAACACCAGTGCTAAAATAAATGGAGTCTTCAACTCGTGGAATCTCTTCTCACAAGCCTCCCGACCATTGAAATTTCACCATCTTCTGAGTCAATTTGGTCAAAGGTGCTGCAATAGATGAGAAACCCTCGACAAATCTCCGATAGTGTCCAGTTAAACCCAAGAAACTCCGAATATCTAAAGGATTCACCAGTCTAGGCCAATTTCTTCACCACCTCTATTTTCTAAGAATCCACATTTATGGCCTCACCTGATACTACATGGACAAAAAACGCAATAGAGTTCAACCAAAACTCGCACTTGCTGAATTTGGCATATAGTTGGCGATCCTTGAGAGTCTGAAGCACTGTTCTCAAATGAGCCGCATGTTCCTCCTCGCTCTTAGAGTATATCAGGATGTCATCAATAAACACAATCATGAACATATCCAAGGGTGACTTGGAAACCCTATTCATCAAGTCCATAAAAGCTGCAGGAGCATCCGTTAGTCCAGAAGACATAACTACAAAGTTGCAATGGCCATACTGCGTCCTGAAGGCTGTCCTTGTGATATCGCTCTCCCAAACTCTAAGATGATGGTACATGGATCTGAGATCTATCTTCGAGAAGCATTTGGCACCCTGAAGCTGGTAAAATAAATCATCAATCTTGGGTAAAGGATACCTATTCTTGATGGTGACTTTGTTCAACTGCCGATAGTCAATGCACATCCAAAGGGAACCATCCTTCTTTCGGACGAATAAAATTGGTGCACCCCATAGAGACTTGCTTGGCCTAATGAAACCCTTACCTAACAGGTCCTTCAACTGTTTTTTCAACTCCTTTAGCTCGGCTGGGGCCATTCTATAAGGAGGAATAGATATAGGCTACATGTCGGGAAGAAGTTCAATCCCAAAATCAATTTCCCTCTCAGGAGGAACACCAGGTAAATCACAGGGAACGCTTCTGGATACTCAAGCACTACCGGAACTGACTGGATAGTCGGGGTCTCGAACTTAACATCTTAACCCTAACTAGATGATACACATAACCCTTAGAAGTCATCTTTCTTGCCTTAAGGTAGGAAATGAAACTACAAAAAGGCACAGCTGAACTACCCTTCGACTCTAAGACTGGTTCACCCGAAAATCTAAACTCTACTGCTCGGGTTCTACAATGAATAGAAGCATAACATGCATACAACCAATCCATGCCAAGAGTAATATCAAAGTCAGTCATGGTTAACTCTACAAGGTCCACCGAGGTGACTTTATGTAATATAATGATCGGGCACCCTCTATACACCCGCCTAGCTACAACCGTTCACCAATGGGAGTAGAAACTGAAAAAGGTTCTGATAGAGTTTCGGGACGGACTCCAAAGCTACGAGCAATATAAGGTGTCACAAAGGACAAGGTATCCCTTACATCTAAAAAAGCATAAACATCAAGGTGAAATACTCGTACATATCAGTAACCATATCCGGTGAAGTCTCCTGCTCCTGACGGGTCGCAAGGGCATAGAGCCTATTCTGGCACTGACTGTTAGCTGAACTAGTAGAGACACCCTGCTGGGAGGGACGTGCTGCTGGAGCGGCTAAACTAGTGGCTGGCATACGAGCTTCGCCACCCTTTGATCCCACTGAAGGACAATCCCTGAGTCTATGCCCGGTTTTGCCACAATTGAAACAAGTGTCTAAGCCAACAAGGCACCTCCCTGGGTGATTTTTTTCACACCTTGCACAAGTTGGGAAAGTGCGCTCTATCTGCATGCTACCCTGGCCCCTCAAATCTAACTCCCTACTCCTCCGATCCCCTCATCGTCTAGATGGTGTACTAGCTGATGATGGTGTTGGAGCAAAAGAACTGTGATGATACTGCTGGTGCTGTCCGCCCCTTGATCTAGGCTGAGAAATCCCATAATTGTCTGTCTTGGCCCTCTTAGCCTCTCTGCCTCTAATACACTGACTCCATCTGCTAGACATGCAACACTATGCAGGAAAAATCTATATCTCGATGCAGCATGGCGATCCTACAGTTCATATCCAAGTAGTCCACCACTCCATGCACAAATCGGCTGACTCGAGCCCTCTGGTCTGCCACTAACTCTGGTGCATACTTGGATAAGAGGGTGAACACCAAAGCATACTCTTGAACTGACATATCACCCTGCTTCAGATTTACAAACTCGGCCGCCTTTATTTACCTCAACTCACGAGGGAAGAACTGATTCAGAAAGGCTCCATGAAACTCTTCCCAACCATAGGGCCTGCCCCAACTACCCTACTATCCCTCCATTGCTTAAACCAGATATAAACCACCCTTTTCAGCTGATAAGAGGCCAAATCAACGCACTCTCCATTTGTTATCCCCATGGCCTGGGTGACTTTTAGAATCTCATCGATGAATTCATGCGGTTCCTTATTTACCTTTGACCCGAGGAACTCCGGCGGGTTCATTCTCAAGAAGTCTAAGACTCAAGCCACTACTGCATTGCCATTATATGGAACATGCACAACGGCCTGCTGATTGACCTGAGCGGTCAAGGCCTACACAAGCATCTGAATAGCAGCTCGAAACTCAGCATGGGCAACTGGCTCCGGTGCCTGGTGCTCCTAAACTGGTAAGGCGTGGTGGTGCCCATTCCCGTTGCCATCCTCATGGTCTTCTCCATTTTCGTTCCTCCTACCATTCATTCTTCGGGGATTCATGACTCTGCAATCGCGAATAGCATGAATTAGAATGACAGGAAGACATTTCATCGCATGACATAGATCATGAAAGAAGGGAACATTTCCTAAACGTCTCGTAGCCTCTTCGTCACAAGTGTGGAGTGCTTCACACCCAAGAAAAAGACTCTACTTAACGCGACTTTCAGACATCGTAGGATACTTCAAACCTATTTGTTATGCCCCGGAAACTCAAAATATATTTCTGAGACTTAAATCAGGAATCTGGAAAAGTTGCAGAAAAGCTTCAGGACGACCCACCTAACGAGTCGTTAAGTGACCTCGCAACTCGTCAGTTGAGCCGTGAGAAGGAGGCTTAATAATTTAAAGATGGGAGGCAGGGAACCAAATGAGGGACTTCACAAGTCAAGGTCACTGACCACGACCCGTCAGGTCACTCGTGGCCAGGCCTGAGTTAGGAATACTTTTGTTGACCAGTGTACTTGACGGGTGGGGGCAACGAGTCATGGTCCCTAGTAACAACTCGTTATGGCCCCCGTTACCACCCTTATTGAGTTTTTACCTACTGTACTTGATAGGAGTGACCACAAGTCGTGGTCAGCCACCACGACCCGTTAGGTCACTCGTTAGGGGCACCTGGCAGTTTTTCCCAGTGATTTTCTGAGGGATGTTTAGTAATTTTCTATTCTCCTAGGCTTTAAACCACATCGTTTTAGATAAAAAATCATACTTATTAGATGGTTTGGATGGTTCCTCCCCTCATTCTCACGTTTATTATTAGAAAACTTATTGAAAGTTCTCTCAAAAACTCTTAAGAAAGCTTAGGGTTGTCCTCCATTGCAGCAGCTCAAGTCCTCTTCTCTGAGAGAATTTTAGTCAGGTATGTGGGAATTCAACAAGGGAATTGTCCTTCCCTTGTGTCCCACCAAAATCTTCCCATAATTTCCGTATCAGTTTTAGTCCCGAGCTTTCGAATACGAATGAATTTCATGCTATTTTTCATTAATTTCATCTGGAATAATATCCATGCTGATTGTCCATATTATTTTTATCAGTCCCTAATTAAATTGTCAATGTTTGTACAAAAGTGAATTTAAGCCCTAACTCTCGAGTACTGGTTTTTGTTTATTAAATTCCATCTGGGGAATGAAGGGGCCGAATTTCCTAAAAATTCCTATTGTTCATATATATGTTGAGAAAATATTCCATTTATAAAAATGATTTTAGCCTTATCGGATGAGATTTCTTTAACTTCTTGAATTTTGCCATATTATGAAATTCCCCTGTTGTTAGAACGAGTTGTGTTCTCTATTAGTTGCTTAGTAGTTCAGCTCAATTAGAATATAGAATCTTTTCAGAACTATACAGAAAGTGTCAACTAATCAGTTTGACTTCAGTCTTCTTCCGAGGTGTCAGTGGTACCTCTCAGTTACAAGAATTATACTTAGATTATAGTTATTTGGTCCATTAGGTGGTCATGATATTTTAGTTATATAGCTCTGACCAGCCCCAGGACCCAGTTCAGTTACAGTTTGTTCTTACACAGTTACGAACCTTCCAGATAAGCAGCTCTGACCAGCCTAGAACCCAGTTTTAGAATCTGGTCTGATACGACTCTCAGGGTACTTTCAGTTATATGTCCCTGACTAGTCTTGCGCCCCAGTTTCGAGCTATCAGCTTAGTAGTTCAGTTTAGGTTGTCTAGTGGGAGTAGGACTTAGCATCTAACGGGTCGGGGTTCCAGCGCCCAGGTTCCCAGAACTACGTTGCCAGACTAGGTTACAGTATTACTTGGCCTGATTGGCCCCAGAATTTCGTGATCACCCAGTTCATTCCTTTATACCCTGATAAGGTATATTGGGTCCTACTGGTGGGATGTATACATCGGACTCCACATCTAGCTTATGTGGTTATATGTCGGTTAGAAACTCCCCCATTAGTCAATTCAGTTCAGTTCATATCAGCTCAGTGTGTCTTCTCAGGCTCAGTATTTCAGACTTAGAGCATGTCTTTGACTAGTAGACAAGGTCATCTTGACCATTTCAATTTACTTCAGTAGTTAAGTTCAGCTTATCTGTTGGTCATTGCGTGTCATTTTAGCTCAGACTTTATATTCAAATATGTTTTCTCCTACATTCAAAGTACTGATGCATAATTTTATATTGTATCATTTCATGATACAGCTGTAGGTTCCCAAACTCAACATCATTAACCATTGTGATTTAGATCCTCCCCCGCTGCAGCCGAAGTGTGAGTTCTCCTTATTCGAGGGCCTTGCTTTACTTTCTTTCAGTTGAGTTATTATTTTTCAGTTAGACTTAGAGTTAGCTTGGGGCTTGTCCCAGTAACTCATCAATTAGAAGGCTTTCAGACTGCAGATGTTCAGATTTTATGTTTTAAGTTTTATCTTAAATTTCATGGAAACGCTATTATGTTATTATTTCAAAATTCCGCCGTGCATGTTTTACTCAGAATACCAGTGTATGATAGACCAGGGGTTGACTTGGGGTCCTTGTGTCTTCAAGTACCATGTTACGTCCAGGTTGCAGTATTGGAGCGTGACAAACTTGATATCAGAGCACTAGGTTTAGAGGATCATCGGAAAGTTTGAAATCCGCATCGAGTAGAGTTCTTTTCACGAGTGTGAAGTGCGCCACACTTATGACGAGGAGGCTACAAGATGTTATTAGGAAAACTCCCTTTTGTTCATACTCTTTATCGTGCGTTAAAGTTCAATCCTAGAAATGCCCTTCTAATTCATGCTTTGTTTCTTTTCAGTGAACCATGCCTCCCAGACGCGATAATGGAAGAAGGGATGGTAATGTCAATAGACCTGCCCTACCAGCCCCGATAGCTCCTCAAGATGATTCGGTGTCTACTGTGGAATTCAGGGCGGCCATTAAACTGCTGGCCCAAACAATCACCAACCAGGTGAACCAACAGGTGGTATCGATGACCACCAATGGGTCTACAGTAGCTGCGAGGGTGCGAGACTTCACCCGTATGAATCCTCCATCTTTTTAGGGATCTAAGGTAGGGGAGGATCCCTAGGAGTTCGAGGATGAGATCAGGAAGATTACCCACATTATGGGTGTCAGCTCCTCAGAGAGTGTTGATCTGGTTGCCTACCAGCTCAAAGGGGTAGCTCAGGTCTGGCATGACCAGTGGAAAGAAGGGCGGCTAGTAGGAGCAGGCCTAGTGGAGTGGGAAGAATTCCACACAGCTTTCCTGGATAGGTTTTTCCCTCAAGAGCTGAGGGAGGCTAAGATGATAGAGTTTATGAACTTGAGACAGGGAAATAGAACTGTGGAGGAGTATGCTCTGGAATTTACTAGGATGTCTAAGTATGTTCCATATATGGTAGCCGAGCCAAGGGCTCGCATGCTTATGTTTGTAAATGGAGTGTCAAACCTAGTCCTCAAGGAGTGCAGGACTGTGATGCTAATTAAGGACATGGACCTGTCTAGCTTGATTATCTATGCCCAATAGATTGAGGCTGAAAAGTTGAAGGATATGGAACGTAAGAACAAACGGGCAAGGACTGGCCATTCTTATTTTGGCCATCAAAGGTCTAGTGGTGGTAACCACCCACAGCAGTAGTAGTAGAGAGCCCCAGCACCCAGCTCAGCCAGTGCCCCAACCATTCTGTTCCGCCAAGATTGGAGGGGTAGGTCATCTGGCACTCAGTCTGAGCCCAAGTATGGTAGGAATCACCCAGGAGAATGCCGCTAGGGACGAGAAGGCTTTTTTGGGTGTGGACAGCTTGGACACAAACTTAGGGAGTGCTCGTCAGTAGGGCGAGGGAGATCACAATCTACCACCTCATAAGCTCCAGCAGGCCGACCAGCTCAGCAGGCCAACAAATTAGGTAAAGATGGCGATCAGCGCCAAAATTGCTTCTATGCTCTATCTTCCCATCAGGATCAGGAAAGCTCACCTGACATAGTTACTGGTATGTTACGTCTCTTCCATTTAGACGTGTATGCCTCTTAGATCCAGGAGCCACTCTTTCGTTTGTGAATCCCTATATAGCAGTCCAGTTAAATACCAATCCAGAGGTCCTATTAGAACCATTCTCAGTCTCCACCCCAGTTGGCGAGTTAGTTAGAGCCAACCGGGTGTATAGAAACTGCCCAGTCTCAGTCCTGAATAAAGTTATTCTAGCTGATCTTGTAGAATTAAACATGGTCGACTTTGACTTTATCCTTGGGATGGACTGGTTACACTCATGCTATGCCTCAGTTGATTACAGAACTAGAGTTGTTAAGTTCCAGTTTCCAAATGAACCCATGTTAGAATGGACGGGCAGTAGTTTAGTGCCTAAGGGTAGGTTTGTTTCCTACCTTAAGGCCCAGAAACTCATTTCCAAGGGATGTATCTATCATCTGATTCAGGTCAAGGATTCCAACTTCGAGATATCAACATTCCAGTCAGTTCCCGTGGCAGTGAGTTCCCAGATGTTTTTTCTGAGGATCTTCCTGGAGTTCCCCCTGAACGGGAAATAGACTTCGGAATAGATCTCTTCCCAGATACTCAGCCCATCTCCATCCCTCCTTACAGAATGGCTCCAGCTAAGCTTAAGGAGTTGAAGGAGCAGTTAAAAGATCTTCTTGAAAAGGGTTTTATCAGACCCAGCATCTCTCCCTGGGGTTCTCCAGTGCTATTCGTGGGTAAGAATGATGGTACCCTCAGAATGTGCATCGATTACCATCAACTGAACAAAGTCACCGTCAAGAACAAGTATCCCCTACCTGGAATTAATTATCTGTTTGACCAACTTTAGGGAGCAAGTTATTTCTGCAAGATCGATCTCAGGTCAGGGTACCATCAGTTAAGGGTCAGAGAGGGTGACATACCGAAAACAACATTCAAAACTCGATATGGTCAGTACGAGTTTGTAGAGATGTCCTTCGGATTAACAAACACCCCAGCAACCTTCATGAATTTGATGAATAGGGTCTTCAAATAGTACCTAGATATGTTCGTCATTGTATTTATCGACGACATTCTCGTGTACTCCAGAAATGAGGAAGAGCATACAAATCACCTGAGATTAGCATTGCAGACACTCAGGGACATCCAGTTGTTCGCCAAGTTCAGCAAGTGCGAGTTTTGGTTGAAGTTCGTGACTTTCTTGGGTCATGTGGTCTCAGGTGAAGGAATACAAATAGATCCTCACAAGATAGCAGTCGTAAAAGATTGGCCCAGACCTACCTCTTCTACTGAAATCAGGAGTTTCCTGGGCTTAGCGGGTTATTACCGATGATTTGTGGAAGGCTTCTCCTCCGTAGCATCTCCTGTGACTAAGATAACTCAGAAGAAAGTGAAATTTCAGTGGTCGGATGAGTGTGAGAAGAGTTTTCAGGAGTTGAAGAGTCAACTCACTACCTCTCCAGTGTTAACCTTGCCGGAAGGATCAGATGGGTTGGTTGTTTACTGTGACGCTTCCAGAGTTGGACTCGGTTGCATTCTGATGCAGTGGGGAAAAGTGATAGCCTATGCCTCCAGACAACTCAAAGTTCATGAGAAGAATTATCCAACTCATGACTTGGAGTTGGCAGCGGTGGTGTTTGCGCTAAAGATATGGAGGCATTACTTATATGGGGCTCATGTGGATGTGTTCACAGATCACAAGATCCTTCAATATTTGTTCATCCAGAAGGCCTAAACCTGCATCAGAGATGGTGGTTGGAGCTGCAAAAGGACTATGGCATGAGTGTACTGTATCACCCGAGCAAAGCCAATGTGGTGGCTGACGCCCTAAGTAGATGGTCTATGGGGAGTGTGACTCATATTGAGGAAAACAAAAAGGATTTAGCAAGGAATGTTCAAAGACTAGCCCGGTTAGGGGTGCAGTTGGTTGATTCAGCCGAAGGTAGAGTGGTAGTGCAAAGTGGGTCGGATTCATCCTTGGTAGTTGAAGTTTAAGTCCAGACAAGATGAAGATCCAATCCTACTTAAACTTAAAGATGTAGTTCTCAGAAAGGAGGTTGAGGCTTTCTCCAAAAGGGGAGATGGTGTACTCCGTTACCAGGGAAGGTTGTGTGTATCGGACGTTGGTGGGTTGATACAGTAGATACTGGCTGAGGCACACAACTCGAGATGCACCATTCACCCCGGTGCTGCCAAAATGTACCGTGATTTTTAGGATATTTACTGGTGGAACGGAATGAAAAGAGACATTGCTGAATTCATAGCCAAGTGCTCGAACTTCCAGCAAGTCAAGGTAGAGCATCAAAGGCCAGGAGGCATGACCTAAGATATCAGTATACCCATGTGGAAGTGGGAAGAAGTGAATATGGATTTCATTACGGGTCTACCTCGAACTCGTCGACAGCATGACTCAATCTGGGTGGTAGTAGATCAGATGACTAAGTTAGCTCATTTCCTCTTTATTAAAACTATAGACTCAGCTGAGGACTATGCCAAACTTTACATTCAAGAGTTAGTCAGACTCCATGGGGTGCCTTTGGCTATAATTTTAGATAGGGGAGCGCAGTTCACCTCACACTTCTGGAAGTCTTTTCAGAAGGGACTAGGAACTCAGGTCAAACTCAGCACCGCTTTTCACCCATAGATCAATGGGAAAGCAGAGCGGACCATTCGAACCCTGGAAGATATGCTAAGAGCGTGCGTGATCGATTTTAAGGGTAATTGGGATGACCACTTGCCTCTTATCGAGTTTGCGTACAACAACAACTACCATTCTGGTATCTGGATGGCCCCATTTGAAGCATTGTATGGTAGAAGATGTAGATCTCCTATAGGGTGGTTTAAAGTTGGTGAAGCTACCTTGATAAAGCCAGACTCGGTTCATGAGGCAATGCAAAAAGTTCAGCTCATTTGAGAAAGGTTGAAAACAGCTCAGAGGCGCCATAAATCTTATGCCGATGTGCGGAGAAGAGAGTTGGAGTTTGCAGTTAATGACTGGGTATACTTGAAAATTTTGCCCATGAAAGGGGTGATGAGGTTTGGCAAGAAAGGAAAGCTCAATCCGAGATATGTGGGACGTTATAGAATTTCGAGGTGTATTGGCAATGTAGCCTATGAGCTAGAGTTACCTTCAGAACTAGCAGCTGTGCACCCAGTTTTCCATGTATCACTTTTGAAGAAATGCATCAGAGATCCAACCTCAGTTGTGCCATTGGACAGTGTAGGAATAAAATATAGTCTCTTATATGAGGAAGTACCAATCCAGATCCTTGACTGTCAGGTTTGTAAGCTAAGGAACAAGGAGATAGCTTCAGTTAAGGTTTTATGGAGAAATCAGCAGGTTGAAGGAGCTACCTGGGAGGCCGAAGCAGATATGGTGGCCAAATACCTGCATTTGTTCCCTATCGTCTCTAGCACAACTTGAGATATTAGTTTTGACCCTAGAACTCAATTTAGTTTTTAGGACTCATTTTAGGTGTTCAAGTCTCTTATATGTTTTTGAATGTATGTATGAAAGGTAAATTCAGTTCAATTATGTATTTTGAAAGTGAGGTAGTCATTCCGGCAGTTTTGGAGTTAAATGAACAGTACTTGGAAAGTTTGATTGCTATTTTTATGCTTCCTATGTGTTTTCTAACATTCGAGGATGAATGTTTACAAGGGAGAGATATTCTAATGCCCCAGAAACTCAAAATCTAATTCCGGGACTTAAATCAAGAAATCTGGAAAAGCTACAGAAAAGCTTTAGGACGACCCACCTAACGAGTCGTTAAGTGACCTCACGACTCGTCAGGTGAGAAATGAGAAGGAGGCTTAATAATTTAAAGAGGGGCGGCAGGGTACCCAATGAGGGACTTCATGAGTCGTGGTCACTGACCACGACCCGTTAGGTCACTCGTGGCCAGGCCTGAGTTAGGAATACTTTTGTTGACCAGTGTACTTGACGGATGGGGGAAACGAGTCGTGGTCCCCAGTAATGACTCGTTACGTCCCCCATTACCAGCCTTATTGAGTTTTTAGCCAGTGTAGCTGAAGGGAGTAACCACGAGTCGTGGTCAGCCACCACGACTCGTTAGGGCTGGTAGTTTTTCCCAGCGATTTTCTAAGGGTTGTATAGTAATGTCTTATTCTCCTAAGCTTTAAACAATGTCAGTTTGGATGAAAAATCAGACTTATTAGAGTGTTTGGATAGTTCCTCACCTCATTCTGACATTTATTCTCACAAAACTTATCAAAAGTTCTCCCAAGAAACTCTTAAGAAAGCTTAGGGTTGTCCTCCGTTGCAGCAGTTCAGGTCCTCTTCTCTGAGAGAATTTTAGTCAGGTATGTGGGAATTCAACAAGGGAATTGTCCATCCCTTGTGTACCCCAAAATATTCTCATAATTTACCTATTAGTTTTAGTCCCGAGCTTTCGTATACGAATGAATTTCATGCTATTTTTCGTTAATTTCGTCTGGAATAATATCCATGTTGGTCGTCCATATTATCTTTATCAGTTCCTAATTAAATTTTCATTGTTCGTACAAAAGTGAATTTAAGCCCTAACTCTCGAGTACTAATTTTTTTTTATTAAATTCCATCTAGGGAATGAAGAATATTTTGGGCTGAATTTCCTACAAATTCCTATCATACATATATATGTTGAGCAAATATTCCATTTAGAAAAATGATTTTATCCTTGTCAGATGATATTTCTTTAAATTCTTGAATTTTTACATATTATGGAATTCCCGTGTTGTTAAAATGACTTGTTTTCTCTATTAGTTGCTTAGTAGTTCAGCTCAGTTAGAACATAGACCTCTTCAGAACTATACAGAAAGTGTCAATTGATCAGTTTGACTTTAGTCTTCTTCCGAGGTGTCAGTAGTGCCTCTCAGTTATCAGAATTAGACTTAGATTATAGTTATTTGGTCCATTAGGCGGTCATGGCATTTTAGTTATATAGCTCTGACCAGCCCCAGGACCCCAGTTCAGTTACAGTTTGTTCTTAGACAGTTACGACGCTTCCAGATAAGTATCTCTGACCAGTCTAGAACCTAGTTTCAGAATCTGGTTCGATAAGACTCTCAGGGTACTTGCAGTTATTTGTCCATGAGTAGTCTTGGGCCCCAGTTTTTAGCTATCAGCCTAGTAGTTCAGTTTAGGTCGTCTAGTTGGAGTAGGACTTAGAACCGAGTGGGCTGGGGTTCCAACCCACCCAGGTTCCTAAAACTATGTTGCCAGTGTAGGTTACAGTGGCCTGATTGGCCCCAGACTTTTGTCATCACCCAGTTCATGCCTTTATACCCTGGTAAGGTATATTGGGTCCTATTGATGGGGTGTATACACCATACTCCACGTCTAGCTCACGTGGTTATATGTCAGTTAGAGACTCTCCCACTAGTCAGTTCAGTTCAGTCATAGTTACTTTCAGTTAAGTTCATATCAGCTCAGTGTGGTTTCTCAAACTCAGTATTTCAGACTTAGAGTATGTCGTTGACCAGCAAACAAGGCCATCTTGACCATTTTCAGTTTACTTCAGTAGTTCAGTTCAACTTATCTGTTGGTCATTGCGTGTCATTTTAGCTCAGACTTTATATTCAGATATGTTTTCTCCCACATACTAGGTACATTTAAAGTACTAACGCATACTTTTATGTTGTATTGTTTCATGATATAGCTGCAGGTTCCCGGACTCAGCATTGCTAGCCGTTGTGATTCAGATCCTCCTCCACTGCAGCTGAAGTGTGAGTCCTCATCATTTGAGGGCCTTGCTTTACTTTCTTGTAGTTGAGTTATTATTTTCAGTTACATTTAGAGTTAGCTGGGGGCTTGTCCGAGCAACTCATCAGTTAGAAGGCTTTCAGATTGCAGATGTTCAGATTTCATGTTTCACGTTTCATCTTAAATTTCATAGAAACACTTTTGTATTATTTTTTCATAATTCCGATGTGCATGTTTTACTTAGAATAAAAGTGTATAATAGACCAGGGGTTGACTTGGGGTCACTTGTGACTTCAAGTACCATGTGACGTCCAAGGTGTAGTCTCGGGGTGCAGCACTATTGCTCTGATACCAAGTTTGTCACGACCAGAACGTAGACCCGGATCATAACATAGGAAAAGGAGCCCCTAGAGACTCCAAGCCGACCTATGGCATGAACATTCATTTAACTTCCTATCATTAAGAAGACTACTTAACATGACGATATAGCGGAAACATAAACATAAGATAACATAGCGTGATAAGCGGAACGTTCAAAATACATAATAGCTGGGTAGTATAATAAGTTTGACAACCTCTATCATATCAGATGGGTTGATGGGACAACATCCCTAACTAACCTAGAAAAACTGAAAGCAAAAAGGGACATCAATATCTAAAACATATGGTCCTCGGAGAATGAGTACTCACCAAAAGGTTGGATGCTAAACTCTGAAATGGACTACTAACAGGGCTGAGCCTGAGAGCTGGGTCCTATATTATGAAACGATATATAATAGAGTATGCATTCAATACGTGGAATAAACCGAGTATGCAAGGTAAGTAAAACAAACCTTTAAAAGTACATAAAACCTTATAAAACAATCATAAGAGTGGGATAACATGTTCATAACATAAATACCATAAGATAACATAAGTCTTAAGGTTTTCAATTCGTTCCTAAACCATTCATTATCATAGTCATTAGAGAAACTTAATTAAATCATCACTTGAGCCTAATAATGTAAATATATCAATGCATAAAACATGAGGAACAAAGAGAGATTCTTATAACCGACATACCCCATATGATGATACTAGGAGACCAACCTATAAATCCCTAGTCGGGAGGGTGTTCATACCTTACCAAGGGTAGATCCATGAAGGGTGTGATATCACACATTAAATGGCCCATTTGGGCGAGGGGAAAGTCACAAAGGAGGTCCCATCATGTCCTACAGTGACACGTAGTTTTGAGATTCGGGGCAGAACTTGGGCCCCGACCTACTCGGTGTTAAATACTACTCTCAAAATATATATAGTGCTCGTACGATAACATACATGAAATTCCTAGGCTAGTTAAATCATGATAATCATAAGCATGCTTGAACTACGTGACTTGCCATGAGGGTAAAGCCCGTGAGTCGAGCAAAACATAATTAGTAAAATCATGAGGTTCATGTATACTTATAGATCAATGCATAGGCTTTGTAAATCATAGGATCATAATGGGCATTTGAATAAATCTATATTAAAAGTCATAAATCATGATAGGTTTATGAATATCAATAATTAAAATAAATATCATAACTCGATTATCAAAGAACTTGCATAATTAGGCATAATTTAATAGAAATTGAATTCAATAAATTTATAATCGAATTAGTTGTAAAATCTTATCATGATTCATAAAATATGGTGTAAAACATGAGGAGTAATAACCCATGGATAGATCATTATAATTCCACAAGATTTAAGATAAGACCCCATAAGATTTTTAAAGAAAATGTCATGAATTAGGAGAAATTGGGCATGAGTGAAAAAAAACACCCATTCATAACCTTACATACCTGGTTATGGTTGACTCTAACACTTCCTTCTACACCCAAGAAGGAATTGAAGAAAGTCTTTGAAGGATTTCCTTGATCACCTCTCTAGACTATCACTCTTGCATGCATGAATGTGAAAATGGCCTAAAATGAACTTAACCCCTTTAAAGTTCACTATCCAAAACTCAAAATGACGTAGTTTAGGCCTTAGGAACTTAGGAATTATGGAAAAGCCCTTACTAAATTCGCAGAAAATAACTGCCAGATTGTTCCAATGAAGGACCTAACGACTCATTACCCTGGGCCACGACTCGTGGAGTCGTCCGTCAAGTACACTGCCTCAAGCTCAACAACTTTTACTCCTTTCTTGGTCACGACTCACCCCACGAATAGTGGAAATTGACCATGACTCACCCCACGAATCGTGGGGACTGACCACAACTTGTGGGGTCCTCCCGTCGAGTACACTGCCTTCCTTCTTCTCTTTTCTTACTCAACTACCCCACGACTGACCTAACGACTCGTGGGGTATGAACATTAGTCATGGTCACGTCCGTGGGATCCCCTTTTATCAGATTTTCAAACTCCTCACCTGGCCTCCCCACGAGTCACATCATGACTCGTGGGCTGCTCTCACGGGTTACCCTAAGACCCGTCCTGATACCTGGTGCCAGTTTTCAACTTTTTCTCCATTTTATCTCTCGGGTCTGATCTTTGGGCTCCTGGGGTATACACTAACCATCCACCTCCTCCTCAACCAACACCAATTACACCTTCTAACCTATAAAATCCCCCCAACCCTTTTGCCTAACTCTCACTATACTCTCCCACTATACTAGCAAAGCTTCAAAATTTCACCATTGATGAGCACTATCAAGCTTTCACATATATTCTCTGCACTCATTCTCCTGATTGTGGTAATATACTCTTAGCTTCCTGATTTTCTCATTAGTGGTACTCGTGTTGCATATGGACATTGTTATGACATATATCTCCCTTCTTTTTACTGCCCTTCTCCCAAACATTTTCATTATTGAGACCATACTTGTTGAATGAAGTTAGTTGATACAATGTGAAATTAGTGGGGTGATAAAGGCTTGATGCTTAGATAGGTGTGGGGGAAATGGTTGTTCTTGTGTAGATGAGTGGGGTGAAGTCTGAGAAACCCCAAGGAATCAAAAAGACCCAATTTTCCCTATGATAGATCGGATGACGCCATTCTTAAGGGTAAATCATCATTTTGTCCCTTTTCATGTTTGTAGATAATACTCGGGTATGTTGTGAGTGAGTGTTTGAGAGTTTTGATATTGGATTACATTGTGAAGCATCGAGGATGATGACCATCATCTATTCAACGGTTAGGTCTGGTGAAACACCGATGAAACACCGGTTCGGGCTAATATTGGCTTCAGGCCACTACCCTGACCCCGCGTCACATCAACATTTCATGGATCGAGAACAGTGATTCACAGATCTGTCATTGGTAGAAAACTTGCCACCTTAGTTCTCTGCTTATCACCGGGAGTTCTTCGGCGGCCCGAGGATAACCTCCTACGGTTCGCCGGCATTTCACTGGTGTTTCTAGATCATTATTTGCTAATTCCTCCTCTTACTTCTCATTTAAATTTTAGATCATTTTTTAGTTGTTTCATTTTATCCTTGGAAAAATACAAAAATATATATTATGGATTCCACTAACGTCGTGTTTGCAAAAAATGACTTAATCCAGGAGTCCCAGTAAGGGCAACGCCATAGCCTCCTCATCCACAAAGGACAAAGGAAAGGCAAAGGCATCCGCAACACCCACCAACTCTTAGGAGGCTATCATGTTTTGTGTGCCCAATATGAAAGGACACTACGCCATATACAAGGGCCGATCAATCACCGTCGAAAAGAGATTTGATTTGGTGGGGCTACGCGGTGACCTTCCCAACATCACAGAATAGTTCACTGACAGACAATGACATGTTTTCGCCAATCCTCTCCTAGATTACTATCCAAACTTGGCGCCTGAGTCGTACGTTTCCTACAAGGCTAGGAAGGAGAGAATGAACCACAGAGGCAAGGTCGATGAGTTTCCCTGCCTACCTTCAGTTATGGTGCGAGGAGTGGAGGTCGACATAACTCCAACAGCCATCAATTATCTATTCTAGGAGGATGAGATCAACACTGACTTAGAATACATGGCTAGGATTGCTGATAAGGAGAACCAATTCTCATGGATAGCTCCTATCATTGCTGCAGAGACATCTTTCTAGGCTACTATGCGCGGTGAAATTTCTCGCCATGATCTGAAATTTGAAGCCAAGTTGTGGCTAGACATCATCTGTGGCTGCATCATACACTCCAAGAACGAGCAAGGGGTTATGTCGGAAGTGGATATCCTTATAGCTTGCATCATGATAGGGATCCCTATAGACTTTGGGATATTATGGCTCTACAAATGAAGAGGAAAGCAAGGTAGGTCAATACCCCCATGCCATATGTTGTGCTCATTTCTCAACTATGCTTGTAAGTCAGTGTGCCATTGTTCCCAGATAAGACCCCTAATCCTGCTTCAGGTGTAATCACAATTGATCGAAAAAGGGATGCTGAGGCAGCCAAGGTAAATGGAAGCAGATGCAGGCCTTTCATTTGCCAGAGGATTCTCTATCCCATGGTTCTAAGCAGTCTCCACAAGCCCTAAATTTGAGCATGCCTCACTCAGAAGCTTCAGGCCATACCTCTAGTGACATACCTATTAGGGGAGCATCATCCCTCTAACATCCTCCCAATCAAGCGGTCTCCACAAGTTGGTGGAAATGACCAACTCTCATGAGAGTCAGCTTCAAAAGTTTGCTAGGAGCCTTCTTGCCCTCATCCCCCGAATGATGAGAAGGTAAATGAAGTATATATATACACATATATATGAGAGTCTTACCACATTGTGCAAATGGGTAGATTCTTTGGAGGGGGCACTTACCTCTCTCTGGACGGAAGTAAGGGAGTGGAAAAGTCGAACATCCATGGAGGTGTCTGACTTGAGTGCTCTTGATGCCGCAATGGCTGGCATTTCTACAATTTCAAGGCCCTATAGATTATTTGTTTGAGGTCTTGGGAGATGACGTTAAAGATCTGGGTGATGAAGGCTTTCATGGTGAGGCAGGAGCAGATGCAGATGATGATGTGGATGAGGAGAAGTGACCCACTCAGGGAGTCTCTTGCTCCTTTTATTTTGCATTCCTACATTGCAGACAATGTAATCTTTATGTTGGGAGTGGGATGAGTTTTTTTCTGGGTGGTCATTTGTGTCTTATTTTATTAATGGTTTGATGTAGCCCTTGTTGGGATTTTGTTTTTTATCTGATGAAGAGTTGAGCATTTATCAAGATCATTTTAGTATTGTTGATGATTGTCCTTGTCGGGCTGGTTGTGTTGATAAAATTGTGAATGAATAAAATGAATGATTTTTGGATGTTAGTGCTGAAAATGTGTCTTTGCTTCGAATTATCAAATGTTGCATTGTGACCCAAATCTTTTATTCACCTGTGTAAATAGTAGAATAGTAATCAAACTGCAAGGGTTTTCTTAATGCCACGTTCTTTCCCAAGGAGCATTTTTCTTATTCTTTTCTTTTTGTTGTCGAACCTAGTTGGCACTTCCCGATGATAGATTGTGAAGGGACTCTCTTAAAGGAAAATGTAATGTCTTTCTTGAGTTTTCTGTGGAGCTGTTTTGAGAGGTACCACCAAAATTTTTGAGATGTGGAACGGAAATGAGAAATGTAGCACTCTTTTGTCATACATTGTAGATTCATTGTTTGGCTCACATGTTCTAATGCCTTGAATCAAGATCTTGTGATGATAATGACTTTTGTGGACTCTTTCTGTGCGATGCCTTGTGTGGTAAGGATTTTTGGTGAATCTCATGCATAGCTTCTTGTCCAGAACTTGCCTTAAGTGTGACTCAAGGAAAAATCCTAGATGTAGCTGCACTTAGAACATGATTTTAGGCTTTCATTTGACTAGTCACTCTACCCAAAATGACCTCCAAAAATGTCTTTCGTTGCTAGCCAATGTTGAGCCTTTTGAACTGTTTATTTTTGGAAACAACATTAAAAGACAATGTCCCTTTTTGATCCCCTCTTCTTGGCACCCATCCTCCCTAATTACTAGTGGTGAGCGAATGAGAAAGATACGGGCTGAAGACCCAAAGGCATAGGGAGAGATAAGGAAATCACTGAGTAAGAGGCAAAGAGCCTAAGTTTAGGGGTTTTCAGGAAAAGGGGATATATAAGAAGCATATATTTGAGGTAGCACCAAATTTTGAGAAAAAGGAATGAAATGATGAGCTGAGGAACCTTAAGGTACCAAACGAGAAAAGAAAAAGCGAAATGGTGTTACCTATTGGTTAGACAAGGCATAATGTGATAGACAAAGGTGCTACAAGGAAGGTCTTTGAATAATAAAAGAGGGAAATGGTTTCAAAAGGAGGAATAAGACGGAGCGATATAAAAAGTTAGATGGGAAAGGTTAAAGTGTTCACAGAAAGGCATTAGGAAGGATCTAGTCACTAGAGCCAAATAACTGTCTTACCATTACCCCTAGCCTACATCATGACCCGCAAGTCGTAATTGATTTTAAGTGTAGTTTCTCTACATTAGTGGTAAATTACATGAAGGGAAAGCCTATGGGTCGAGTTCTATGCTTGAAGATTTCTTTTGGGAGAGTGAGTGTGATCATTTTTTATATAATCCCTTGTGTGTGCTGATAATAATCAAATACACTTTTCTTTTTACGAAAGAGCATTAACGATCTTTGTATGAAACTAAATATCCCGACGGATGTCAAGGTCGAATCGCACAGAGAATTGAGTCAATAATTCAAAAGTTATAAACTAATTCAAACTAGAACACATAGTTGTTCAACATTTGAAAAGTAAAATTGGGGGGAGGGGAATTAAAGGGAAATAACTATCTAATTCTAAACTAAGTCTAATTAGGGGGAATTCCAATTGAAGCAATCACAAGTGATATGGCTAGGGGCATTCTATAGATGATATCTCAACTAAATAGGGAATCTCTTCAATGCCTTAGACTCATAATAAGCATAGATAGCAGTGGATAATTCACATTCTCTTATTTTTCAACCATAAGAATATTTATGCCTTGGGTTCTTTCAAATTCCAAAGCCAATTTCTAATAATCAACCACCCAAGCTTGAGGAAGGACTAGCTATTTCCAGTCTTGACCTTTAATGGAGTGAAAATGTGGGTTTTAACTAACTCTAACTTAATCCCACACACAAATACTCCAATTCCTCACTATTATCTTCTCACCCAATTCTCACCTTTCTCTCTCAAGCAAAAGTAAGAAAAGTAAAGCACAATTCATGTTTGAAAACCATCAATTTTTGCAATTATAACTTGAGAGAAGATAATAGATCTACAATTTCAATAGGAATCCAAGAGAAATTTATCAAAACCCAATCAAATTAATAAACCCCCAATGAATATACCTCTAGCTAGTAAATTTGTCAGCATATTTAAAGGTAGAGAGAAGATACCAAGAGGATTTCCCTCACATTCATCACATTAGCTTCGCAAATTTCCTTCATAAGCTCTTACAACAATAGTGGAATTCCCCCAATTTGGGTTAAGGAAAAAGAAAAAGAAAAGTATTATCTAACTCTACAATTCTATGGTGAAATGATTCTACCCAAAAACTCTATCAAAAAGATGAAGTTTAGATGATTGAATTGTTCAATGAATGGTTGGTGTACAATGAAAGCAATGTAAATATCTGTACTTTCTTATGTATAACTTTCCCTAAATGCTCTTGAAGCTTCTAGATTCTTTAGAGACCTTTTCAGACCTTTTTACTGTTTATTAGATGGCCTCACTGGCGAAGAACCGACATTTAGCAGGTGCCAATCTGCGGAGCACTGGCTGTCCGCCGCCCAAAAGTATCCCAAAACAGTGATCCCTGGTGGTTCCACCAGTGTTTAGCCGCTGCCAAACTGCCAACTTTTGGTTAGCTGGTCTAGGCAGTGGCTTCAACATTTCACCCTTCTGGATCCGCGTTTAGCCGATTCAAAGCATGTCCTTACACCTCTTTTTGAGCTCAAATCCTCCATTATCTTTTTCCCCTCTCCTTCATATGCTAACTCATCAAATTTCATCTCAAACTCCATGTTTCATACTTTGTCTACTCAAGTGAATTACCTACAAAGAATCAAAGAGAAAGAGCATAAAATCCATATAAATGACTCGAACACTAGGCAAAAACTCATGCCTAGGAGCCTAATGAGTTGGTAAATTTCCAACTCATCATGTGCATCAATTCATGATAAAGAAAAAAGATTCTTTCTTTGGTGAGTGGCATCATTCCTTTTGAGGAAACACTGCGTTAAAGTAAAGGTGTGATTGAGGCATGAGTAGTGTGAGCTCTAAGGCAAACTTTGAAGGTGCTGTGATTATGAATTGAGATGCTACGTTTAATTCGTTAGATAAGTTATGCCTTTTTCTTGCAAAATAAAAACAATTGTGGATCATTCCTTTGAATTGTGGTGGGCACTTGAAACTTTTCTATATATTTTTCTTTGTTTTTAGGGAATTTTCTTCTCTTTTTCTGTGAGTTAGTGAGAATTTTTGGGTTTTCATGGATTAAGTGGTCATTGATGTCTAAACTTTTTTGGAGTGACACGTTTCTCAATTGATAAGAATTGCATTACTTGAGGAAAAACAATGGTTCAACTTTGGGAGTTTGATGAGTTGGTAATTTACCAACTCATTAGGCTCTTAAGCATGAGCTTTAGCTTAGTTTTCAAGTCATTTAGATGAATTTTATGCCCTTTTTTGCAGTTTTATGTGTAGGTATCTGAGTTGAAGAGGAAGAGCAAGAAGTGGAGTACAAAGGATGAAATTAGGTGAAAATCGGTATTCTACTGGAGGACACCTGTGAAACACCGGTCAAACGCAGATAACCACTGATTCGAACAGACAATGCAACCGGAGGCCGCAGACATCAACTGGTGACTCGTCGGTTAAGTCACCGACAGGTGTAGATCTTGTTGGACCGAGGAGTAAAGTAATTTGCGGATCACATATGGAAGCCGGCGAACCACCAAAGATGTCACTGAATGGTCCTAGAACATCACTATATTGCAGGAGAAAATGAACAGCAGTTCGCGGAATGCAATCAGTGAACCACCGGTTCCTCGAAAAGTAACAAAACGCCTGAACATGGGCAATTACGTCTAACACTGAAAAAGAGGAGATTGGTTGCCATATTTTTGTATATAGTCTAGAAGAAAGTACTCTGTACATACTTTTTATCTTTTTTGAACATTCCTTTTGCTTTGGAGAGAGAAGAACCCCATTGGAGGAGATTATTGAATATTGTTTATCTTATTTTCATCTTCTTCCTTAGCAAGCTATAACCATTGTTGCAGAAATATTGTGAGTTTGATTTTTCTTGCTCTTAGTAATGAAATATTGAGTTTATTAATGGATATACTCGTTAGTTTTTTAATCATGAGTAGCTAAATCATCAACTTGAGGTGTGTGATTATGGGTACTTAATTAGATTGGGTATTGCTAGATTCATCTCAATATTGCTTAATTAGTGTAAATCTGTTGAGTTCTCTCTAATTTATAATTGATGATCCATGGTTGCAAATGTGGGTTTACCTTTCATACTTAATTTTAGCTTAAAAGAGAAGAATTCAAGTATTGAGAGAGAATTTGATGGTGGGAATGAATGTGATTATGTGGAGTTGGAAAATTGCCAAAACCCATATTCATAATCCTAAGTAGTAGTTGATGACTAGAGATAGCTTAGCTATTAACCCACACACTATTGGGCTAATTGAGTTATATCTTGAGGTTCAAAAGGACTCGAGAAAAAGGTATCCATGAGGTTGAAAAACATAGGGCGCCATCTCATCCAAAGTTATTTACACTTATTCGCAATAATTTGATGAGCTAGCATATCCTTATTTGATTAGCATCCCATCTACACCATACCTCTAGTCTTCACTCTTTATTTTCTATCAATTTTGGTTATTTTGCTGTTATAGCCAGCTGGTTTAGAATCCACAATATTGTTAACTTCATTTTTTCCCCAAAAACTTACTATTTTATTTCTCTTAATTGGAGCGAGTTAATTCAAATTTCCTAAAACAACGCTTGCACAAATCATTCACTAGTATTTATGGGATTCTACCCCGACATCCATCAGGAATATTTATTTTGAGCAATGGCTGTGTACGCTTTATCATTAAGAGGGGTGTAGTTTGGACGTTATCAGTCCTCTTGATATTTATTAATCATATCTCTTAATTCTTGATTGACTTATGATGGTTCATGTCTCTTATCCCATAAATCCAATAACATAAAAGTATTAATTTTTGAAAGCATTATAATTTAAGATAAATGCATTGTTTCATATAGCTGCGCAGATTTTAAGAGAGTTTACATAAAGAGATTTTAAGAATGAAAGTATAGTTTATAGCATGATTTTTAAAAGCTAATGTAAAGTCTTATTTTTTAAAAATCAAAGATTTTGAGCATAGAAGCTCGCAGGTTTTCAAAGTATAATTTTGAGCCAAGGCTCATAAGTAAAGTATAGAGATTTTGAGTCAAGGATCATAAGTAAAGTATAGAGATTTTGAGCCAAGGATCAACAGAGATTTTAAACATCTATTATATTTAGAGCTACAATCCTTTATAAAAGATGTTTTCAGCTGCCTCATATAGGCATATTTATATGAGCATAGTAGTTTTGGGAGGATTATTAGCACCAAGTTGGGTGAACAGTTCAGATAACTCATAAGCCCTAGAGCTACGTAGCCAGCTTAGGTTAGGATCATGCCATTGATTCGGCCGACCCCTCAGATAGCCTCTGTTAAGGGGCTCAGATATAGATCCACATTTTAGTTTCGTCCTCTAACCTGGCAAGGCTTTGGATGGCTCTCCGAACTTGGGAAAAAAGTTGGACATCATGCGCTCATTCATGATGTAAGCCAGTTGTGACAAACTCCCAGCAAAAGTTATACATATATACATATATTTTTCATAGATTATTTTGATGCATAGTTTTATTGCTTAACTATTTCACACATCTTATATACTTGTGTTTTATGTATCATTCAGAGCTTCAGATTTGGTCAGATTATTTCAGTCAGTTTATTTTCTCAATTCAAATATTCTTGCTTAACTGTTGTTTCATTCAGCCATGTTACATATCATACATTCAAACATATTGATGCCACTTCACGCTGCATCTTATTATGATGCAAATTCAGGTAGATAGAATCAGCAGCGGACATTTCACTAGGATTGCACTTTATTAACCTTTTGGTGAGGCCTCTTACATTCGGAGAGTCCCAGTTGAGTTTTAATTTTATCTTTAGTAGAGATTAAGGTAGCCGTGGGAGCTTTTGTCACGTCCAAAAATAGCCCCTAGAAGTGACTGACACCTGCTATCACCGCCGCCAGTTGATCCTATTTTTCATATATTTAACCTTTTCTATACGCATTGAAACAAAATATGTACAACTCCAAATGCTTCATTAGTCATAAAAAATGAAATGATTATCCCACCAAAATCAAGTTTCAATTTATAAAAAAGCACATGACCATTTAAGTAGTATATCTCTAGCCCAAACCCCACACTAAGACCATGCAACATCTAATAGAGTTACATGAGTTTAGCTGTCGGCATGCAACAATTGTTGAGCATGTGTGTGTATATATACATACATACATACATACATATACATATATATATATGAAGTAGATAAATCTGAAACAATATCCTCCATGAATCAATGTGAAGGCTTACCTCAGTAATAGAATCTACATAAACGGACTCATCAGCTACTAGTCTTACCCCCCACAACACAATCTGCATAGACATGCAAGTAAGAAGTGAGCTCTCTCTCTCTCTATACACACACACACACACACATATATATATATATGACAAAGTAAGATCCTCGACTTGTCACTTTAATACCTCTGGAACAAGTGTTAAGAAAATATAACCACAACAAGCACAAAAACAATATGCACAAAAAAATATATTTCCGAAATATAATACTCAATAAAGTACAAATAAATGTTCAACAAGATCACTATATATATATACACACATATATATACATATATATATATATATATATATATATACATATCTACATACACACACACACACACACACACACACACGCACACACATATATATCAACACAACTCACACTTTAGACTTGTGAAACGACAGTGAAAGAGATCAATCTAACACCCCAACTAGTCCTCGACAGCATATATAATGCCTTAATAGTATATTACGGCAACAAGTACAAGGCCCGAAACATATTATTTCAATGCATGCATGCACTTAGTAACTATATCACGACAGCTAAGGAAATATATCAAATGCCCCAACGCCATGGTACGAGACCACGCCACATTACAAATCAAATATTAAATAATTTTTAATAATATTTTTCTCAAAGTAACAAATATATTATTGGTCAAAGACCACCACATTTGCCAAGTACACGTGTGTCCCAATATATGGACATGGCAGAAAAAATAAGATTTTTTAAAACATGTTTGAAAAGCAATCACCAAAGTTTAAAGTCTCACTTACCTAGAATTCACAACTCAAGAACACTTTTTAATAATTATGATCTATGCTCTGGGTTTTTTGGATCACCTAAAACTACTCAAAAATGGGTTTGAAATGGTCAAAAACACTTGGGTAGACGTTTTCTTAATTTTTAACGAAAGTCAAATTTGCGATCAAAGTTTTGACAGAAAAAGTCAACTCTGGTCAATGGGACAGAATTCCCAAAATGTGAGCCACTAACAAATTCTCCTCGACGAGAGAGTTCCAGAAAATTAATCAAAATCAAATTCTAATAACGTTTACCCTTTCAAATTAATGATTTGGGTTGAAGAACCCAAGGGCTAAACTTTCTCAATTCTTCAAAATTTCTCCATGTTTCTATCTTATTTTCTTATCATCGCGTAATAAACTCAAGAAAAATATTTGGATCATTACCTTGATGCTTTGGATAAAAAAATCTTATTTTTCTCTCCTCTTTTCTTTCCTTTTTTCTTTTACGCGATTTTTTTCCTGCGTTCTATTTTTTCTGCTCCTGCGTGTTTATTTCCTTTTCCACCAAAATTTTTTGATTTTTAAGAATTCAGTTCAATTGGGCTTAGGATCTTATTATTACTATTATTATTATAATTATTTCTAAATTCTTATCTTTCTTTTCTTTTATTATATAATTACTAACTAACTCTTTATTAAATTAGTGTTATTATAGCTTTGTCCCAGTACCAATCTTAAGTTATTAGAGGCTTCATATGTTAGTTAGAGTTGAGTAAAAAATGCTACTCTCTAACATTGTTTTCAGTTTTAGTTAATAAATCTTATTTTATTTCATTGAGCCCATTATAATTATTACTTCCGCATTACTTTATTGTATTCTCAGCTAGTAGTAAGCCAAACCAAGGGTTCACTTGGATCACTAGACGGTCTAAGTGCCGGCCACGTTTAGGATGTGCGCTCGGTGCGTGACATGTTGCAATAGTTGCTTAGATATTTGTAGGTTGTTGCAGCAATTCAAACGAATTGTTGCAATAAATCCAACAACTATTTCATTTTTTCCAACAGTTGAGGAAACTACTGAAATAACTTCAGTTGTTGTTTGACAAAATCAAAATAAATTGGAAAGCAACTACTTTATTTGATCAAATAGGTAAAACAAATATTGATTTTTTAAAATAGTTGAATGAGTTTTTGCAGCAACTTAACAGTTGTTTGACAAAATCAAACAGCTGCTGAAGTTGTTGCAACAAAGTTTAACCTTGTTGCAATAAATTGTAAACTTATTGCAACAGGTGGTCATATATTTTCAGGTTTTTGCAGCAATTCAAACGACTTATTATAATAACTCCAGCAACTATTTGATTCTTTTTTCAACAGCCAAGGAAGCTATTGCAACAACTTCAACTCTTATTTGACTAAATCAATAAATTGACTTGGTTGTTGCAGCAACTTCAATAGTTGTTTGACAAAATTAAATAATTACAATAACCTTAGCAACTGTTGATTTATTCAAACAAGTGCTGAAGTTTCTACAATAACTTTCTCAGCTGTTGGAAAAAATTAAACAACTCCAGACCCCTATTTACTCCTAAATTATGAAACAATGAGTACAACAAAATGATAAAAGTTATATATTTCTTTACCAGTGAAATTATTTTAAGAACACATGATCACAAAAAGAACAACAAATACACTAAATAAAAATTTTATTAGGTCTGCAACAACAAAATATGTGAAAACCATGTTCTTCTTATTTTTCTTCCTCTTCTTCAACTAAAATCATAACTTTCAATATGAAAAAACTGAAACCCTAACTGTTTATAGAGTTTTATTTGACAGAAGTGAGAGAAAAAATATATCTAAGCAAAGTAGCATAGCGTCGATAGCGTTAATGATATCCTAGAGTCTAGGAAAAAAAGAAGAAGGTGCAGTGGAGAAAAGACGCACGAGAGAGAGAGAGAGAGAGAGAGAGAGAAACACGACAATTGATTGACAAGTGGGAGAGAAGTTGCTCGTTGTAGTTGCTTTAATTTTGAATTGTGGGGTTTGAGGGTTTGGGCTATTTTATATTTTTATAAAAATTTAATGAGTTTTAAATATTACATTTTAGACCCTATTTAATGTAATTATAATTTTAAGAAGGTTTTGATCAAGACTGATCAAACTTGTCATCTTTTCTTAATTTCAAGACTTGAATGACACCCTTCACTCATTTTTTTTCACGTTACTTACTATTGCTATGACATCTAAATTTAAGCAGTCTGGATTCCATAAAGATATATAGATGCAGACTTGTTGGAATATAGTGCGAGGTCTCTCGAGACCTCGTGGAATGCAGTTGGGGTTCTCTTTAAGGGTCACATAAAGTTCTCGAGTTCCATATACCTTTCACATAAGGAGCTCAAAGGAGTTTTATTCATGTATACTTGCGTTAATAGTACATTTATAGTTCTTATTTAAGCGGTTTCATATTCTTGTTGGAGTGCTTAAAATCGATCACTTCTACCTTTCAAATTTACAAACCGCTTCAAAGCTAGCATTTGCTATCAGTGATGGTTGCAATAACCTTTTACTTATCATTTCTATATGATGTACAAAAACGCAGTGTATTCCATTTCTGCGTGAATAATCTCTTCAGGGAAAGGAGGAAAATGATAGCAGGTGAAATTTGCAATTTATTACATTATGTACTTTGATATGAATCTTCTCTAACACGTTGTTCTGCAGCTGACACATATCATATTTATAAAAATTGTATCTAAATAACCTAACTTGTGGAGCAGGCAAATAAGACATTAATTAAATGCGAGCTTGAATAGATTTCTCCACTCCTTCTTCCTGAAGGCCTTTTTGGCTCCTTATAGTTTTCATGAATTTCATTTTCTTACTGAATATATTGGAGACCAAAGGAAACAAACATAGATCGATGTTCTTCTGTATCTAATTAAGGGAACCTCTAGAAGGTTTTTGTGTAACCACCTTTATTATATGCATAAGGGTCTGGTTGTGTCCTTGCTAGTCCTACTTGTCCTTGCATTCCATCCCTTTGATATTGTTGCCACATTACCTGCTCATCTACTAATAGTTTTTGCTTGTTTTCCATTTCTGACATCTGAACATATGATGGTGGAGCTATTGACAGTGATGCTGCAAAAGGATCAGTACTTGTCCTGGCTATGTGAACTCCGTCATCGGCTGATGGATGTGCAGGCAAGGCTAGCATTGCCGGCCGACCGGCTGATCCAAGCGCGACACTGCTAGCACTTCCAGTAGCTACAATAACTGAGTTGCCTACCACCTGAGCTACTGTACCTTGTTGATACATTCCATCTAGAATTAATGTGTTGAAGCCTCCAGGAAGGGAAGCCTTCTGGTTTGACAAATGGCTCGTATGCTGAACCAGTGTTGTTTCCCAATCCCCTGAATCTTTGAATGCTTCCCATGGCGAAGTGGTTGTTGAAGGAGCAACAATTACAGGACCACCATCAAACAGTGCTACAACCAGTTGATCTCCATGTTCTTCCATAGTTGGTGCATCTTCACCCAAGTTCAACAAGTCGGCTACATCTTGGATTTTAGCCACATCTTTATTTTCTTCTTTTTCTTCTTCTTCTTCTTTTTCGTGTTTCTCTTGCTTTGTTTCTTCAGGAATTCCCTCTAGTGCTGGTAATGCCTTAATTTCTTTCATCTCCTTTTCTTGCTCTGGCTCTGGTACTAGTTGTGGCTTTTGAAATTTTTCAGACAACTCACATTTTGGTTCATATCGCATTGCATTCTCGTTCTGTCCCCATATGGACTTCTCCCGTATAAATTCATCTATAAGGTCAAGTTTCTTCTGTGGAATATTCTCAATGTCTGGATATTCAGAAGAGCGCCCAATTCCAACTGTTTTACACCAATTGTAGAGCTGTTCAAGCTCATTGTATTGCTTGTTAATACGACAGAAGATCTCGTGAACCTTCACAGAGTCAGAGATTGATAGTTCGGAGAACTTATCAATCAGGATAGTTATTATTTCTGTTATTTCATAGTATATCTGAAAACTTTCCTTGACAAGTGGATAGAGAGCCACGAATACAATTTTGTTGGTCCTTGCCAAACCTATTTAGAATCATGTACCAAAGACATGTTTTGGTTAAGGATGACTGGGAAAAAGGTAGAAAATGACCAAAATAAATCACCTATTTTGTGCAAGCCTTGAATGGGTGTCACTCATGGTATGAAAATTCAATTTGTCCTAGTCCATATTCTACACTTGTCATGAATTTTTTTATTTTTGAGTAAAAGGATATTAAAGCTAAAGTAGTTTTAAAATAGTAAATGCAAACCTGCAGGTCTACATGCTAAGAATCGATCAAGAAGTTGGATCAGATATTGGATCCTTGAGAAAATGTCCTCATTATTCATTTCACTCAAGGGAGTGGGATTCACCATTCCATCATCAGGACCAACATCATCTAAATCTTCATTGTAGGCGTATGTGCTACGCTTTCCGCGACGGCTCTGCATCCTATACTCAAGTTGTTCATCAAGGTACAAAGAATAGGTACGGACAAGTGCAGAATAGTCCCATGAATTGGATCTAGAATCTCGAAACTCAGACATGTTAAGAAGTCTAGTTCCTTGTCTTGTGGCAAAGAAAATCTCCTGCTCATAAGAGGGATCGCCATCGGAGAGCAACCTATGGATCAACATTACTGACTTGAGCGCCACAACCCAGTTCTTAGTCTTTCCAAGACGTCTTGAAATGTTGTCAACACAAGAACCAATATTGGCTCGAGAATAAGCAGTCAAGCTTAGAATCTCTCGAAGGTGCCTCTCCTCAGGCGGGTACTCTTGGTGTCTAGTGGCCTTGACAATGGCAACTTCTAAGTCAGACAAGCAGTTGCTACCCCCTACCTTGGCCAGGCTTATGCTTGTCTGGTCCTTGACAGCCCCAATTGCTTTTCTAAGTTTGCTTGGTCCCATGAAGTTAGTTTTCAGGCTTGTAACAATTAAGTATCGATCAAAATAATTTCCTTTTCAATTGTTTAGAAGGATGGAAGTTTTAGACTGAATGATTAAAAAAAGTATGATATATATTAATTTATTATGATATTGAACTAGCATTTGTGAAGTTTACATCAAATCTCGATAATAAAGAATGAGTGATACTAACAAAATACGTTTCAGTGATGGATCCAGAATCTAGAGACAATAAGTTTATAATAGGTATATAGTTCTTTTGATTTCCAAAAGAAGTTGGTTCACTTGAACTCCACCTTAGATCTGCCTTTCTACGCTTATATCTATGATTATACCTTTCACACAATTGATATTATTGGAAATTTGTGATTACACGATCACAAGAATGATGGAACTATTTGAATAATTCTCATTTGCAATGAAAGGATAAATTGAAGGGAACAAGAATCGAGAAGAAGACAAAGAGGATGATGTATGTACAACTTTTCTTCTTCCCTCTTCTTATCTTCTAGTTAAACATCCAATTTTCTCCCTTATGCGTTTTTCATCTTGATAGGTTTGAACGACCATACAAACATCCTCCATTTTAGCACCGTAATACGGATAGCTAATGGAATGTTTTCCAAAACAAAGCTGCGGTTTAGATAAACTTTTTATAATCATTGAATTTTGGGTGGAAAAAGATGAGAGTTCCTTATATTCTATTTGACTTATTCTTGTGGAGAGGTTGTTATTTGTTGGTAGAAGTTTAGGGCTTGTTTGTTTACATTAAAATTAAGATGTCGGAATGTAAATGTAAATATGAATGATTAAGATGTTATCTCTAGATCTGAAAATTGAATAATTAAGGTTATTTATTTTTCAACATCTGATATGCATACTTTATTTATTTATAAATATAAATATTAAATAGATAATTCAAATAAAAAATAATTAAATATTATAAAAAAAATCAGTTTAATAAATTGAATTTATTATCTCATAAAAAATAAAATATTCTTGTTCGCTAGTGATTGTGGAGATGGTTTGTGGTGGAGGTAGTGGTAATGATTTGCTTAGTGACTAGTTATTGTGGTGGTGATAGTTTCTAATAGTGATGGTAGTGATAGTTGTGATGATAGAGGTGGTTGGTATTGTAGTAACTGGCGTGATGGCAACAATTGGTAATGGTGGTTGTGATAGTGAAGTTGGTTAATATTAGTGGTTGATAGTGTTGAGGGTGGTGGCTGAATGTCATGCCCCGACCTGAGGCTGGACGTAGCCAATAATCGATGCCATTACTGGCCTGAGTTGACCCCATAACATAGCATAAATTATAGAGTATTTATCTAACATGAACAAAACATTAATAACTTAAAGCTTCCATGAAGATCTAATACGTAAATAGACAACAAATAGAGAGCCAAATTTACATCATTGAACATACTAGACTCATCAAAATCTATGAAACCTCTAAAATAAATGAATAAATACTTACCTGGACAAGGTACCCAGTATGCCTTTAAGACAAAACCTAGAAATGTTGTACATGAAAACTAAGCCCAAAAACAAGCAGAGCTCATCAAAAACTGGATTATGTGGATCCTAATGTACGACTCGATCGTCCACTTAAGTATATGAGTCTGCATTATTAAACAGTGTAGCATTTGGCAAAAGGAATGTAAGTGCATATAGAGTTATACTGTATGTAAAATGGATGAATGGAAACATGAATATAACTGAAATAAAAGGATAACCGAAAATATAGTCATAGCATAAAGGAAAATCAAGGATTCATAATCAGTGGGTTGACCTTATTAAATTCTTCTTTCATCATTCATTAATTCATTATGGGAGGTTCTTTGTTAATTGGCATAATCCATTATGTAAGAACATAGTGTCCAATCTCTATCACTACTAAAAAATAGCATTTAGTAACGAATACAATTCCATTTCTATTTAATGACGGATTAACTACGGATTAATTATTTTGTTGTGAGACAAATGAATAAAATTCTAATTCATTATATAGCGAGGAATTAATGATGAAAAATGAAATCCATCGCTAAAAGATAGCGAGAAATATTGGCGCCTTAATTTAGCGACAGACTTAGCATCAAAAAAATTGTGGTAAATTTAATTAATATTCAGTGACAAATTTAGCAACGGAATATAAGTTTTTTTAGCGACGAAATATGCAACCTGTTGCTAATTCCATCACTGAATATTAGTTTAAGTTTTCTTTAAAAAAAAATTGAATGCCCAGTAGGCCTATTTATATAAATAAAATCACTGGGCCTTAGGCCTAACAGGTGGCCCAAAACAAATAAATAGATAATTAATAAGACCATACCCTAAAATATCAATCTTTTTGGCCTCTTCTCTGATCGTTGTTCATCTCTATATGTCAGAGAAGCAGCATCCATGGCGGTCGGCGCTGAAGATAGGTAAGGTTTCTTTTGCTTCTTTCCATCTTCGATGAACTCCAATCTTCAAGAAATATGAAGTGATCTTATCTGACTCTTGGGTTATTGCATTTTCATTTTAGGCACCTGAAGTATTCTTCAGAATCAGTGTATAGCTCACTGAAACTTTCTATTCGAAGGTATTTCATCGTCTGTTTATTCCTTTATGCTTTCAATATTTGTTTATTAATGCCAAAATCCTTCATCGTGCTTTTTATTCAAAGCAAAATACTCTAATTTTTTAGCTTCTTGTTGCTTTGCTATTTTTATACTTCTTCCCCTGTGTACTATCAAATTTCAAAGCTTTTCTTTGGTATATTCCCGGTTCACGCAATTTTGGAATTGAATATTGAAAAGCATTAAAGCAATATTCAGATAATTGTTCTGAATATATTTAAATGTTATTCCTGTAATTGCTATTTTATTACTAAAAAACTAGGGTTCATGCGGCTCATGCTGGTCATTTAGTACCACTGTGCATTAGAAGGTGCCAACTTTCTTACTACAGGCAAACTTGTTAGCCTCAGCGAGCAACAACTCTTTTTTTTAGACAAACAAATTCATCACTCATCAAAGCATAAAAGGAATCCTACCATAAATCCTCATCCACCAGTATTAACCTGTAAGTCAATCTAAATCACACCCAACAATAAACTTTAACAACAAAAATAAAATTTTGTCAAACTCTCTAACTAAAATGGCACACTCTACTATAGTTCACCTAACTGGTTGTTGGTGATTCCCGTAGCCATTAGAGGATTCCCCATAAGCTGCTCTAGCAGCATACATGGAATCTTAACTTTGCAATGCACCATATTAGTAACCACCATATTTTTACCTTTTATAATAACCCTTGTTCCATTAACTACGAGAGTCGGTCCTAAACTGCTTATTTGTTGGATTTCGACCCCAGGAAAGACGAACTATTTGAGTTCCAATAATCACTCCATTTAATTTTTGTATTGCATCCTTTGCTGCTCTCCTTTCCGAAAATTTTACAAAACCACATCCTTTTCCAGCTGGTATTTTCACAGAGACCGTATCGCCAATCTAGCAAAATGACTGCCTGAGTTCTTCATCACTAACATCAGAGTTGAGTCCTCCTACGAAAACTATTGTGTTTGATAAATCATTATCAAACTAGAAAGTTTGGGTTGCAACACCATTTGATGCATGTCCAACTGCTAATATTACAACTTGTGAAGAATATTGTTACATTGTTGATGGTTTCTTCAGAGTAGCAACACCGAGAAGCAACTTGTGGATTGTGATCACGAGGTTTGGCATTTTTTCCTTTCATCACTTTCATTCTATATATGGTGCATAGCAACATAAGTGTATCCTGAATTTATTTCTTGTTAAGCATAAAGCTTAAACATGACATAACATTAAAATGTATTCAGGACTTATTATTTTGGAATTGTTGTTTTGTAGTTAAGAAAAAAAATTTTGTTTTGTGGTTCATCTTAATAAAAAAATCATATTTAGACTTGTGATAAAGTGAAAAAGTTATCTTTATAGAGAGGTCTTAATTCATTAGTGAATTGAGATGGGTCATATGAACATAGTATCTCTTTAAACATGGTTTACAAAAGATGAAAAAGGAGATTTGGGGCTAAATAGATATGATAATAGATAATGAATCTTTCTTATTTTGATTAAAGGAAGAACAAGCTTTTAACTTGTTATGTCCTTTGTTGGTTTTTATATCTATTAAAAAATATATAAAACTATAATGTCATTGCCATGTCTAATTTAATGGTTATATCAACAAGTGATAGGGTCATTGACTGATTAAGATAAAGTTAGTTTTGTTATTATGCCTTTGCTAAAAATTGATTTGCACATCGAAAAATTCAGATTCTAAGGAGTAGGTGCTAACATGAGATTTACGTGATATAAATTAAATGTAGAAAAAATCCAAGTTGTATAATTTATAAGAAAAGAAAAATCTGATTGTTTTGTTCATTTCAACATTAATTAGGAACATGAATAATATGAATTGTGATTAGATGTACAAGAGGTTGGATGGTCGAGGATGTATAAACTCTAGTTTCATAACAAGTGTGAATAACTTCATCCAGTATGCATGTTCTCAACGAAATCGCATGAATGGTGACAATTAAATATCCATGTAAAAATTTCACAACATTAAATACATGGATGTTGAAACCACCAAATATCACCTTTTCTATTATGGATTTGTTGAGAACTATTTTATTTTGAAGTGTCAAGAGGAAGAATGTGTAATTGGTGAGATATCTTCTGGTAATAATTTGCATGGTGGTGCTCAACCTGAATTGGAATACAATAATCCATACCGACAAATGATTTTGGATGTAGCTGGTCCTAACATTGTCCAGGGTCTGAGTTGGCAATCTTATAACAATACTAAACATGAGTTGTGTCATCCTTCTAAACTTATAGTGGCAGAGGAGCCTAATCCTTCAACGGAGGAGGAGCCTAATCCTGAGTCCCAAAGATTTTATGATTTGCTACAGGCCGCCGATGCAAAATTAAATCTTGATGCTTCTCTCTCTCAACTTGAAGTAGTCTCTACGATGTTAAACATTAAAATGGAAAATACTATGTCATAAAGAGGTTATAACCAAATGATGCAATTCTTGAAATAGGCGTTACCTAAATATAATATAGTGCTTGACAGTTATTATCAGACTAAGAAGCTAGTGCGTAGCTTGGGTTTGTAGGTTGAAAAAATTTATTGTTGTGAATCAGGATGTGTGTTGTATTGGGGTGATGATGAGCACCTTACATCTTTTAAATTTTGTGGTCACCAGAGGTATAAACGTCCTCTCGGTTCTCGTAAGAGAAAACTGGTCCCTTACAAGAAGATGTATTATTTTTCTTTGATTCCTAGATTGCTAAAATTATATGCATCCCATGCTATAGCTGCTGATATGAGGTGGCATCATGAACATATACAAGAGGATAGGGTAATACGTGATCCAAAAATCTTATGTAAATTAGAACATATATTTCCTCCTGGGTTCTTTGACTCAATGGAACATCTGCCTGTGCACTTTCCATATGAAGCAAAGTTTGCTAGACCTATACAATATCGATGGGTGTATCCTTTTGAAAGGTAAATGTGAAATTTTATGTCCAAGTTGTGGCAAGTATGCTATCTATTAATTTTCTAATATAACCATTTATATATTTAGGTACCTTGGAACTTTTAAAATAATGATTGGGAACAAAGCTAGTGTTGAGGGTTCCATTTCTGAAGCATTGATGACAGAGTCAAGTCAATTATTTTCTCATTATTTTGAACCTCATGTTATGACACGCAATCACAATATGGACTGTAATGATGATGGTGGTGTTATGAAAGATCTTGAAGGGAATTTATCAATATTCACTTATCCAGGTCGACTAGGGGGAGAAGCCAAAAAAAGGAATTTATCCTTGGAAAAATCAAGGCTGCCCAAACTTACATTTTACTAAATTGTGTAGAGGTTGAGCCATTTATAAGGTAACATTTGAAGTTGTAGTCGCTTAGTACCATAAACATATCTATCTATCTATCTATCTATATATATATATATATATATCATGACTACATATTTAACTTATTTTGTTTCAATGAAGTATGTACGTGCAATGTTTGGAAGGAGAATTCCCAAATCTATCTCAAAGTGAAATAAATGAGAGTCTTGAATCATATTTATGGTTCAAGGAATATGTAAGTCCAACAATCATTATCTTTGATACAATAATATACTTATTGTTAACTTGTGAATTTAACTAAGCCTTATAATTCTTTTGAATAGATCCAATGCAACCATATTGAGAATAAATTCTTACGTAGTTGTCACGCCTCGAGTTTACACCCAGGACGGAACACGGTACTTAAAGCCACAAGTGACCCCAAGTCAACCCCTGGTCTATGATACACTGGAATTCTGAGTAACATAAAATACATACAACGGAAATTTAAAGAAAAAATATAAATACTTGAAAACATTAGAATAAGGCTACATGATTAATAAAATCAATCTGAGTCTGAAAAATAAATTCTGAAAGCCACGAAGACTGATGAGCTACTAGGAAAAACCCCTAGTTAACTCCAAATCTAAATAAAAGGAATGAAAAAATAACTGAAATGAATAAATACCATCCTCAAAGGATGAGGACTCACCAACTGGTAAAACTAAGGTATTCGATAAGCGGTCGACTAACGAAGCTGAGGCTGAGATCCTGTAGTTGTATCATGAAATGATACAGCATAAAAGTATGTATTAGTACTTTGAATGTACTGAGTAAGTGAGAGGAACATAACACAATAGAATAAATAAAAGGAAATACGGAATTGAAAAGACATGTGATGACCAAATAAAACTACTAAATTGAATAACTTAAATAACTGAGGTGGTTTGATGGACCCTATTTGATGGTCAAAGCATGTTCTAAGTCTGGAATACTAATCTAAGATGAACTAGACTGAGACTAGACTAAACTTACTAGTGGAGAGTTTATAACCGGCATGTAACCACGTGAGCTATACGTGGAGTCCGATGTATACACCCCACCAGTAGGACCCAAATTCCTTGTCAGGGTATAAAGGCATGAACTGAGTGATCACAAAAGTCTAGGGCTAATCAAGTCAATGAGTACTAAAACCTACACTGGCAACGTAGTTCTGGGAATCTGGGTGTGTTGGAAGCCCGGTCTGCTCGGTGCTAACTCCTAATCCCACTGGATAATTCTAGACTTATGATTATGATCACCCAGTTCATGCCTTTATACCCTGGCAAGGTATATTGGGTTCTACTGGTGGGGTGTATACATCAGACTCCAAGTCTAGCTCACGTGGTTATATGTCGGTTATAGACTCTCCCACTAGTCAGTCCAGTCCAATTTCAGAATAAGTAGCTCAGTTCAGTTTCAGTTCTAGCAGCTCAGCTCAGTTTAGTACAGTATCTCAAACTCAGAACTTTTAGAATCAGGGCATTTCTTTGACCACCAGACAGGGTCATCTTGACCATCTCAGTTTACTTCAGATTGTTCAGTTCAGTTTATCAGTTGGTCATTGCATTGTCTTTTCAGTTTAGTCATATATATATTTATCATTATACTTCTCTCACTTACTTAGTACATTCAAAGTACTGACTCATACTTTTATGCTATATCATTTTATGATACAACCGTAAGTTCTCAAACCCAGCACCGATAGTCGATTCATTCGGATCTCTCTATCAGCAGCAACAATGTGAGTCCTCATATTTTGTGGGCGTTATTTCAGTTAGACTTACAGTTAGCTGGGGGCTTGTCCTAGCAACTCCTCAGTTAGATGGCTTTCATACATAGACTTGATTTCAGATTCTCAGATATTTTAAATCTCTATGTTTAGTTTCTAATTTCCATAAATGCTATTATGTATTATATCATAGCTTCCACTATGCATGTTTTACTCAGAATACTAGTGTATGATAGACCAGGGTTGACTTGGGTTTACTTGTGACTCCAAGTACCGTGTTCCGTCCAGGGTGTATACTTGAGGCATGACAAACTTGGTATCAGAGCCCTAGGTTTAAAGTATCCTCGAAAAGTATGAAAGTCTCATCGAGTAGAGTCCTTTTCCTAAGTGTGGAGCGTGGCACACTTATGACGAGGAGGCTGCAAGATGTTATTAGGAAAACTCCCTTTTATTGATACTCCTTATTGTGCATTAAAGTTCAATTCCAGAAACACCCTTCTAATTTGTGCTATGTTTCGTTTCAGTGAATCATGCCTCCCAGACGCGATAACAAAAGAAGGGACGGTAATGCCAATAGACTTGCCCCACTGACCACGGAAACTCCCCAAGATGATTCCATATCTACTGCTGAATTTAGGGCGGCCATCTAACTGCTGGCCCAAACATTCACCAACCAGGTGAACCAACAGTTGATGTCGATGAACACCAATGGTTCTGCAGTAGCTGTGAGGGTGCAGGACTTTACCCGTATGAACGCTCCATCTTTTCAGGGATCCAAAGTAGGGGAGGATCCCCAGGAGTTCGTGGATGAGGTCAGGAAGATCACCCGCATTATGGGTGTTAGCTGCTCTGAAAGTGCTGACCTGGCTGCCTATCAGTTTAAAGGGGTAGCTCAGGACTGACATGACCAATGGAAAAAGGGGTGGCCAGCAGTAGAAAAACCAGTGGAATGGGAAGAATTCCACACAACTTTCTTCGATAGGTTTTTCGCTCGGGAGCTGAGGGAGGATGAATTTGAGATAGGGCAATAGAATTGTGGAGCAGTATGCTCTGGAGTTTACTGGGCTGTCTAAGTATGCTCCAGAGATGATAGACGAGCCAAGGGCTCGCATGATGAAGTTTGTAAATGGAGTGTCAAATCTGGTCCTCAAGGAGTGCAGGATCGCAATGTTGATTAAGGACATGGACCTTTCTATCTTGATTGTCTATGCCCAGCAGATTGAGGTTGAAAAGATGAAGGATATGGAACGTAAGAACAAAGGGGCAATGACTGGCCATTCATATTTCAGCCATCAAAGGTCTAGCGGTGGTAACCGCCCACAACAACAGCAGTGGAGAGCCTCAACACCTAGTTCAGCCAGCGCCCCAACCTTTTGATCCTGCTAGGATCGGAGGGGTGGGTTAAGTGGCACTCAGCCTCAGACTCACAGTACAGGAAACAAGTATCAAGCTTGCCTCAAGTATGGTAAGAACCACCTGGGAGAATGCCTTTAGGGACGAGAGAGCTGTTTTGGGTGTGGACAGCTTGGACACAGGCTTAAGGAGTGCCCGTCAGTAGGGTGAGGGAGATCACAATCTACCATATCATCAGTTCCAGTGGCCAATACATTAGGTATTGGTGATGGTCAACGTCAAAATCATTTTTATTCTCTGTCTTCCAGTTAGGATCAGGAGAGCTCACCTGACATAGTCATAGGTATGTTACATCTCTTTCACCTAGAAATATATGCCCTCCTAGATCCAAGAGTCACTCTTTCATTCGTGAATCCCTATATAGAAGTCAAGTTAAACATCAGTCCAAAGGTCCTCTCAGAACCATTCTCAATCTCCACCCCGGTTGGCAAGTCAGTTAGAGCCAGCCGGCTGTATAAAAACTGCCCAGTCTCAGTGCTGAATAAATTTATTCTAGCTTATCTTGTAGAATTAAACATGGTCGACTTTGTCCTTATCCTTGGCATGGATTGGTTAAATTCACGCTATGCCTCAGTTGATTGCAGAACTAAAGTTGTCAAGTTCCAGTTTCAAAATGAACCCGTGTTAGAATGGATAGGCAGCAGTTTAGCGCCTAAGGGTAGGTTTATTTCCTACCTTAAGGCCAAGAAACTAATTTCCAAGGGATGTATTTATCATCTAGTTCTGGTCAAGGATTCCAACTCTGAGACCCCAACTTTCCAGTCAGTTCCCGTGGTCAGCAAGTTCCCAAATATTTTTCCTGAGGATCTTCCCGAAGTTCCCCATGAATGAGAAATAGACTTCAAAATAGATCTCCTCCCAGATACTTAGCCCATCTCTATCCCTCCTTATAGAATGGCTCCACCTAAACTTAAGGAGTTGAAGGAGTAGTTAAAAGATCTTCTTGATAAGGGTTTTATCATAGTGAGCATCTCTCACTGGGGTGCTCCAGTGCGATTCGTATGTAAGAAAGAAGATACCCTCAGAATGTGCAGAGATTACCATCAGCTGAACAAGGTCACAGTCAAGAACAAGTATCCCCTACCTAGAATAGACGATCTGTTTGACCAACTTCAGGGAGCCAATTATTTCTAAAAAATCGATCTCAAGTCGAGGTACCATCAGTTAAGGGTTAGAGAGAGTGACATACCAAAAATAGCATTCAGAACTCAGTATGGTCACTATGAGTTTGTGTTGATGTCCTTCAGGCTCACAAACGCCCCAACAACCTTTATGGATTTAATGAATAGGGTCTTCAAGCAGTATCTGGATATGTTTGTCATCATTTTTATCGACGACATTCTAGTATACTCCAGAAATGAGTCCAATCACCTAAGATTAGCGTTGCACACACTCAGGGACTGCCAGTTGTTTGCCAAGTTTAGCAACTGCGAATTCTGGTTAAAGTCCGCGACATTCTTAGGTCATGCGGTCTTAGGTGAAGGAATGCAAGTATACCCTCACAAGATAGAAACAATGAAGGATTGGCCCAGACCTACCTCACCTACTAAAATCAAGAGCTTCCTGTGCTTAGCGGGTCATTACCGATGGTTTGTGTAAGGCTTCTCCTCTATAGCATCTTCTCTGACTAAGTTAACTCAGAAGAAGGTGAAATTTCAATGGTCGGATAAGTGTGAGAAGAGTATCCAGGAGTTGAAGACTCGACTCACTACTGTTCCAATTTTGACCCTGCCAGAAGGAACATATGGATTGGTTGTTTATTGTGATTCTTCTAGAGTTGGACTCGGATGCGTTCTGATGTAGCAGGGAAAAGTGATAACCTACGCCTCCAGACAACTCAAAGTTCATGAAAATAATTATCCAACTCATGACTTGGAGTTGGTAGTGGTGGTTTTTTGCGCTAAAAATCTGGAGGCATTACTTATATGGAGCTCACGTAGATGTATTTACAGATAATAAGAGTCTTCAGTACGTGCTAAGTCAGAAGGATCTAAATTTGCGTAAGAGGAGGTGGTTGGAGTTGCTAAAAGACTACGACATGAGTGTGCTATATCACCGGGGCAAAGCCAATGTGGTGGCTGATGCCCTAAGCATAGTGTCTATGGGTATAGTGGATCAGGTAGAAGAAGGCAAAAAGGAGTTGGCGAAGGATATTCACAGGCTAGCCCAGTTAGGGGTGTAGCTGGTGGATTCAGCCAATGGTGGGGTGGTAATGCAGAATGGGTCAGATTTATCCTTGGTAGTTGAAGTTAAGTCTAGACAAGATGAAGATCTAGTTCTACTTAAACTTAAAAAAGCAGTTCTCATAAAGGAGGTTGAGGCTTTCTCCAAAGGGGGAGATGGTGTGCTCCGTTACCAGGGAAGGTTGTGTGTATCGGATGTTGGTGAGTTGAGGCAGCAGATACTGGCTGAGGCACACAGCTCGAGATACTCCATTCACCCCGGTGCTACAAAAATGTACTGCGATCTGCGGGATATTTACTGGTGGAACGACATGAAAAGAGACATTGCTGAATTTGTAGCCAAGTGCTCGAACTGCCAGCAAGTTAAGGTGGAAAACCAGAGACTAGGAGGCATGACTTAGGATATCAGCATACCCACATGGAAGTGGGAAGAAGTAAACATGGACTTCATTACGGGTCTACCTCGGATTCGTCTGCAACATGATTCAATCTGGGTGATAGTAGACCAAATGACTAAGTCAACACATTTCCTCCTAGTCAATACCATAGATTCAGCTGAGGAATATGCTAGGCTTTATATCCGTGAACTGGTTAGACTTCATGGGGTGCCATTATCCATTATCTCAGATAGAGGTACCCAATTCACCTCTCACTTCTGGAAGTCTTTTTAGAAAGGACTAGGTACCCAGGTTAAGCTCAGCACAGCCTTTCACCTGCAGACCGATGGACAAGCGGAGCGGACCATTTAGACCCTAGAAGATATGTTGAGGGCTAGCATGATCGATTTCAAGGGCAGTTGGGATGGCCACTTGCCTCTCATCGAGTTCGCATACAACTCAGCTACCACTTTAGCATTCATATGGCGCCATTTGAGGCATTATATGGTAGGAGGTGCAAATATCCCATAGGGTGGTTTGAGGTTGGCGAAGCTACTCTAATAGGTCTAGACTCAGTTCACGAGGCAATGCAGAAAGTTCAGCTCATCTGGGAAAGGTTGAAAATAGCTCAGAGCCATCAGAAATCTTATGTCGATGTGCGGATAGAGAGTTGGAGTTTGCAGTTGATGACTGGGTATACCTGAAAATTTTTCCATGAAAGGGGTGACGAGGTTTTGCAAAAAGGGAAACCTCAGTCCCAGGTATGAGGGACCCTACAGAATTCTAAGGCGAATCGGCCATGTGGCCTACGAGTCAGAACTACCTTCAGAATTAGCAGTCGTGCACCCAGTCTTCCATGTGTCACTACTGAAAAAGTGTATTGGTGATCCAACATCAGTGGTGCCTTTGGACAATGTGGAGATAAAGGATAATCTCTCTTATGAAGAAGTTCCAGTTCAGATCCTTGACAATTAGGTTCGTAAGCTGAGAAGCAAAGAAATCTCTTCAGTGAAAGTTTTGTGGAGGAATCACTAGTTGAGGGAGCCATATGGGAAGCAGAAGCAGACATGATGGCCAAATACCCTCACTTGTTCTCTCCCAGTTCAGTTCCAATATCAGGTGCTAAATCCTCTCTCAATGCTCTACTTAGTTCTGTACTCATCAGTTCTATTTAGATTTCCTATGTGCATCCTATTTGTATCAACTCTGTTAGTACGGTTAAGTTAGTTCAAAGTTGGTTACTCCTTCTGAAATCAGTTAATAGCCTTAATTTTAAAAATTTCATCTCTTTCCTAGTTTTGGTCTTCATTCGAGGACGAATGATCCCAAGGAGGAGATATTGTAACACCCCCGAATCTTTTTTAGACCAAATTCAAACGTTGCATGAAAACCATAGGAAAACCAGAAAAAAAAATTATGTCTCAGACGACCCACACAACGGACCATTGGTGGAACCAACGGACCATTGTAGAGGGTCGTGGGTTGCAACAGGTTCCTTCCAAGGAGAAACAACAAGACATAGTACGACCCATTGAACCTAACAGTGAGCCGTCCTGTCTCCCGTTGAATCTCGAGTTCAGAGGGTTATCGGACCTTTCCCTGAGACAATGAGAGGAAACAACGGCCCGTGGTTACTACCGATGAGCCGTTTCTACCACCTGTTGTCCAGTTCTAGACCCTAGTAGTGTGGACTACGAGTAGATACAACGATCCGTTGGTTCTTCAAATGAGTCGTTCTGATGACTTGTTGTCTCCACGCCCAATTTTCATACCTGTTCCAATGGAAGGTATCAATGGCCCATGGTTTGTTATGATGGATCATTGTACCCTCATGTGAGTCACCCCAGAATAATTTCAACTAATCAGTTTGACTACAGTCTTCTTTCGAGGTGTCAGTGGTACCTCTCAGTTATCATAATCAGATTCAGGATATAGTTTATTTGGTCCATTAGGCGGTCATGACATTCTAGTTATATGGTTCTGACCGGCCCCATGACCCTAGATCAGTTTACAGTTTGCTCTTAGACGGTTATGACGCTTCTAGATAAGCAGCTCTAACCAGTCTAAAACCTAGTTACAAAATATGGTCCGATAAGAGTCTTAGGGTATTTACAGTTATATACACCTGACTAGTCTTGGACCCCAATTTCAAGTTATCAGCTTAGTAGCTCAGTATAGGTTTCCAGTGGGAGTAGCACTTAGCACCGAGCAAGCTGAGGTTCCAGCACACCCATGTTCCCAAAACTATGTTGCCAGCGTAGGTTACAGTATTACTTGGCCTAATTGGCTCCAGACTTTTGTGATCACCCAGTTCATGTCTTTATACCCTGACAAGGTATATTGGGTCCTACCAGCGGGGTGTATACATCAGACTCCACGTCTAGGTCACGTGGTTATATGTCAGTTATAGACTCTCCCACTAGTCAGTCCAGTCCAGTTTCAGAATAAGCAGCTCAGTTCAGTTTCAGTTGTAGCAGCTCAGCTCAGTTTAGTATAGTATCTCAAACTCATAACTTTCAGAACCAAGGCATGTCTTTGACCACCAGACAAGGTCATCTTGACCATCTCAGTTTACTTCAGATTTTTCAATTTAGTTTATCAGTTGGTCATTGCATTATCTTTTCAGTTTAGTCATATATATATATATATATATATATATTTATCATTATGCTTATCTCACTTACTCAGTACATTCAAAGTAGTGACACATACTTTTATGTTGTATCGTTTTATGATACAGCCGCAGGTTCTCAGACCCAACACCGACAGTCGATTCATTTGGATCTCTCTATCAGCAGTAGCATGTTAGTCCTCATATTTTGAGGGCGTTATTTCCTTCATTTCAGTTTTCTTTACTATTTTTAATTAAACTTATGGTTAGCTGGGGGCTTGTCCCAGCAAATCCTCAGTTAGATGGCTTTCATACATAGACTTGATTTTAGATTCTCATATATTTTAAATCTCTGTGTTCAGTTTCTAATTTCCATAAATGTTCTTATGTATTATATCAAAGCTTCCACTATGTATGTTTTACTCAGAATACTAGTGTATAATAGATCAAAGGTTGACTTTGGGTTACTTGTGACTACAAGTACCGTATTCTGTCTAGGGTGTAAACTCGGGGTGTGACAGCTGATAGTTCAAATCTGGGGCCCAAGACTAGTTAGGGATACATGTCTGAAAGTATCCTGAGAGTCTTATCGGACCAGATTCTGAAACTGGGTTCTAGACTGGTCAGAGCTGCTTATTTATAAGCATCATGACCCTCTAAGAACAAGTTATAATCTGAACTGGGGTCCTAAGGCTAGTCAGAACTATATATCTAAAGTTTCATGACTGCCTAGTGGACCAATAAACTGAATTCTGAATCTGATTCTGATAACTGGAAAGTAATGCTGACACCTCGGGAAATTCTGTAGTCAAACTGATCAGCTGACCATATATCTGACTGAGAATTTATCATATTAGATAATATGGGAATTCACCACACTAATATAATCAAGAATATTTCAAGGTTTATCACTTCAACAAAATTTCTAGTCTTTTCTACCCTCAAGGACTAGAGCTAAACTCAATGAACAGGGATAAGCATCAACACTATCACTAACTAGTGGAAAATACCCATAATTAATATAACATAATAATTCCACATGGGTTAAAATGAAAAATTATCAAGAATTTCTCAACATTTGAAAATTTGCAGGGCTAGAATTCACTTTTACGGGAATAACATCAATTTAATCATGAATTGATGGAAATCATATCTGATATAATCATTGATATCGTTCTATGTGAATTCAAAGAAAATTGATGTATATTCCCTTCACATACGAAAACTCAAGGCTAGGATTTTATAGAGAACTAGAGAAGGATTTTGGGGGACACAAGGGAAGGACTATCCCCTTGTTTAATTCCCCAATACCTGAGTTAGAATTTCCTTGGAGAAGGAAGTTTGGACTGCTACAATGGAGGAAAAACCCTAGTCTTGTTTTTCAGCTTCTTAAGACAAAAGAACCGTTTTTCCCCTCTAAATCCCCTCAAAATAACCCAAAATGACATAGTTTAGGATCTAGGTGGTTAGGAAATTACTTAAACACCTTTAGGAAAAACGCAGGAAATAATAGTCAAGTAGTCCCAACGACTAACCTAACGAATCATCCCCACTGGCCATGACTCATGGCTTAACTCGTGAAGTACACTGCTTCTTAAACCTGCTGGGCTCGCGATGGAAGACATAATGGGTCGTTACCTGGGGACCACGACTCGTGGTCACCATTCGTTACATACACTACCTCAGTAGAAATTTTATTTTAAATTGCTAACCACGACCCTCCCACACAAATCGTGGTGAATGACCATGACTCGTGGGGTCCCCCATCAAGTACATACCTCCCTCCCTTCTCATTTATTACTCACCCACCCCACGATTGACCCAATGACTCATGGGGCCTGACCATGACCGTGGGGACCTCATTTCTCAAGTTTCCAAACTCCTCACCTAGCTTCCCCACGAGTCATATCATGACCCGTGGACTACTCTCACGTGTCATCCCATGACCTGTCCTGAAGCCTGGTGCCAGTTTTGATTTTTTCTCCGTTTCAACTCTCGAGTATGATTTTTGGGCTTTCGGGGTATAACAATATCTCTCCCTTGGGATCATTCGTCCTCGAATGTTGGAAAACACGCAAAAATGTAGAGAGATGCAATTATCATATTCAAATACTGATCATTTAAATCAAAAACTGCCAGAATGACTACCTCTGATTCAAAATACATAGCTGAACTAAATTCACTTCTCATACATACATTCATAAACATAAAAAAAACTTGAACACATGAATTGAACCCAACACTAAATTGGTTTCTAAGGAAAAACTAATATTTTGAGCTGTAACAAAGTCGGTAGAGAACAAGTGTGGGTATTTGGCCATCATATCTGCTTCGGCCTCCTACGTAGCTCCCTCCACCTGCTGATTTCTCTATAAAACATTGGCTAAAACTACCTCCTTGTTCCTCAGCTTACAAACCTGACGGACAAGGATCTGGACTAGGACCTCCTCGTATGAGAGACTATCCTTTATTTCTACATTGTCCAATGGCACAATTGAAGTTGGATCACCAATGCATTTCTTCAATAGCGACACATAGAATACTAGGTGCATAGAAGCCAACTCTGAAGGTAGTTCCAACTTATAGGCTACTTTGCCAATTCACCTCAGAATTCTGTTGGGTCCCACATATCTCAGATTATGCTTTCCCTTCTTTCTAAACCTCATCACCCCTTTCATGGGTGAAATTTTCAGATAGACCCAGTCATTCATAGAAAACTCTAATTCTCTTCTCCTCACATCAGCATAAGATTTCTAACGGCTCTGAGCTATTTTCAATCTTTCTTTGATGAGTTATACCTTCTGCATAGCTTCCTGAATAGAGTCTGGCCCAATTATTGTAGCTTCACCAACCTCAAACCATCCAATAGGAGAACTGTACCTTCTACCATACAATGCGTCAAACAGGACCATCTAGATGCTGGAGTGATAACTATTGTTGTACACAAACTCGATAAGAGCCAAGTGGTCATCCCAACTGCCCTTGAAATCGATAGCGCATGCTCTCAACATATTTTATAGGGTCTGAATAGTCCATTTATCTTGCTCATCAGTCTGTGGGTGAAAAGTTATGCTGAGCTTGACTTGAGTGCCAAGTCCCTTCTGAAAAGACTTCCAGAAATGTGAGGTTAACTGGGTACCTCTGTCTGTGATGATGGATAATGGCACCCCATAAAGCTTGACCACTCCCGGATATAAAGTCTACCATAGTCCTCAGCTGAATTCGTAGTTTTAACTGGGAGGAAATGTGCTGACTTAGTCATCCTGTCCATTACTACCCAGATGGAATCATGTTAACGATGAGTTCGAGGTAGACCCATAATAAAGTCTATATTTATTTCTTCCCACTTCCACATGGGTATGCTGATATATTGGGTCATAGCTCCCAATCTTTAATGCTCTACATTGACTTGTCGGTTGTTCGGGCACTTGGCTACGAATTTGGCAATGTCTCTCTTCATGCCGTTCCACTAGTAAATATTTCGCAAATTGCGGTACATTTTAGTAGCCTCAGGGTGGATGGAGTATCTTGAGCTGTGTCCTTCAGGCAATATCTGCTGTCTCAAGTCACCGACGTCCGATACGCGCACTCTACCTTGATAACGGAGCACACTATCTCCCCCATTAGAGAAAACCTCAACCTCCTTTCTAAGAACCGCTTCCTTGAGTTTAAGTAGAATGGGATCTTCAAACTGCTTGGACTTAACTTCAACAACCAAAGAGGAGTCTGACCCGCTTTGCATCACCACTCCACCCTCAGCCGACTTAACCAACTGCACCCCTAACCGAGCTAGTCTGTGAATATCCTTCGCCAACTCCTATTTGCCTTCCTCAATATGAGCCTCGCTACCCACAGACACTCTGCTTAGGGAATCAACCACCACATTGGCTTTGCCCGGGTGATATAGCACGCTCATGTCATAATCTTTTAGGAGCTCTAACCACCTTCTTTGGTGAAGATTCAGGTCCTTTTGACTGAATACAAATTGAAGGCTCTTGTGATCGGTGAAAACATCAATGTGAGCCCCGTATAGTTAATGTCTCCATATCTTCAACGTGAACACCACCTCCGCCTACTCCAAGTCATGAGTTGGATAATTCTTCTCATGAACTTTGAGCTATTTGGAGGCGTAGGTTATCACCTTGCCCTACTGCATCTGTCACGCCCGAGTCTACACCCTGTACGGAACATGGTATTTGGAGTCCCAAGTAACCCCAAGTCAACCCTTCGTCTATCATACACTAGTATTCTGAGTAAAACATGTATAGCGGAAGCTTTGAAATAACAATACAAAAACATTTATGAAAAACTAAAACTAAAAGAAACTAAATTTACTTCTTATACATACATTCATAAACATAAAAGAAACTTAAACACATGAATTGAACCCAACACTAAATTGGTTTATAAGGAAAAACTAATATTTTAAGCTGTAACAGAGTCGGTAGAGAACAAGTGTAGGTATTTGGCCATCATATCTGCTTCAGCCTCCCACGTAGCTCCCTCAACCTGCTGATTTCTCCAAAAGATCTTGATTGGAGCTATTTCCTTGTTCCTTAGCTTACGAACTTGACGGTCAAGGATCTGGACTAGCACCTCCTCATATGAGAGACTATCCTTTATTTCTACATTATCCAATGGCACAACTGAAGTTGAATCTCTGATGCATTTCTTCAAAAGTGACACATGTAATACAAGGTGCACAGTTGCTAATTTTGAAGGTAATTCTAGCTCATAAGCTACATTGCCAATACAACTCAAAATTCTACAGGGTCCCACGTATCTTGGACTGAGCTTTCCCTTCTTTCCAAAACTCATTACCCCTTTCATAGGAGGAATTTTAAGATAAACCCAGTCATCAACTGAAAACTCCAACTCTCTTCTCCGCACATCGGCATAAGATTTATGACAGCTCTGAGTTGTTTTCAATCTCTCTCGGATGAGTTGAACTTTCTGCATTGCCTCGTGCACCGAGTCTGGCGCTATCAAGGTAGCTTCACCAACCTTGAACCACCCTATAGGAAATCTACACCTTCTACCATATAATGCCTCAAATGTGGCCATCTGAATGCTAGAGTGGTAGTTGTTGTTGTACGCAAAATCGATAGGAGGCAAATGATCATCCCAACTGCCCGTGAAATCGATTGCGCATGCTATCAACATATCTTCTAGGGTATGGATAGTGCGCTCAGCCTTCCTATCTGTCTGCAAGTGAAAAGTTATGCTGAGCATGACCTGAATGCCTAGTCCTTTTTGGAAAGACTTCCAGAAATGTGAGGTGAAATGGGTACCTCTATCTGAGATAATGGATAAGGGCACCCCATGAGGTCATACTAAATCCCGAATATAAAGTCTAGCGTAGTCCTCAGCTGAATCTATTGTTTTGACTGGGAGAAAGTGTGGTGACTTAGTCATCCGATCTACTACTACCCAAATGGAGTCATGTTGCCGACATGTCCGAGGTAGACCCGTAATGAAATCCATGTTTGGTTCTTCCCACTTCCATGTAGGTATACTAATATCCTGAGTCATACCTCCTGGTCTCTGGTGTTCTACTTTAACTTGTTGGCAGTTCGGTCACTTGGCTAAAAATTCAGCAATATCTTTTTTCATGTCATTCCACCAGTAGATATCTCGTAAATTATGATACATCTTGGTAACACCAGGGTAAATGGAATATCTAGAACTGTGTGCATCAGAAAGTGTCTGCAGTCTCAACTCACGAACCTCCGGTACACACAATCTACCCTGGTAACAGAGCACACCATCTCCTCTTTTAGAGAAAGCTTCTACTTCTTTTCTGAGAACTGCTTCCTTAAGCTTAAGTAAGATAGGGTCTTCATCCTGTTTAGACTTAACTTCAACTACCAAGAAGGAATCTGACCCACTTTGCATTACCACTCCACCCTCAACTAAATCCACCAACTGTACTCCCAACCGAGCTAGCCTGTGAATATCTTTTACAATTTCCTTCTTGCCCTCTTCAACATGATCTACGCTTCCCATAGACAACCTACTTAGTGCATCAGCCACCACATTGGCTTTGCTCGGGTGATATAGCACACTCATGTCGTAGTCTTTCAGTAGATCCAACCACCTTCTCTAATGAAGATTTAGGTCCTTCTGACTGAAAAAAGGCTCTTGTGATCTGTGAACATATCCACGTTAGCCCCATATAGATAATGTCTCCATATTTTTAGCGCAAACACCACCGCTGCCAACTCCAAGTCATGAGTTGGATAGTTCTTCTCATGAACTTTGAGCTGTCTAGAGGCGTAGGCTATCACCTTGCCACTCTGCATCAAAACACAACTGATTCCAACTCTGGAAGCATCACAATAGACAACCAACCCATATTTTCCTTTTGGTAAGGTCAAAACTAGAGCAGTAGTGAGTCGAGTCTTCAACTCTTGGTAACTCTTCTCACACGCATCCGACCACTAGATTTTCACTTTATTCTGAGTTAACTTAGTCAGAGGAGATTCTATAGAGGAGAATCCCTCCACAAATCGTTGGTAATAACCAGCTAAGCCAAAGAAACTCCTGATTTCCATCAGAGAAGTAGGTTTGGGCCAATCTTTCACTACTGCTATTTTGTGAGGATCTACCTATATTCCCTAACCCGAGACCACATGACCCAAGATAGTCATAAACTTTAACCAGAATTCGCACTTGCTGAACTTGGCGAACAACTGGCGGTCTCTAAGTGTCTATAATACTAATCTCATGCGGTTAGCATGCTCTTTCTTATTTCTAGAGTATAGCAGAATGTCATCAATAAATACAATAACGAACATATCCAAATACTATTTGAAAACTCTATTCATCAGGCCCATGAAGGCTGGGGGCGTTTGTTAGCCCGGAAGACATAACCGTAAACTTGTAGTAACCATACCAACTTATGAATGTTGTTTTCGGTATGTCACACTCCCTTACCCTTAACTGATGATACCCTGATATGAGATCGATTTTTGAGAAACAACTGGCTCTCTAAAGTTGGTCAAACAGGTCGTCAATTTTGGGTAGGGGATATCTGTTCTTGATTGTGTCTTTGTTCAGCTAACGGTAATCTCTACACATTTTGAATGAACCATCTTTCTTACGCACGAATAGTATTGGAGCACCCCAAGGAGAGATGTTGGGTCTGATAAAACCCTTGTCAAGAAGATCTTTTAGTTGCTCCTTCAACTCCTTAAGCTCAACTAGAGCCATTCTGTAAGGAGGGATGGAGATGGGCTGAGTATCTAGGAGGAGGTCTATTCCCAAGTATATTTCCCTTTCAGTGGTAACTATGGGAAGATCCTCAGGAAATACATCTGGGAACTCGTTGTCCACCGGGACTAACGGGATAGTTAGGGTCTTAGAGTTGGAATCCTTAACCCAAGCTGAATGATAAATGCATCACCTTGGAAATGAGTTTCTGGGCCTTAAGGTAGCAAAATAAACTGACCCTTAGGAACTGAATTACTTTCCGTCCATTCTAAAACTGGTTCATTTGGAAACTAAAACTTGAAAACTCTAGTTCTGCAGTCAACTGAGGCATAACCAAAAGTGTAACCAATCTATGCCGAGGATAAGGTCAAAATCAACCATGTCTAACTCTACGAGATCAGCTGGAATAACTTTATTCAAGATCGAGACTAGATAATTTCGATACACCGGACTGGATCTAACAAACTCACAAATGGGGGTTGAGATTGAGAATGGTTCTGAGAGGACCTCTAGACTGATATTAAACTAAATTGCTATGTAGGGAGTCAAAAATGAAAGGGTGGCTCCTGGATATAGGAGGGCATACACGTCCAGATGAAAGAGGCGTAACATATCCACGACTACGTCAGGTGGGCTCTCGTGATCTTGATGGGTAGAGTATGCATAAAAATGGTTTTGGCGCTGACCACCATCTGTACCGGAGGTGCTGGCCTGCTGAGCTGGTCGGGTTGCTGGAGATGATGATGTGGTGGATTGTGCTCTCCCCCGTCCCATTGACGGGAAAACTTTAAGCTGATTATCAAGTAGTCCACAACCAAAGCAACCCTCTCGACCCTGAAGACACTCTCCTGGGTGGTTCCTTCCACACTTGGGGCAAGATGGATATCTGTTCTTGGCACTATAGCTCTGAGACTAAGAGCCAGATGCTCCTCCCCTCTGATCCTGGCGGGACCGGAAGATTGGGGCGCTGGTAGAGCTAGGTGCTGGGGCTCTTTTTCTATTATTGTTGCTACTGCTGTGGGCGGCTACTACTGCTCCAAATCCTTCAGTTTTTCAGCCTCAATCTGCTGGCCATAGAAAATTAGGCTGGATAGGTCCATATCCCTAATCAGCATGGCTGTTCTACACTCCTTAAGGACCAGGTTCGACACTCCATTCACAAACTTCAACATGCGAGCCCTTGGCTCGGCTACTATCTCTGGAGCGTACTTAGATAGCTTGGTAAACTCCAGAGCATACTCCTCCACTATTCTATTCCCCTGCCTCAAGTTCAAAAACTCCGCTACCTTGACTTCTCTTAGCTCCCTCAGGAAAAATCTGTCTAGGAAGGCTGTGTTGAACTCCTCCCACTCCACCGGTCCTGCTCCCGCTGGCCGCCCCTCTTTCCACTGTTCGTACCAGACCCAAGCTACCCCTTTTAGCTAGTAGGCAACCAGATGAACACTCTCAAAGGAGCTGACACCCATAATATGGGTAATCTTTCAAATCTTGTCTATGAAATCCTGGGGGTCCTCCCCCTACTTTGGATCCCTGGAAAGATGGAGGGTTTATACAGGTGAAGTCCCGCACCCTAGCAGCAGTTTGGGATTCATTTTTGTTAACTGGTACTACTTACTGGGTCACCTGATTGGTGACTATTTGAGCGAGCAGCTAGATAGATGCCCTGAACTCCTCGGTGGACACTGCGTCGCCCTTCTTCCGTTATCGCGTCTGGGAGGCATGGTTCACTAAAATGAAATAGAGCACGAGTTAGAAGGACATTTTTGGAATTGAACTTTAACGCATGATAAAGAGTATGAACAAAAGAGAGTTTTCCTAATAAAATCTCATAGCCTCCTCATCATAAGTTTGGCACGCTTCACACCCATGAAAAGGACTCTACTCGATGGGGCTTTTACACATTCCGAGGATACTTTAAACCTAGGGTTCTAATACTAAGTTTTTCATGCCCGAGTCTACACCTTGGATGGAACACAGTACTTAGAATCACAAGTAACCCCAAGTCAACCCTTGGTCTATCAAATACTAGTATTCTAGCAGAAGCTTTGAAATAATAATACAAAAACATTAATGAAAAACTTAAACTAAAACATAAGGTGTAAAACAACTGAACAATGGTAATAGTCTGAAATCAAGTCTGTGTTTTGAAAGCCATTTAGCTGATGAGTTTCTGGGACAAGCCCCTAGCCAACTTTAATGACTAACTGAAAGTGATGAAATGACTGAAGAAATGATATAATGCCCTCGAAAGTTGAGGACTCACACTTCTGCTGCTGAGGAGGATCTGAACTGCGGCGACTAACGATGCTGAGTCTAAGCACCTGCGGCTGTATCATGAAAAGATACAGCATAAAAGTATGCGTCAGTACTTTTAATGTACTGAGTAAGCAGGAGAAATATAACTGAATATAAAAGACTGAGCTGAAAATGACATGCAATGACCAACCGATATACTGATCTGAATAACTGTAATAAACTGAGATGGTCAAGATGACCTTATCTAATTGTCTAAGACATGCCCTAAGTCTGAACATTCGGAGTCTAAGATACTGTAGCGAACTGATCTAAACTGATAGAGCTGAAACTGAATTGAACTACTTATACTGAGACTGGACTAAGCTGACTAGTGGGAGAGTCTATAACCGACATATAACCACATGAGCTAGACGTGGAGTATGATGTATACGCCCCACTAGTAGGACCCAATCTACCTTGCCAAGGTATAGGGGCATGAACTTGCTGATCACAAAAGTATGGGGCGAATAAGGCCAATAAATACTGTAACCTACGCGGGCAACATAGTTTTATGAACCTGGGTGTGCTGGAACCCCAGTCCGCTCGGTGCTAAGTCCTACTCCACTGGAATATTTAAACTGAATGCTAAGCTGATAGCTCAAAACTAGGGTTCAAGACTAAATAGGGATATTTTTCTCAAAGTACCCTGAGAATCTTATCGGACCAGATTCTGAAACTGGGTTCTAGACTAGGCAGAGCTGCTTATCTAGAAGCGTCGTAAATGTCTAAGAACAAATTGTAATCTGACTGGGGTCCTATGGGTAGTCAGAGTTGTTTATCAAAAGTGTCAGGACTTCCTAATGGACCAATGAAACTGAGTTCCGAGTCTGATTCTAATAACTGGGAGGTATCACAAACACCTCATGGATTTCTGTACTCAAACTGATCAGTGGAAAAATTCTGAATAACATTGAGGAAACTCTATGTTCTAGCTGAACGGAACTACTAAGCAGCTAACAGAGAATTCAACTTATTCCGACTACATGGGAATCCATAATATGGAAAAAATTTCAAGAAAATAAGGAAATCTCATCCAACAAGTAGAATTATAGTTTTCTCATTTGTGCCAGGGCTAAAATAATTCTTATCAAGGGACTAATTACTCAACATCTAAACAATAAGGAATACTAGAAAATCATCCCAAATCACACTTCGCAAACCATGAGGAATTTAATATATAAAAACGTTTCATTCAAAAACTCTTGGCATATATTCACTTTTGCAAGAACATCAACATTTTGGTCAAGAACTGACGGAGATCATATCAACAATAAGAATGAATATCATTCTATGATAAATCAACGAAAACTGACATGTCATCTCTTCGTACTCGAAAGCTCAGGGCTAAGACTGATAGAGAAACTATAAGAGGGTTTTGGGAGACACAAGGGAAGAACTATTCCCTTGTTGAATTTCGGCATATCTGACTAAAAATCTCCCGAAGAAGAAAACTCGAACTGCTGCAATGGAGGAAAATCCTAATCTTTCTTGAGAGTTTCTTCAGAGGAGAGTTTACAATATTTTTATTTGAAAATTAAGTGGGAATGAGGGAGGAAGCATTTTGTCCCTCTAAATCCCCTCAAAATTTCCCAAAACAACCTAGTTTAGGATCTAAGAGGTTAGGAATTTACAAAACAATCCCTGGACTAAAACCTGAAATCAGGTCTACGGGGTCCTAATGGGTCACACAACATTCGTTGGTTGGGACCACAACTCGTTGGAACCTCTCGGTTGGTCTACTACTTGAAAGTCACTAAATTCACCACGAGGGACCTGACGACTCGTTTCCCTGGGCCACGACTCATGGAATCACTAGTTAGGTACACTGCCTAATAACCGTCTGGGACTGGTGACGGGAGACGTCACGACTCATCACTGGTGACCACGACTCGTGGTCACCATCCGTCAAGTAGACTACCTCTACCTCTCCATACTTCCATTTTCCCCTCCTCACGACTGACCTAATGAACCGTGGGGACTGACTATGCCTCGTTAGGTCATCTGTGGGGTAACCATTTCCCAGAAATTAGAAATTTCTCACTTGGCCTCCGCACCAGTCACCTCACGACTCGTGGGCACCCCCAATGGGTCACTTAACGACCCGTTCTGGGACTGGTGCCAAATTTTCCAATTTTCTAAAATTTTCCCTTTTTGAGTCCGATGTCTAATATTTGAGTTTCTAGGGCATTACAACATCATTACACAATCGATTCCAACTCTAGAAGCATTGCAATATACCACAAATCCATTCGATCCTTCTGGTAGAGTCAACACTGGAGCAGTAGTGAGTTGAGTTTTTAACTCCTGGAAACTCTTCTCACGCGTATCTAACGACTGGAATTTCACCCTCTTCTATGTCAGCCTAGTCAATGGAGATGCTATAGAAGAAAAGCCTTCTACAAAGCATCGGGAATAACCAGCCAAACACAAGAAACTTCTAATTTCGGTTTGAGAGGTAGGTTTGGACCAGTCTTTCACTGCTGCTATTTTTTGAGGATTAACCTGAATACCCTCACCCGAGACCACATAACCCAGGAAAGTCACAAACTTCAATCAGAATTCACACTTGTTGAACTTGGTGAACAACTGGCGGTCTCTGAGTGTATGAAGCACTATCCCCAGGTGATTAGCATTCTCTTCCTCATTTCTGGAGTATACCAGAATGTCGCCGATAAATACAATGACAAACATATCCAGATACTGCTTAAAGACTCTGTTCATCAGGTCCATAAAGGTTGCAGGGGCGTTTGTTAGTCCGAAGGACATAATCACAAACTCAAAGTGACCATACCGAGTCCTGAAAGCTGTTTTCGATATATCACACACTCTGACTCTTAGCTGATGATACCCCAAATTGAGATCAATTTTGGAGAAACAGCTGGCTCCATGAAGTTGGTCGAACAGGTCATTATTCTGGGTAGGGGATACCTGTTCTTGACTATGGCCTTGTTCAACTGACGGTAATTATTGCACATTCTGAGGGTACCGTCTTTCTTTCGCACGAATAGCGCTGGTGCACCCCAGGGAGGTATGTTGGGTCTGATTAAACCCTTATCAAGAAGATCTTTTAGCTAATCCTTCAACTCCTTAAGTTCAGTTAGAGCCATTCTACAAGGAGGGATGGAGATGGGCTGAGTATCTGGAATAAGGTCTATACTAAAGTCAATTTCCCGTTCAGGAGGAACTCCGAGAAGATCTTCAGGGAACACATCTAGAAACTCGCTGACAACAGGGACTGACTAGATGGTTGGGGTCTCAGAGTCGGAATCCTTGACCCGAACTAGATGGTAAATACATCCCTTAGAAATAAGCTTCCTTACCTTAAGGTAGGAAATAAACCTACCCTTAGGCGCTGAACTACTGCCCGACAATTCTTGAGATGGCTCATTAGGGAACTGAAACCTGAAGACCCTAGTTCTGCAGACAACTGAGGAATAAGTGGAGTGTAACCAATCCATACCAAGGATGAGGTCAAAGTAGACCATGTCAAATTATACAAGGTCAGGTGGAATAACTTTATTAAAGACTAAGATTGGGCAGTTTCTATACACTCGGCTGGCTCTAACTGACTAGCCAATTGGGGTGGAAACCAAGAAGGGTTCTGAGAGGACTTCTGGACTAATATCGAACTAAACTGCTACATAGGGAATCATGAACAATAGTGTGGCCTCTAGATCAATCAGGGCATATACGTCTAGATAGAAAAGACGTAACATGCTCGTGACCACATCCAGTGAGTTCTCCTGATCCTGACAAGATGATAATGCATAAAAATGGTTTTGGCATTGATCTCCCTCCGTTCTTGATGTGTTAGCCTGCTGAGTTGGTCGGCACACTGGAGCTGTTGAGGTAGTGGATTGTGATCTGTCCCTTCCTACTGACGGGCATTCCTTAAGCCGATGCCCAAGCTGTCCACAACCAAAACAGCCATTTCGACCCTAAATACACTCTCCTGGGTGATTCTGGCCACACTTGGGACAAGTTGGATACCTATTCCCGACATTGTATCTCTGAGTCTGAGAGCTAGATGCTCTACCCCTCCGATCCTGGCGGGATCGGAAGGTAGGGGCGCTGGCTGAGCTGGGCGTTGGAACCCTCTACTTCTACTGTTGCTGCTGTAGGCAGTTTCTACTGCCAGATCTCTGATGGCCATGATCTGACTGGACAGTACTTGCCCGCTTATTCTTTTTCTCCATGTCCCTCAATTTTTCTACCTCAATATGCTGGGTATAGAAAATCAGACTAGAGAGATCGATATCTTTGGTTGGCATTGTTGTTCTGCACTCTTTGAGGACTAGGTTCGACACCCCATTTACGAATTTCAGCATGCGAGCCCTTGGCACAGCCAGCATCTCTGGAGCGTATTTGGACAACCTGGTGAATTCTAGAGCATACTCTTCTACGGTCTTGTTTCCCTGACTTAGGTTCATGAACTCTGCTACCTTGGCCTCCCTAAGCTCTCAAGGGAAAAATATGTCTAGGAAGGCTGTGCTGAACTCCTCCCACTCCACTGGTCCTGCTCTAGCTGGCCACCCCTCTTTCTACTGTTCATACTAGACCTGGGATACCTCTTTTAGATGGTAGGAAGCCAGGTCAGCACTCTCAAAGGATCTAACACCCGTTATGCAGGTAATCTTTATAACCTCATCCACGAACTCTTGAGGGTCCTCCCCCACCTTGGATCCCCTAAAAGGATGGAGGGTTCATTCGGGTGAAGTCCTCCGTACCCTAGCTGCTGCAGACTGATAATGCTCAAACCACACTTCCAACTGTAGTATGAAGCAAACGTTGTCAATAAAGAACCCAAACTTATAGGTTGGGCTCGAACCCAGAAGTAATATGGAAGATCTAGATTACAGCCGGTAGATGAACTTGTATGGTAATTACTTCACAACAGGGGAATTCTAATAAAAAGTAATAATAGAAATAAACAGCAGTCAAGATTATGTTGGTGAATAAATAATTAAAATGTAACTAGGGTTTGTGTTCCCCATGGGTTCATAACAGCTTTGGGTATACACCCGTGATCTTTACCAATACTTACTTACAGAACTGATAGCTTAGGTTCATTCAAACGATCGACCAATCCCTATTGAATGACTATCCTCAATTACTCAACCAAGTCTCATGAGTTCTGGAAACTAAGCGTTATCACTAAGTTCCATATATAACTATCATGCGACCACAACTCAAGTTAATACAATGATCATCAAGATCAAGGCTCCATTGTAATTCTCTTTTCCTAATCTCTACCTCTTCGACCAAAGCAAGTAAAGAATTCAGGTACTTCCTAATATTGTACACCTCTAAGAATCATTAAAGATGAAGAGAATCCAATATAAGTAATTGGCATTGGTTTTAGAAGCACTTTGTGCAACCCTAGCTAATTAATTCACCATGGTTCCCACAACCCTAGTTATGGAGGTTTTAGCCTTTCATAATTGCAAGGTTGTGATTTGTGTGCATTGTTGAAAACATATAACAATACTTACAAAGATGATTGAGAAAAACAATTCCTTCAATTAAACCACGAAATCTTGAATAACAAGTAGCAAGAACAAGATGAATTCAAGGAAAGGTTACTCACAAGGTTTAACCAACTCAATTCTATCTCTCAATAATATCAAATTCGTTTACTACAATGTTTTTCTCCTAGAATTTTGTCTATTCGTCCTCTCCTATGAAAAATAAACATAAAAACTATTTATAGATACACAAGAATCTTTTTTCTAAACTAACAGGACTACTTTCTATATCTGGTGTCGACCTCGTCATGGGTCCACCTACAATCGTAGGGGCTTCTCACAGTTTGTGACATCAACTCGTGGCTTGGAGTGTTGGCTGAATTTTGGCAAAGTGTCGGTCAAGGTACGATTCGTACCATCATGCTAGGACTCGTACATCGACACCCATGGCTTGATCCTGATCTTTTGGACTTTTTCTGAACTTCACTACGACCGGTATGGTATGAGTCGTACCTTCATCTCATGGTTCATAGATGCTCTCGTACTAAGAATTAGCCTTTAGTGGAATTCTTTTGGATTTCGTTACGACTGGCTTACCACAACTCGTACCACCATGATATGATCCGTGACAAGTCTCATCAGTTCCGCCTTCCAGGTTTTCTTTCAGCTTCTCACAAAATCCATCAGTACGACTCGTTGGTCCATCCTACGGATCATACTGCGGTCTGCACTTTTTTAACCTTTTTGCACACTTTTAGCTTCCTTTTGCAATTTATTGTTCCAACACCCATTTATCTTGAAATCAAAGGAAAAGTGCCTCATATCCACATAAATACACCTAAGTACTTGCTATTTCTTAGTTTTGAGCGTCAATAGTGCTGTAAATTCACAATACATCAACTCAACTTAAGACTTTTGCATGTCCTCAGGCAAAGAAAAAGAAAAACTAAACACGACGCTCAACTAGAAAATAAACACAAGATACTACAGCCAACAACTCAAACAAATTTGTGCACTTTGTATACAAACTATATTGACTCTTCCTCTTGAAACATCACCAGCTAATGTATTGCAAGCAACCTCAAAACATCATAATCAGGGATCAAGACATGTAATCTAGTTATCAACACACAATCAAGTCATCACCTATGTGTTTCAGACAGATCAATGGTAAAATCAAACATAATCCATGTACCCTCACAAAAAATGAAGTCCCCACTCTAGTATGAAGTATCACCTAAAACATGTGACTAGGAAAATGAAGCACTCACTCTCTCAAAGAACAGCAAGTATGATGCATTAGATACCACAGACTTGCCCTTATTTTCTCTGCTTTGGTTTGTTAGATGGTCAAATTAAGATCACTATAGGACTTTATATGGCTTGTAATGTAGGCTTAGGGATGGACATGATAAAGATTAAAGATTTTATCAGTGACTATCCCTTCCTTGGCACTACATTCGTTGGCTACACTGTTCTCCTATTTCACTCTTCAGTCTATTTATCTCCTTTTCTTCCCTTTTTCCCATTTTATGAATATTCGCAAGGGCGAGGTGATTTTTCACATTTTTCAACAATTTCAAGCTCTTTTGAATTTCTTTCTTTTGTAGTATTCCCAAACTTTCAGCTTTTGAATTTTTCACCTCACCAAACCTTATTTTTCACCATTTTTCTTCTTTATATTTTTCTTTTCTTTCCTCCCGCTCCCACCATTTATGCACCCCTACTTTAGCCACCCTCAACTTAAGCATTTTGCTTATGTTGAGGTTCACACTATCCAAGGAAGGACCAGGGACAAATAGGTTCATTATAAACAATTGGGTATGGTTAGCATGCAAATCAAAGAGATATGGTCAATAAGGGCTCAAACTTGGGATCAAGGGATTCATGAAACTTTGGTAGGGCAATATAGGCAAAAAGTGGCTAACTAGAAAATGGCCTATGATCATCTCCTAACCAACCATCCTCAATCTATGCAGAGACCAACCAGAAAAGTTCTAGATCTTCAACAACATACAGCAACAAATACTACAACCTCACTCACACATTGTACATGAACTATTTTCACTTACCTATCTGGTTCATACATGGCTTAAAAATACTAGCACTATTATAACTAAATGACATAAAATGATCCACAAAAATCATGCATTGTTGTCACAAATACACAGCAAAAAGAACAGGGCCAATTTTTCAAAAACAACAAAAGCAGTGCATAGCACTAGCTGAGTATTCCTAAGTTATTTTCTAATCAAACAAAAATCACAACTAAAAACAAAAAAATCCTAACACATGCTGGTTCTACTAGGTCGCATGTCTGAGGGAAAAGAAATATGGCAAGAAAAACCCTCAGTCAAACAAAAAATATCCCAAAAATACAAGTACACCCCCCCCCCCTTTTAAAGAATGGGCTTCGTCCACGAAGCACAAAATATAAGCTTGAAAGGAAAAGGGACATACTTGTGGCTACTCAGACATCACCTCTGTAGTCTCATGAAGGTGGTATCTCCATGGTAATCATGGCGCTAGCGGTGGCCGGAGCACTCAATGGTGGAATTATGGGGGTAGTGGTACCCCCTCAGTGACTGTAGCCATTTGAACAACCACTATGGAAACCGGGGCTGAATGTGGCTCACCCGAAGGGTCATGGCCACTAGCTAGCTCGGACTGAGATGTGGTGGAGCTTACCGCTCCTCTAACTCTCTCCTAAAGTTCGGTCATATGCTCCTCCTGAGCTCGCATACTCTCCGCTCTAGCCCACTTAAGCTCTTTTTTCTCTTTCTTTCTCTTGTTTTTCACACTTTCCTCACCAGCATCATCAACAGCTCTCTTTTTACCTTTATCACCGACTGCAGTTAGCCCCTAGTATGCTGCCAAGTCAATATCCTCATCAAGCTCTGCATCCAAGTTCGAAAGAGTGGGGGCTTCTATGAGAGTTGGTTGCTGTAAAGACAACTCAACCACTTGGCTTCGAAGAGCCACAAAATCCAGATGGATACTTCCGGTGACTGACTACTCCGCCATCCTCAAGTTAAATCTGCTCTCAAAACTATCTAGGCGGGCATGAAGGTCCTAAGCTGCTGTATCTATCTCAGATTTGACCCATGGCTTAATATTCTCCATCATAGCCTAAATTTTGCGCTCGGCCATGGTCAATCTCTTTTCCATCTTATGGAGAAAATCCTGCGGTATCAAGATATACCCTGCTGGAGTTTGCATCTATATACAGGGCAGTGGTGTAGCTGCGGTGCTGGGAGATGACTCTAAATGACCGACATCTGTAGCCAGTGTCTCGCTCTGCTCCTGAGTAATGGGGGCATTCGTTGTACGTCCCCTACTGGCTGAGATGCTGGGATGGCTATGGGCATTCTGGATCTGCTTACCAGGTTCATCTCATTCCGGGTAAGGCCTATATTAGCAATGCTTTGGCCTCCGATCAATCTCTCATCACCCTGTTGTACTCTCGCCTCCCTGCACAAACTATATACAAGGCTTGGGAATGGAATAGTAGTACTTACTTCCACTGCCCTGCCTTGTATCTTGGTGGCTATGATCCTCGGGATGTTAAGAGGGTAGCGGGACATAAGGAATGCCACCAACGCTGCTCTATCAGCATTCAACGTGTTATCATTGACTATGGGTGCTAATCGATGCCTCACCAATGTCCAGTAGGTTTTTGCTATGAAATTTAATGAACTCTTTGTCACCTGCTTGCCATATGCCACCCAATCAACCTCATCCTTGTTCTCAGCTATCATCTTTGCCAGCCATTGCAGATGCCTCTATCGCTCACCCCTGTTCAGACTCCTAATATGCTTCATTTCCTCCACCCTGTAATCATACTCGGGTGTTAACCTTGTTTGTCTGAACTAGAGTCCATATAATATCCGTGCAATAGTCCTTTGGAAATATCAACTGCTCGCCCTCGGACTAGAACGCTCTCCAAGCAAGGCTGATCCTTTATCTTTTGGCCCTCCTTTGCTTTCTCCTCCATTGTGGCCAGGTAGTTGGTGTAGAACTCCCTGATGCTCCTCTGTGCATTGTGAAGGGGTCTTGTCCATCCTACGGATCGTACTGTGGTCTGCACTTTTTTCACCTTTTTGCACACTTTTAGCTTCCTTTTGCAATTTACTATTCCAACACCCATTTATCTTGAAATCAAAAGAAAAGTGCCTCATATCCACATAAATACACCTAAGTCCTTGCTATTTTCTTAGTTTTGAGCGTCAATAGTGTTGTAAATTCACAGCATATCAACACCCTCAACTTAATACTTTTACATGTCCTCAGACCAAGAAAAAGAAAAACTAAACACAAAGCTCAACTAGAAAATAAACTCATGATACTACAGCCAAAACACAAACTAATTTGTGCACTTCATATTCAAGCTCTATTGACCCTTCCTCTTGAAACATCACCAACTAATATATTGCAAGCAACCTCAAAACATCATATTCAGGGATAAATACATGTCATCTAGCTATCAACAAACAATCAAGTCATCACCTATGTGCTTTACACAGATCAATGGTAAAAGCAAACATAATTGATGTACCCTCACAAAAAATGAAGTCCCCATTCTAGTATGAAGTGTCAACTGAAACATGGGACTAGGCAAATGAAGCACTCACTCTCTCAAAGAACTGCAAGTATTATGCATTAGAGACCATAGGCTTGCCCTTATTTACTCTGCTTCGGTTTGTTAGATGGTCAAATTAAGATCACTATAGGGCCTTATATGGCTTGTAATGTAGGCTTAGGGCTGGACATGATAAAGATTAAAGATTTTATTACTGACTATCCCTTCCTTGGCACTACATTCGTTGGCTACACCATTCTCCTATTTCACCCTTCATTCTTTTTATCTCCTTTTCTTCCCTTTTTCGCATTTTGTGAACATTCTCATGGGTGAGGTGATTTTTCACATTTTTCAACAATTTGAAGCTCTTTTGATTTTCTTTCTTATTCAGTATTCTCAAACTTTCAGCTTATGACTTTTTCACCTCGCCACACCTTATTTTTCACCATTTTTCTTCTTTTTATTTTTATTTTCTTTCCTCCTTCTCCCACCTTTTATGCACCCCTACTTTAGCCACCCTCAACTTAAGCATTTTGCTTATATTGAGTTTCACACTACCAAGGAAGGACTAGGGCCAGACAAGTTCATTATAAACATTTGGGTATGGTTAACAGGCAAATAAAAGAAATATAGTCAATTAAGGCTCAAATTTGGGATTAAGGGATTCATGAAACTTTGGTAGGGCAATATAGGCAAAAAGCGGGCTAACAATAAAATGGCCTATGATCATCTCCTAACCAACCATCCTCAAGCTATGTAGAGACCAACTAGGAAAGTTCTAGATCTTCAACAACATAACGCAACAAATACTACAATCTTACTCACACATGGTACATGAACTATTTTCACTTACCTGTTTGGTTCATACACGGATTAACAAGACTAGCACTATTAATAACTAAATGACATAAAATGATCTACAGAAATCACGCATTGTTGTCACAAATACACAGCAAAAAAAATAGGGTCAATTTTTCAAAAACAACAAAAGTAGTGCATATCCACTGGCTGAGTATTCCTAAGTTATTTTCTAATCAAACAAAAATCACAACTAAAAACAAAAAAATCCTAACACATGCCGATTCTACTAGGTCACATGTCTTAGGAAAAGAAACACGACAAGAAAAACCCTCAGGCGAACCAAAAATATTCCAAAAATACAAGTACACCCCCCCTTTTTAAAGAATGAGCTTTGTCCCCGAAGCACAAAATATAATCTTGAAAGGAAAAGGGACATACCTGTGGCAACTTAGACTACGCCACTGTCGTCTCATGAAGGTGGTATCTCCACGGTAATCAAGGCGCTAGTGGTGGCCGGTGCACTCAATGGTGGAATTATGGGGGTAGTGGTACCCCCCTCAAGTGACTGTAGCCGTTTGAACGACCTCTATGGAAACCAGGGCTGAATGTGGCTCACCCGAAGAGTCATGGCCACTAGCAAGCTCGGGCTGAGCTGTGGTGGAGCTTCCCGCTCCTCTAACTCTCTCCTGAATTTCGGTCATATGCTCCTCCTGAGCTCGCATACTCTCCGCTTTAGCCCACTTGCGCTCTTTTTTCTCTTTCTTTCTCTTCTTTTTCACACTTCCCTCACAAGCATCATCAACAACTCTCTTTTTACCTTTATCACTGGCTATAGTAGGCCCCCAGTATGCTGCCACGTCAATATCCTCATCAAGCTCTGCATCCAAGTCCGAAAGAGTGGGGGCTACTATGAGAGTTGGTTGCATTAAGACAACTCAACCACTTGGCTCCGAAGAGCCCCCAACTCCGCATGGAGACTGTCGTTGTCTGACTGCTCTGCCATCCTCAAGTTAATTCTGCTCTCAAAACTATCTTGGCGAGCATGAAGGGCTGAGCTGTTGTATCTATCTCAGATTTGACCCATGTCTTTACCTTCTCCATCATAGCCAAAATTTTGCGCTCGGCCATGGTCAATCTCTTTGCCAGCTTATGGAGAAAATCCTACGGTACCAAGATGTACCCTGCTAGAGTCTGCATCTGTATACTGTGCAGTGGTGTAGATGCGGTGCTGGGAGATGACTCTAAATGACTGGCATCTGTAGCCGGTGTCTCGCTCTGCTCTTGAGTACTGGGGGCATTCACTTGTACGCCCCATGCTGGCTGAGCTGCTGGGATGGCTGTGGGCATTCTGGATCTGCTTATCTGGTTCATCTCATATCGAATAAGGCCTATATTAGCAATCCTTTGGCCTCCGATCAATCACTCATCACCCCGATGTACTCTCGCTTCCTTGCACAAACTATATACAAGGCTTGGGAATGGAATAGTAGTACTTACTTCTACTGCCCTGTCTCGTATCTCGGTGGCTATGATCCTCGGGATGTTAAGAGGGTAGCGGGACATGAGGCATGCCACCAACGCTGCTCTATCAGAACTCAGCGTGTTATCATTGACTATGGGCTCTAAATGATGCCTCACCAATGTCCAGTAGGCCTTTGAGATGAAATTTAATGAACTTTTTGTCTCCTGCTTGCCACCTGCCACCCAATCAGCCTCGTCCTTGTTCTCAGCTATCACCTTTGCTAGCCATTGCAGCTGCCTCTATCGCTCACCCCTACTCAGACTCCTAATCTGCTTCATTGCCTCCACTGTGTAATCATACTAGAGTGTTAACCTTGTTGGTCTGAACTGGGGTTTATATAATATCCGTGCAATAGTCCTGTCGGAAATATCAATTGCTCGCCCTCGGACTAGAATACTCTCAAAGAAAGGCTGCTCCTTTATCTTTTGGCCCTCCTTTGCTTTCTCCTCCATTGTGGCCAAGTAGTTGGTGTAGAACTCCCTGACGATCTCCTCTGTGTATTGTGAAGGGGTCTTGGCCATCCCACGGATCGTACTGTAGTTTGCACTTTTTTTTACCTTTTTGCACACTTTTAGCTTCCTTTTGCAATTTATTGTTCCAACACCTATTTATCCAGAAATCAAAGGAAAAGTGCCTCATATCCACATAAACACACCTAAGTCCATGCTATTTTCTTAGTTTTGAGAGTCAATAGTGTTGTAAATTCACTGCAAATCAACACCCTCAACTTAAGACTTATGTATATCTCAGGCAAAAAAAAAGAAAAACTAAACACGACACTCAACTAGAAAATAAATTCAAGATACTACAGCCAAAACTCAAACAAATTTTTGCACTTTATATACAAACTCTATTGACCATTCCTCTTGAAACATCACCAGTTAATGTATCGCAAGCAACCTCAAAATATCATATTTAGGGATCAAGACATGTCATCTAGCTATCACAAACAATCAAGTCATCACTTATGTGTTTCACACAGATCAATGGTAAAAGAAAACATAATCCATGTACCCTCACAAAAAATGAAGTCGCCGCTCTAGTATGTAGTATCAACTGAAACATGGGACTAGGCAAATGTAACACTCACTCTCTCAAAAAACTGCAAGTATTGTGCATCAGATACCATAGGCTTGACCTTATTTTCTCTGTTTCGGTTTGTTAGATGGTCAAATTAAGATCACTATAGGACTTTATATGGTTTATAATGTAGGCTTAGGGATGGACATGATAAAGATTAAAGATTCTATTAGTGACTATCCCTTACTTGGCACTACATTTGTTGGATACACCATTCTCTAGTTTTACCCTTTAGTCTTTTTATCTCCTTTTCTTCCCTTTTTCCTATTTTATGAACATTCGCATGGGGGAGGTGATTTTTCACATTTTTCAACAATTTAAAGCTCTTTTGATTTTATTTCTTTTTCAGTATTCTCAAACTTTAAGCTTTTGACTTTTTCACCTTACCACACCTTACTTTTCACCACTTTTCTTCTTTTAATTTTTCTTTTCTTTCGTCCCGCTCCCACTATTTATGCACCCGTACTTTAGCCACCCTCAACTTAAGCATTTTGCTTATGTTGAGGTTCACACTATCCAAGGAAGGACTAGGGCCAAATAGTTTCATTATAAACAATTGGGTATGGTTAGCAGGCAAATCAAAGAAATATGGTCAATTAAGGCTCAAACTTGGGATCAAGAGATTCATGAAACTTTGGTAAAGCAATATAGGCAAAAAGTGGGCTAACAGAAAAATCACCTATGATCATCTCCTAACCAACCATACTCAACCTATGTAGAGACCAACCAGGAAAGTTCTAGATCTTCAACAACATACCGCAATGAATACTACACCCTCACTCACACATGGTACATGAACTATTTTCACTTACCTATCTAGTTCATACATGGCTTAAAAAGACTAGCACTATTAATAACTAAATGACATAAAATGATCCACAGAAATCATGCATTGTTGTCACAAATACACAACAAAAAGAACAGGGATAATTTTTCAAAAACAACAAAAGTAGTGCATATCCACTAGCTGAGTATTCCTAAGTTATTTTCTAATAAAAAAAAATCACAACTAAAAACAAAATAATCCTAACACATGCTAGTTCTACAAGGTCACATGTCTGAGGGAAAATAAACACGACAAGAAAAACCCTCAGGAAAACCAAAAATATCCCAAAAATACAAGTACCCCCCCTCTTTTTCTAAAGAATGAGCTTCGTCCTCGAAGCACAAAATATAAGCTTTAAAGGAAAAGGGACATACCTGTGGCTAGTCAGATTCGCCTCTATCATCTCACGAAGGCGGTATCTCCATGGTAATTGTGGCACTAGCGGTGGCCGGTGCACTCAGTGGTGGAATTATGGGGGTAGTGGTACCCCCTTCAGTGACTGTAGCCGTTTGAACGGCCTATATGGAAACTGGGGCTGAATGTGGCTCATCCAAAGGGTCATGGCCACTAGCAAGCTCGGGTTGAGCTGTGGTGGAGCTTCCCGCTCCTCTAACTCTCTCCTGAAATTCGGTCATATGCTCATCCTGAGCTCGCATACTCTCTTCTCTAGCCTACTTGCGCTCTCTTTTCTCTTTATTTCTCTTCTTTTTCACACTTTCCTCACCAGCATCATCAACAGCTCTCTATTTACCTTTATCACTGGCTGCAGTTGGCCCCAGGTATGCTGCCAAGTCAATATCCTCATCAAGCTCTGCATCCAAGTCTGAAAGAGTGGGGGCTACTATGAGAGTTGGTTTCCGTAAAGACAGCTGAACCACTTGGTTCCGAAGAGCCCCCAACTCCGCACGGAGACTGCCGGTGCTTGACTGCTCTGCCATCCTCAAGTTTAATCTGCTCTCAAAACTATCCAGGCGGGCATGAAGTGCCTGAGCTGCTATATCTATCATAGATTTGACCCATGTCTTTACCTTCTTCATCATAGCCAAAATTTTGCGCTCGTCCATGGTCAATCTCTTTGCCATCTTATGGAGAAAATCCTGCGGTACCAAGATGTACCCTGCTGGAGTCTGCATCTGTATACTGGGCAGTGGTGTAGCTGCGGTGCTGGGAGATGACTCTGAATGACCGGCATCTGTAGCCGGTGTCTCACTCTGCTCCTGAGTACTGGGGGCATTCACTTGTACGTCCCATGCTGGCTGAGCTGCTGGGATGACTGTGGGCATTGTCAATCTGCTTATCAGGTTTATCTCATCCTGAATAAGGCCTATATCAGCAATCCTTTGGCCTCTGATCAATAACTCATCACCCCGCTGTACTCTCGCCTCCCTAGACAAACTATATACAAGACTTAAGAATGGAATAGTAGTACTTACTTCCACTACTCTGTCTCGTATCTCGGTGGCTATGATCCTTGGAATGTTAAGAGGGTAGCGGGACACGAGGCATGCCACCAACGCTGCTCTATCAGAACTCAACGTGTTATCATTGACTATGGGCCCTAATCGATGCCTCACCAATGTCCAGTAGGCCTTTGAGACGAAATTTAATGAACTCTTTGTTACCTACTTTCAACTTGCCACCCAATCAGCCTCGCCCTTGTTCTCAACTATCACCTTTGCAAGCCATTACAGCTGCCTCTATCACTCACCCCTGCTCAGACTCCTAATCTGCTTCATTGCCTCCACCATGTAATCATACTAGAGTGTTAACCTTGTTGGTCTGAACTGGGGTTCATATAATATCCGTGCAATAGTCCTGTCGGAAATATCAATTGCTCGCCCTCGGACGAGAACACTCTCCAAGCAAGGCTGCTCCTTTATCTTTTGGCCCTCCTTTGCTTTCTACTCCATTGTGGCGAGGTAGTTGGTGTAGAACTCCCTGACGATCTCCTCTGTGTATTGTGAAGGGGTCTTGGCCATCCTACGGATCGTACTGTGGTCTGCACTTTTTTTTACCTTTTTGCACACTTTTAGCTTCCTTTTGCAATTTTTTGTTCCAACACCCATTTATCCTGAAATAAAAGGAAAAGTGCCTCATATCCACATAAATAACCCTAAGTCCATGCTATTTTCTTAGTTTTGAGCGTCAATCATGTTGTAAATTCACAGCACATCAACACCCTCAACTTATGACTTTTGCATGTCCTCAGACCAAGAAAAAGAAAAACTAAACACGAAGCTCAACTAGAAAATAAACTCCTGATACTACAGCCAAATCACAAAAAAATTTGTGCACTTTATATGCAAGCTCTATTGACCCTTCCTATTGAAACATCACTAGCTAATGTATTGCAAGCAACCTCAAAACATCATATTCAGGGATCATGACATGTCATCTAGCTATGAACAAACAATCAAGTCATCACCTATGTTCTTTGTTCGGAGCTGATTCGGTTAGTATTAAATATTATCAACCGACACGCAAGTGCACGTGGTCAAACAAGTAATAAAGTGGCTAAGTAGCCAAGTATCGATCCAAGGAGGCTGCTCTAGATATGTAAAACTGCCTAGTTTACTATATCTCTATTCTATTCCTAACTATGTTAACAACAATCCAACTAAAAGTTGAGTGAGTTTTTGTTTCTAAACTATTTATATACTACAATTAATAAAAACTATTTACTTTTGAATTTAGACAATGGATATGCACATGCCAAGGTTAAGAACGAGTAATGAACTTGATAATCATGATAATTTGGTCATCCTCTTCTTCATGTTGCTAGCCAAGAACGTTTGCCTAGAAATTAAAACTTTCGTATTTAATTTCACTTTAGAATCATAAACCATCCGTCTACATTTCTGTGATCAAATGCAATTTATGACCTAGCACTACAATTCCGGTTCCTAAATTGACTAATACGGCTTTCAAGTATATTTCTATCAAGAAAGCACATCAAAACCCAATTTTCCCAAATCAAGTTAAGAACAATACCCTATTAATTCACAATTTTCCAATTTCGTGCTCTCTCGAGTGAAATTGGACTTTTTAGATATACATTAATGGTGGCCAATCAATAATGTAGTAAGCACAAGAATTAATAGAACAACATGCAAGAAGAAGAAGAAACCATATCAATTATCACCAAAATTCATTACACAAGTTCAAAACCTCAGCAAAGAAGGGAATTAGCCACTCATTCTTGGATTAATCATCCTAAAATGAGTGTAAATCATGCATACAATTGAAGGAAAGAATAAAGGAAGAGAAGAAAACTCTTAGCTTTTCTATTCTTCAACTGCCACAAACCCACGTTCCTGCTCTCCACTTCTGAACTCAGTCTAAAAACTAAAAACTGATTAAAAATAAACCTAAGTGTGCTATTTATACTAGTGGGAAATTTTTCCCGGAATAACAAGCAACGTGTCACGGAGGCCAACGCGGAGCACTGCCTCCGTGACACGGCGTGGACGCGGACCCTCTCTGGAAATTGCAGGGTCCAGATAATTGGCCTCAACGTGGCACGGAGGCCATCACGGAGGCCTATCTCCGTGCCACGGAACTGATGCGCAGGCACACTGGAAATTGCCTAATTAATTCCTGCCCAGGCAGTGTGCTACCGCGATGGCAGCGTGGCACGGCTCCATCGCGGAGCCAGTGTAAAATGTGCCATCCAAGGTCTTTTCCACGCTCGCATCCAAGTCCAACTCCGACATAGTTCCAACACGCATTTTAGCTCCTAAAAATCACATTATCCTGCAAAACAAATGCTAATCATGTTGGTTAGTATAAATTCGCATTTTATTACCAAATACATGATATTATATACACATTGCACAACAAACAAGGTAAAAATGATACGTTTGAGTATCAGTTGGGCATATAAATCTGCCCAAGATCACTTACCCCACACTTAAATCCTTGTTCGTCCTCGAACAACACATACACAACTCATGCAAATTACATCCCAACCTTCGTCACTATGGTGCAACATTGTATGCTACGGTCATACCGATTATTCAATTCTTGCAAATCATCAAGAAAACATGCTTGGTCGTACAAGACAATGAACTTAATACATCGAGGCTTCCTAAACTTTTAAGAATTGATTCTTGATATCGGCAAACTCATGCAAATCAACTAATCAAGAAATCCGACACGAAAATCAATCTTTCATCAAGCATGTACCCTCACAACTCGAGAGAAACTTCCCCTTTTATGTTCGTGCAGCACACAAACATGCAAGTAGGGGCATATAAAAATTAATTTCACTCTCTCTCCCAAAAGAATTCACATGCATCATGTCATGACCCATAGGCTTGCCCTTAGTGTATTACTCCACTAATATAAAGAAATGCAATGTTGGATCAAATAGGACTTTTAATGGGTTGTAACTGGGCTATGGATCTAGTATATATATATTGGATTAGCCAATAATAGTCGCTAGCATCCTTAAGCGCCTTTTCAACTCATTCCCATCGACTCATGGACATTGTTCCTCTCTTTTCTCTTTTTCTCCCATTCATGCTGGTTTACTTTCATACAGCCCATTTCATCAGGCACACTTGACACAAAACAGAGGGTTTTCATGTACCCTCACTATCATTTAATTACAACTAGTGCCTCTTCAACGTCATCTTTTCTTTCCTCACTTTGCTTTTCTTTTCTTTTCACTCTTTTCACTCTTTAACACTTTGGGAAACATTTTCTGTTCTTTGTAAGCGCTTAAGAGCTTCTTATAGACTTTAAGGCTAATGAAAAGTAGGAATAAAGCTTAGTTCATACAATTCTGGACAAAAGAAAGAAATCGGCTAAAGGCTCAACGGGCTGACTAGGGTATACAACATATAAAAAGGTAGAATTTGACAAGAAAAAAAAAGGAAACTAACGGTTAAAACAAAGAAATGCCTACATCCTTTCCGACACTACACCTCCTTCATTTCGTTTTGTATACACGCCAGGCAAGTTCTAGATAATTCACAATGACATGGAATAGCAAAACCTCACTCACACTTCATGCACATGCTCGAATCAAGATGCATTCACAGACTCTTTAATTAGTCAATTACATGAATTCAAGATTAAGCCTCAATCATAATGAACCAAATTCTATAGCCTAGGTAACTCAACATATTTACAAAATTGCATGCTTTCAAACGAATCATTTTCACATTTTGAACATCAATTACAACACGCAACGAAATTTTAGCAACCATAAGCAACTACAGTTTATTGATGCAATCCACCAAAGAAACTAAAAACAAAACATCTACTCCTATTGACTACATTTCCCTTAAGACTGTCGTCATCCATCCATCATAGGGAATGGTCACTAACTATGACATCGGTTCAATGGGACTATTCTCGGTAAAAGAACCGAAAACAAACTCCGAGAAACCCAAAAATAAAACTTCAAAATTTTTGCAACACATCGATCATTTCGATAGTAAATATTTACAAAATATTTTGATAAGTGCAAAATATTTTCGCAAAAATTTTGAAAAATATCGATCATATCGATAAAGAGAAAAAAATTTTTTACAAAATTTACAAAATATTTACAAAGGCAACCACAACTTTCAAAAACACACATTATTAGCCACAAACAAATATATACACATAAATCACAAATCAGTTCACAACAACAGGGAAAGCACAGACATACATAAACGTCAAGGAAACATTATACAGCAAATTTAGAGCCTATGACCCAGCACCTAACTACTCCCCACCCCACACTTAAATCGAACACTGTCCCCAGTGTTCACAACAATACAAAGCACAACATATGGGTGGTGGAACTCCCTGCTCAGTCGAAATATTCGACTTCCTCATCCGGTGCTGCGGCCTCGTCGCCCATATCTGAATCAGCTCCATCTTCGTCATCGGACTCCACATCAGAGTCCTCCCGACGTGTCTCCTCATCAGTAGGGACGTCGTCATCAGTCGGCTCCACAAAGGCTGGCCCCACCTTGCATAAAGCTCTGGCGTTCTCGCCAAAGGGGTAGTCCAGCTCCAGCTGCCATAATTCATCCTCGGTGGCTGGTCTCCCACCTATCCGTAGATGCAGCATCTGCATGCTGAACATACGGGCCATGTACTGATCGTCACGAGCATGTCGCTCGCCCAAAGTCAGTACAGGTCCATGTGTAGTGTCGGGGGCCTTCGTCTTTGTCACGTCGAGGGCCCTCCGCTCCAACTGCGGAATATAATCCAAGGCTTCTTCCTCAACGTCGAGGCCTCGGAGGAAGGTGGTGATGAGTCCGCCAAACCCGTATCTGTGGCCCTGGTGTAGTCTGGCTCTCTTCATGGTGGATATTATGACCGCCCCCACATTAATCTCAAGCCCTTTCATAAGGGAATACACCAAGCAGACACGGTCCCGGGTCACGTCTGTCATATGAACTCCCGGGATCAAACACGAACATACAATTTTTAGCCACATTCTGGCCTCCCTGTTCATCTTCGAATAAGGCAGAGTCTGGTGGTAACCCCTCTATTTGTGTCTACTCCATCGGGCTGTGAATCGAGCCCAACATAACGTACGTCTGATGTCGGCGTACGGTGGGGTGATGTTTAGCTGGCGGAGGACGTGGGCGTCTGTGTCCCACGCTCCCACGATGGCATTAAACTGCTGGGGTTCCAGAGTGACAATCTGCCCTCTGATTTTAATAGTATGGCTCCTGATGGCCGGGTTCCAGTTGGCGTAGAATTCCCGGACCAAGTGAAGGTTGCACTCCTTGGGCTCCTGAAAGATAAAGCTGAGCCCAGCTGCCTCAATCCTCTGTACGATGCGAGGGAACTCCTGTGCAAGTGGTTCCCTTGCAATATGTTCCTCCGGGAAGTATTTGTTTTCCTTATGCTTTGCGTACCACTTCTTCCCTTCCTCGGTAACCCATCGTGTTCCGTATCGGCGGTGTTGACCGCGTGGAACAGCAGGTGCAGCTGGGACAGCCGTGCCCAGTCTCATTCTCTTTCTGCCGGTGCCTGAGGTTGAAGCACCCTTGCCTTTATCTTGTCGGCTGGCCATTGTACCTGTCAATTTACACAAACAAGCACAACGTTAAGCTAAAAACTTGTTAGCTTCGACTAAGGTCGGGTTAAACAAAATTTACCCCACACTTAGTCTTTAACAATATTTACAACATTTTAGCAAGGATAGCTCTATTTACACCCCAAACACAATCAACTATAAACATATTGCTTAGTGCGTTCACAGAAATTCGACAGCATAACGGCTAGCGAACTACTCAGACTTCATACAGCTAACCCAATCCTACTATCGACAGCTATTCACCCATAGCACTTAGCAACAATAACAACAACAAAATAGAAACAACAATACAAACATTTTATATACAACTAATCTAAGCAATTCAACCAATTCACATATTACGCAATTTCCCACAAAAATTCGAGAATTAGTCGTCTTTCAACAATTATACAATATTTACCACGACTTATCTCAAATAATAAACACACCCCGGCATCAATTTCGTCAAACTATCAAGTTACCCAAGTTAAAATTCAACAACCCCAAGCCCTAGAATACAATTCGACAATCAAAATCGAATTATTCAATCAATCGATAAGTTCAAAAGTCAACTACAACAATCCGAACATAATCAATCACAAAATAATTCACGTCATGTTTAATTTCTACCTAGGGTGATATATCTCACCTCACATGCTCAAAATTGACAAAAATCGCCAAACATTTGAGATAGACGATGAAAACATACCTTGGAATCGAAGAATCGCCGAAAACTTGACGTTTTCCTTGCCTATTAACGTGGCACGGAGCTTGGGGGTAGGGGAATGGGTGTTTGGTCGCGGAGGGAAGAGGGAATGGGGAAAATAGGGGCGAAATCGGGGGTTTTTATTAAGAAAACACGCGGGTCACCCGGAAACCCGGTGTGACCCGGCACTGGATAAAGGCAACGTGTCACGGAGGGTAACGCGGAGCCCCTCCTCCGTGACACGGAGCCAACGCGTTGGCTTACTGGAATTTTGAAAAATCCAGATTTGCCTTCAACGTGACACGGAGGCCAACGCGGAGCATTGCCTCCGTGACACGGTGCCAACGCGCCAGTGCTCTATTTCACCATCAAATTTTATTTTTCATACCTCGCCTCGTTTCCTCGATTCCAAGTATTTTTCCTCCAGTATACCTGAAAATCACCTCACTAAACAAAAATTGGTTAAATTAATAAATTCCCTACTAAAAATAAAATAAAAAAAATTACTAAATTACTAAATAAAAAATTACTAAATAAAATGCAAATCTAAGCCTAGTCACAAAAAAGAAAAGAAAATAAAATAAAAGAAAAACTTTACACTAAAGAAAGAAAAAAATATTTTTCACGGGTTGCCTCCCGTGCAGCGCCTAGTTTAACGTCGCGGCTCGACAGCCTTTATGCTCACGTGTCTACTAGGGAGATGGACGATTTGTCCCGATCCTGGTCATCTCCCCAGTAGTTCTCAACCTTGTCTGGTGGCCTACCTAGTAACTCTCGGGAATCACTCAATCCATTCGCATTCCCATGATCAATCACGTTGATCACCGAGAGTTCCTTATAGACAGTCGGGAGCTTAGGTGCCTTGTACACGTTGAACACCTCAACCTTGTCGTGTGCTCGTATTGTGAGTTGACCCGCAGCTACATCGATCAATGCCTTTCCGGTTGCCAAAAAGGGTCGTCCCAAAATAAATGGGACTTCCGCATCTGGTTCAAAATCCAGAACAATGAAATCTACCGGAAAAATGAGGGAGCCTACCTGCACTAGCACATCCTCAACAAAGCCATCCGGCTTAGCTAAAGACCTGTCTGCTAGCTGCAAGATCACTGTTGTAGGTCTAGGACTCCCTAGTCCTAACTTTCTGAATACCGAAGATGGCATCAGATTTATACTTGCCCCCAAGTCGCATAACCCACGAGCTCGGATACTTTGCCCAATTGTCAGCTGGATAGTAAAACTTCCAGGATCCTTAAGTTTAGTGGGCAACCTGTTCTAAATACGGGATGTGCATTCCTCCGTTAAAGCCACCGTGGCATACTCAGTCAAACGACTTTTGTTGGCCACGATGTCTTTGATATACTTCGCATATTTTGGCACACCCTGCAAGACATCAACAAGAGGTAAGTTAACATGTACCTGTTTAAGTACCTCCATGAATTTCTGGAAACACGCCTCCTCCTTGTGTTTCTTAAGTCGTTGAGGGAACGGGGGTGGAGGCCTTGCTGGTTCAGCTTCTTTGGTCTTCCCCGTATCTGAGGTTTGTTCTCCCTCAACATCTGCTGCTCCTGACTTCTGAGGCGGTCTTTCCAGTTCCACCTCCTTTAATTGTAAACCACTCCTCGTGGTCACTACATTCACCTGCTTAGGATTGGGATCCGTGTCGCTAGGTAGTCCTCCCCTTGGTCTAGTATTTTGGGCACTAGCAAATTGCCCAAACTGATATTCAAGAGCCTTGGTTGCCAATTGATTGTTCTTTACTTCGGCTGCCAATTTGACATAGTGAGCCTGCAATTGTGCCTGGTTGGCAATCATGGTCTTGAACATTTCCTCAATAGTCGGTGATGGTGGTGGAGGAGGGGCATTGTGATTTCTGAACTGATTCTGATAGCCTTGTTGCCCTCCTTGGTTTCTATGCATACCCTGCCCTGAACCTTGGCCTTGTTGATTGTTGCTACCCCACGAAAAATTCGGATGATTCCTCCAATTCGAGTTGTAGCCACCACCAAACTGCTGTTGATTCCTCTGTGCATTGCCCACAAAGTTGACAGAATCAGGATTTGCACCACAACATTCAGCTGAATGCTCACTACTACCACACACTTCACACCACATCTGTTGGACTGCATTGACTGAGGTTGAAGGCTGGTTCAAATTCATATTGCTGAAGTGAGTGTTTAACTGATTTTGCAAAGCAGCTATCTGTGCAGCGATAGCTGTGAATCCATCCACTTCAAGAACTCCCGCTGCTTTCCTTGCTCCACCTCTTGAAGAATCTGCATTCCATTCCGGATTGCCTTGTGAAATTCGGTTGAGCAAAGTGTACAGCTCCTCATAAGTTTTCTCCAGCGCTTGCCCTCCAGCTGCTGAGTCTAACAAAATTTTAGTGTGGGGTTCCAAACCCTCAATAAAAGTGTGTACCAACACCTTATTTGACTGATGATGATGAGGACAGTACCGCAACATGGACTTGAATCTTTCCCAGGCTTGATAAAGATTTTCTCCTTCCCTCTGTTTAAAACTTAGAATCTGACTTCTCAGTTTAGCTGTTTTACCTGAAGGGAAAAATCTGATCAAAAACTTCCTTGCAAGATCATCCCACGTTGATATAGAGTTGGGTGGTTCAGCTTTTAACCACCTCTTGGCTTCGCCAAGTAAGGAAAATGGAAATAAGGTGAGCCGAACATAATCAGGTGACACTCCAGCGGGTATGTAAGTGTCACTTATCTCCAAAAAGTTCTGGAGATTTTGTTGCGGATCTTCGTGAGGGAGACCGGTAAACTGCCCGCTAGTGTGCAAAAGTTGCACCATATTTTGCTTTAACTCAAATCTCCCTCCAGGCTCTGGTTTGCGGATGCTGGAATGTACATTATTAGCGTGTGGGATTGCCACCTCACGAACCGGCCTGGCTGCTACTTCCTCGGGCACTAACACTGCCCGCACAACTGGTGGATTTGGTTGCTCCATCATAGACTGTTTAAGCAACTGCAGCTTCTTCCGAAGAGCTTCTCTACGTTGACTATGCAATTCACATTCTGGCTCTAAGTAAGATTCCACCAGCTCCTTGTCCCTTGCCAGTGTTCACAGAAATAAAAATTTGCAAAATACAGGCTAAGACCAAGTTGTTAACACTTAAGAAAATAAAAATACAAATACAGTAAATTTACACTAAACAAAATTTTACAAATCGCCTAGCCTCCCCGGCAACGGCGCCAAAAACTTGTTCTATGCTGATTCGGTTAGTATTAAATATTATCAACCGACACGCAAGTGCACGTGGTCAAACAAGTAATAAAGTGGCTAAGTAGCCAAGTATCGATACAAGGAGGCTGCTCTAGATATGTAAAACTGCCTAGTTTACTATATCTCTATTCTATTCCTAACTATGTTAACAACAATCCAACCAAAAGTTGAGTGAGTTTTTGTTTCTAAACTATTTATATACTACAATTAATAACAACTATTTACTTTTGAATTTAGACAATGGATATGCACATGCCAAGGTTAAGAACGAGTAATGAACTTGATAATCATGATAATTTGGTCATCCTCTTCTTCATGTTTCTAGCCAAGAACGTTTGCCTAGAAATTAAAACTTTCGTATTTAATTTCACTTTAGAATCATAAACCATCCGTCTACATTTCTGTGATCAAATGCAATTTATGACCTAGCACTACAATTCCGGTTCCTAAATTGACTAATACGGCTTTCAAGTATATTTCTATCAAGAAAGCACATCAAAACCCAATTTTCCCAAATCAAGTTAAGAACAATACCCTATTAATTCACAATTTTCCAATTTCGTGCTCTCTCGAGTGAAATTGGACTTTTTAGATATACATTAATGGTGGCCAATCAATAATGTAGTAAGCACAAGAATTAATAGAACAACATGCAAGAAGAAGAAGAAACCATATCAATTATCACCAAAATTCATTACACAAGTTCAAAACCTCAGCAAAGAAGGGAATTAGCCACTCATTCTTGGATTAATCATCCTAAAATGAGTGTAAATCATGCATACAATTGAAGGAAAGAAGAAAGGAAGAGAAGAAAACTCTTAGCTTTTCTATTCTTCAATTGCCACAAACCCACGTTCCTGCTCTCCACTTCTGAACTCAGTCTAAAAACTAAAAACTGATTAAAAATAAACCTAAGTGTGCTATTTATACTAGTGGGAAATTTTTCCCGGAATAACAAGAAACGTGTCACGGAGGCCAACGCGGAGCACTGCCTCCGTGACATGGCGTGGACGCGGACCGTCTCTGGAAATTGCAGGGTCCGGATAATTGGCCTCAACGTGGCACGGAGGCCATCGCGGAGGCCTATCTCCGTGCCACGGAACTGACGCGCAGGCACACTGGAAATTGCCTAATTAATTCCTGCCCAGGCAGTGTGCTACCGCGATGGCAGCGTGGCACGGCTCCATCGCGGAGCCAGTGTAAAATGTGCCATCCAAGGTCTTTTCCACGCTCGCATCCAAGTCCAACTCCGACATAGTTCCAACACGCATTTTAGCTCCTAAAAATCACATTATCCTGCAAAACAAATGCTAATCATGTTGGTTAGTATAAATTCGCATTTTATTACCAAATACATGATATTATATACACATTGCACAACAAACAAGGTAAAAATGATACGTTTGAGTATCACTTGGGCATATAAATCTGCCCAAGATCATGCTTCACACAGATCAATGGTAAAAGCAAACATAATCCATGTACCCTCACAAAAAATGAAGTCCCCACTCTAGTATGAAGTATCAACTGAAACATGGTACTGGGCAAATGAAGCACACACTCTCTCAAAGAATTGCAAGTATTATGCATCATATACCATAGGTTTGCCCTTATTTTCTCGCCTTCGGTTTGTTAGATGGTAAAATCAAGATCACTATAGGAATTTATATGGATTGTAATGTGGGCTTAGGGTTGGACATGATAAAGATTAAAGATTTTATTAGTGACTATCCCTTCCTTGGCACTACATTCATTGGCTACACCGTTCTCGTATTTCACCCTTCAGTCTTTTTATCTCCTTTTCTTTCCTTTTTCCCATTTTATGAACATTCGCATGGGTGAGGTGATTTTTCACATTTTTCAACAATTTCAAGATCTTTTGAATTTCCTTCTTTTTCAGTTTTCTCAAACTTTCAGCTTTTGACTTTTTCATGTCACCACACCTTATTTTTCACAATTTTTTCTGTTCTTTTTCTTTTCTTTCCTTTTCTTTTCTCCCGCTCTCACCAATTTTGCACCCATTATCTAGCCATCCCTCAACTTAAGAATTTTTCTTATGTTGAGGTTCACAATATCCAAGGAAGGACCAGGGCCAAACAGGTTTATTATAAACAAATGGGTACGGTTAACAGGTAAATTAAAGAAATATGGTCAATTAAGGCTCAAACTTTGGATCAAGGGATTTATGAAACTTTGGTAGGGCAATATAGGCTAAAAGTGAGCTAAAACAAAAGTGGCCTATGATCATCTCCTTACCAACCATCCTTAACCTATGCAGAGACCAACTAGGCAAGTTCTAGATCTTCAACAACATACTGCAATAAATACTAAGACCTCACTCCCACATGGTACATGAATTATTTTCACTTCATCTGTCAGGTACATACATGTCTTAACAAGACTAGCACTATTAATAACTAAATGACATAAAACGATCCACATAAATCATGCATTGTTTTCACAAATACATAGAAATTTTTTTTAAACAGGGTCAATTTTTCAAAAACAACAAAACTAGTGCATATCCAATGGCTGAGTATTCCTAACCGACTTTCTAATCAAACAAAGATAAAAACTAAAAACAAAAATCCTAACACATGCCGGTTCTACTAGATAGCATGCCTGAGGGAAAAGAAACACGGCATGAAAAACCCTCAGCCAAACAAACATATCCCAAAAATCCATGTACACCCCCCCTTTTTAAAAAATGAGCGTCGTCCCCGAAGCATAAAAGATAAGTATGAAGGAAAAAGGGACATACGTGTGGCTACTCAGACTTCGCCTCTGATGGGTTGCCTATGCAGTGCCTAATTTAACATCGCGGCATGATGTTACTTTTGTGACTTCTCAGGCATCATCAAGGTATCTTTCCTCCACTCTTTTCAATTCATCTTCATCTCCCAGATACATTTTTATTCTTTTCCCATTTACTTTGAACCTTTTTCCTTCTTTGTTCTTAAGTTCCACTGCACATATGGAGATACTTGCACTACTCTGTAAGGTCCCATCCATCTAGATTTCAACTTCCCAAGGTGCAGGTACCATCATGCTACGAATCGTACATCGACACCTGTGGATTGATATTGATCTTTTGAACTTTTTCTAAACTTCACTACAACCAGTATGGTACGACTCGTGCCTTCATCTCACGGGTCGTAGATGCTCTCGTACTGAGAATTAGCCTTCAGTGCAATTCTTCTGGATTTCGTCACGACTGGCTTACCACTAAGGTACGATCCGTGACAAGTCCCATCAGTTCAATCTTCCAAGTTTTCTTTCATCTTCTCATCAAATCCCTAAGTACGACTTATAGGTCCATCCTACGTACTGTACTGTGGTCTAAATGTTTTTCACCTTTTTGCACACTTTTAGCTTCCTTTTGCAATTTATTGTTCCAACACCCATTTATCTTGAAATCAAAGGAAAAGTGCTTCATATCCACATAAATACACCTAAGTCCATTCTATTTTCTTAGTTTTGAGCATCAATAATGCTGTAAATTCACAACACATCACAAACCTATTTGTGTTCACCGGCAGCACCTGCTGGTTCACCTGGTTGGTCACCCTAAATTATGCATTAGATACTGAGTCATCCTGAGGGGCTGTCGAGGCTGGTGGGGCAGTCTGCTAGGCATTATCGGCCCTCCTTCCATTACCGCGTCGTGGAGGCACAATTCACTGAAACGAAGCAGAGCACGAGTTAGGAGAATGATTTTGGAACTGAATTTCAAGGCACGATAAGGAGTATGAAATAAAGGGATGTTTCCTAACGACATATCATAGCCTCCCCATCATAAAGTGTGGTGTGTTTCACACCCGTGAAGAGGACTCTACTCGATGCAGCTTTCAGACATCCGAGGATACTCTGAACCTAGTGTTGTGATACCAAGTTTTTCACGCCCCGAGTTTACACCTAAGACGGAACGCGGTACTTGAAGCCACAAGTGACCCCAAGTCAACCCCTGGTCTATCATACATGCATTCTGAGTAACATAAAATACATACAGCAAAAATTTAAAGCAAAAATATAAATACTTGAAAATATTAGAACAAGGCTACATGATTAATAAAACCAATCTGAGTCTGAAAAATAAATCTACGTTTGAAAGCCACTAAGACTGATGAGCTGCTAGGACAAACCCCCAGCTATTTCCAAATCTAAACAAGAGGAATAAAAATATAACTGAAATGAATAAATCTCCATCCTCGAAGGATGAGGACTCACCAACTGGTAAAACTGAGGTCTTCGATGAGCGGTCGGCTAACAAAGCTGAGGCTGAGATCCTATAGCTTTATCATGAAATGATACACCATAAAAGTATGCATCAATACTTTAGATGTACTGAGTAAGTGAGCGGAACATAACATAACAGAATAAATAAAAGGACATGTGGAATTGAAAATACATGCGATGACCAAATAAAACTACTGAACTGAATAACTGAAATAACTACGATAGTCTGATGGACCCTATCTGATGGTCAAAGCATGTTCTATGTCTGAAATACTGATCTGAGCTGAAATAGACTGAGACTAGACTGAACTAACTAGTGGGAGAGTCTATAACCGACATGTAATCATGTGAGCTAGATGTGGAGATCGATGTATACACCCCATCGGTAGGACCCAATATACCTTGTCAAGGTATAAAGGTCATGAACTGGTGATCACAAAAGTTTGGGGCCAATCAGGCCAATAAGTACTGTAACCTACACCGGCAACATAGCTCTGGGAACCTGGGTGCGTTGGAACCATAGTCCTCTTAGTGCTAAGTCCTACTCTCACTGGATAATCCTAGACTGAATACTAAGCTGATAGCTCGAAACTGAGACCCAAGACTAGTCAAGGATACACGTATGAAAGTACTCTGAGAGTCTTATTGGACCAGATTCTGAAATTGGGTTTAGACTGGTTAGAGCTGCTTATCTAGAAGCATCGTGACCATCTAAGAACAAGATGTAATATGAACTGGGGTCCTAAGGCTAGTTAGAGCTATATATCTAAAGTGCCATGACCGCCTAGTGTACCAATAAACTGAATTCTGAATCTGATTTTGATAACTGGGAGGTAATACTGACATCAGCTAACATTTCTGACTAACACTGAGCATTTTCACATTTTGACTAAAGATGGGCAACCATCTAACTTAGAATTTAGCATATAAGATAATTTGGGAATTCACCACACTGATATAATCAAGAAAATTTCAAAGTTTATAACTTCAGCAAAATTTCTATTCTTTTCTACCCTCAAGGACTAGGGCTAACTCAATGCATAGGGATAAGAATCAACACTTCACTAACTGGTGGAAAATACCCATAATTAATATAACATAATAATTCCACATGAGTTAAACGAAACATTATCAAGAATTTCTCAACATTTGAAAATCTACAGCGGCTAGAATTCACTTTTATGGGAATAAAATCTATTTATGATGGAAATCATATCTGAAATAATCATGGATATCATTCTTTCTGAATTCAAAGAAAATTGACGTATATTCCCTTCACATTCAAAAAAATGAAGGCTAGAATTTTATAGAGAACTAGAGAATGTTTTGGGGGAACACATGGGAAGGACTATCCCCTTGTTGAATTCCCACATAACTGAGTTAGAATTTCCTTGGAGAAGGAAGCTTGGACTACTGCAATGGAGGAAAAACCCTAGTTTTGTTTGAGAGCTTCTTTAGAGGAATGCTTATGGTATATTTTCTGAAGATGAGTGGGAATGAGGGGGAAAACTGTTTTGCCCCTCTATATCCCCTAAAAATAACCCAAAACAACTCAGTTTAGGATCTAGGAGGTTAGGAATTTACCAAAACACCCTTAGAAAAATCACAGGAAAATAACAGTCAGGTAGTCCCAACGACTGACCTAACGAATCATCCCCACTGGCCATGACTCATGGCTTAAGTCATGAAGTACACTGCTTCTTAAACCTGCTGGGCTCGCGATGGAAGACATAATGGGTCGTTACCTGGGGACCACGACTCGTGGTCACCATTCGTTACATACACTACCTCAGTACAAATTTTATTTTAAATTGCTAACCACGACCCTCCCACACGAATCGTGGTGAATGACCATGACTCGTGGGGTCCCCCATCAAGTACATACCTCCCTCCCTTCTCATTTATTACTCACCCACCCCACGACTTACCCAACAACTCATGGGGCCTAACCATAAGTTGTGGTCATGCTCGTGGGGACCTCATTTCTCAAGTGTCCAAACTCCTCACCTGGCCTCCCCACGAGTCACATCACGACCCGTGGACTGCTCTTACGGGTCACCCCATGACCCGTCTTGAAGCCTGCTGCCAATTTTGAGTTTTTCTTCGTTTCAACTCCCGGGTCAGATTTTTCGGCTTTCAGGTTATAATAGTAGTCTTTCTCATGGACCATTAATAGGCACCACATGTAATTTAATGTTTTTTGTTAATTGATATAAATTTCTCATAGAATGTCATCGTAGTGCATGATCAACAAGGAATAGTGGAGTTTGTATCTCAAATCCAAATTTGGGTGATTACTATGGACGGATAAAAGAGATTATACAAGTGGAATATCGTGAAGAGCCTTTAAAGAAAACTATCTTGTTCAAATGTGAATGGTTTGACCCAAAGAAAGATCAACAATGAACAGTGGAGTTTATATGTCAAATCCAAATTTGGGTGATTACTATGGACGGATAACAGAGATTATACAAGTGGAATATCATGCAGAGCCTTTAAAGAAAACTATCTTGTTCAAATGTGAATGGTTTGACCCAACTATTGTTTTGGTGTAAAAAGGTGTAATTAATATAGCTTGGTTGATGTTAACCATCGTCGTCGACATAAAAAATATGAACCTTTTATTCTTGTGATGCAAGAAACTCAAGTATATTATATTCCATATCCTAGCAAGAAAAAGGACAAGGTTGATTAGGTAGCTGTATTGAAGGTCAAGCCTCGAAATGTTCTTGAATTATCTGATAAAAAAGTGGTGACAACTCCTTAACTGAATGTTCCCTTCCAAGTCGAAGAAGTTGAAGTCCATGAGATATATATATGAATGTTTCTATACTCTTACATGATTTAAATGGGAATGTAATTGAAATGGATGAACCCATTGAAGATGGATTATTACCTGAGCATCATGAAATACATGAAGACTCAACAGAAGAAGAGTATGAAACTGAGGAGGATGAGGAAGAATATGAAAGTGAGGAGGATGAGGAAGAATTTGAAACTGAGGAAACTAAGGAGGATGAGGAAGAATTTGAAGAAGATAGTGACTAGTGCTCAATAACATTATGCCATTTGTACTTCTAATGTATTTTGTTTGTAGTACTCTATGTCTTCATATTATCATTTTCTTAGTTTCTACTTCTCAATTTAGGATGATTGAAATCAAAACAGTAAATCTTGATTGTTAACCCTTTTTGCTATAATATTTTGGTGTAGATAAGACTGATTTTATCTAAACACAAAATATTGATTGCTTGTCTTACTACTACTCTCCTTTATTATTAAGGTCACATAAAACAACATAAATTAACCATGGAACAGTCCCCTAGAACTATTTTATCTCCTCTTTTCATTTGTTTGTGTTAAAACCTGAAAATTAGAAAGAATTCTAGTGGTGGCAGTTGTTGATATGTCTTGATGTTATATTCCATTTTGCTTTGTTGGTATGAAGATTTCAAAATGGTCTGATCTTAGGTGTTGAATTAGTTATGACTATGCTTTTTTATTGAATTTGATGTTATGACAGTGCTTGGTTTAGATTGTTCTTAATGGCTATACTGAGTTTTTGGTTTTTCTTGTACTTGTCAGTGATAAGAGCTTATTTCTTAATAATTATTGTTACACCCCAAAAATTATAATTATTTTGTTTGATAATTATTTGCTGTTTATATGTCATATTAAGGGAATTATGGGTTGTAGGTTGTCCATAGGTGAGGAGGAAAACATGTGCAAAGGGAAAAGCGAAGAATATGTGAAGTTTGTAAATAAGGGTCAAATTTAAATGGACATATCTCCAAATATATAATGATTCAGGGATCCTATATCCTATAAAATGAAAGTTATTTGAGTGTAGTTTACGTAGAAAACAACCGCTCGTCAATCGGAGTTTGGAGTAAAAAGTTATACTCGTTTGAAGACAGCACTGTCGGCTGGAAAGCGCCTATGCGCGCGGGCGCCAAGACAGGCAGGTAGTAGGCGCGCGCAAGGGCACGTCGCATGGGCACCGCCCAGCCCGCCTATATGAAGTAATTTTGAGCTAAAAAGATCATTTCTACTCCGTTTCACCTCATTTTTCTTCAAAATTCACAGAATTAAGAGCTTTATCCAATTGTGAAAACAAATCCCAGGTAATAAATTGTATGGATAGGTCAAATTTCCTTATAGTCCAAGTTTGAAAAGGGTTTCTTATGTCGTGAGCTTCTAATCGTCGAGTTGCTGCGTTTTTGGCTGCCAAGATGCTGCGTTTTTGGGAAGTAGGGAGGTGAAGTTCTACCTCCATATTGGTGAGAGTTGAGTACAAAAGGAGGTAGGTGTTTTTACTCTTTATATTATCATGAATTAACAAGTTATGTTGGAAGTAAAGTTGGAACTTATGTGTTGCTTGGGTGTGTGTTGTTGCTGTGGTTTGGCAGCATGGTTGCTACATTTTTGGAACGGAATTTAGCTGAAGAGGAAGCCCATATGGGCAGGGGTTATACACAAGTGAAAGGTAAGTGTTCCTACTTGGTCTATCTGCTCAAATTCGCAAGCTAAAGTAAAGAAATGACATAAAGTCAATATGTGTTTTATGTGATATTTGTCTGAGGTTTCTGCCCGTTTTTGGGAGGTTGTTACAGCTATATAGATGCTGGAATTTATCCAAAAGATGGAAGGAATACACCACACCTTTGGGGAGGTTAAACACCAAAAGAACTTAAGCGAAACTCTCTTGAATTGCCTCAAGTTTAAGACACCTAAGGTACATAGGATTGCTGAAAATTATATTATGATGTGGCTATTTGGTTGTACGTTTTGGGAGATGAACTGTGACTGGGAATTTGGCATAAACCAGTACTCATTCCATGTAGTGTAAGTAAGGAAGTTGAAGGTGTTGGAGTTTCTAGCAAGCGAAAGAAATTGTCTAAAAAGACGCAACGAAGTGAGGTATGTAATGGTGTCCCTATTCTTATTTTCCAAGCACGAAATCTTGTTGTTGATCGGGCCAATGTTCCTATGTTTTGTGTTCCTATTGAGGCATACATGATTATGCCCAAAGTATTAAAAACACTTCATAGAAACCTTGAAGAGTTAAATATTCTTGAAGTGAACAAACGTAAAGTGGAAGGCGTATTGTTTACAATTATTGTTGTAGTTGTAAATCGAGTCTGAAGTCCCCTCAGCATGAGCACTGTGAGCTGGTACTTTATATTACTTCATCTATGTGATATCAAATGTGTTCAAAATTCTCGTTGCTATTTGAAATTAGTAAGAAGGCAAGATGACGTCACGCGAACGAACTTAACGCTAGAAAACAATTTTAGGCTAAATAAGGGTAAATGAGAACAACAAAATGAAAATGTCTTACAATAGTTATCCAACTTATTATGAACATGTTCTAAGGTACATAAGGCCAAGAGGAGATTCCTTGATTTCTCTCCCTTTATCTAACTGACTAGTTAACGAGTTTTCGAACAAACCGATACATTGAACTTGAAAGATAGAACTCGAATGTGTAAATTATTGATATTTCTATGAAAACATTTTTATTTGAAGGTTTTACACCGTGTTTTATTGTTAGAAGGTTATATTAAAATAAGTATATATTTATGCTTATTCCTACGTTCAAGATACACGCTAGGGCAACAAGAATTGTCTTTAGAGTGTTGCCGTAAATTTACTGTAACTCTTGTGCTATCTGAACCTCCTGAGAGTAGACAAGGCATTAAGTGAAATAAGTGATATAAATACGTTATGTGGTAATGATATCATGAATATTAGGTGACGGCCTTGTATAAATAAGCTAGAATTGAACGTTTGTAAAATAGTAACTTAAGTTAAAGAGAAGCTCTCTGCTATTTCCCTAAATGTTTATGTTAAGTTATTGATTTTAAGTGTTGAAATTTTCTTCCATGACCGAAAAGGGTGATCCTAGGAGCTTCTAATCCATTTATATTGATATAAGCTTTCGTAAGCTCCTCGGTTAATTACAAAGTTGTGAAAGTCAATCCAGCGTCATCCGAATTATGGTTATAAGTCTTTATTTGCCTATAAGGCAGTACTTGGAGAGTTCTTATGAATTCTCAAGTTGAACAACTCCAAATCTCAGATTCTTAAGTAATGTCTTCCAATCCCTAAGTTATGTTGAAGTGTGTTATGCTAATCTACGAAGTTTTCAAGAGATCACATTCCTAGAATCATGCTAATGTCTCGATCAAGTATTTGAAGTTGCATACCAGCCTAAGAACTTAAGTCTTTATGTGTCGTTCCAGTAAGAAGTCTTTATATGATTTTCATATTATAACATACGGTAGAATTTTTGTCAGTTATATTCAAGTGACGCGTCTATATGTTTAGCTCTTGTTGAGTTATTATTTGAATTCCCTAAATTCAGAGGAGAGATTCTCCCATGTACCAATGTTCCTAATGTCTAAGTAAGTATAAGCATAAGCTATGAAAATGTATATCTATAATTCAGCTCTCAGTTCTACGTATATGTTAAGCTTTATGACAATAACTCCGAGCTTCAAGTTATAAGTCCTATGTTTTCCTGAAAATAAGGCAAATGAATTGAGATTTGCATGTGCCCATCGACGTGATAAGTTTGGCAATGAAATTTCAATGTATAGGTGTCGATACATGTAAAGGAACCACCCTGTGGGCAGTATATATATGTAGTTGCCATATGTCAAAGGATTGTGTAGAAATGGGAACCTATGTGCTTCTACTCAAGCGATACGTTAAATTGGTAAGACTATCTATAGGACATTGCTTGTAAGTCTACTAAAATTCTTATGTTGGCTGAACCTCCTAAAGGTCCATCGAGTCACTGAGTTGACATGATTGTATATAATTTGACAGCTTTACGTGATATATGTGCATATTTTCTAATTTTACATGGTATATGTGCATTTATATGTTACAAAAGAGACCTATTACGGCCACAGATTAAGCATTTGTCATTTCAATGCTACATGTGTTAGATTGACTTAGTATAAGCTTTATCGGCTCCATTCATGATTATGATTGAGAATATTTTTATTTTTACCCTGGTATGGCACACTGGCTGGAGATATTTTTATTTTACCTCAGTATTGCACACCGGCTGGAGATATTTTTATTTTTACCCCCGTATGACACACTGGCTGGAGTTGTTTTTATTTTACCCAGGTATTGCATACTGGCTGGAGATATTTTTATTTTACTGTGACATGGCACACCGGCTGGAGATATTTTTATTTTTACCCCGATATGGTACACCGGCTGGAGATATTTTATTTTACCCCGGTATGGTACACCTGTTGGAGGCATTTTTATATGGTTTTTATGGTCGGTTGGCCGTCAACATTACAGTTATAGTTTTTCTTGTGCATTACTTGGTTGCATTTGCACTTTAGTATTGACTTATTGTCAGGTTTCAATTTCCAGGATTCTAGGTTGTCACTATTCCGTATTTCTGGCTCAGTTATCATTGTTATCTTACATGTTTATAGTTTTTTTGCCTTACATACCAGTACATTTCATTCGTACTGACGTCCCTTCGCCTGGGGACCTGCGTTTGTGCCACAGGTGCAGGTAGAGGTCGGGATTGCCAGTTGTAGTAGCAGTTCGTGAGATTAGCGGATGTGTTGGTATGCTCCTTTCTTTCTGGAGCTAGGGCTTAGTTGTTTATGCTTGAGCTTTGAGATGCAGTTATGGGTTGGTTGGAGCCCTGTTCAGACAATCAGCCAGTTTACTCTTTAGAGGCTTTGTGGACTTAGCGTGTACAGTGTTATTCAGTTTGTGGCCTCGTCGGCTTATTGTTTCTTGGTTTAGCACACTAATTGCCTTGGTTGCATTTCGATTGTTTACCCCGTATTATTGAGACCTTATGGGTCCAGTTTATTCTTCAGTTGATTGTGACAGGTTTCCTCGATGGCCTAAGTGTTACAGTTACAAATATCATATAGCCGGCTTCTCGATCAATCACGAATCGAGTGCTAGTTGCGCCCTACCCTAGTTTTGGGGCGTGGCAATTATGTTGTTCAATAATCCTGTTTTCATGTGCTTATTTATTGGCTATTGCATATGGTTGTACTAACTAGCATGCGAACAAGTTTAAATACTTAGAGTAGGATTTCATTGTTATAGATTCTTAATAAACTAATAGAAAATGTAAATACAGAATGTAGTTATATTTTGTAATTTAATTTTGTGGGAGTGATGATTATCATAATACATGTATCTTTTGTAGATATGACTTGAGGTAGAGGTCGAGGTAGAAAATTCCACGTAGGCAAGTCTTATCCTGTTGTTCGTGCATACATGCCTACTATTCCAATTCTCGCTGCAAGTAATACTCAACAAGGTGGTACAAGTTCCATAGATGGGTTAGATCATATAAACCAAGTTCAAACATTAGGTCCCAACAGTTCGCCACCCATTCTAACGTCAGGTACAACAGTAGCCAACCCAGTGGTGAATCCTCTCCTATTACACCTAATTAGAGCAACCCAATAGAAGAGGGTATATCTACTTGGAGCAATACAACTGGCAAAGGTGAGTTTAGTGGTCGAGGACAGAAGACAACACTTGTTACTCTTACTCCTACAGGGTTAGTCACTACCTATGCTATCATTCTAATATATTATTTTTGATTTAACATAAACCTTTAGATGATGTCTTCAAAACTATATAGGTTGGAACCTTCTCAAAAATGCTCTGCTTTCTTATATGCCTCTTTCAGAAATGAACTTGATCCAAATGGAATCAGTTGGAAAGGTGCCTCACAACCTATAAGGGATTTTTATCTGGGAGAACTCAAGGTATAACTTTTCATCATAATTGAGTTTAAGTGTATATTAACATTTACAAATAGAATATAAATGTTATTATTTTACAAATACAATATAAATGTTATTACTTTACATGGTTATTTCAGAAGTCATTCTACTGCGACTCTTCCATTGATGATAAAGCAATGAGGAAACAATGGGATGTTAAGGAAGAAAAAAGATATAGGGATTCTATTTCAAATATTTTTAAAAAAAGAATTCAGCCATGATTTGCAATTGATAATGTGTTGAGAAGTTGGTTGCGATTTTTGCAAGATTCTTATTATGTTAGTAAGTCAAATATATTTACGAAGAATCATTGCAGTGGGAGAGAAGTCACTGGTGGGATATAACACCTCGAATCTTTTCTAGACCAGACTCAGACATTTTAAGAAAATTCAGGAGAAAACCAGAAAAAATGCCTCAGAACGACTAAGACAACTAGTCGTGGTCAGCTCCACCGACTCATTGTGTCAGTTGTGCTTAGCGGACTTTGGTCTCTAGGGAACTAATGAGACAAGGTACAACTCGTGGTGAGGAACCACGAGTCGTCCTGTTAGTTGTTATTTTCCCAATGCAGAAATCCTTGCAGGACCCCACAACTCAATCAACGAGTCATTGTCAGAAATGATGACCCGTTGTGTGAGTCGTTGGATGAGAACCCTAGAAACCCCTTCCAGAGGTGAGGAGTGGGAACAATGGCTTGTTGTATCCCACACGAGTCGTGGTCACCACCCATCGTATCAACTTTGGGAATTTTCAGAATTCATCTAGTGAAGGTGACGACTGGACACAACGACCCGTTGGTTGAACCAACGAGTCGTTGTGTCACCTGTTATCAAGCTTATCAGGTTCCTTGACCAGTGGCCACAGGAGGAACCAACGACTCATTGGATCATCCAACGAGTCATGGTGACCCCGTTGCTAGATCCAGTGTTTCTTGTCCCAAGTAGTGGGACCAATGAAAGGTCCCAACGAGTCATGATCATAACCAATGACTCGTTGATTGACCCATTGGGACTCCGTCGATCAGTTTTTAGATTTAATTTCAAGGGTTGTTTTTTGTAATTTTCCACCTACTTTGTCTCTAAACTACGTCATTTTGGGTTTTAATCAGGGGTCTTAGAGGGGCTAACTGATGGTTTCTCTCATTTCTCATCCTTCAACAGTTAGAACGTAAGGTTTCTCTCAAAAAGGCTCAGAGCAGAAGTTAGAGACATCGATCCTCCTCTGATTTTTCAAGGAATTCTCTCAGGGATTTTCATCACTAGGTATGTGGGAATTCAACAAGGGAATAGTTCTTCCTTTGTGTATCCAAAGTTCTTTCCTATATTCTCTATCTGTTCCAGCCCTGAAACTTTCAAATGTGAAAAAATAATATGTCTGACTTCATTTAATTCATGTGGAATATTATTTATGTTAATTGTAGATATTTTTCAACCAGTTTGTGACTATTTTGACGCTTGTCCCTGTAAAGAAAATTCTATCCATAGTTCTTGAATGTAGAAAAACTAAAGTCTCGCATAATTGATAAGCTATCAAAATTGCTAGATTCTATCTATGTTGGGGGTTCCCATATTGTAATTTTGTATTGAAATCTCAGTTAGATGTATGTTAGTTCAGTTTCAGTCAGAATGTTAGAATACTCAATGTTTGTCAGAAATGGCAGCTGATCAGTTTGACAACAGAAATTCTCGAGGTGTCAGTAGTGCCTCCCAGTTTTCACTATTAGACTCAGTATTAGATTTTAGTGGTTCTTTAGGCGGTTATGACATTTTTAGATAAGCATCTCCGACCAGCCTTAGGACCCTAGCTTCAGATTACATTTGGTTCTTTAGACGGTTACGACGCTTCGAGATAAGTAGCTCTGACCAATCTTGGAACCTAGTTACAGAATCCGAGATGATAAGACTTTCAGGGTACTCTCAGATAGTATCCCTGACTCAGTTGAAGTCTTGGGCCCCATTTTTGAGCTACTAACTTAGTAGTCAGTCTAGGACTATCCAGTGAGAGTAGGACTTAGCACCAAGTGGAGTCGGGTTCCAGCGCACCCAGGTTCCCAGAACTACGTTGCCACCATATGTTATATTTATCGGACTCATGGCCCAGACCTGTGATCACTCAATTCATGCCTTTATATCCTAGAAAGATATATTGGGTCCTACTGATGGGGTGTATACACCGGACTGCACGTCTAGCTCACATGGTTATATGTCGATTATAGACTCTCCCACTATCAGCTCGGTTCAGTTTCAGATTAGTCAGTTTAGATCTGTTCAGTACAATATTTCAAATAAGTATCCCAGATTTAGGGTATGTCATTGACCATCAGACAAGTTCATTTAGACCATCTCAGTTTATTACAATTATTCAGTTTCAACAGTTTTAGTTGGTCATTGCATGTCTTTTCAGTTCAATATTTTATTCCTTTACTATGGTTTATCTCACTTACACAGTACATTCAAAATACTGAGGCATACCTTTTATGTTGTATTGTTTTCTGATAAAATTGCAGGATCTCAGTCTCAGCTTTGTTAGCAGATCATTTTTCAGAAGATTCCAGCTACATCATTGGCCTGTCCTCATGTTTCGAGGATGAGACTTATTTCTTTTATTTATATTTATTTAATTTAGATTTATTAGTTAGCTGGGGATCTATCCTAGCAACTCTTCAATTGTAGTAAGCTTTCAGACACAGACATAGTTTCAGACCTTCAGCTTTATTTCAGTTGTTTTTAAACTTTATGATTCAGCTTAATTTTCATAGATGTTTTGTATTCTTACATTAAAGCTTCCGCTATATATATATATATTTACTTAGAATGCCAGTGCCATGATAGATGATAGGTTGACTTGGGGTTACTTGCGACTCTAAGTACCGTGTCCCGTCCAGGGTGTAGACTCGGGGCGTGACAAACTTTGTATTAGAGCACTAGGTTTAGAGTATCCTCGGATGTCTGAAAGCCGCATAGAGTAGAGTCCTTTTCATGGGTGTGAAGCGTGCCACCCCTATGACGGGGAGGCCACGAGATGTTATTAGGGAAACTTTCTTTTGTTCATACTCTTTATTGTGCATTGAAAATCAATTCAAGAATCATTCTCCTAACTCGTGCTCTATTTCGTTTCAGTGAATCATGCCTCTGCAATGTGGTAACGAAGAAGGGCCAGTAACGCCCACCGACCCACTCCACCATCTCCAACAGTCCCTTAGGACGATCCAGTGTCCTCCACAAAGTTCAGGGCGACTATCCAGTTGCTCGCATAGACAGTTACCAATCAGGTAAACCAGCAGGTGGTTCCAATCAACAATAATGGGTCCGCAGTAGCTGCCCCAAGTCGGGACTTCACTAGGATGAACCCTCCAGTTTTCCATGGATCTAAGATAGGAGAGGACCCATAGGAGTTTACGGATGAGATTAGAAATACCACTCAGATCATGGGTATTAGTTCCTCGGAGAGTGCCGACTTGGCTTCCTACCAGCTGAAAGGGGTAGCCGAGATCTGATACGAATAGTGGAAGGAGGGGACACAAGCGGGAGCAAGACTGATGGAATAAGAGGAGTTCAGTATAGCCTTCCTAGACAGATTATTTCTCTAGGAGCTTAGGGAGGCTAAGGTGGTGGAATTCATGAGCCTGAAGCAGGGCAATAGGACAGTAGAAGAATATGCACTGCAGTTCACTAGGTTGTCTAAATAGGCTCTAGAGATGGTAGCCGAGCCAAAGGCTCGTATGCTAAAAATTTTTAGTGGGGTGTCGAACTTGGTCCAAAAGGAGTGGAGGACTACGATACTTATCAAGGACATCAATCTCTCCAGCCTCATAGTTCATGCCTAGAAAATTGAGGCAAAAAAATAAAACGATTTAGAGTGGGAGAACAAACGGGCAAGAACCGACTAGTTAGATTATGGCCATCAGAGATCTAGCGGTAGTAGATGCCCACAACAGTAGTAGCAGCAGTAGTACAGGGCTCCAGCACCCACTTTAGCCAATGCCCCGACTTTCGGTCCTGCAAGGATCGAAGGGGTGGAGCATTTGGCTCACAATCCTGGAGTCATGGCGCCAGCAATCATTATAGCTACCCAGTTTGCCCTAAGTGTGTCAAAGACCATCCAGGGGACTGTGTTTAGGGTCGAGAGGGATGTTTTTGTTGTGTACATCTTGGTTATCGTCTTAGAGAATGCCAGTTAGTATGACGGGGAAGATCACAATCCACTACTACAACAGCTCCAACAGGCCAACCAGCTTAGCAGGCCAACACCTCAGGTATGGATGGCGGCTAGTTCCAAAACCATTTTTATTCTTTGTCCTCTCATCAAGATCAGGAGAGCTCACCTGATGTGGTCGCGGGTATGTTACGCCTTTTTCATCTTGACGTGTTTGCCCTTCTAGATCCAGGAGCCACACTTTTGTTCGTGACTCCCTATGTAGCAGTCCAGTTTGATATCAATCCAGAGGTCCTCTCAGAACCATTCCCAGTCTCCAGCCCAGTTGGTGAGTCAGTTAGAGCCAGCGGGTGTATAGAAACTACCTAGTCTCAATCTTTAATACGGTCATTCCAGTTGATCTGGTAGAGTTAGACATGGTTGACTTTGGCATCGTTCTTGGAATGGATTGGTTACACTCCAGTTATGCCTCAGTCGACTGTAGAACTAGGGTTGTCAGGTTTTAGTTCCCTAATGAGCCAACTTTAGAGTGGACGGGCAGTAGTTCAATGCTTAAGCGTCGGTTTATTTCCTACCTTAAGGCCAGAAATCTTATGTCCAAAGGGTGCATTTATCATCTAGTTCGGGTCAAAGATTCCATCTTTGAGACCCGAACAATCTAGTCAGTCGCAGTTGTCAGCAAGTTCGATGTGTTTCCCGAAGATCTTTCTGGAGTCCCTCCTAATCGAGAAATAGACTTTGGTACAGACCTTCTTCCAGATACTCAGCCCATCTTCATCCCTCCTTATTAAATGGCTCCATCTGAGCTTAAGGAGTTGAAGGAGCAGCTAAAAGACCTTCTTGATAAGGGTTTTATTAGACCCAGCATCTCTCCCTGGGTGCTCCAATACTATTCGTGCAAATGAAAGACAGTACATTCAGAATGTGCATTGATTACCGTCAGTTGAACAAGGTCACAGTCAAGAATAGGTATCCCTACCCAGGATTGATGACTTATTCGATTAGCTTTAGGGAGCCAGTTGTTTCTCCAAGATAGATCTTAGGTTAGGGTATCATCAGCTAAGAGTCAGAGAATGTGACATACCGAAAACAGCTTTCAGAACTCGGTATGGTCACTATGAATTCATGGTTATGTCCTTCAGATTGACTAATGCCCCTGAAGCCTTCATGGACCTAATGAATAGATTCTTCAAGCAGTATCTATACTAGTTCGTCATTGTATTTATCGACGACATTCTGTTATACTCTAGGAATGAGAAGGAACATGCTAACCACTTGAGAATAGTGCTTCAGACGCTTAGAGATCGCCAGTTGTTCACTAAGTTCAGAAAATGCAAATTCTGGTTGAAGTTTGTGACTTTCCTTAGTCACGTGGTCTCGGGTGAGGGCGTTCAGGTAGATCCTCAAAAGACAGAAGCGGTGAAAGATTGGCCCAGACCTACCTCCCCAACCGAAATTAGAAAATTCCTGGGTTTGGCCAGTTACTACCGACATTTTGTGGAAGGATTTTCCTCTATAGCATCCCCTCTGACTAGGATGACTCAGAAAAAGGTGAAATTTCAGTGGTCAGATGCATGTGAGAAGAGTTTCCAGGAGCTAAAAAATCGACTCACTATCGCTCCAGTGTTGATCTTGTCAAAGGATCAAATGGATTTTTTAGTGTTTGCGACGCTTCTATAGTTGAACTCGGTTGCGTTCTAATGCAGCGGGGCAAGGTGATAGCCTACGCCCCCATACAGCTCAAGGTTCATGAAAAAAATTATCCGACACATGACCTGGAGTTGGCGACAGTTGTGTTTGCGTTGAAAATATGGAGACACTACTTGTACGGGGCTCACGTGGATGTTTTCACCGATCACAAGAGCCTTCAGTATGTGTTCAGTCAGAAAGACCTAAATCTTCGCCATAGAAGGTGGTTGGAGTTACTAAAAGACTATGACATGAGCGTGTTGTATCACTTGGGCAATGCCAATAGTGTGGCGAATGCTCTAAGACGATTGTCTATGGGGAGCGTGACTCATGTTGAGGAAGGCAAAAAGGAGATGGCAAAGGATATCCACAGATTAGCTCGGTTGGGAGTATAATTGGTTGAAGCACACAGTTCGAGATATTCCATCCACCTAGGTGCTACTAAGATGTACCGTGATTTGCGGAATATTTACTGGTAGAACGACATGAAGAGAGACATTGCTGAATTTGTAGCTAAGTGTCCGAACTGTCATTAAGTCCAAGTAGAACAGCACAGATCTGGAGGTGTGACTCAGGATATCAGTATACCCATATGGAAGTGGGAAGAAGTAAATATGAATTTTATTACGGGTCTACCTAAGACTCGTCGGCAACATGATTCAATCTAGGTGAGAGTAGACCGAATGACTAAGTCAACACACTTCCTCCCAATTAAAACTATAAATTCAGCTAAGGACTATGCGACACTTTATATCCAAGAGTTAGTTAGACTTCATGGGGTGCCCTTGTCCATTATATCAAATAGAGGTACGCAGTTCACCTCTCTTTTCTGGAAGTCCTTTCGGAAGGGACTTGGTACCCAGGTCAAGCTCAACACAACTATTCACCCGTAGACAGATGGACAGGTTGAGTGGACTATTCAAACCCTAGAAGATATGTTGAGGGCGTGCATGATCGATTTCAAGGCCATTTGGAATGATCACTTGCCTCTCACCGAGTTTGCACACAACAACATCTACCACTCCAGTATCCAGATGGCTCTGTTTGAGGCATTGTATAATAGGAGGTACAGATCTCCTATCGGGTGGTTTGAGGTTGGTGAAGCTACTTTAATCGGGCCAGACTCAATCCATGAAGCTATGCAGAAAGTACAACTCATCCGAGAAAGATTAAAAACCGCTCAGAGCTGTCAGAAATCTTATGCTGATGTGAGGAGAAGAGAATTGGAGTTTGAAGTAGATGACTGGGTTTATCTAAAAATTTCACCCATGAAAGGGGTGATGAGATTTAGGAAGAAAGGGAAACTCAGTTCAAGATATGTGTGACCCTACAGAATCCTGAAGCGAATTGGAAAGGTAGCCTATGTGCTGGAATTACCTTCAGAATTGACATCTGTGTACCCAGTATTCCATGTGTCACTATTGAAGAAGTGCATCGATGATCCAACTTCGGTTGTGCCATTAGACAGTGTGAGAGTGAAAGATAGTATCTCTTACGAAGAGGTCCCAGTTCAGATCCTTGACCGTCAGGTTCGCAAGCTAAGGAATAAGGAAGTAGCTTCCGTCAATGTCTTGTGGAGAAATCGGCATATAGAAGGAACTATGTGGGAAGCCGAAGAATATATGATGGCTAGATACCCACACTTATTCCCTTCCAGTTCAGTTTTGGCATCAGGTACGAAATCCCTCCACAGTACTCAGTTTAATTCTGTACTCATCAGCTTTATTTAGATTTTCTATGTTCATTCTAGATGCATCAGCTATGTTAGTATGGTTAAGTCAGTTCAGAGTCAACTACTCCTTCAGAAACCAGCTAATAGTCTCAGTCTAAAAATCTGATCTCTTTTCCTAGTTTCCTTTAGTTTTAGTCTTTATTCGAGGATGCATGATCCCAAGGGGGAGATATTGTAACACCCAGAAACTTTTCTAGACCAGACTCAAACAATTCAAGAAAATTCAGGAGAAAAACCAAAAAAAATGCCTCAGAGCAACAGAGACAACGAGTCGTGGTCAACTCCAACGACTCCTTGTGTCAGTCATGGTCAGCAGATTTTTGGTATCTAGGGTACTAGACAAGGTACAATCCGTGGTGAGGAACCACGAGTCGTCTTGTCAGTCATTGTTTTCCCACTGTAGAAATCCTTCTAGGACCCCACGACTCAACCAATGAGTCGTTTTAAGAAACGACGACCCATTATGTGAGTCGTTGGGTGAGAACCCTAGAAACCCCTTCCAAAGGTGACGAGTCGGAACAACGACTCATTGTTTCCCATAATAGGTCGTGATCACCACCCATTGTGTCAACTTTGGGAATTTTTAGAATTCGTCCAGTGAAAGTGACAACTGGACATAATGACCTGTTGGTTCAACCAACGAGTCATTGTGTCACCCGTTGCCAAGCTTATCAGGTTCCTTGACCAGTGTCCACGGGAGGAACCAATGATTCATTATTTCATCCAATGAGTTGTGGTGACCCCCGTTGCTAGATCCAGCGTTTCTTGTCCCAGGCAGTAGAACCAACGAGAGGTTCCAACGAGTCATGGTCACAACCAACGACTCGTTGAGTGACCCGTTGGGACCCTATCAGCCAGTTTTTAGATTTAATTTTTAGGGTTATTTTTGTAATTTCCCACCTACTTATTCCATAAAATACATCATTTTGAGTTTTAATCAGGGGTTTTAGAGGGGGTGACCGACGGTTTCTCTCATTTCTCATCCCTTCAATAGTGAGAACATAAGGTTTCTCTCATAAAGGCTCAGAGCAGAAGTTAGGGACATCAATCCTCCTAAGATTTTTCAAGGAATTCTCTCAGGGATTTTCATCACTAGGTATGTGGGAATTCAATAAAGGATTAGTTCTTCCCTTGCGTCTCCAAAAATCTTCCCTATCTTCTCTATAAGTTCTAGCCCTGAAACTTTCAAATGTTAAGAAATTATATGTCTGACTTCGTTTAATTCATGTGGAATATTATTTATGTTAATTGTAGATATTTTTCCTCTAGTTTGTGACTATTTTGACGCTTGTCCCTGTAAAGTAAATTCTAGCCCTAGTTCTTGAATGCAGAAAAACTAGATCTCGCATAATTGATAAATTATCAAAATTGCTAGATTCTATCAGTGTTGGGGGTTCCCATATCGCTAGTTTGTATTGAAATCTCAGTCAGATGTATGTCAGTTCAGTTTTTGTCAGATTGTTAGAATACTCAGTGTTAGTCAGAAATGCCAGCTGATTAGTTTGACTATAGAAATTCTCGAGGTGTTAGTAGTGCCTCCCAGTTATCAGTATTATACTCAGTATATGATTTTAGTGGTTCTTTAGGAAGTCATGATACTTTCAGATACGAAGCTCTGACCAGCCTTAGGACCCTTGCTTCAAAGTACAATTGGTTCTTTATATAGTTACGATGCTTCTAGATAAGCAGCTCTGACCAGTCCTTGAACCAAGTTACAGAATCCGGTCCGATAAGACTTTCAAGGTACTCTTGGAAAGTATCCCTGACTCAGTTGATGTTTTGGGCCCCAGTTTCGAGCTATCATTTTAGTAGTCAGTCTAGGACTATCTAGTGGGAGTAGGACTTAGCACCGAGCAGACCGGGGTTCCAGCGCAACTAGGTTCCTAGAACTACATTTCCACTATAGGTTATATTTATTAGCCTCATAGCCCAGACTTGTGATCACTCAATTCATGCCTTTATACCCTGGCAAGGTATATCGAGTCCTACCGATGGGGTGTATACATCAGACTCCACGTCTAGCTCACGTGGTTATATGTCGGTTATAGACTCTCCCACTAGTCAGCTCAGTTCTGTTTCAGATTAGTCAGTTTAGATCAGTTTAGTATAATATTTCATATTAGTATCCCAAATTTAGGGTATGTCCTTGACCATCAAACAGGGTCATTTAGACCATCTCAGTTTATTACAGTTATTCAATTTCAGCATTTTCAGTTGGTCATTGCATGTCTTTTCAATTTAGTATTTTATTTCTTGTGTATGTTTTCTCTCACTTGCTCAGTACATTCAAAGTACTAATGCATACCTTTTATGCTCTATCGTTTTATGATACAGCTGCAGGATCTCAGTCTCAGCTTCGTTAGCAGATCGTTTTCAGAAGATTCCCCCTACATCATTGGTGAGTCCTCATGTTTCAAGAACGAAACTTATCTTTTTCAGTTATCTTTCTTTTATATAGATTTAGAGTTAGAAGGGGACCTGTCCCAACAACTATTCAGTTGTAGTTGGCTTTCAAACCTAAACATAGTTTCAAACCTTCAGCTTTGTTTCAGTTGTTTTGAAATGTTATGATTCAGTTTTATTTTCAAAGATGTTTTGTATTCTTACTTTAAAGCTTCTGCTATATACATACTCAGAATGCCAGTGTTATGATAGACCGTGGGTTGACTTAGGGTTACTTGTGACTCTAAGTACCGTGTCCCGTCCAAGGTGTAGACTCGAGCATGAACTGGGACTCACATGGGCAACTCTATCTCCATCGGGGAGTATCGCAAGACACTTGTAAGTATATATTTGATGTAAAAAATATATAAAGACTAGTTAGAGATAGTATTCTTTGATGTTATGATTTCTAACAGATATTTTCTTGTAGGCCTTACATATTTGTCTTAGAAAGACTAGTGTCTGCGTTTTAAACTCTTGCCTATTGCAATTTCATGGTTCTCGACTCTACAGATTTGATGTCTCTTTGAGAATTGATTCTCATGCAAATGGAAGTGATTTCTTCTTTTTTATCTTCAGTGTTGTCTTCGCATAGGTCAAACAACTCGACCACTATTTTCATAAATATTATTTTGTATGTGTTTATACTATAAATTGTAATGTAGAATGTGTTGGTTTGATCAGTTTGAGTAGACGAAGAAATAAGACAATCAGCTTCCAGATGTATTTGTTCATCTATACAATCATAAATTTCTTTTCTTCTTTTTTTCTGGTATTGATCTAATAATTTCCATATGGAAAAGTAAATCATAGAAAATTGGGAGCTGGGGAAAGTCAAGAATTTTCAGGATCAGGCTCCTGTTCACTTAATGTGGAAGCACAATATTCTGTGCAGCCTAATTTTTTCCTGCTGCATCAATATATACCAATTATTCCTTACTTTGCAACATTATTTTTGAGTTCATGAATATCTTAGAAATGCTATTTGATGCTCGTTTAAATGTATGTGATATTTGAACTTCTTCTTCGATCAAACAATTCCATTGTCATACAACTATTGCAAATTTCAAGAACTTAATTTTATTGAACTGTCATATTGCCAAATTAATATTCTCAAAGAGACATCAAAACTTTTTCAACTGTAAGTTTGTTGGAGGTTGGCTTCCCCTTTTTTTCACACTGGAAGCATTTTCTTCCCTTGAGAGGTTGGCTGTTCCAGTTTGCTGTTAAACATCAGATGACTATTTTAATATTTTCATGCTTGTATTTTAATTTAGATTCATATCTAGTATAGTACCTTGTGTTGTAGTATTAGATATGTTTGTGTCAAACCCCGCCTTGGAGGGTATGACTGGCACCTGGTGCCCTACTAGGACCTGACCTGCTGGATTATTAAGCCTGGGCGCATCTGGCGCCTGGCTGGCTCTAACTCACATTTCTGGAAACAAAGGGCTATATAATGGCTGTAAACACAGCCCCCGGCCCATTGGCCTATAGCCTTCTGTACCTGTACTAGCAGCTGACCAGAAACATATCATCTCAGGGAAACCTATGCGGGCCGACAAGGCCACCATGCTATCTAGTTATCTGCAACTCAATCATAAAGCACAAAAAGAAACTACGTGACCGGCAAGGTCACCACTACTGGCAACTATGGCCCCACACGACCATCATGATAGAAATAAGGGATGCTAACAGCTATACAACTGCACGGCCTCACATGACCGGCTCATCTGACCACAGGGAATATATACAGACTACAAGCCTCTAGGAATAGTAATAAACTGATCGGGACAGGGCCCCGACCTACCCGTACTATACAACCAAAAGGAACTGAAATGGACCTCTGAAATTCAGCCTCCGGATGACTGGAGCTAAATACTCGACCGCTGACAGGGAGTCACGTAGAATCGCCTGCTCGTCTATGAGTACCTGCAGGCAAGTAATGCAGCGCCCCACCGGGCGTCAGTACCGCTGGTACTGAGTATGTAAAGCAATAACTGAAGAAAAAAGATATCTGAAATCAATAACATAACTGAAGAAACTGAAATAGAAAGAACTAGATTATCTGTCTGATGATGTAAGTCGTACCTGTTCTCAATCATACTGGGAGGAGTAGGTGTCATATCTGGGGACGTATCATCCTACTACTAATCTACTCATGTCTACTGTAACATAACATAACATCCATAACATAACATGGCACACACAAACCTTACCCGGCCCCCATAAGCCGGGAGGTACAACCAACACAGAATCTATGCCCCTACCCCGGTCATCCCATCTCCTACAGTGGCTGTAAGCATCTTGCCGGTCCCTGGGTATGCACTTGGGCTCGCTGAGCCCCTGACTATAACTGTACCTGAGTCCGAAGGACTCCAAAATCAACACCCCGGGCGTACCCGCTCGACGGGGGTGTATAAGGGCCGACCAAGGCACAATATGGGGAAACTGGCATCCCATCTTCGTCCCCTTGCGGGACGACATATCACTCCGTAGAGTGACGTATCCTCGTCCTCTAGCGGACGAGTCGATACAGCTATTAACCCTGGGCGGTCATGGATGCTAGGTAATCCAACCCCAATCAATACAATGGTCTCAACTAGTCATGCTGTCTGTATATCTCACAAGCTAAGGCTAGCAGGGGTAAGGTATCGTATATATACCTGCTGAGCTAATAATAGTAATCTATAAGTGTCTGATACGTGCTGAGGCAAGTAGATATAAATACGAATATAGTCTCCTGTCAAACTGTACTGGAGCAATGCTATACAAGATGGTGTTTCTCCTAAAAGCTATACTGTTTACTGAGTTTCTGTATTAACATGATTTCCTATTTCTAACATGCTTTCTAAACCTTATTTAGTTGCTAGTCTATGTCTGAAATGCTTTACAGATACTGTACTACTTCACGGGGTTTCAGCTGAACACAACAATATCTTAACATGGCATATTACATCACATACTGTATATACTGGGCAATCTTAATCACTTACGTCCGAACCTATATCATACTGATAAGTCTCGTACAGGTTACAACCCAAAGCTTCTTACATTGTACCAATATTCATAACAATGCAATACTCGACTTCTGAACATTCTACTGGTCTGTAAATTACTATACTGTCTCAATGTTACTCAGCTTGCCGAGGAAACTAACTTTACATACCTTATCTTCGACTATTCGTCCGTCGGACGAGGCTCGGCCGGTACTTCAACTATTTTCTCCCAACTGCATTCATAAATACGTCAATCAACACTAAATACAACTTTATTGTAAAGAGCAACGTTACTTTCGATATAGTTTATAGCCTAAACTTAGGCTTATCGAAAGACGGTCGAAAACTCGCTATTTTTCAGTGGCCCAAAAGGGAGAAGTATCCACTTCTCAGCTAGGAACACATAGACATAAATTTAGAGCAATTCTACTTACCTTAGTTCGGTGGCTCGCCGATTCGTCAGCCGTATTTCACGAAACTAAATCCGTAGAAATGCTCTCTGCAGCTAAATACTTTGGTATCTAGGATTAATTTGAGTTTGGGCAGCGTTTGGCAGCGTAATCGGACGAAAATATTTAATTTTCCTTCGTCTTCCTCTGTTTACTGCGCTTTTCTGGAACTATTCAAGTGTAAAATGAATTTAAACCGAAGTGGGGGCTTTATATACTTGGGCCTGAACTTGGGCAACGTGTCACGGAGCCATCGCGGAGGCCTCACCTCCGTGACACGCTGTCATCGCGGTGGGGCTCTGCCTCGGCTCCTCCCGCGATGGTTCGACAGGTTTCTCATCCGATCTTTTTCCCGGGCCTCTCCCCAGCACGTATGACCTTTAAATATGCTTAACCAACGTAGGAATAGGTCATCTAAGTGCCGGAAATTCTACGGGGTATAACATTCTCCCCCTCTTAAGAACATTCATCCTCGAATGTACACTGTCATCTAGAGGACTACTTACTTTAATTCCTAGAAAAATTTCGGCAGAGTTTCCCCTGTAATATGGACTATTGCAAAAACCTGAAATGCAGAAAAGTCCAACACAGGCACTGCATACAATATTCTAAGATCCACTGGACAACTAGATATCACTTCTTCTTTCTCATTTACAAACATACGACCATAAGGTATGGCATAAATAATAATACGGACATACCTGTCTTCTGACTAGGTCTGAAATAGGTGAGGGTATCTGGTTTTCATATCTTCTTCAGCCTCCCACATCATTTCCTCCCGATTTTTGGTACGCCACAATACTTTGACAGATGCAACATCTTTAGTTCTCAGCCTACGAATCTGTCTGTCTAAGATAGCTACGGGAACCTCTTCATAGGCTAACTCCTCTGTGACCTGAACATCCTGAACTGGAACTACTGTAGAAGGGTCCCCTACGAACTTCCTTAACATAGAAACATGGAATACTGGGTGAACAGATGCTAATTCTGGAGGCAAGTTCAACTCGTATGCAACTCGACCTATTCTTCGCCGAATCTGGTATGGCCCAATGAATCTTGGGCTAAGCTTGCCTTTCTTGCCAAACCTCATTACCCCTTTCATCGGGGACACTTTCAGATATACCCAGTCGTTTACCGAAAATTCTAGATTTCTGCGCCGCCTATCTGCGTAAGACTTCTGGCGGCTCTGAGCGGTCAGTAAACATTCTCGGATAAGCTTTATCTTTTCCTCGGACTGCCGAACAATGTCTGGGCCAACTAATGATGATTCTCCTATTTTAAACCAGCCCACCGACGATCTACATTTTCACCCGTACAATGCCTTGAAAGGCGCCATCTGAATAGCTGAATGGTAGCTGTTATTATAAGCAAATTCGATTAACGAAAGATGTTCATCCCAGCTACCCCCAAAATCTAACACACACGCTCGTAGCATATCTTCGAGTGTCTGAATTGTGCGTTCCGCTTGCCCATCTATTTGAGGATGGAATGCTGTGCTCAAGTTAATCTGCGTCCCCAAACCTTTCTGAAACGACTGCTAGAATCTAGCTGTAAACTGTGCTCCCCTATCTGAAATAATAGATACCGGCACTCCATGCAACCTAACTATTTCTCTGATATATAATTCGGCATAATCCTCAGCTGAGAAGGTAGCTCTTACTGGCAGGAAATGAGCTGATTTTGTCAGCCTGTCAACTATTACCCAAATGGAATCATTTCTGCGTCTAGTACGGGGTAACCCTGTTACAAAATCCATGTTTATTACTTCCCATTTCCACATAGGTATCATTATCTCTTGAGTCAAACCACCCGGTTTCTGGTGCTCTGCTTTCACCTGCTGACAATTAGCACATCTAGACACAAATTCAGCTATCTCAGTTTTCATACCTGGCCACCAGTAGGTGTCTCTGATGTCGTGGTACATTTTCGTCGCCCCTGGGTGAAGGGAATAGCGAGCGTAGTGTACCTCATGCATGATCTGCCCACGAAGTCCTGAGACATTCGGGACACAAAGGCGGCCCTTACAACGTAGCACATCATTCTCAGTTATCTGAAAATCTGTCTCCTTACCCTTCTGAACTCTATCTCTGAGCTGGACTAAATCGGGATCCTCATACTGTCGTTCTTTCACCTCTGTAACTAACGATGATACTGCAGAATTCTGAATTACTGCCCCATTATTTTCTGTTTCCATTACTCGAACGGCTAGATCAGCTAACTGATGAATTTCTTTAGCTAATTTCTATTTCTCAGGTCGCAAATACGCCAAACTCCCCATTGACTTACGGCTCAGGGCATCTGCTACAACATTAGCTTTTCCGGGGTGGTATAGAATATTCACATCATAATCTTTTAACAGCTCCAACCAGCGGCGTTGCCGTAGATTCAACTCCCTCTGAGTGAAAATGGACTGTAAGCTTTTATGATCTGTGTAAATATCAACATGGACGCCGTACAGGTAATGCCTCCACATCTTCAAGGCATGAATTACTGCGGCCAATTCTAGGTCATGGGTGGGGTAATTCTGTTCGTGCTTCTTCAACTGTCTGGAAGCATATGCAATTACTCTACCATGCTGCATCAACACACAACCCAACCCGACACCTGACGCGTCACAATAAACTGAATACCCTTCTGTGCCTTCCGGCAGTGCTAATACTGGGGCGGAGGTTAATCTGTCTTTCAGTTCCTGGAAACTATGCTCGCATGCCTCCATCCACTGAAACTTTGCTGCTTTCTGTGTCAATTTAGTTAAAGGTGCTGCAATGGTTGAGAATCCCTCAACGAACCTCCGATAATATCCTGCCAACCCTAGAAAGCTACGAACTTCAGTCGGAGTGGTAGGCCTAGGCCATGACTTAACTGCTTCTATCTTCTGCTTGTCTACCTGTATACCAGCGTCTGAGACGATATGCCCTAAAAAGGCCACTGAGTTAAGCCAGAATTCACACTTCGAAAATTTAGCGTACAACTGGCGGTCCCTGAGGATCTGGAGCACTGTCCGCAAATGAGTCCGGTGATCTGCTTCAGAGCGAGAGCACACCAGAATATCATCAATAAATACTATTACGAACAAGTCCAGGAAAGGTCTGAAAATACTGTTCATCAGGTCCATGAAGACTGCTGGGGAATTCGTTAGCCCGAAGGACATAACCAGAAATTCAAAATGCCCATATCGGGTCCTGAATGCTGTCTTAGGAATATCTCTCTCACGTACTCGGACCTGGTGATATCCGGACCGCAAGTCAATCTTTGAAAAGTATCTGGCTCCCTGCAACTGATCAAATAAGTCATCAATTCTGGGGAGCGGATACTTGTTCTTTACTGTAACTTTGTTTAGCTGCCGATAATCTATGCACATTTGGAGCGAGCCATCTTTCTTTCTCACAAACAAGACTGGCGCACCCCACGGGGAAGTACTCGGTCTGATAAAACCTTTATCTAACAAGTCTTTCAAGTGCTCCTTTAATTCTCTGAGTTCTACAGGAGCCATACGATAAGGAGGTATTGATATTGGCCGAGTGCCTGGTAGCAAGTCAATAGCAAAGTCTATTTCCCTTTCTGGGGGAATACCAGGTAACTCATTAGGAAATACATCTGGGAATTCATCTACCACTGGGACAGACTGGAGTGTCGGAGATTTTGCTTGGACATCCTGAACTCTGATAAGATGGTAAATGCACCCCTTAGATATCAACTTTCTCACCTGAAGGTAGGAAATAAACCTACCTTTTGGCGTCATGGTGCTGCCCTTCCACTCCCGTACCGCCTCCCCCGGGAAGTGGAATCGGACCATCTTGGTCCAGCATTCAACATTGTCAAAGCATGGCACTAACCAGTCCATACCCATTATGGCATCGAAGTCTATCATTTCTAACTCGACCAGATCTACTGTGGTCTGACGGTCAACAATCTCTACTGTACACCCGCGGTAGATTCGGCTAGCTGTGATAGAGTCACCGACGGGCGTAGATACTAAGAAGGGCTGCTGTAATGATTCTGGTACAATACTAAACTTCCGTGCCACAAATGGAGTAATATAGGACAAAGTAGACCCTGGATCAATTAGCACATAAGCAGGGTGTGAGCAGATAGTTAGCATACCTGTCACAACATCAGGCGATGCTTCTGAATCTTGCCTCCCTGGTAAGGCATATGTGCGGCTTGGGCCTGCACCTGTACTGGAGGCCCCTGATATGCCCCGACCCCTGCCTGCTGAAACTGAGGGCCTGCGCCCAGTCGGGGATGCTGTAACTCGCGATCCTGCTGACGCCCTATCCTGTCTATCCCGGTCCTCTCGACCTCTGGCTGGGCAATCTCTCATCAAATGGCCTTCGTGGCCACAAATATAGCATGCGGTGGAACCATACCTGCATGCTCCAGAATGGCGTCGACTGCATATAGGGCAAAGTGGTAGGGTATACCTACTCTGCTCCGCCCTCCTCTGTAATGGTGAGTCTGCCGTCTGCGAGCCTCTACCAGCCTCTGACTGCCCCCTGCGGCTGAATCTACCTCCCTGTGACTGTGGCGGAGGCGGGGGCCTGGGCGGCCTGTCTGACAATCGTGGCCTGGGTCCTCCCCGGGCCTCTCTCTGTAACTCAGCTGGCCTATCCCGGCGACGCTGTTCCTGATTAACCCTTTTGATTTCCCGATGTCGCTGTCTGATGCCCTCAATATTCTGGGCAAATGCCTGAATTCGGGAAATATCCATGTCCTCTCGCAGTGTGGCTGTGATACAAGTCTCAACATATTCTGGGTTCAACCCCATAATAAAACGGTGCACTCTGGATGCCATGGTATCCACGAAGGCCGGTGCATATCGAGCCAAAGAGTCAAACCGCAAGGAATATTCCCGAACACTCATGGCCCCCTGCTCTAGATGTAGGAACTGGTCTACCCGGGCCTGTCGAATCTCCCACGACAAATAGTGATCCAGAAAGGCTCCTGAAAAGCTGGACCAGGTCGGAGGGGAAACATCTCTCCCTCGGGACCTCTCCCAGCTTTCATACCATAACACCGCAATATCCCGTAATCGGAATGCTGCAAATTCAACTGATTCAATAGGCGTAGCATGCATGACCCTGAAGATTCTCTGCACCTGATCCAGAAAATCCTGGGGGTCCTCTGTTCGGTCCGTGCCTGTAAACTGTGGGGGATTCAGGGCTAAGAACTCTCGGAATCTCGAACTACCGGGTCCTCCTGATGATTCTGCAACTGTAGACGGTATTGGCTGACGCTGAGCAGCCATCATCTGTGCTAACATAACCACAGCACTCCTAACCTCCTGGTCGGAGGGTGTCGGTATAGGGACTGCTGAAGGTAGGGTCGCCCCAAGCGGCTCCTGATATGGTGGAGACTGCTGAGAAGGCTGGGACGATGCCTCCGTAGTGCCCTCTCACCGGGCTATTTCTAGACGAGGGGGAGGCATCCTGCTGGTGCCTTCCCCTGCCGCAACATCTAAGCTCCGACCCGTGATAGGATGTCGCTGGTCTGACATTATCTGTAACCAAAGAATATAATAAGCTTTCAGAGACTCAACCCTATACTGCACCTCTCTATAGCACGACTGAATCAGAATAAAAGACAACCATCCTATCATGCCTTGCAGCCTCCTACCCATAGTATGTGGTGCACAACACATCCATGGACAGGACTCTACTTAGCACGGCTTGCAGACTCCCTGGGATACGACCTGCTTTGATACCAAGTTTGTCACACCCCGCCTTGGGGGGTATGACTGGTACCTGGTGCCCTACTAGGACCTGACCTGCTGGACTATTAAGCCTGGGCGCATCTGGCGCCTGGCTGGCTCTAACTCACATTTCTGGAAACAAACGGCTATATAATGGCTGTAAACACAGCCCCCGGCCCATTGGCCTATAGCCTTCTGTACCTGTACTAGCAGCTGACCAGAAACATATCATCTCAGGGAAACCTATGCAGGCCGACAAGGCCACCATGCTATCTAGTTATCTGCAACTCAATCATAAAGCACAAAAAGAAACTACGTGACCGGCAAGGTCACCACTACTGGAAACTATGGCCCCACACGACCATCATGATAGAAAGAAGGGATGCTAACAGCTATACAACTGCACGGCCTCACACGACCGGCTCATCTGACCACAGGGAATATATACAGACTGCAAGCCTCTAGGAATAGTAATAAACTGATCGGGACAGGGCCCCGACCTACCCGTACTATACAACCAAAAGGAACTGAAATAGACCTCTGAAATTCAGCCTCCGGATGACTGGAGCTGAATACTCGACCGCTGATAGGGAGTCACGTAGAATCGCCTGCTCATCTATGAGTACCTGCAGCCAAGTAATGCAGCGCCCCACCGGGCTTCAGTACCGCTGGTACTGAGTATGTAAAGCAATAACTGAAGAAAAAAGATATCTGAAATCAATAACATAACTGACGAAACTGAAATAGAAAGAACTAGATTATCTGTCTGATGATGTAAGTCGTACCTGTTCTCAATCATACTGGGAGGAGTAGGTGTCATATCTGGGGACGTATCATCCAACTACTAATCTACTCATGTCTACTGTAACATAACATAACATACATAACATAACATACATAACATAACATGGCACACACAAACCTTACCCGGCCCCCATAAGCCGGGAGGTACAACCAACACAAAATCTATGCCCCTACCCCGGTCATCCCATCTCCTACAGTGGCTGTAAGCATCCTGCCGGTCCCTGGGTATGCACTTGGGCTCGCTGAGCCCCTGACTATAACTGTACCTGAGTCCGAAGGACTCCAAAATCAACACCCCGGGCGTACCCGCTCGACGGGGGTGTATAAGGGCCGACCAAGGCACAATATGGGGAAACTGGCATCCCATCTTCGTCCCCTTGCGGGACGGCATATCACTCCGTAGAGTGACGTATCCTCGTCCTCTAGCGGACGAGTCGATACAGCTATTAACCCTGGGCGGTCATGGATGCTAGGTAATCCAACCCCAATCAATACAATGGTCTCAACTAGTCATGCTGTCTGTATATCTCACAAGCTAAGGCTAGCAGGGGTAAGGTATCGTATATATACCTACTGAGCTAATAATAGTAATCTATAAGTGTCTGATACGTGCTGAGGCAAGTAGATATAAATACGAATATAGTCTCCTGTCAAACTGTACTGGAGCAATGCTATACAAGATGGTGTTTCTGCTAAAAGCTATACTGTTTACTGAGTTTCTGTATTAACATGATTTCCTATTTCTAACATGCTTTCTAAACCTTATTTAGTTGCTAGTCTATGTCTGAAATGCTTTACAGATACTGTACTACTTCACGGGGTTTCAGCTGAACACAACAATATCTTAACATGGCATATTACATCACATACTGTATATACTGGGCAATCTTAATCACTTATGTCCGAACCTATATCATACTGATAAGTCTCGTACACGTTACAACCCAAAGCTTCTTACATTGTACCAATATTCATAACAATGCAATACTCGACTTCTGAACATTCTACTGGTCTGTAAATTACTATACTGTCTCAATGTTACTCAGCTTTCCGAGGAAACTAACTTTACATACCTTATCTTCGACTATTCGTCCGTCGGACGAGGCTCGGCCGGTACTTCAACTATTTTCTCCCAACTGCATTCATAAATACGTCAATCAACACTAAATACAGCTTTACTGTAAAGAGCAACGTTACTTTCGATATAGTTTATAGCCTAAACTTAGGCTTATCGAAAGACGATCGAAAACTCGCTATTTTTCAGCGGCCCAAAAGGGAGAAGTATCCACTTCTCAGCTAGGAACACATAGAAATAAATTTAGAGCAATTCTACTTACCTTAGTTTGGTGGCTCGCCGATTCGTCGGCCGTATTTCACGAAACTAAATCTGTAGAAATGCTCTCTGCAGCTAAATACTTTGGTATCTAGGATTAATTTGAGTTTGGGCAGCGTTTGGCAGCGTAATCGGACGAAAATATTTAATTTTCCTTCATCTTCCTCTGTTTACTGTGCTTTTCTGGAAATTTTCAAGTGTAAAATGATTTTAAACCGAAGTGGGGGCTTTATATACTTGGGCCTGAACTTGGGCAACATTTCACGGAGCCATCGCGGAGGCCTCACCTCCGTGACACGCTGCCATCGCGGAGGGGCTCTGCCTCGGCTCCTCCCGCGATGGTTCGACAGGTTTCTTATTCGACCTTTTTCCCGGGCCTCTCCCCAGCACGTATGACCTTTAAATATGCTTAACCAACGTGGGAATAGGTCATCTAAGTGCCGGGAATTCTATGGGGTATAACAGTTTGCTATATTGGTTGGTTGTTTTCATGCTTAGTTTAATTGAACCAGTTCTCTATTGAAAATAACATAACTGGAATAATATTTTTGGATAGGTTTTCGAAAAAGATCAAGATCCAACAATAAGTGAGATACATTTGCACGTCCATACACATGATCATGATGAAAAATTATTTATCGATGAACATGCATGAGTTGTTCAGGCAAGTCCAGAATTTATAATTTTTATTGACTTTTGGCATTCATGTCTCTTTTTATTTGGTAAAATTACATAGTCAATATTCTTGATTATTTTAATTTCATCACTTATTGCAGGAAAGATATGAAGAAATATTACGAAAAAAATAGAGTCTTAGTTTGACATTGATTAATGTGAAGCATTTTATCAAGCCGCGGGTGGAAAAAAGAAGAGAAGAGTATATATACTTGGATCTCAGGCAAAAAGTTACTATAGGCCAAATTCGTATCAATTCTCAATTGGGCGCTTCATCATCAGTACCACCTTCAATTTCTCCGTCAGCATCCACATGAAATTTGGATGAGCTTGTGAAGCGATTGGTTCCTACACTAACTGATCACATGCTTCCTATATTTATTGAGTGCGTACGTGATGTGACACCTGTAGTGCCTCCTCGTCCTACTAACATTGATAATATTGATGATCCTTTAGTTTCAGATGATGACCGTAATAGTCAATCCATTTCTATTTTTTGTTGAGGACAAAATTATGTAGTAACAACACTTGATGGATGTGGATTTTTATCCGTAGTTACTAGATGTTTTGTGTGGATGTTTGAACTCTATTATATGATTTGGGTTTTGCTATATATTTGTAATCTTCTGTGAATATTATTTTATATGATTCTTAGTTATATTTAATGATATTTAATAATTCAGATTTAATATGTTTCAGCATGGTATATTTTAAATAAATAGACTAGAAAGAAAAATTGTTGTGATAGATTTATATCGTTGCTAAATACATAAGGATGGATTAGCGGCAGAAGAATTTCATCCGAATTTGTAGAACAAAGAAATAAATTATGAAATTAATTACAAAATTATTAAACTTAGCGATGGCTAGTCCGTCGCTAAAGTGTTGCTATGAATATCATAAACATTGTTATATCATCACTAAAATTTAGATATGGAAAATTCATATTTCCGTCGCTAAACTGTTAGGAACGGCCAATATAGTAACGGTCCTCAATCTATCACCAATCCGTCACCAATCATGTTTAGCGATGGATATTAGCATTTAGCTACGGATATTTTCTGTTGCTAAATGCTATTTTTTTGTAATGTGCCCGAATAGCTAAGTCATCTTATACTTTGTCGGGGTATGAGACATACTTAACATATTTGCTAGCTAAGCTCGTACTAGGGGCGCATAGAGTATTCACTTGAATCAATGATAATGATCCATAACATATATTGGTATTCGTAGTTTCGGGAACGAATGCCTTTTCGATGATTAATACGACTCCCATTCATTATGTAGAGATATAAACTCAAAATCATCATTTTGCATTTATAAACTCATGAGTCATAATTCTTTATCATTTCATATCTATAGTTCAAATTTGTCAAGAAACATTCGAAGTCTATATTTATCAAGCCAAACCTCATAGTTAAAAAAAACCATAAAGACTTCTCTTTTCGAGAAAAATCATAGTTTATAAAATTGACACTTTTCATAGGAAGAATCATGGAACTCATTTAATAAGCAATAGAGAACACAAAAGTATATGTCTGTACACACACACACACACACACAAACACAAACACACACATAGGAACTCGTGGAATTCAAAAATGAATAATAATGAACATATCATATTTGACCTCAACCCTAACTACTCAAGAAGAAAGGTTTTGCACGGACTTTCATGAAATATGGCATGGGAAATGAAACAAGATGTTCTCATACATGAGTTAGCCTTATATACCTTAATTCCAGTCAAGCAATTGGAGAAAACTCAAGTCTAGATGAAGAATGCCCAAATTTTTGCCTATTGCCTTAGGGTGAAGTTTTCCTTGAAACCCTAAGATGGTAGAAGATGATCTTTACATACACTATCATGTTAAGGTCCCTATGTTCAAGACGCTACCCTCAACCTAGAAACTCCCTTAACCAATTTACCACCCCTGGCCCTCGCCCCTATCATCAACCGAGAACAAGACCCCAATTTACCATCATCCACCAGAGACACAAAAGAAAATATAAACTAATCAAGGGTGTACACTAAAACAAGAACAAGCAAGAAGAAAAATAAAGGCAAATAAACTACTACCATAAGAGTGATAGAACTAAAAGCAAGTAGAACTAAAGGCAAGAATCAACAAGGAAGAATGAACAATCAATTAAAATACTGCAATATCTAATAGTGACATAAAGTAAAAGATCAACGATGCTAAAATACCAGAGCAAAAACAATTAAAATATCTAATAGAAATAACAGTTAATAGAGAAAGCTTAACAAGATAGACAGAGAAATATAAGGAATAGGGAAAACATAAAAACATATCTTGTAATTTTCCATTAAGAAATAAAAAGGGAGAATGCAAAAGAACAAGAAACCAAAAGAGGACTATCTTGCCTGAGATGTAATAGTAAGAACAAGACATATATGGCTCAAAACCTAGATTTGCAGATTGTAGACTACAAGACAGAGAGTGAAGGGATGGAAGACTCAATACGGGGTCGATTCTTTGTCATCTAGACTAACACTATCACTAAACTATGCCAGTGGTGGAGTTTTAATCTCCTTGTTACCACTGGAAAGCTACTTCTAACACTTACAAAAGGACATTACACTATGATAAAAAAAGAAGAAAGATCCCTAGATTGGTCAGATCCTATAGCCATGGAGAGAGAGAAGTGGGGGTAAAGAGAGGGGGAAAGAGAAATGGCATCAAAGGGATGTTGCCCGGAGCACTGGAAAGATCAATCAGTTGGCAGAGAAGAAATGAGTCATGAATAAAATGAGCCCTACGAGAGAGAAAGTCGCTTCAAGTATTAAATGCCCCAGTGGCTTATTATTTGCTCCCAAAAATTTTGAAGAACTTGTAATAACCTAGATATGATAATGCTTTATGAACCAAGCACTTCAACCAACATCTAAGAAAAATGATATGTGTTATATAATGTTTCTTTTTATGACATATACCTTTAAGATATAATAATGCGAATAAATATGTCATATGTTATAAAAAAGGCCAAAAGGTTCCAGCTATGTGATGTGTGTTCATACCACATGTCGTTTGAAGACATTGGGATAAAGTCTCTCCCCCCCAAATTATGGTGAAATGGAAATATTTCCTAAATAGGATTTATTCATATGTTGCTCATTTTATGTTGATCCTAGTGGCTATGTTATGTGTATATGTATTAAAATCAAGGACAAGAAGAGATACATTAATGTAAGAAGTCTCAACATGTTAATGTATAACTACTCAAAATATGTCAACTTAACGATCCATAAGATGTCACAAAGGAATGATATATACTTTGTTCACAATTTCTAGGTGGTTTTAGCTTGTCATGTTCATGTATTCTATTTATGAACTTCAGTATTATCTTATATTATTCAATTTTCCTTACTTATAAGTTAGAAGTATAGTTTTATATATACCCACATATCTTTTTATTATATCGAGGCACTATATTTATATTCCAGGTATAGACACACAAGGTAGCACACCACATCCAACTAGGCATTTGTTTATATTCAGTCGTTGACTAGTGAGCTCCACTTCCCTCTAGAGATGAGTTGAGTCTAGTACTCTTTAAATATGCATATAGACATCATGGACAGGTTGGGGTCCTATCTCAATAAGTGGGTTATTCGTATAGTTTTTAAAATCTAACAAAGACTTCATAGACCTATTGTAAGTAATCATGCGTGCAGTTGTATGTCAAGTCATATATATTGGTTTGGGAATTTAGCTAGTCATGTGTTTTGAGTCATGTTGGCCCTTATATGAATGTGCAGTTGTCTAATTTGAGCCTAGCAGTTGTATCACTTGTCATCTCATTTATAGATTACATCATGCGCTTTGATTTAAGTGTATTATTGTATCATATGTATTTAGATGGTACGTGTCTACCTCGTCCAGATTAGGGAATGACATAAACTGGTAAAAAGGAAAATATGGCCTTCCTTGGGAATTTCCTCAAGTGATAATGAGGATGATGAAGTTGAAAGAGGAAAATCAATTGTTAATGGACAAAGAAGAATTTGAATAAGAGATCCTTAAATTAATGGCAAAATTTGATTCAAACACTCAACATGAATACTCTAAGGCTAAGGTGAGTGGAAATAAAAGCATGTGGTATATGGATAGTTCTTGTTCCAAACACATGACAGAAGAAAAAGAAAATTTTCTCTCACTAGAAGCCTGTTAAGAATGAAGTGTGGGCTGTGGAAATGGAAAGAAGGGAGACATAATTGGCATTAGAAAAATTGGAAAATCTCACTCCTATGAAATTGAGATGTATATTATGTCAAATAATTGAAGCACGACTTGCTAAGTGTATGTGTTATAAAGGGGATCTAGTTCTTTTTATCTCGGGTGGCTGTACTGTTAGAAGTTCCAAGACTAGCAACCCGGTTCTACTATGGCACATAAGGATAGGATATGCAAACTTCTCCCCGCTCAAAACGTTTATTACAAAACACCTAGTTCGTGGGCTGCCAAAATCCAAGTTCATTGATGATTAGGTGTTTGATGCTTGTGCCATTTAGAAAACATGTCAAATACTTATCTAATTAAAGAAGAGGGTTTGTATGACTTGACCACTAAGCTTTTACACTTGGATGTATATGGACCAATAAGGGTTCAAAGTAGAGGGGGTAAGAGATACATGTTTGTGATTGTTGATAACTATTTCAAGTACACACGGACATTGTTTCTTGCCTCCAAATCTGAAACACTCTACTTATTCTCGATATTTGTGAAGAAATTATTTAGGAAGTTCAATGTTCAAGTGGATAGTATCATATCTAATCATGAAACTGAATTTGAGAATGTTAGTTTCCTTAACTATTGTGAGAATCATGGGATTTATCATAACTTCTTAGCACCTAGAACTCCTTAGCAAAATGGTATTATTGAGAAGAAGAACAAGACCCTAGAGGATATAGCAAGAACTGTGCTCATTACAAGTAGTCTTCCCAAATCTTAGATCTTTTGAAAGCAAGTGTTTTGTTCATAATAATGGAAAATAAGTTATAGAAAAGTTTGATGTAAAAAGTGATGAAGGAATATTTCTTGAGTAATCATCACATAGCAAGGCTTACAAGGTAACAAGAGGAAGTCATGTGCTCAAAAAGCGTACACATGATTGTTGATGAATCTGATAGCATGATGGGATAAGAGCACAACATGATGATAATAATGATGCTAAAATTGGGCTCACATAGACACAAAAAAGAAAGACACTTTACGCAGTATTACAGGTCAAAAAACTTTATAAGGATGTCATCAAGTTGAGGTTAGGAGAACCTTGAAACTAGATGTGATCCCGGTAAACAAGATCTTTGATTGATGCGCCTAAATAAGGTTGCTCACTGGTAGCTGCTTGAAGGTGTCTCTATACCTTAATTGAACTACCCCATTCTTAGCTCGAGTTCTTGATTAATGAGATGTCCCTTGGTTGCTCTTGTATTAGAATAAGCAGCAATTCTACGATGATAAACCATCAAGAGGACTTCCTGAGAACCTAATCAATGAAGGAATCACAGATAAGGACCTGGTTCTTTTGAAGTTGTACAAGATAAGCAATTGATAGCGAGAGCTAAATAGGTTCAAGATATCAACGGACTTGGTTCTCCTAAGTCTCCCATAGCTAAGAATGATGTACAATAGATAGGGGGAACTAGAAAGGTAGATAATGATAAAGGACCTGGTCTCTCTATCATTCAAGGAAGCAACTAGAAGCACAAGAAGGTATATCAATTAAGAATGTCATCAATTCTATGGTGTAATGACAAGATCTAAGGGAAAAAGCTTGTGATCCTTCTCTACCTATCTATGAATGACTTAGCCAAAGAAAATAAAAGAAACTCTTTTAAATGCTAACTAGATTGTCGCTATGCAAGAATAATTACATCAATTTGAGAACAACAAAGTATGTCATCTAGAAGTCAATCCTTAAGATAAGACTACCATAGGAACAAGGTAGGTTTTCATAATCAAACTTGATGATCAAGGTACCATCATAAGAAAAAAAGAAAGGTTAGTGGTATAAGGATATAATCAGAAAGAAGGCATAAATTATGATAAGACATTTTCCCCTGTGGCGAGGATAGAGGCTATGCTTATGCTTATTTCTTTTACATCACACATGAAATTCAAGATTTATTAGATGTATTTCAAGAGAGCATTCCTTAATGGATATCTAAAATAAAAAATATATCTACAACAACATCTAGGATTTGAAGTTCAAGGGTTCCTTAATCATGTATACAAAATAGACAAAGCTTTGTATGGGTTGAAGTAAGCTCCAAGATCTTGGTATGGAAGCTCGTAAATATTCCTTCTTGAGAATGTGTTCATGATAACACGCAACACATCTCTCCTGATTAAGAGAGGTCCCAGTGGTCATTGACAAAAATAAAATACCTAGTGGGTGTCGGGGTCGAATCTCACAAGGAATGAGAAGAGATCATCCCTAGAGTTGTAAATCAATCTAAACTAACGAGCAACATTGCATAAAGAGTAAAATGTAAAAATTGGCGAATAGGGGTCGTTTATATGATTCTAATTGCAAGAACAAAACAAGGAAAATCTGTCTTGACTTGAGTCTGTACCCTGGATGAGACATGCTACTTGGAGTCACAAGTAACCACAAGCCAATCCATGGTCTATCATAACACTGGTAATTTGAGTAATCATAGCAGAAGCTTAAATAATAAAACCATTTAAGATAAAGTAAATAATAAAAATTTATGCATCTGAAAGCAAAACTGAAAGTCTAAGTCTATGTCTGAAAGCCATCTACATATGATGAGTTGCTGGGACAAGCTCCCAGCTAACTCTAAAGTCTAACTGAATGAAAATAACTGAAAAAGTAAATATCATCCTCAAAAGATGAGGACTCACCACTGGTACTGATGATATCATCTGAAGAAGATTTACTAACGGTGCTGAGGCTGAGAACCTGTGCCTGTTTCATGAAATAATACATCATAGAAGGTATGTGTTAGTACTTTGAATGTACTAAGTAAGTGGGAGAAAAATATAACATAAAGAACAAATAACTGTACTATAATGACATGCAATGACCAACTGAAATACTGAAAATTGAACAACTGAAATATAACTGAGATGGTCAATCACGACCTTGACTGGTGGTCATAAAGATGTCCTGAATCTGAGATACTGATCTGAGCTATCAGTATTGAACTGAACTGAGTAAACTGAAATTGTTCTGAGCTGAGCTAAACTAAAATTGTACTAACTAGTGGGAGAGTCTATAACTGACATATAACTATGTGAACTAGACGTGGATTCCGATGTATACACTCCATAGGTAGGACCCAATATACCTTGCTAGGGTATAAAGGCATGAACTGGGTGATCACAAGTTTAGGGCCATAGGGCCAATAAATAACCTATTGTGGCAACATAGTTTTGGGAACCTGGGTGTGCTGAAACCCCAGTCTGCTCGATGCTAAGTCCAACTCCCATTGGATAGTCCTAGGCTGACTACTAAGCTGATAGCTCAAAACTGGTGTCCAAGACTAAGTCAGGGATACCTATCTGGAAGTACCCTAAAAGTCTTATCGTACCGGGTTCTATAACTAGTGTTCTAAGACTGGCTAAAGTTTCTTATCTGAAAAGGTTGTAACTGGCCAAAGAAAAAACTGAAATCTGATAACTGATATCTTAGTCTAATAACTGATAACCGGGAGGCACCACTGACACCTCAAGAAACGACTGTAGTCAAACTGATCAGCTGACATTTCTGAATAATACTGAACATGCTAACATTCTGACTGAAACTGGACTAGCATGCAATTGACTGAGATTTCAACTAACTTTTAACTGTATAGGAATCCCAACACTGGTAGAGCCAAGCAATATTATTAACTACTCAATTATGCTAGACTTTAAAATACTGCATTCAAAAGCTAGGCGAAATCATTTCGCAAGGAGCTAGTTTCCACATGATTTCAAAGAATTTAGGAATAACATAGAAGCTAATAACATGGATAATACTCCACCTGAAATTCATAGAATTCTGTTTGAAAACTTCCTAAATTTCGAAACCTCAGGGCTATAACTGATAGAAAATTAAGGAAGGGTTTTTAGGGACACAAGGGAAGATCAATTCCCTTGTTGAATTCCCACATACCTGGTGAAGAAATCCTGAAGAAAATCCCTTGAGAATCTGAGAAGAAATTTGACTGCCCTAGCTCTTGCTTTGAGTTTCCTGAGAGAATATTTATGATCTAATTTTTCTAAGGGGATGAAAGGGGTGAAGTAATCATCGATTACCCCTTTAAATTCCGTGAAATTAACCCCAAATGATGTAGTTTAAGGATTAAAAAGATGAAAAATTACAAATATATCCCTTGGAAAAAATATGGAAAAACTGCCGACAAGGACCAACGAGTCACTCAACGAGTCATTGGTTGAGACCACTACTTGTTAGGCCCAGTCATTGGTCCTGGGGCCTGGGATCTGGGCTTACTGGAAAAGTCAATGAGAGGGACCATGACTCATTGGATGAACCAACGGGTCTTTGGTTCCTCTCGTGGCCACTAGATGAGAATTCTCGGAAGCCTAACAACGGGCAACACAATGACTCATCGGTAGACCCAATGGGTCATTGTGTTGAGCCGTCACCTCCACTGGAAAGGTTCCTAAGATCTATGAACTTGGCACCACGGATGGTCACAATGAATCATTGTATGATACAATGGGTCTTTGTTACCACTCGTTGTCACTAAAGGAGGTTTCTGGGAATCCCAACTAATGACTCACACCACGAGTCATTGTATCACGCGATGACTCGTTGGTTGAGTCGTGGGTTCCTGGAAAAGGATTTTTAAGCTGGGGACCAATAAGTGACAATATGGCTCATTGTTTCTCACAATGGGTCGTTCCATGTCCCATTGGTTCCCTAAGGACCAAGGCAGGACTGACCACGACTAAGACAACGGGTCATTGGAGCTGACCACGACTTGTTGTCTTGGTCATTTTGAGGAAACTTTTCTAGTTTCTTATGGATTTTTCTTGCACGATCTGAGTTTTTTATAGGAAAGTTTTGGGGTGTTACAACATCTCCCCCTTGAGATCATTCGTCCTCGAATGAAGGCTAAAACTGCTGGAAAATCGGGAAAGGAGCTGTAATTCCAGGACCGAGGCTGTGAACTGATTTCTGAAGGGATAACTGACTCTGAACTTACGTAATCATGCTAATACAGTTGATGCAACTAGAATGCAAATTGAAATTCTGAATAGAGCTGATGAGTACGAAACTGAACAGAGTATTGAGGAGGAATTTAGTACCTAATACTAGAACTGAATTAGAAGGGAATAAATGAGGGTATCTGGCCATCATGTTTGCTTCTTCCTCTCATGTGGCTCTCTCAACTAGATGGTTCCTCCACAAGACTTTCACCGAAGCGACTTCCTTATTTCTCAGCTTACGAACCTGATGGTCAAGGATTTGAACTGGGACCTCTTCGTAAGAGAAACTATCTTTCACTCCCACACTGTGTGGTGGCAAAACTGAAGTTGGATCACCGATGCGCTTCTTCAATAGTGACACATGGATGACTGGGTGCACAGATGCTAACTTTGGAGGTAATTCTAACTCATATGCCACACTGCCAATTCACTTTAGAATTTTATAGGGTCCCACATTTCTCGGACTGAGTTTTCCTTTCTTTCCAAACCTCATCACCCCCTTCATGGGTGAAATTTTCACATAAATCCAATCATCAACTATAAATTCTAACACTCTTCTCCTCACATTAGCATAGGATTTCTGTCGGCTTTGCACTGTTTATAACCTCTCCTTGATAAGTTGCACCTTCTGCATAGCTTCATGAACTGAGTCTGGCCCTATCAGGCTAGCTTCACTAGCCTCAAACCACCCTATCGTAGACCTACACCTCCTACCATATAATGCCTCAAACAGGGCCATCTAAATATTGGAGTGGTAGTTGTTGCGGTATGCAAACTCGATGAGTGGTAGGTGATAATCCCAGCTACCCTTGAAATCGATTACACAAGCTCTCAGCATATCTTTGAAGGTCTGAATAGTCCGCTCAGCTTGTCCATCTATCTGAGGGTGAAAAGTTGTGCTGAGCTTGACCTGGCTGCCGAGTCCTTTCTGAAATGACTTCCAGAAATGTGAGGTGAACTGGGTACCTCTATTTGAAATAATGTACAAGGGAACCCCATGCAGTCTGACAAACTCCCGGATATATCGGCTAGAATAATCCTCAACTGAGTCTGTAGTTTGAACTGGGAGGAAATGCACTGACTTGGTCATCTAGTCTACTACAACCCAAATTGAGTCTTGTTGCCAACGAGTACGAGGCAGGCCTGTAATAAGGACATATTCAATTCTTCCCACTTCTATGTGCTTATGCTGATATCCTAAGTCATACCCCAAGGTCTCTGATGTTCCACCTTAACCTGTTGGTAGTTCGGGCACTTAGCCACAAATTCTGCTATGTCTCTTTTCATGCTATTCCACCAGTAAATATCTCATAGATCACGGTACATCTTAGTGGCACCTGGGTGGATAGAATATCTTAAACTATGTTCTTTAGCCAGTATCTGCTATCTCAAGTCACCTGTATTCGGTCACATAGTCTACCCTGGTAATGGAGCACACCATCTCCACATTTGGACAAAGCCTCCACTTCTTTTCTGAGAACTGCTTCTTTGAGCTTAAGCAGTACAAGATCTTCATCCTGCCTTGACTTAGTTTCAACAACTAGTGAGGAATCTGATCCACTCTGCACTACTACTCCGCCCTCAGCTGAATCAATCAACTGCACTCCCAACTGATCTAACCTGTGAATATCTTTTTCCAGTTCTTTTCTGCTCTCCCCAACATGAGCCACGCTACCCATGGACATCCTGCTTAGGGCATCAACCACCACATTGGCTTTACTTGGGTGGTATAGCACACTTATGTCGTAATCCTTCAATAGCTCCAACCACCTTCTCTGACGAAGAATTAGATCTTTCTAACCGTACACATACTGAAGGTTCTTGTGATCGGTGAAAACATCCACGTGAGCCCCGTATAGGTAGTGCCTCCATATTTTCAATGCAAACACCACTGCTGCCAACTCAAGATCATGAGTTGGATAGTTCTTTTCATGAACCTTAAGCTGTCTCGAGGCGTAAGCTATCACCTTATCCGCTACATTGAAAGCAATCGAGTCCAACTATAAAAGCGTCACAATACACTACGAACCCATCTATTCCTTCTGGTAAGGTTAACACTGGAGCAGTAGTGAGTCGAGTATTCAACTCCTAGAAACTCTTCTTACACGCATCTGACCACTGAAACTTTACCTTTTTCTGAGTCAACCTAGTCAGAGGAGATTCAATAGAGGAAAAACCTTCCATAAAACATCGGTAATAGTCGGTTAGACCAAAGAAACTTCTGATTTTGATTGGGGAAGTAGGTCTTGGCTAGTCTTTCACCGCTGCTATCTTTTGAGGATCTACCCAAATACCCTCACCCGAGATCACCTGACCAAGGAAAGTCACAGACTTCAACTAGAACTCACATATGTTGAACTTAGCGAACAACTGACGGTCTCTAAGCATCTAAAGCAGTATCCTCGTATGGTTAGCATGTTCCTCCCCGTTTCTAGAGTGTACCAGAATGTCATCAATGAACACAATGATGAACATGTCTAGATACAACTTATAACCCTGTTCAATAGGTCCATGAAAGCTGCGAGGGCATTAGTTATTTCGAAGGACATAACCACGAATTCATAGTGACCATATCGAGTTCTCAAGGCTGTTTTTGGTATGTCACATTCTATGACTCTAGGATGATGATACCCCGACATGAGATCTACCTTAGAGAAATAACTGGCTCCCTGAAGATGATCGAACAAGTCATTAATCCTGGGTAGGGAATACCTGTTCTTAACTGTGACTTTATTCAATTGATGGTAACCGATACACATTCTGAGAGTACCATCTTTCTTTTGCATGAATAATACTGGAGAACCCCATGGAGAGATGTTGGGCCTAATGAAACCTTTATCTAGAAGATCTTTTAGCTGCTCCTTCGACTCCTTAAGCTCGGCCGAAGCCATTCTGTAAGGAGGGATGGAGATGGAATAAGTGTCACGACCCGAACGTAGATCCAGTTCGTAATATAGGACAAGGAACACTGAGAGGCCCCAAGTCGACCCATGGAAAAAGCATCAATATAAGTTAACTCATTACAAACGGAAGATTGAACATAAGGAATAAGTGGGAACGTAAACATAACATGACATATCATAACATAGGGAATCACTAGACAATTACACAAGCTGAGTACTACATAAGGTCTGAAAGCCTCTACGACATATGATGGGTTGATGGGACAACACCCCCAACTAATCCGAACAAGTACTGAAACATAAAATAGCATTGATGACTATCAAAAAGCCCTCAGAACATGAGGATTTACCAATAAGCTGAGTGTATACTCTATGATGGTCTAAGAATGAGGATGAGCCTGAGAGCCGGATCTTGTATCATGAAATGATACAGCATAGAAAGTATGCGTTCAGTACGTGAAATGTACCGAGTATGCAAGGTAAGTAAAACGAACATTTAAAATATCCAAATTCCACAAAACATCATAAGAGTAGGACATCATAATCATGTCATGGATATAGTAAACACAACACATTATAAGGCTCAAGGTTTTCGAAGTATTCTTAATACATTCATATCATAAACATGATAGAAAACAATATTGAACATAACTTGAGCCAATATACATAATCATAGATTTGAATAAATCATGAGGAACAGTGGGAGATTCTCTTAACCGACATACCCATATGAGCAGACATTAAGCCTGACTTGTAACCCTAGTCGGGAGGGTGTCTGTACCTTGACAAGGGTAGAACAATGAAAGTGTGATATCACCATGAAAAGGGCCATTTGGGCCGAGGACAATCAGAAGGATGTCCCAACATACCTACGGTGGCATGTAGTTTATGAGATCCGGGGCTGAACCTAGGCCCCGAACCTACTCGGTATTCGATACTACTCGCAAAACATATACAATGCTCATAGTATAACATGCATGAATTCATGGACTATTTAAATCATGATAATCATAAACGTACTTGTACATACATGAACTAGCCATAAGATAAGGCCCGTGAGTTGGCCAAAACGTAATTCATGAATCATAGGTTTCATGCATACTTGAAGATCATACATATAACTTGAAAATCATCAAATTGTGATGGGTAATTGAATAAATCCATATTTTAAATCATAGATCATGTTGGGCTTGTAAAAATTATCAATTGAAGATAAGATCATAAATCGATTCATCATAGATCATGCATAATAAGGCTTAGTTTGGTAGAAATCGAAATCAATAATTTTATAAGTAAAATAATTGTAAAATCTAATAAAAATCTATAAAATATGATGTAAATCATATATCATAAAGACCCATTAGAAAATCATTAGATTTTCACAAAAATTGGATTAAAACCCCATGAGATTTTGGATAGATTTTTAATAAATTAATAGAAAAGGGGCATGGGTGTGAATGGAAACACCCATTTGTAACCCTACATACCTGGGTTGATGACCCCCTTGACTTTTTTTGAGGATCCAAGAGGATTTGTGAAGTTGGAGGTGATGAGCCCTAGCTTCTTCTTGAAAGAAAGATTAATCTATGGATGTTTGAAGAGGGTGAGGATTTAGGCTAGGCTAATCCCTTTAATCTGACCTTAAGGAAGCCTGAAACGACGTCATTTAGGAGTTAGAAGCATAAGAGTTTATCAAAATACCCCCAAACTGCCAATAAAAAAGTCCTGGAACTGGCAGTTCCAACGACCAATAGGACGGGTCGTTGGTTTCTACAGCGGCCCGTGCTGAGGTCCGTTGTTACATGTTGCTGCTGCACTAAACTACTCATCACTTTTTACTCCAAACTCCGATTGATGCAAGGTCGAATGAATTGGAAAGAAGACTTCAAGGGATTCAATTTGAGTTGCTGAATCATCCAAAAACGTTTTGTAAAATGAGATCTATGGCCATTTGAAATTGACCCTTGTAAGAACTTATATGAACACTCAATCGGTAAGGAGGCTCTCAACTCAACTTTGTACCAGAGGTTACTTATAACCTTAATTTGCATCTTATGCACTTATTATACATTGGAATTGATCTTTACACGTTATTTCCATAAATTCACCGAGTCAGGTCTATCCGTATACCTAGAACGATTCCAGACTTACCCCGAGATATTAAACAATTAGCAGAACTAATGACCCATCCAGCGGGCCGTGGTAACAAACAATGGACCTTTGGTACATCCGTTGATTTTCCCCATTCTTCTTTTGAAATTCTCTTAATCTATTTCAGCAACCAAAAACAACGACTCATTCAACCATGCCATGGTCCATACAATCCCCTCGTGGGTTTTGGGCAAATTTTCGACAACTCTATGGTCGTGAAACAACGATCACCTCCAATGACTCGTTGGACCCTACAACAGACCGTACTGAGGTTCGTTGTTCGGTTTTGGTAAAGTTTTCCTGATGTTTTTTTCTATAAGCCTCGTGTCTGACCTAGGGAACTTTTGGGGTGTTACATTATCTCCCCCTTGGGAACATTCATCCTCAAATGTAGATCAAGTATACTGAAAGGTTAAGAAAGGAACTGCAATAACAAAACTAAACAATTGGAGCTGAAAACTGATGGAGTGACTAACTCCAGAGTGAGATACCTGACTGAACTGAATTCATGAAACATACGTGCATGCTAAGACATGAAAGAAATTGAGAGACATGAACTTGACATGAAACTGAATAGAGTACTAAGGAGGAAACTAATACCTCAAGCCCGAACTGAGCGGGAAGGGAAAAGATACGGGTTCTTAGCTATTATATCTACTTCGACCTCCCATGTAGCTCCCTTAAAAAGATGATTTCTCAACAGAACCTTCGCCGAGGCTACTTCCTTATTTCTCAATTTATGAACCTGATGATCAAGGACCTCAACTTGTAACTCCTCCTAGGTAAGGTTGTCCTTCACCCGAATGTCCTCTACCGAAATCATTAAAGATGGATCTCCGATGCATTTCTTCAACAAGGACGCATGAAACACAAGATGCACCGAAGCTAACTTCACTGGTAACTCCAACTCATCGGTCACCTTTCCAACGTGTCTCAAAACCCTATATGGACCAATATACTGGGGACTAAGCTTCCCCTTCTTTCCGAACCCTTAAAGAATAAAAAAAATCTCCACTTGCCTCAAAATGAAGCTCAAGCATCAAAATACCAATTTGCTTTCCTATAACGCTTCCGAATGATCAAAATCTAGTTAAATATGTATTCTACATAAAAAATAAAATCATGGACACCCATAGAAAAGAATGCCGTAAAAATCACTCAATTCTGAGCTCTAGAACTCCACATATTGCCAAAATACCAAATAAACAGTCACTGTTCAGGTATTTATCTAGACCTGCACCAGTTACTTTAATTTTCACTAAAATAGTCATAACTTCATCATACAAACTCGAAATGCGATGATTCTTTTTCCTATAGTTCCCAAATAATGATACGGACCTACTAGTTCAATAAAAACTCCATTTGGTGCTCGTTTGCCCAGTCAAACATCATTTTTTTGCTCGTTCAAGAATTATTTCGTCTTTTGTAATAAAACCTGATCTTGACTTATCGAAATTACACCAAACATTTCAGATGACTCCTATAATTCATGCTAAGAATTTTTAAAGTCTCAGAATAATTTTTCGATCTCAAAAACTAAAAACGAACCTCTGAGTTGTCACATTTTATGCTTAAAAAACACAAAATGTTCAAATCCACCCGAAACTTTTGGAATCCTTTTGGTCACAAACCAAATATGAAATTCCATCATAAAACACTTTTATGACCGGTTGGAATCATCAAATCACCGATATGAGGTCGTTTTGATCGAAAGTTGACCGTGGCCAAACTTAGCTTCCTCAAAGCTCATAATCCAACCAAATGTTCAAATCACTCCCGAACACCTCAAGATCCATGCAAACTACCCAAATAAGTAATAAATCACCATCTGGAACTAACAGAACTTTCAGAACCCAAATTCGAGCTTGTTAACCTGAAATGTTGACTTTAGTCAAACCTCTCAAACTCCAAATCTTCCAAAAACTGAAAATCTTATTCATTCTTCATTGGATCATCTTGGAAATTATTTCATCCATCTCCGCAAGTCATAATTAACAAAATAAAGATACAAAAAGGTTCAAACTAGGGAAATGGGTCAAAAGTCAAAAAATGACCATGTGGGTTGTTACACTTCAAGGCTTGGCTGATACCTGTGCTTTTTGAAGTTCTACATACCTAACACTTATGGCAGGGATAGGGAGTCATCCTGAATGTACACATTTTAACCACCATTTCCATCATGGGGGAATATTCATAGGTCTTAGAGTAAGGAAATTATGAGCATGAATCATTCAAGAAATCTAAGTTGGGCATATACTTGATATAACACGATCTTATGAGCCGATAAGGCAAATCTTAAGGAATGAGTCCATAGAGCTGATCATGTTGAGAGACATGAGTTTACATACATAACAAGGGACATGACATGAAGCTAAGATTTATGGAATCATGGAATAATACTAGAATCACCATCTGAAGTAGTTACTTCTCATTCTATGAATCTTAGTACGAATACACATGAGGAGTACTTCGGAACTTAGACATGGGCATAACATGTTCACATACGACATGAATAGAGTATCACATAGACTAAAGTACAGAAGGACATATGAATAAGCATGGATCGATCTCCTATAGTTACTGATCTTGAACCTTCACACTTGAACTCAAGGCATGACCTGGTCCTTCACCTTATAATCTCCCCTGCAGTTTAAAGGTCATCATTCTGAGGATTGGTCCCCTTCTTAAGGATAGGCAGAAATCACTATCTCTTGACTTCTCATTTTCCTCTAAGGCTATCACGGAAGGCTTCATACTTCTTCACCGATACACCCCCACTCTTTTGGTTCCTTACATCAAGTTCACGAATTCTTCTTCCTTAGCTCTTCTAAACTCCTGCAGGGAGAAATAAATTGAGAGCACCTCTTATTCCACAGTCTGGTGTTATTCCTTGGAGTGTGAATACACGAGTTAGAAGGATAGAAAGGTATTTCATCGCATGACATAGATCATGAAAAAAGGGAACATTTTCTAAACATCTCGTAGCCTCTTTGTCATAAGTGTGGAGCGCCTCACACCCATTAAAAAGACTCTACTTAACATAAATTTCAGACACCCTAGGACACTTCAAACCTACTTCTCTGATACCAAGTTTTTCACGACCCTAACGTATACCCAGATCGTAAGACGTGGCAAGGAACCCCGAGAGGCCCCAAGACAACTCATGACACAACCATACATCTAAGTCCATTCATTATAAGCGGAAGATTGAACATAAGGCACAGCGGGAACGTAAACATAACATGACATATCATAACATAGGGAATCACTGGACAATTACACAAGCTGAGTACTACATACTGTCTGAAAGCCTCTATGACATATGATGTGTTGATGGGACAACAACCCCAACTAACCCGAACAAGTACTCAAACACAAAATAGCATAGATGTCTATCAAACGACCCTTGGAACATGAGGACTCACCAATAAGCTGAGTGTATACTCTGTGATGGTCTAAGAATGAGGATGAGCCTGAGAGCCTGATCCTGATACAACATAAAAAGTATGCAGTCAGTATGTGGAATGTACTGAGTATGCAAGGTAAGTAAAACAGATATTTAAAATATGCAAAAGCTCATAAAACATCATAAGAGTGTGACATCATACTCATATCATGGATATCGTAAACATAACGCAGTATAAGGCTCAAGATTTTCGAAGTATTCTTAATACATTCATAATCATAAACATGAGAGAAAACAATATTGAACATAACTTGAGCCAATATACATAAACATAGACATGCATAAATCACGAGGAACAGTGGGATATTCTCTTAACCGACATACCCCATATAAGCACACATGAAGCCCGACTTCTAACCCTAGTCAAGAGAGTATCCGAACCTTGCCAAGGATAGAACCATGAAAGTGTGATATCACCATGAAAGGGGCCATTTGGTCCTGGGAGAGTCATAAGGATGTCCCAACACACCTATGGTGACACGTAGTTTATGAGATCCAGGGCAGAACCTAGGCCCCGAACCTACTCGGAGTTCGATACTACTCCCAAAAAATATATAGTGCTCATTGTATAACATGCATGAATTCATGGACTAGTTAAATCATAATAATCATAAACATACTTGTACATACATGAATTAACCATAACATAAGGCCCGTGAGTCGGCCAAAACATAATTCATGAATCATAGGTTTCATGAATACTTGAAGATCATACATATAACTTGAAAATCATCAAATCATGATGGGTAATTGAATAAATCCATATTTTAAATCATAGATAATGTTGTGATTGTAAATATTATCAATGAAGAGAAGATCATAACTTGATTCATCATAGATCATGCATAATTAGGCTTTGTTTGGTAGAAATCGAAATCAATAATTTTATAAGTAAAATAATTGTAAAATCTGATAAAAATCTATAAAATATGATGTAAATCATATATCATAAATACCTATTAGCAAATAATTAGATTTTCACAAAAATTGGATTAAAACCCCATGAGATTTTTGATAGATTTTTAATAATAGAGGAAAGGCATGGGTGTAAACGGAAACACCCATTTGTAACCCTACATACCTGGGTTGATGATCCCTTTACTTGTTTTGAAGATCCAAGAGGAACTGATAAGTTGGAGGTGATGAGCCCTAGCTTCTTCTTGAAAGAAAGATCAATCTATGGATGTTTGAAGAGGGTGGGGATTTAGGCTAGGCTAATCCCTTTAATATGAACTTAAGGAAGCCTAAAACGACATCATTTAGAAGTTAAAAGAATAGGTGTTTACCAAAATACCCCTAAACTGCCAAAAAAGACTTGAAACTGCCAGTTCCAATGACCAATAGGACGGGTCGTTGGTTGCTACAATGGCCCGTTCTGAGGTCCGTTGTTACCTACTGCTGCTGCACTAAACTGCTCATAACGTTTTACTCCGAACTCCGATTGATACAAGGTTGGATGCATTGGAAAGAAGACTTCAAGGGATTCAATTTGAGGTGCTGAATCATCCAAAAAAAGTTTTTAAAATGAGAGCTATGGTTATTTGAAGTTGACCCTTGTAAGAACTTATATGAACACTCAATCGATAAGGAGGCTCTCAACTCAACTTTGTGCTAGAAATTACTTATGACCTTAATTTGCATCTAATGCATATCTTATACTTTGGAATTGATCTTAACACCTTGTTTCCATAAATTCACTGGCTCAGGTCTATCCATATACCTAGAACGGTTCCAGACTTACCCCGAGATATTCAACAACTAGCAGAACAATCGACCCATCCAATGGGCCGTGGTAACAAACAACAGACCATTGGTCCATCCGTTGATTTTCCCTATTATTTCTTTGAAATTCTCTTAATCTGCTTCAAAGACCACAAAAAATGACTCATTTAACCAAGCTATGATTAATACAATCCCCTCGTCGGTTTTGAGAAAATTTCCGATAGCTCTCTGGTCATGAAACAATGAGCACCTCGAATGACTCATTGGACCTTACAACGAACCATAATAAGGTTCATTTTTTGGTTCTGGTATAGTTTTTCTATTGTTTTCTTATATAAGCCTTGGGTCTGACCTAGAGAAATTTTGGGGTGTTACACTGAGTGTCTAGAAGAAGGTCTATACTGAAGTCTATTTCCTACTCAGGAGGGACTCTGGGAAGATCTTCAGAAAACATGTCAGGGAACTCACTGACAACTGGAAATGACTGGATAGTTGGGGTCTCAGAGCTGGAATCTTTTACCCGAACTAGATGATAAATGCACCCTTTAGAAATAAGCTTTATTGCCTTAAGGTATGAAATAAACTAACCCTTGGGCGCTGAACTACTGCCCATCCACTCTAAAACTGGCTCATTAGGGAAATAAAATCTGAAAACTCTAGTTCTGCAGTCGACTGAGGCATAACCAGAGTGTAACCAATCCATGCCAAGAATGAGATCAAAATCGACCATGTCTAACTCTACAAGATCAGCTAGAATGACCTTATTTAAGATTGAGACTAGGCAGTTTCCATACACCCGACTGGCTCTAACTGACTCAGCAACTGGGGTAGAGACTGAGAATGGTTCTGAGATGACTTTTGGAATGATTTCAAACTGGACAGCTGCATAGGGAGTCATGAATGATATGGCTCTTGGATCTAGTAGGGCATACACTTCTAGATGGAAGAGAAGTAACATACTCGTGACCACGTCAGGTGAGATCTCCTGATCCTAACGGGTGGACAAAGCATAAAAGTAATTTGGAATTGATCGCCATCCATACCTGAAGTGTTGGCTTGCAGATCTGGTCATCCTGCTAGAGCTGTTGAAGTGGTAGACTGTGGTCTCCCCCATCCTACTGAAGGGAATTCTATGAGCTGGTAGCCTAGTTGTCCACACACCAAAGCAACCCTCTCTACCTGAAAGGCATTTCCCTGGATGGTTCTTGTCACACATACGACAAGCTGGATAACGGTTGCTGGCGCTGTGATTCTGGGATTGAGAGCCAGATGCCCCACCCTTCTGATCTTTGCAGGATTGAAAAGTAGCGGCGCTGGCTGAACTAGGTGTTGGATCCCTCTGCTACTGTTGTGGGCGGCTACTACCGCCAGACCTCTGGTAGCCATAATCTGATTGGCCAGTCCTAGCCTGCTTATTCTACCGCTCCATGTCTTTCAGCTTTTCTGCCTCAATCTGCCTAGTATGAACGATGAGGCTGGAGAGATTAATGTCCTTTATGAGCATCCTCCTACTTGGTTACGATGAGTGGAAGTTTAGTTTCATAAGCTATTCACCTACTGGGTTGCATGAGTAGAAGGTTAGTGATATGTTGAGAATTTGTGACACATCTGTAACACCCCAAAAATTTCTAAGACTAGCCTTTAGGTTTAAAACTTGACCACTTAGAAAAACTGGGGAAAAGGCCCTCAATATGAGGCACAATAGGACTCATAGGACCCATAACGATTCGTACTAGGACTCTAATAGGAGGATCAGAAAATCAGCAAGTGTGGCCAAGAAACCATGACTGCATGCCACGATTCATACCACCATGGTACGGATCGTACTGACTAGTTATGAGGAGAGTTCATGGAAATTATAGAAAACCATGAGCCAAGGTACGACTTGTGGTACAATGGTATGGGTCATACTATAGAGTCGTGGTATGATTCAAAGTGTTCAACATAGATTTGACCATGATGTCAAGGTTGGATGTTACTATTTGAACTAGGATGGTATGCGTCGTGATAAGGAGTCGTGATTTGACCCAGCTTACCACAAAGGGTCACCACGAGTCATGGTGGTAAACAATGACTCGTAGTATGGGTCGTAGGTCTGGACGAGTAGTTTTTCAAATAATTTTCCAAGGGTATTTTCATAACTTTCCGTTCATTTAATTCCAAAACAACTTTCTAGGGGTATTTTCATAACTTTCCATTAATTTAATTCCTAAACTACATAATATCAGGGTAATTTGGAAGGGGATTTAGGACAGTAATCAATCTGTCTCTCTTCATTCTTTTCTAATCTCTAATAATTTCACCGTAAAACTCAGACAGACTCCCAGGACAAGAATTAGGACTCCTGCTTCTTCTCAGAAATCTCAAGCTTCTTCTCAAGGATTTCTCTTACAAGTATGTGGGGATTTAGCAAAAGTATTCCTTTAACCCTTGTGCCCCAAAATATTTTCAAAAACTGTCATCATTTTAGCCCTATAAAAGTCATGAGTTAGGGTTTCCCGATAGTTTATGATTTCCCTTGCATTTTAATAATTCTTCTAGTTTCCCATGACTAGTATTACGTGAAACTCATGTGTTGGATTCAAATCATTTCCAGCCCTAGTTTTAGCATGATTTTTAGGTTGAACCTTGCATGAGTCAAAGGTTGGTCTAAATTACTATCTTTACATTGGTCATTATCTAAGTATAATTCTCATCATGTATTTATTATTTGAGTATAATGTTCATCATGTATGCCTTTAATTAAAGTCACTACTTTCAGATTGTGGGTATATCTAGTATTTTCCCATAAAGTTCAAACTATCAGTTCATCACATTATCAACCTACCAGTATTTTCAATAATTTCAGTTATCATATTTTTTGGGCTCTTAGGACACTTCCAAATAAGTAGTTCTAAGTTAGCCTTAGAACATCAGTTTCGAGCTAATTAATTCAGTTAGTTATATTTATAAATTCAGTTGGAAGTAGCACTTAGCACCGAGCGGATCGGGATTCCAATGCATCCAGGTTCAAAAAACTACGTGCCACCATAGGTCTTTAGCCCGACTAGGCATCAGTTCAGTGATCACATAGCCATGCTTTTATACCATGGCAAGGTATATTGGGTCCTATTGATGGGGCGTATATATAGAACTCCACATCTAACTGGTTATATATTGGTTAATAGGCACTCCCACAGTACAATATAGTCCAGTCCCAGACCTTAGAATATATTTATGACCCTTAATCAGATTTTACTAGCTTTACAGTATTTTTCAGGCTTTAGAATCTTTTACAACCTTTAAGCATTCAGATAGGGTCATTCCAAACTATTTCAGTGGTTTTACTTATACTTCCTTATCTGTATGATTATGTTATAAACTGCACAACTTCACATACTCAGTACATTCAAAGTAGTGATGCATACTTCCTATGCTATATCGTGTCATGATATAGGCTCAGGTACTCAGGCTTGGCAGCATGGTTAGTCTCCATCAAATTTTGTCCAGCAGTATTCTAGTGGTGAGTACTCATCTCCAGAGGGCCAGAGCATTTCTTTCTATTTTAGTAATATTGTTTTAGTATTCAAATTTTAGAGTTAGTTGAGGGCTTATCCCAGTAACTCATCAAATCTCTTAGAAGGATTTCAGACAAAGTGTACTAGTCTCAGTTATAGCTCTTGATGTCTTTGAAATTTTAGTATCTTATCAGTTCTTCTTGTACTTTTAAAAGTATTTCTTTATTTTTAGATACAAAAAACTTCTTCTTAAGATTTTCTTGCAGTAGTTCAGTCATGTTTAGAGTTTTGCTATGCCATGGGTTAGCTTGGAGGCATTCGTGATTCTAGGCATAGTGTCGCATCCAAGGTGTAGACTCGGGTCATTACAAACTTGATATCAGAGCCTCAGTTTTAGAGTGTCCTAGGATGTCTAAAAGCCGCATTAAGTAGAGTCCTTTTTATAGGTGTGAAGCGTGCCACACCTACAAGGAGGAGGCTACGAGGAGTTTTTAGAAAAATTCCCTTTTCTTCATGATTATTATCGTGCGTGGAGTATGAATCTCTAAAATGTCCTTTTAACTCGTGCTCTACAATTTTTAGTTGATGATGCCTTCCATAAGAGGAAATGGAAGGAGGATGAGAGTGCCAACCCGTAAGCCGCACCAGCTCCAGTAGCCCCTTAGGATGATCAGGTGACACCTTCTGAATTCAGGGTTGCTATTTAGATGCTAGCTCAAGCAATGACCAACTAGGTCAACAAGTAGGCCATCGTACCTACCAATGCAACTTCTGCTATAGTCTGAGACTTTACTCGAATGAATTCCCTGGAATTTCATAGGTCTAATGTAGATGAGGCCCCACAGGACTTTATCGATTATGTTTAGAAGATCACCGAAATCATGGGTTTTACCTCCATAAAAAGTGTAAAGTTGGATTCTTATCAGCTGAAAGGAGTGACCCAAATATGGTATAGACAGTGGAAGGAAGAGAGACTCGTTGGTGCAGGTCTGATGAAGTGGGAAGAGTTCGTGACTGTTTTCTATATAGATTCTTTTCCCGGGAGTTAAGGGAAGCAAAAGCCACAGAGTTTGTCAATTTGAAATAGAACGAAATGATGGTGTAGGAGTACACCTTAAAATTCACTCAACTATCAAAGTATGCTTCGAAAATGGTTGCTGAGCTAAGGGATCGCATGCTCAAATTTGTGAATAGGGTCTCAGACTTGGTGGTTAAGGAGTGCAGGACTATCATGCTCATCAAAGAGATGGACATCTCAAGGCTTATCATCCATGCATAGCAGATAGAGGCAGAGACTCTGAAGGAGATAGAAAGGGAAACTAAGAGGGTGAGTACAGGTCAGTTCAAGTATTCACATTAGAGGTCGGGCAGTGGTAGTCACCCATAGCAACAATAGAGACCTCCAGCATCCTCTTCAACTGGTGTTCTTTCTTCTAGGCCCTGTAAAGATAGGAGGGGTGGAGCATCATGCTCCTAGTCTCAAAGCCATGTCTCCAACAGCCACACTTTTTTGGTATGTCCCAAGTATGGTAAGAACCATCTGGGTGAGTGTCGTCTAGGCAAGGAAGGTTGTTTTGGTTTTGGCCATCTGGATCACAGGTTGAGGGATTACTCGCCAGCAGGATGGTGGAAGGCATAGTCCACTACATCAGCAGCTCCGCCAGGTCACTTAGCTCAACAGAGCACTACCTCAGGTACAGGTGGTGGTCAGCGCTAGAACCGATTCTATTCCCTATCCTCCCGCTAGGACCATGATAAATCACCTAACATAGTCACTAGTATTTTATATCTCTTTCAAATAGATGTTTATGCTTTACTAGATCTAGGAGCCACACTTTCTTTTGTAATTCCTTATATTGCAGTCCAGTTTGATATTTGTCCAAAAATTCTTCAGGAGCCATTTTCAGTCTCTACCCCGGTTGGTGAGTCAGTTAGAGCCGATCGGGTATATGGAAATTGTCGGGTCACGATGTTATGTAAAGTCATCTCAGTTGATAGAGCTAGATATGGTCGATTTTGACCTTATTCTTGCATGGACTGGTTACATTCTTGTTCTGCCTCAGTTGACTGCAAAACCAAAGTGGTTAAGTTCAAGTTTCCTAACAAACTAGTCCTAGAGTGGGAGGGTAGTACTTCAGCGCCTAAGGGTCAGTTTATGATCTCAAAGTGGTACATTTATCACTTGGTTAGGGTCAAGGATTCTAGTTCCGAATCCCCAACTCTTCCATCAGTTCTAGTCGTAAATGAGTTCCCAGATATGTTTCTCGAAGATCTTCCTAAAGTCCCTCCCAAGCGAAAAATAGACTTCGGCATAGACCATCTCCCAGATACCCAGCCCATCGCAATTCTTCCTTACAAAATGGCTCCAGACGAGATTAAAGAGTTAAAAGAACAGCTGAAGGACCTTTTAGATAAGGGTTTCATTAGACCCAACATCTCTCCATGGGGTGCCCTAGTCTTATTCGTGTGAAAACAGGACGATACACTCAGAATGTGCGTCAACTACCATCAGTTGAACAAGGTCACAGTCAAGAACAGGTATCCTGTACCCAGGATTAATGACTTGTTTGACCAACTCCAGGGAGCTATCTTGTTTTCCAAGGTAGATCTTAGATTAGGATGCTATCAACTTAGGGTCAGAGAATGTGACATTCCAAAAACAGCCTTCATAACTCGGTATGGTCACTACCAATTCATAGTTATGTCTTTTGGACTAATGAATGCTCTTGCAACTTTTATGGATTTGAGGAACAAGGTACTCAAGACGTACCTAGAAATGTTCGTTATTGTCTTCATAGACAATATTCTGGTCTAATCCATAATAGAGGAGGAACATGCAGATGATAACGTCCAAATTCACTCCTTGATAGGATGACGTGTAAACGGTCATTGACAAAACAAATATACCCGACGGGTATCGGGGTCGAGTCCCACGGGAAATATTAGTTGATTACACAAGAGTTATCTATCAAGTTGAAGTAATTTGCATTAATGTATTGACAATAATAAAGTAGAAATTGGGGAATCACAACTTGAAAGTTGAACTACAAAATTTGCTCACGAAAACAGGGACAAAGTATAGAAAATACCAAAGTAGAGACTACTAGGGGTGTGAAATTATCGAGGCATCATTGGATTGGGATTATTAACATCTCCTAGCCTTACTCAATAGTATAATTAGTTGTGACAAGATGGAATCCTATGTTTCTCAACCAATTAGATGCTTTATACCTCGAGTTTTTTCAAACCCCAAAGCCTTTTTCACAACAGTCACATCAACTTGAGTAAGAATTAACAATTTTTAGCTTTGATTCTCAATGGGTGTTTGACAATGGGTTTTGGCTATTTCTAGACCAACCCCACATGATCAACACTCAATTACCCACTAATGTTTCATCACCCATACACTAAATTCCTTTTTCAATCAAAGTTAGAGTAAGTAAAGATAACCCACATTTGCAACTGATGTCGGCTAAATTACACCTCGCAATTGAGATATAAGCGGCCGATTGTCAAATATAGAACCCAAAAAAGGTTAAGGTCGATCCCATAGGGAATATGGTAAGACCATAAGTTAATGTGAATATCTGTTACTATTGAGTAACTTATTTTCGAAGGGGGGAAGAAATAGAATAATAAACAAAAGTAAAACTATTGAACGCTTAGATCAAATTTGGTTTGTATCCAATTAACGACTTGACTAGGATTGTGTTCCCCAAGACTTCATAACCACAAGGATTATACACTAGTGATCTATTCTGGTATTTAACATGCAATATTGGTAAGTTAGGTTCACCTAAATTGTTGGTCCCCAATCTAGATGATTATCACCACACAACTTGGTCTGTATACGGGTGTACTTTAATTAACCCTTACCCTTAATATCGGATTAGCTATCCCCGGACATTTTCAAGCTATTAGATGAGGGTTGATAGCCTCAAATCTCCGTTGTTAATCCAATTTTCCTATTCAATACCTCCTTGGTCCGATAAGTAAGAATAAGGCAATTCCTAACGTTTGCAACCGTCAAGAATCAATCAAAACGAAGGGAAAAACAATACATCCATTAAACTACGTTCTAGAGTCACTAAGTATTTTACCTATGTGTGTTAATTCATCTTGGTTCCCACAACCCTAGTTATGGGTTTAGCTACTCATGTTTGTATGATCACAATCACAAATTATTGAATAAACCATAATTGCAACTTACAAATTATCGTAGAAGAAAAAACAAGTATATTGAATAAGAACTCCAAAATTGATGAATAAATTCCAATGTTGCTTTTGATCCTCAAATTCAAGAACAAATTTGTAAACCTTTTTTCTTGATTCAAGAATAATCGTACAACACCAAAATCCTAATTGAAAACTAATAATAATCGGTTCTCTAATTTTATCCTCCAAAAATAAACCTAAACAATGTATTTATGGTTCCAAGAAAATGTTTTCCTAACAAAAACTGGAAACCAGGTCGGCACTGGCAACGAGCTTGTTGACGAATCATTGGGACGCCTAACGAGTCATTCCTTGCTAAATATAGTCGTCCTCAGCATCGTATCCGGTTGTAGAAATGGGTCACCTAACAACTCATCATGCCTGGGCACGAGTCGTTAAGTGCCTTGTGGTCTGACTCCTTCAAAATTCCAGTGCACCTTACAGTTGGTTCTAGTGATCATCCAATGAGTCGTTTCAGCACGTAACGAATCGTTATGTCTGTCGTCAACTACACTGGCTACTTTGGCAATATTTTCTCTCCCAGTCTTCACGACTGACCTCACGACTCGTTATCAGGTGTAACGAGTCATTACCTCAACTCGTCAGGTACACTATCTCAGCATCTTCAAACTTTATCTTTATCCCATTGCTTCACCAACGAGTCGTGCCTCCTGCCAATGACTCGTGAAGTGCCTTGCAGTCCCCCTTTCAGTTATTTTCAGCATAAATTCGCCTAGTTCACTTCCAAACCTATTTTCCTAAAACATTAAGCACAAAACCCATCATAACTATATAAACATACCCAGAATGTGCATAATCTCTTGGTTATAAGTGTCGAAAGTGCAGTAAGATCACAACACATCAGCAACTATGAGTATTTAGATTAAAACATAGATTAAACATTAGAATTATATTAATTGAGTAAATCTAAGCTTAATGAACAATACCCAATCCAAATCAACCTTAATCATCCACACACCCCTAGCAAAGAATTTAGCTACTCATATAAGTAGAAGAAGACATTGCATTTAATAACAATTCAACATTCATTCAACAAAATGAGTAAGAAAAATTCAAGCTCAAAGGCCTAATCTTCAATGGAGTTTTCTACCTATTCAAGAAAGAAGAAGATGAGTGCTTCTCTCTCTACCTCTTTCTCTAATTCAATACAAAGACAATAGAATAATGAAAATTAATATGAATAATGGAAGATTCAGTTCCTTTTTGAGATGTACAAAAATAGGGTACATTTTTTATCCTCTTTTTCTAAGCTAGACAATTTTACCCTTTTGCTGGCAGGCGTCACTTGCGATTCACCGACGGTTCATTAGTGATCATCCGCTGTCCACTGATCAATTTTGGTTGATGGTCAGTGAGTTCCAGAGCACTTTGGCATTGGCACCAGTGTTCCGCTGGTGCTAATCCATGACCCGCTAGTATTTGTTCTTCAGCAGCACAGTAAGGAACTGCGATCAACCGACGTTTTGCCGGTGTTCTCCGATGGAGCGCTGGTCCTCATCTCTTTTTTTTTCCATGAGTTTTGCTCAATTTCATGCTTTTCCTATTTAAGTTAAGTACCTTCAAAGATCAAGGAAAAGGGGCATAAAATCCACCTAAATGACCTAAAAACTATGCAAAAACTCATGTTTAAGAGCCTAGAGAGTGGGTAAATTACCAACTCATCAAACACCCAAACTTGAACCATTGCTTGTCCTCAAGTAATGCAATTCTTTACATTTGAGAAAATGGAACAACATATCATATATGAATCTATGCACTAAGGACCAATGAGCCTAAGACAACCCAAAAATGCTCACCCTTTCAATATTCTTTTTCTTTTGATAATTCTAGGTTTCTCAACCCATCATTTCATTTATTTTGATCAGAATTTGGTGGTACCTCACATTGAAGACCATCACATTTCTCCCCTGCTTGAAAGCCCCCAAAGTTAGGCTTTGTGCCTCATTTCCATTGATTTCCTTATCTTTCCCCATTTGTTGGGTTTCAAGCCCCATTTTACCTTTGTTCATCACAAAAAGAAACAAATAGGGAGGATGGATGCCAAAAGATAGGATTACAAGGGGACATTGGCTTGTAATGTGGTTTCCAGTAAAAAGGGTCAAAGGCTCAACATTGGCTAGCAAAGGAAAATATTTAAGAAGGTCATTTTTGGTGAAGTGACTAGCACTAAAAAGCCTAAAATCATGTTCTAAGTACAACTACCTCTAGGATTTCATTGAATCACACTTAGGGCAAGTTCTAGACAAATGTACATGCATGGGAGCCATTCCATCAGCCTCAACATACAAGGCATCACACTCCAAGGAGTTCACACAATACATCACCACATCTGGATTATGATTTTACGACAATTAAGCATGTGAATCAAAAAGCCAAACAAGGAATGAACAATATATGACAAGAGATTGCTATGTTTTTCATTTCAAATTCCCCATTTCTTAAAAACTCATTTTCTTTTTCATGCCACATAAAAAATTTCGGTGGTACCTCTCAATAACAATTTCAACAAGACTCAAAGACATGACATTTTCCCTTAAGAAAGTCGCCTTACTATCTATCATTGGGAAATGTCACCCGGTTGGACAATAGAAAAAAAAAGAAAAAGAAATTGCTCCTCGGGTAAAAACCATGGTATAAAGAAAACCCTTGGAGTTTATTCACTACGTACTATTTACAAAGGTAAAAGTCAGACTTGGGTCATGAATGGCAATTTAAATAACGACCCAATCACAAGCACTAACAATTTGAGAACAAATAAACCAACTGCATCAACATTTCAAATCATCCCGACAAGGGCAAAACCCTATCATTAAGAAAGGGAGCACTCATCACCACCCCTAACTACAAAAATACATTGCCCTCAATGTAAAAGGAAAGAACAACAAGTTCAAGAGGGCTCCCTGAATGATCTAATGATGGGCATGAGGAATCCATGAGTAGGTGGCCTCATCAAAGTGCCATAAAGCAATTTCAGTTGTAGAAGGCATCAATAGATCAGGTGGAAGTTTGAATGGTTTTCCTGGACCAGGAACCACCCAATGATCTGGAAGAGTTCTGAGTTCATGATAAGAATTGGTGTCCATCCCATGGGTATCCATGATGGATCTATTTCATTTACAATGAGCATCCAACAAGGCAGTGAGTGACTATGATATATTTCTTTATCGAACACAATTTCTGAAGGGCTTTCATACCCCTCACACCAATCATCTGGTGGGCTCCTGCTATCCTCAGGATGTGCAATAATGGTTGGCAGTTTGTTCATTTTAATATTTTTAGGTGAAAGCATGTCCTTGTGTTTCGCTACTTCACCTCTCAAAGTAGTCACTTCCTTTTTTAAAAGTTCAACTTTAGCACAGAGGCACCCCAATTTTTCAACCACTGGTTGCATGGCCTTCTTTATGGCTTGCTGGATCGTGAGAGGTATTGCTTTGGCTAACTTCAACAACTAGCTATTATGAGCACGAGCCATTTGTGTTTTCAAAAGGGCAGCTGGCAGAGAGAAGTTGACTCTATCGGCGAGTGGTGACCCTGGGGCTGTGCTAGAGAGCATGGAAGATGGGGGCTATGTCGGGCCACCATCACCTTGAGTCACTTTAAAGCTGGGGCATCCTTATAAGTTTTCGTGGCTAGAGTAATCACTTTGTCGACCCTCACTGTTCTATCCGGTAGTCTGAATAGAGGGCATGTGGCCCGTAGGAATAACATACTAATGAGGCTGGGATAAGGCAAAGAAGCTGACTCCTGACACAGATAGACAGTACGAGTCATGGCGTCAAGGTACGAGTCGTACCATCACACTCGTGACGAACTTCAAAAAAATTAAGAATTCTCAACGTCTAGCCACGTAAGAACAGTACGACTCGTAGGAAGTATGTACGAGTTGTACCAAGGCCCAACACTTAGACAAATTTCAGCAAGCCAAGGACATACGGGATAGCAGGTACGACCCGTACAATCCTGCTACAGGTCGTAGGATCTGTCGTGGCTCAGGAGGCGCCACTTATGGAAATTTACCTTGTTAGCCTACGAAAAGGATTCTTATGTCTGTATAAATACTTTTTATGTTTTATTTTCGAAAAGAGCAATTGGAAGAAGTTAGAGTTTGTTAGCAGATGTGAAAGAACATCGAGACAACATAGAATTGAGTTTATTGGCTTGTGATCAACCTTTTCTTGATTGCTTCTTGATCTTTGTGAATTGTTCTTGAGTTATTTCAGATATAATCGAAGAAGTTTTTCTCATCCATAATTATAAGTATTGATTTATGTGTTTAATTATGAATGCATAACATAACCTTGAAACTATGGGAGGCTAAAACTCCATAGCTAGGGTTGTGGGAACCATGGTGGATTAATGAGCTAGGGTTGCACAAAAGTGATTCAAAACCAATGAAAAATGCTGGTATTGTATTCTCTTCATGCTTAAACATTTCTTAACAATGTAGAACATTAGGACTTGCCCGAATTCTTTATTTGCTTGAGCTTAGAGAGGTAGAGATTAGGAAAAGAGAATTACAACAAAGCATTGATCTTGATGATCATTGTATTAAATTGAGTTGTGGTCGTAGGATAGTTATATTTGGAAAAAATTGATAACAGTTAAATTGAAATCGCTCATGAGACCTAACCGAGTGATTGAGTATAGCCATCCAATAGAGACGAACCAGTAATTTGGATGAACCCTAGTTATCAGTTCTATAATTAAACATTGGTATTGATTACGTGTGTATACTCTATGTACTTATGAACCCATGGGGAACACAAACCCTAGTTAGTCTTAACTCTTTATTTTACATCACAACTTCAATCATTGTTTTTAATTATTATTTTTCTTAAACCCCCTAATTGGAGTAACTAACCAACAAGTTCACTTACCGGCATTAGTCTAGATCTTCCATAGTCCCTGTGGGTTCAACCCCAACCTCTTTGTTGGGTTCTTTACTGACAATGTTCGCTTCATACTTCAATAGGAGGTGTGGTTTGAAGTTATCAAAAAGTGGCACCGTTGCCGGGGAATACGACTAAGACTAGATTAATTGCTTGTATTTGACTTTTTGTAGTTATTTCCTTAATTACATTTTGTTTTTGTTTATGATACCCACAGGTTGTTTTCCAGTGGATGCCAAGCACTCGGAGTATTGGAAATCCCCTGATTCCATTGAACCATGAAATTGAACGGACACTACGCAGAATGGAAAACCAGGAATAGAGAGAAGCCCGCTAGCTGAAGAAGCTAGGCAAGCCAAGCTAGCTTGGAAAGAAGCACTTCAGGATTTGTAAGATGTCAGAGAAGAGGTTGTTAATGCCAGACAACATGGTCGGGGCAATAGAGGTTATAGAATTGCCCCTCTGTTCTTCGATGATAAGGACCCAGACATTGATGAAGTTGGGTCAATTGGAGCAATTGTACCACCACCACTACCCGCTAGGGCCAAATTTGATATCACGAGCACCATGATTCAACTGTTAAACATGAAAGGGGTGTTCAATGGTCACGCAATGAATGATGCCAACCTGCACCTGATGAACTTCGTTGGAATATGCAAGGCGTACAGGTTGCCTGGAGCTAGCCAAGATGCCATCAGGCTCAGACTATTCTCTTTTTCTCTGTCAGGGTAAGCCACTTTATGGTTACTGGAGTTGTTGAATGACTCCATAACCAACTGGAGGGAACACAAGCAAGTCTTCTTAGAGATATTCTTCCCCCCTCCAGAATGTTGCAGCTTAAGGATGAGATTTTCAATTTCTGACAGCTTAAAATTGAGGCACTTCATGAAACATGGCTGAGGTTGAAGAAGAAGTTGAAAACGTGCCCAAACCATGAGAGTCCAGATGACAGTTTGTTGGAAATTATTTACAAGTCTTTAAACAATAGCACAAGAGTTGTGGTAGACACGGTGGCAGCAGGAGCATTGATGAGTCACACCTGGGAGCAGGCTGCTACTATCCTTGACAAGGTGACTAAAACAAACAGGGCATGGCATACCAGGGAAGCAGATGCAGTGGCCGGTACATATGTTGCTGGTTTGACTGCACACCAATGTAGGAAGGAAGAAGAATGCAACCAAGAGTTGGCGCACATTGTTGGATTTTCTTAGAAAGCACATTATGGGAGCAGGAGCCAAACAGGTAAATGCAGTGGGGGTCAATGACTGGAGCCAGGGGTAGATCACTTTGATTCTGAGGAGGAGGCAAATTTCCTGGACAGCCAGGTGGCGGGTTTCCAAGCCAACCCATAGGCGTATCGACAAGACAATTGGAGCCAAGGTTCTAGAAACCAAGGTCGGAACCAATACAGAGATAACTACAACTAAAATAGGTATAGAGACAGGAGCCGAGGTCATGAGCGCGATAGAGAATGGAGAAGGAATGACGGCTACCTCAATGACCGAGCTGGAATATATGTGCCTCCAAATGCATGAGAGGGAGAAGCTGGGAAGTCAAAGTTAGAGAGCATGATGGCCGAGATGTTGAAAAAGGTGAGGTCCACTAATGATCAATTGAAGGAAATCCATAGTGACATATCAAGTATGGGTCAGAGAGTGGAATCTCATGCAATAGCCATCAAGCAGATTAAACAGCAGCTTGGGCAACTGTCAGCATCACTGAACCTTAGACAAAAGGGTGCACTATCTAGCAACACCGTCCAGAACCCAAAAAATGATGGCCACTGCATGGTGGTGATGACTAGGAGGGTAAGACTACAGTTGACCCCACCTATTTAGGAGCCCTTGGCACTAGAGCCAGTTGCCTATGCTGAGTTCCGGGCAGCTATCCAGATATTGACACAGGCCTTGACCACTCCGGTCAACCAGCAGGTTGTTGCGCATATCCCATAGAATGGCACGATGACAGTGGCTCTGATTAGAGACTTCTAGAGGATGAATCCTACGGAGTTCCTTGGGTCTAGGGTGGATGAGGACCCACACAATTTCATCGAGGAGATTCTTAAGATCACCCAGGTTATGGGGGTGACCAATGGGGAATGTGTTGATTTGGCCTCCTATCAGCTAAAGGTTGTGGCTCACATATGGTTCAAACAGTGGAGAGATACTAGGGCAGTGGGTGCAGGCCCTATTAGTTGGGAAGAGTTGAACAAAGCATTCCTCTATCGATTCTTCCCTTGGGAGATGAGGGAGAAAAAGGTGGACGAGTTTGTTAACTTGAAGAAGGGTGACATGTCGGTTCAGGAGTATGCATTGGAGTTCACCCGACTATCTAAATATGCACCAGAGTTGGTGGCAGACCAGAGGACTCGAGTGAGTCAATTTGTGCACTGGTTGGCGGACTACTTGGATAAGGATTGTAGGATCGCCATGTTGCATCGGGACATATATTTTCCCCATATCGTGTTACACGCTCAGAAGAAGGATTCGGTATATCGGAGGCATAGAGAGGCCAAGAAGGCCAGGAATGACGCTTAAGGGACTTCTCAGGTGAGGTCAGGGGTGGACAACATCAGTAGTCCCAGCACAGGTCTATTGTTCCAACCCTATCATCGGCTAGCATTCCATAATTCAGAAGGGATCGAACGAGCAGGGCTTCAAATTCAAGAGGCCAGGGTAGCATGCAGGTGGAACTCACTTTCCCAGTTTGTGCAGGGTGTGGCAAGAATTACCCCAGGAGGTATCTAGTTGGCTAAGATGCTTGTTTCGGGTGTGGCAAACCCGGACACAGACTTAGGGACTGCCTTCAACTAGGTTAAGGGTCAGTGGAGCCCATATGCCAGCATCCAATTCTGGTAATCCAGTAGCACATCCCCCTCAGCAGGGTGCCTCGACCAGTTCAGCCGGCGGTCAACGTCAAAATAGGTGTTATGCTTTGGCACCTCGTCAGGAGCAGGAGGTCTGATAACGCTCAAACAACACTTCCAACTGAAGTATGAAGCGGACGTTGTCAATAAAGAACCCAACTAGTGGTTGGGGTCAAACCCACAGGGAATATGGAAGATCTAGATTACAACCGATAGATGAACATGTATGGTAATTACTTCACAATAGGGGAAATTCTAATAAAAATCATTAATAGAAATAAGCAATAGTTAAGATTATATTTGCAAATCAATAATTAAAGGAATAACTAGGGTTTATGTTCCCCATGGATTCATAACAGCTTTGGGTATACACTCGTGATCTTTACCAATACTTACTTACAGAACTGATAACATAGGTTCATTCAAATAATCGACCAATCCCTATTGAATGACTATCCTCAATTACTCGACCAAGTCTCATGAATTTTTCAAACTAACCGTTATCACTAAGTTCCAGATATAACTATTCTACGACCACAACTCGAGTTAATACAATGATCATCAAGATCAAGGCTCTGTTGTAATTCTCTTTTCCTAATGTCTACCTCTTCGACCAAAGCAAGTAAAAAATTCAGGCACTTCCTAATGTTGAGCACCGCTAAGAATCATTACAGATGAAGAGACTACAATATAAGTAATTAGTATTGGTTTTAGACTCTCTTTGTGCAACCCTAATTTGTTAATCCGCCATGGTTCCCACAACCCTAGCTATGGAGGTTTTAGCCTCACAGAGTTGCAAGGTTGTTCATGATTGAAAACATAAAACAATACTTACAAAGATAATTGAGAAAAATGATGCCTTCAATTAAACCACGAAATCTTTAATTACAAGTAGCAACAATAATATGAGTTCAAGAAAAGGTTGATTACAAGGTTGAACTAACTCAATTATCTCTTTCAATGATGTAAAGTTGCTTAATACAATGTTTTCCTTACTAGAATTTAGTCTATTCGTCGTCCTCTAAGAAAAATAAAACATAAAAAGTATTTATAGAGACACAAGAATCCTTTTCCTAAACTAACAGGACTGCTTTCCATATTTGTAGCCGACCTCGTCATGGGTCCACTTACGACTCGTAGGGGCTTCTCACGGACCGTGGCATCAACTCATGGCTTGAAGTGTTGGCTGAATTTTGGTTAAGTATTAGGCCAAGGTACGATTCGTACCAACATCCTATGACTCGTACATTGCTTGATCCTGATACTTTGAACTTTGTCTGAACTTCATCACAACCAGTATGGTACGACTTGTACCTTCCTCTCACGGGTCGTAGGGTACTCTCATACTGAGAATCAGCCTCCTGTGCAATTCTTCTGGAGTTCATCACGACTGGCTTACCACGACTTGTACCATCATGGTACGATCCGTGACAAGTCTCATTGGATCAATCTTCCAAGTTAAACTTTCAGCTTTTCATCAAGGCCCTCAATACGACTCGTAGGTCCATCCTACAGATCGTACTATGGACTGCACTTTTTTCCCTTTTTTGCACACTTTTAGCTTCATTTTGCAATTTATTGTTCGAACACCCATTTATCCTGAAATCAAAGGACAAGTGCCTCATATCCACATAAATACACCAAAGTCCATGTTATTTTCTTAGTTTTGAGCATCAATAGTGCTGTAAATCCACAGCACATCAACACCCTCAACTTAAGACTTTTGCATGTCCTTAGGCAAATAAAAAGAAAAACTAAACCTGACGCTCAACTAGAAAGTAAACTTAAGATACTACAGCCAAAACTCAAACAAATTTTTGCACTCTATATACAAACTCTATTGACCCTTCCTCTTGAAATATCATCAGCTAATGTATTGCAAGCAATATCAAAACATCATATTTAGGGATCAAGACATGTCATCTAGCTATCAACAAGCAATCAAGTCATCAACTATGTATTTCACACAGACCAATGGTAAAAGAAAACATAATCCATGTATCCTCACAAAATTGAAGTCCCCACTCTAGTATGAAGTATCGAATGAAACATGGAACTAGTCAAATGAAGCACCCACTCTCTCAAAGAACTACAAGTATTATGAATTAGATACCATAAGTTTTCCCTCATTTTCTCTGCTTTGGTTTGTTAGATGGTCAAATTAAGATTACTATATGACTTGATATGGCTTGTAATGTAGGCTTAGGGCTGGACATGATAAAGATAAAAGATTTTATGAGTGACTATCCCTTCCTTGGCACCACATTCATTAGCTACATCATTCTCCTATTTCACCCTTCATTCTTTTTGTCTTCTTTGCTTCCCTTGTTCCCAGTCTAAGAATATTTGCATGGATGAGGTTATTTTTCACATTTTTCAACAATTTCAAGCTCTTTTGAATTTTTCTTTTTCCATGTTCTCAAATTTTCAGCTTTTGACTTTTTCACGTCACCACACCTTATTTTTCACAATTTTTTCTCTTCTTTTTCTTTTCTTTCCTTTTATCCCGTTCTCACCATTTATGCACCCATACTCTAGCCACCCTCAACTTAAGCATTTTTCTTATGTTGAGGTCCACAATATCCAAGGAAAGACCAGAGCCAAAGAGGTTTATTATAAACAAATGGGTACGGTTAACAGGTAAATCAAAGAAATATGGTCAATTAAGGCTCAAACTTGGGGTTAACGGATTCATGAAACTTTGGTAGGGCAATATAGGCTAAAAGTGAGCTAAAACAAAAGTGGCCTATGATCATCTCCTAACCAACCATCCTTAACCTATGTAGAGACCAACCAGGCAAGTTCTAGATCTTCAACAACATACTGCAATAAATACTACGACCTCACTCACACATGGTACATGAATTATTTTTACTTCACCTGTCTGGTTCATACATGTCTTAACAAGACTAGCACTATTAATAACTAAATGACATAAAACGATCCACATAAATAATGCATTGTTTTCAAAAATACATAGCAAAATTTTTAAACAGGGTCAATTTTTCAAAAACAACAAAACTAGTGCATATCCAATGGCTGAGTATTCCTAAGTGACTTTATAATCAAACAAAGATAACAACTAAAAACAAAAATCCTAACACATGCCGGTTCTACTAGATAGCATGCCTAAGGGAAAAGAAACACGGTAAGAAAAAAGCCTCAGACGAACAAACGTATCCCAAAAATACAAGTACACCCCCCTTTTTTAAAAAATGAGCTTCATCCCCGAAGCATAAAAGATAAGCATGAAGGGAAAAGGGACATACCTGTGGCTACTCAGACTTCGCCTCTCATGGGTTTCCTCCCATGCAGCGCCTAATTTAACATCGCAGCGTGACGTTACTTTTGTGACTTCTCAGGCATCATCAAGGTATATTTCCTCCACTCTTTTCAATTCATCTTCATCTCCCAGATACACTTTTATTCTTTGCCCATTTACTTTGAACCTTTTTCCTTCTTTGTTCTCAAGTTCCACTGCACATATGGAGATACTTGCACTACTCTGTGAGGTCCCATCCATCTAGATTTCAACTTCCCAGGGTGCAGCCGTAGTCCTTAGTTAAACAACAATACCAAGTCGCCTGGGCTAAACTCCCTTCTTGTAATCTTTTTGTCATGATAGATCTTCATTTGTTCTTTATAGATGGCTACATACTTATGCGCCTTAAGTCGAAATTCATCCAATTCATTGATCTGGTTCAATCTTAGCTTGGAAACATCATTCCAATCCATATTTATCTTTTCCAGTGCCCACAATGCCTTATGCTCTAATTCAACTGGTAAGTGGCACGCTTTACCATAAACCAGTTGTTAAGGTGATGAGCCAATGGGAGTTTTATATGTTGTCTGGTAAGCCCACAATACATCATCAAGCTTCCTGGTCCAATCGGTCTGACTCGTATTTACTGTCTTGGCCATAATGGTCTTGATTTCCCTATTGGAAACTTCTGCCTTCCAACTCGACTGAGGGTGGTAAGGTGTGGCTACCTTGTGCTTGACACCGTACTTTTCCAGTAAAGTTTTGAAGAGGCGATTGCAGAAATGCGATCCGCCATTGCTGATTATAGGTCTGGGAGTGCCAAACCTGGAAAAGATATGCTTTTGAAGGAATATTGTAACACTCTTGCCTTCATTGTTAGGCAATGCAATAGCCTCCACCCATTTTGATACATAATCCACAACTACAAGAATGTACTTCATCCCATATGAGCTAATGAATGGGCCCATGAAGTCAATGCCCCACACATCAAATAGCTTTACCTCTAAAATTGGGGTTAATGGAAACTCATGTTTTCGGGTAATATTGCCTTGCCTCTAGCACTGATCACATGACTTGGCAAGGTTGTATGCATCTTGATGAAGAGCTGGTCAGTAATACCCGCATTGTAAAATTTTATGTGCTGTTTTGGTGCCACTATGATGCCCCCTTATAGGGGATGAATGACATGCCTCTATAATGCTCAGTATCTCCACTTCTGGGAAACACCTACGAATGATCCCATCTGCGCAAATGTAGAATAAATATGTCTCATCCAAGTAATATAATCGAACATCAAATAAGAACTTCTTCTTCTGGTGTGGGGTCATGTCTGTTGGCATTATGTCGCAAACCAAGTAGTTAGCTATCTCACCAAACCAAGGGATCAAGTCCTGTGATGCAACTAATACTCAATGATCTCAACCTCCATCTGCTTCTTTGCTTCAGCCTCAAGTCTGGATAGATGATCTGCCACCCGACTCTCTATTCCGTTTCTATCTTTTACTTCAAATTCAAATTCTTGGAGCAACAGTACCCACCAAATTAATCTGGGTTTGGCATCTTTTTTAGACATCAGGTACCTCAATGCAGCATGGTCTATGTGAACAATCACCTTGGTTCCGAGCAGGTATGCTCGAAAATTTTCAAATGCAAATACCATTGCCAATAGTTCCTGCTCCGTGATTGTATAATTCTTTTGGGTTGTATTTAGTGTCTTGCTAGAGTAATATATTGGATGAAAGATTTTTTCTCTCCTCTAAACTAAAAAAGTACCCAGAGTAACACCACTAGCGTCACACATTACCTCAAAGGGGAGAGACCAATCTGGAGCTATGATGATAGAAGCAGTGGTGAGCTTTTCTTTTAGGCACTCAAAAGCCTTTAGACATGCCTCATCGAATACGAACTTTACCTCTTTCTCCAATATTTTGCACAATGACTGTGCTATTTTGGAAAACTCCTTGATAAAGCGCCGGTAGAATCCTGCATGCCCTAAAAAGCTTCTGACCCCTTTGATGGAAATAGGGGGTGGAAATCCTGAGATAACTTCAATTTTTGCCTTGTCCACCTCGATACCCTTTCCTGAGATTTTATGGCTCAGCACTATGCCCTCTTTAACCATGAAATGACATTTTTTCCAGTTTACGACCAGATTGGTTTCCTCACATCTTTTTAGTACTTTACCTAGATGCTCAAGGCAGGATTCAAATGACATACCTATAACTAAGAAATCATCCACAAATACCTCGATGGTGTCTTCTACCATGTCTGAAAATATGGACATCATGCAATGCTGAAAGGTGGCTGGAGTGTTACACAATTCGAAGGGCATTCTCTTGAAAGAAAAGGTCCCATATGGACAAGTAAAAGTAGTCTTCTCCTAATCTCTAGAGCGATAGTGATCTGATTGTACCTTGAATACCTATCAAGGAAGTAGTACCATCCTCTACCTGCCAGTCTCTCAAGCATCTGATCCAGGAATGGCATTGGGAAGTGATCCTTTTGAGTGCAGTGGTTGAGTTTCCTGTAGTCCATGCATACACACCATCGTGTGACCGGTCGTGTTGGTATCAACTCATTTTTTCCATTGGGAACCATCGTAATCCCTTCCTTCTTCGATATGCATTGAGTCGAACTTACCCATTGACTATCAGCTATGGGATATATTACCCCAGCGTCCAGCCACTTGATAATCTCCTTTTTTACCACTTCTTGCATGGGCGAGTTCAGGCGGTGCTGATGCTCTATGCTTGGCTTAGAATCTGGTTCCCACTGGATTTTATGGGTGTATATGCTTGGTGGGATTCTAATGATATTAGTTATGGTCCATCCGATTGACTTCTTGTATCTTTTCAATATGTTGACCACATCTTGCACCTGCGCATCGGATAAGGTTGTTGCGACTATAACCGGCAAGGTGTTGTTTTCTCCAAGGAATGCATACTTGAGATGTGGAGGTAGTGCTTTCAGCTCAAGGATAGGTGGTTCCTTCACAGATGGTTTGGCCGGTGGTGTTGAACGGTTCTTTAAATCCAGGTATATCTTCTTTGGGATGAAGCTATATGACCCTATGCCATTTAAGGCATTAACTGTCTTTGTGTATTCTGGGCTCCCATTATCTCCAAAATTCATTATCACAGTTTCCAATGTATCATAAGTCACAATTCCTTCCACTAAGGTTGGCAGCTGATCGTGTTCCATCTTTGGGTGTTTGAGTGGAGAGTTTATCCCTAGATGAAAACATGAGGATGTCACAAAAGAAAAACAAAAGAAAAAGAAAACGTTAAGAGTAAAGTAACTACCAAAAAGTCAAATACAAGCAAATAACCTAGTCTTATCCATATTTGTCACACCCCACCTTGGGGGACGGGCACCTGGTGCCTACTAGACTCTGGCTCTATTTCAAGAAACGAACTAGCTATATAGCGGCTATAAATACAGCCCCCAGCCGATTAGGCCTATAGCTACCTGCAATGCACAATAGCTAACCAGAACAATGACACTATAATCTAAAGCAACTGCTATTCACATTTGTGACCGACAAGGTCACTAACTATAACTAGAAGAAGGCCCCACGCGGCCAACATCAACATCTAAACACATATATACATGCACGGCCCCACATGACCAGCTCCACCACCAACAGGGAAACATCAGACTGCAAGCCTCTAGGAAGTAATAATAGAATAGTCGGGACAGGGCCCCGACCTACCCAAACTGTAATCTAAAAGGAAATAGGAACAACCTCCGACTGTCTAGCTCCGGAGGATAGGAGCTGCTAACTCTACTGACTGGATCACGAGGGATCAACTCCTCGTCTATGTGTACCTACAGGCAAGCAATGCAGCGCTCCCATGGGCATTAGTACCACAGGTACTGAGCATGTAAAGCAAACTGAAATATACAACTGAAATGGGAAACAACAATAACATGACATATAAGCAGGAAGTAGCTGAGTCTATCTTGCTGAGGATAACTGGGGAGAGTTTACCTATTCTATAACTATACTGGGCGTACCTGATGACGTGTCATCCTACTGTCTATCAGTATCTAATATCACATATAGATATACCTATAAATACACATAATACCTAACCGACCCCTATAAGCCAGAAGGTGCCAACCAACAAAACAATCTATTTACCCCTACCCGGGTCTAAGCCAACAAAAAATAAGTCACTCCACTCATCTGATAACTGTGAGCTCCTCCTACAGGTCCCCTTGGGTACGTAGCTCAGGCCTTGGCCTCTGACAATGAACTGTGTCTGAGTCCGAAGACTCCTGCCTCTGGGCGCAAGCGCTCAACGAGGTAATCTGCTGTTGTATCTGTGACTGAAACTGCCCCTGGGTGTAAACACGCAACAGGGTAATTTTATAAAAAATCTGTATCTGAAACTGCCCCCAGCCACAAGTGCACACAAAGTAGTCTGCCCCTGTAAACAGGGTAATCTGGGTCTGCGCAGAGTGAACTGAACTGCCCCTGCAAGTAGGGTAATTTGGACCATATTATTATGGTGGTCAGCCATCATCGCCCTCTAGGCGGACGGTGTCGCCCAGCTGGGGGAGGTATCTGAATTTGGTATCGACACAGCTATAACCCAGGGGCGGTGGGGATGCTAAAGGATACCCACATGCCATAACAAGTCTCAACATGCAAAACACATACACAATAAGTATGCTCAAATGAAAAATACTAATATATTCTCTTCTTTTATTTCAAGGACAGTCCGTATTAAACAACCTGCTATATTCTGTTTTACACTATTTCTGATTGCTGGGCTAACTGCTACCTGGCCCTTATCTATTTATCTAATTATTGTTATCCGTGATCTGAAGCTATATCAGTTTCTAGAGCCATATTTGTTTCTGGAGCTATATCTGCATCTGGAGCTATATCGGTGTCTGGAGCTATTTCTATATCTGATTACTGATCTGATTATATCTGGATATAACTAAATAACATAGAACATGCCATCTATAACCGGATATAGCTCAATAATATAAAATGTGCCATCTATTACAGGATACAGTCTCAACAAATGTAATACATACTATCTGTAATCTTGTTAATTCATTATACTACTTTTACAACTTCCATTCTGGGTATTATGTAAGAACATGCTAAGCTACTAGCGGATACCACATTATTATCTGAAATCATCTGACTATCCGTTATTCTGATTATTGCATGATATGTAATCATATGCTAGCATGCTTGCTGAAAATTGTACTGAAATCGTTCCTGTACGTTGGGTATCTGTTAATAGTCTTTATTCTATTTATTTTCTAGACTGTACTTCCTAGCTTGCCGAAAGAATAGCTTTACATACCTGGTTTCTGAGTACCCGACTGATCGATGTGATTTCCGTCAGTACTTCTGCTGTTTCTCCCAACTATATTCATATACATGTCAATTAGAACTAAATACTTTAATATCCGGGAGAAATTATCACTTTTGATATATATTTATCCCAAACTTCGACCTTTCGGAAAATGGTCGAAAACTCGTTATTTCTCGATAGTCCAAAAGGGATAAATGCTCACTGCAAGGCTAGGAACACATTGGTACTAATTTAAAGCAATTCTATTTACTTTACCTCGGTAGCACGACGTTTCGCCGGCCAAATTTCACGAAACCAACTCCGTAGGATTGCTCTCTGCAGCTTTATACCTCGGTATCTAAGCCGGAACGGAGTTTAGACCGCGTTTCAAAGTGTAATCGGAAGGGATTATGTATAAAAGTTGTGGGTTTTGCCTTACATGGCTATACCCATTTATCCTTAAATCAAAGGAAAAGTGTCTCATTTCCACATAAATACATCTAAGTTCATGCTATTTTCTTAGTTTTGAGCATAAATACTGTTGTAAATCCACAAAACATCAAAGTCTCCCCAGATGTGGTCACTGGTATGTTGCGTGTTTTTCATATTGATGTTTATGCTTTCCTAGATCTGGGAGCTACCTTGTATTTTGTGACCCTTACATTTCTACTAGCTTTGGAGTTAGTCCCGAGACTCTGTCAGAACCATTTTCAATTTCTACTACTATCGGTGACTCAATTGTAGCTAGGCGGGTGTATAGAGGATGCCCGGTCACTATATTGCATAAAGTCATCTCCACAGACCTTGTAGAGTTAGCCATGACTGATTTTGATGTTATTCTTGGCATGGATTGGTTGTATGCGTGTTATTCTTTGGTAAATTGTAGAACCCGTGCGGTGGAATTTTGTTTTCGGGTGAATCAGTTTTGGAGTGAAAGGGTAGTTCGGTTGTACCAGTAGGTCAATTTATTTCATATCGTAAGGGCTGAAAGATGATTTCTAAGGGTTGTATATACCATCTACTCAAGGTTAAGGATGTATAGTCTGAGACCTGGACTATCCTATAAGTTTTAGTGGTGTGTGAGTATCCAGAGGTCTTTCCCGATGATTTTAAACAAGAGGGAGATTAATTTCGGTATTGACCAGCTACCCGATACACAACCTATATCTATTCCTCCTTATAGGATGGCTCTAGCCAAGCTAAAGGAGTTGAAGTATCAGTTGAAGGACTTGTTAGACAAGGGCTTTATCAGACCGAGCAAGTCTCCTTGTGGTGCACCAGTGTTATTTGTCCGGAAGAAGGATGGTTCGCTTTGGATGTGCATCGACTATCGGCAATTGAACAAGGTCACCGTTAAGAACAGGTATCCTTTTCTCAAGATTAATGATTTGTTTGACCAGCTTCAGGGTGCCAAGTGTTTCTCCAAGATTGATCTTAGGTCCAGGTATCATCAGCTTCGAGTTCGGGAGAGTGATATACTGAAGACAGCCTTCAGGATGCGGTATGGCCATTATGAGTTTTATGTCTTTTGGACTAACCAATGCTCATATAACTTTTATGGACGTGATGAACAGGGTGTTCAAGCCGTATATGGACATGTTCGTGATTGTGTTCATTGACGACATCCTTATATACTCTCAGAGCAAGAAGGAGCAGGCCGCTCATTTGAGAGTAGTGCTCCAGACTGTCAAGGATCTTTAGTTGTATGAAAAGTTTAGCAAGTGCGAGTTTTGGTTGAACTCGGTAGCATTTTTGGCCCATGTAGTATCAGGCGAGGGCATAAAGGTAGATTCTCAGAAAATCGAGGCGGTGAAAAATTGGCCTAAACTGGTGAATTATTCGGATATTCGGAGTTTCTTAGCCCTAGCTGGCTACTACCGAAGATTTGTCGAAAGTTTTTCATCAATTGCAACACCTTTGACCAAGCTGACTCTGAAAAAGATGAAGTTCCAATGGTCGGATGTTTGTGAGAAAAGCTTTCAAGAATTGAAGACTCGACTCACTACCGCACCGGTGTTGACCCTACCCGAGGGTACGGATGGTTTTGTGGTGTATTATGATGCTTCGAGAATCGGACTCGGGTGTGTATTGATTCAGTGAGGGAAAGTGATACCATACGCGTGGAGACAGTTGAAGGTCCGTGAAAAGAATTACCCGACCCACGACCTTGAATTGGCCGCGGTAGTATTCACATTGAAAATATGGAGACATTACTTGTATGGGGTCCATGTGGATGTGTTTACAGACCACAAGAGCTTGCAATATGTGTTCATGTATAAGGACCTCAATCTACGGCAAAGGAGGTGGTTAGAGCTACTTAATGACTACGATATGAGTGTCCTTTACCGTTCGGGTAAGGCTAATGTGATAGCGGACACACTTAGTAGAATTTCTATGGAGAGTGTTTCCCATGTGGATGAGGGAAAGAAGGAGCTGGTGAGAGATGTCCATCGACTTGCAAGGTTGGGAATTAGATTGGTCAGCTCGACCGATGGCGGTGTTATTTTGAAAAACGGATCAGAGTCGTCCTTGGTGACTGATGTGAAAGCTAGACAAGATAAGGATCCGATTTTGGTAAAGCTGAAAGAAGCCGTTTGGAGTGAGAAGGTGGAGGTTTTCTCGCAAGGGGGAGATGGTGTGCTGCGGTATCAGGGTCGTCTATGTGTTCCAGATGTTGATAATTTGAGGGGCCAGATATTGCATGAGACACAAGGATCTAGGTATTCTATTCATCCAGGTGCCACCAAGATGTATCATGATTTCTAAGAAAGTTATTGGTGGGATGGCATGAAGAAGGATATTGCAGAATTCGTAGCCAGGTGCCCAAACTGTCAGCAAGTAAAGGTTGAGCATCAAAGGCCGAGAGGCGTACTTTAGGATATTTGCATTCCCACTTGGAAATAGAAAGATATTAGTATGAATTTCATCATAGGCCTACCTCGTACTCGCCGACAGTATGATTCTATATGGGTGATGGTAGACAGGTTGACCAAGGTTGCATACTTTCTACAGATCAAAACCACAAATTTAGTAGATGATTGTGCCAAACTATATATTCGGGAGTTGGTTCGATAACATGGAGTGCCCTTGTCCATTATTTAGGACCCAGGTACTCAATTTACCTTACAAGTTTTGGCGGTCTTTTCAAAAAGGGCTTGGGACTCAGGTTAAACTCAGCACAACATTTCATCCGCAAACAGATGGTCAGGCGGAGCAGAAAATCCAAACTCTCGAAGACATGTTGACAGCTTGCGTAATGGACTTTAAAGGTAGTTGGAATGATCACTTGCCCTTGATCAAGTTTGCTTACAATAACAGTTATCACTCCAATATCTAAATGGCACCATTTGAGGCTCTCTATGGGCGCAGATATAGATCTCCCATCGGATGGTTTGAGGTTGGTGAGGCAGCTATTATAGAGCCAGATTCGGTTCATGAGGCAATGGTGAAGGTTCAATTGATAAGGGACAGGGTGAAAACTACTCAGAGTCATCAAAAGTCATATGCTGATGTGACAAGGAGAGAGTTGGAGTTCAAGGTGGACGATTGGGTATTTCTGAAGGTATCTCCTATGAATGTAGTCATGTAGTTCAGAAAGAAAGGAAATCTTAGTCCTTGCTATGTTGGTCCCTACTGGATTATGAGAAGAGTTGGTAAGGTAGCGTACAAGTCGGACTTGCCCTAAGAGTTATCTTTCGTGCATCTTGTGTTTCATGTATCGCTTCTGAAGAAATGTTTGGGAGATCTAACTTTAGTAGTTCCGGTGGACAATGTTGGTGTAAAGAATAGCCTTAGCTATGAGGAGTTTCTGGTGGAAATACTAGATCGACAGGTTCGAAGGCTATGGAACAAATAAGTAGCTTCAGTTAAAGTGTTATGGAGGAATCAACATGTTGAAGGAGCTACGTGGGAGGCCGAAATGGACATGATGGCTAGATACCCACATTTATTCTCTACCGGCTCAATGTCAGCTTGAGGTATCAGTTTTGACCTAAAACTCTATTTAGTTTCATGTTCAGTTCAAGCACGCAAGTTTCTTTTATATATACTGGTGCGTATGTGATTTGGAAATTCAGTTCAGTTGCATATGTTGAATCGAAGGTAGTCATTCCATCAGTTTACAGTTTAAATGATCAGTATTGATAGTGATAATTGCATATTTCTTCTTTTCTGTGTGTTCTCCAACATTTGAGGACGAATGTTCCTAAGGGTGAGATATTATTATAACCTGGGAGCCCAAGGATAAAACCTGGGAGTTCAAACACGGAAAACTGGAAATTTTGCACCGACCCGTGAGGATGGACAGCGAGTCGTAGGGTGACTCGTGGTGAGCGACTAGGCCATGTTTGAAAAATGGAACAGTAAGTCACCACGGGCCTGACCACATGTCGTGGTCAGTCCTCACGACTCGTGGAGTCAGCCGTGGTCAAGGGAAGTAAGATGAGGAAGTTAGGTTTGCAGTGTATATAACGGAAGCTAACCACGACTCGCTGGAGGAGGTAACAAGTCATGGTGAGAGTCATGGGAAGGGGGCGAGTGAGAAATGAAGAAGTGGGGTAGTGTACTCAACAAGTGGTGACCACGAGTCGTGGACTCCCCTAACGAATCGTGAAGTGACCCATTACGAGCCAAGGAGACAAGGTAAGGTAGTGTACATGATGAGCCAAGTAACAAGTCGTGGCCTATGAGGATGAGTCATCAGGTCGTCCATTAGGACCACTTAGCAGTTATTTTCTGCGAATTATGTAAGGGCCTTTTCTTGATTCCTAAGTTCCTAAGGCCTAAACTACGACGTTTTGGGGTATGAATAATGACCTTTTATAGGGTTAAGTAAAGATTACTCATTCTTCTCACCCATGCATGCAAGTTAGAACAATTTTAGAGAGATCAAGATATTCTTCAAGTTTCTCCCTATCAATTCGTCTTTAGGCATTCAAGAACTTTAGAATCTAATCTCACCCAGGTATGTAAGGTTTCAAATGGGTGTTTCTGTTCACACCCATGTCCATTCTCTATGAATTCATGAAAATCAATCAAAAATCTTATGCGGTTTTAAGTTCAATTTTGAGAAAAACTAATGAATTGCTAATGGGTTTTTATGATTTATGATATATATCATATCTTATGGATTTAGATCAGATTTTACCATTTATTTCAATTATAAATTCATTGATTTCGATTACTACCAAATCAAGCCTAATTTTGCATGATCTATGATGAATCAATTTATGATCTACTCTTTAATTGTTGATATTTACAAACCCGACATGATTTATGATTTGAGATATGAATTTATTCAATGACGCATCATTATTTGAAGATTTACAAGTTATATGCATGATCTACAAGTTTGTATGGATCCTATAATTTATGGATTATGTTTTGGCCGACTCACCGGCCTTAATTCATTGCTAGTTCACGTATTTACAAGCATGTTTATGATTATCATGATTTAATTAGCCCATGAACTCATTCATGTTATACTATGAGCACTATATATGTTTTGGGAGTAGTATCGAATACCGAGTAGGTTCGGGACCCAGGTTCTGCCCCCAATCTCATAAACTACGTGTCACCGTAGGTATGTTGGGACCCCCGTGTGACTGTCCTCGGCCCAGTTGGCCCTCTTCATGATGATATCACACTTTCATGGTTCTACCCTTGGAAAGTTACGAATGGCTCTCTACTCGGTTTACAAGACGGGCTCATGTGTGCTCATATGGAATGTGTCAGTTAAGAGAAGCCTCCCACTCTTCCTCATGATTTATGCATGTTTATGTTTATGTATATTGACTCAAGTCATGTTTAATAAAGCTTTTCTCATATGATTATGATTACAATCGTATTATGAATGTTTTGAATACCTTGAGCCTTACGATATGTTATTTTACATCATTTATGTCATGAGCATGTTGTCCTGCTCTTATGATCATTTATGATCTTTATATATATATTTTTAAATGTCCATTTTACTTACCTTGCATACTCTATACATTCCACGTACTGTTCGCATGCTTTCTATATTGTATCATCTTATGATACAGGTTTTGGCTCTCAGGCTCGTCCTCATATCTAGACCCCCTTTCAGAGTGTACTTTCATCTTACTGGTGAGTCCTCATGTTCCGAGGGCCATTTGATAGACATTCATTCTACTTTATATTTCAGTACTTTCCCGGGTTAGTTGGGGGAGTTTTCCCATCATCCCATCGTATGTTTTATGTTTAGTCTTCCGCTTAATGTGAATGAAGTTAGATATGCTTATGCCATGGGTCGACTTGGGGCCTCTCGGGGTTCCTTATCCAGTGTTTACGATCTGGGTCTACTCTCGGGTCGTGACACTCTTGATTTTACATCCCAACTTCAATCCTTGTTTTTAATTTTAATTTTTCTTAAACCCACTGATCGGAGTAACTAACCAACAAGTTCACTTACCGGCATTAGTCTAGATCTTCCATATTCCCTATGGGTTCGACCCCAACCTCTTTGTTGGGTTCTTTATTGACAACGTCCGCTTCTTACTTCAGTAGGAGGTGTGGTTTGAGCATTATCACATGTGAGATTCATACTTTAGATCATGGTGATTAATTATTCCTTGTGATGTAGCCCACTATGGTTGACCTGTTGCAATTATTTCTTCCACCCACTTAAACTGATTCTCTTTATCTTCCAACTTCCTTTTGAACTCTGAATTTGGCCGAATCAGTTCAGTGCAATAGATGGAGTTGATTACTGCTGGGGTAATACTCACTTCTTGACCCCGTACTAGTACAAATGGAAGGCAAGGCATTGTGTCGATGCATCCTTTGGTCTTTAAGATGGCTTTCCATGCCTATAAGAGCTGTAGAATTCCAACATCATCTCAAGGAAGTAAGGGTCCATGGGTATGGTGAATGGCTTTCAATCACGAATGTCAATCTGAGTGTAAATGTTTGGGTAGTCATTCTTGAAAGATCCACCTCATATTGAGTCTCTACATTGATTGATCGGGTCATCTTGATGGACAAATAATACCCCTCCATTTATCCAGCCCAAAATGAATCTATGAAATTTGTTGGGCCTCCTCGATATCTAACTCTTGAGAGGTGGTTGTTGTCTGTCATTGGGGCTTTTCCTTTTCTTTGTTGTCTAGAGATAGACATGATTCTACAAGATAATGTTAGTTTCATACAAAGAGTGTAAAAGGAAACACGAACCAATCTAAATTATGGAACTAAATTCAACGGATTGGATGTTAAACAACTGGCAAGAACAAAATGTTTGTGCTGGTCACACTAATGAATTACCAATGAGACGCAGGTGGAGAGCTGCGAAATGCTGGTGAACTGTTGGCGTTTGACAGAGAATTGAGTAGATTTACTCTGAATCGACGCCACACCGTCGATTCACCGAACTTGACCTATGAAGCACCAATGAGACACAGAGCATTGGTGGTGGCCTATATCTTCGCGCCTAGACCTGCGTTTCATTAGGCGTTTCGACGGGCATGTCCTGCAACTCACCGATGGAATGTCGCTCACTCTTACCCCAATTCAGCTACCAGAAATCCTTCCAAAATCATGATTCACCCACTCACTGCACATCTGTCACAACCCGAACATAGGCTCGGATTGAGACACAGGACAAAGAACACTGAGAGGCTCCAAGTCAACCCATGGCATTATCATAACATCTAACTCAATCATAGATAAGCTGAAGATCAACATAATAACTATAGCGGAAGTCTGATAGTCTCATAACATCGGAATACATAACTCAAAACCAAAGCTGATTACATGTTATGTCTAAAAAGCCTCTACTACTGAAGAGTTGATGGGACAACACCCAACTAACTCACTAAAGTCTGAAACAGAAAGTAATAGATACAACTGGAAAAGAGGACCCTCGAAAGATGAGGACTCACCAACTCTGGCTGATAATGGCTAATGTTGCAGGTCTGGCTAATGACGAAACTAAGCTTGAGTATCCGAGCCTGTATCATGAAACGATACAACATAGAGTATGCAGTCACTACATTGAATGTACCGACTATGTAAGGTAAGTAAACCCGCTAAGAAAGTAAAATCATAAATCATGCATATCATGAAAACATAATCAAGATACGATTCTGAGAGTAGGGCTTGCATGCTATTTTCTGAAATCCTAATCTGAACATAACTGAATATCATAACTGAATCGAATAACCCAAAGCTGAAAACCGATAATCATAAGTAAAATTGAACACTGGGTCAAACCTGTTGAAAATATAATATCACGACCAATGAACATGCATAACTAAAATCATGAGGAACAATGGGAGACTCGTCATATAACCAAAATTACCATGATAGAGATTATGTAGTCCACTATCACACTCAAGTGGGCAGAGCCGTCCAAACCTTTTTTAGGGCTAAGAACAATACTATGATATCGATATCAAGCTGAAGCCCCTTGGGGGAAGGGGAAGCTCACAAGGGAGGTCCCAAATAATCTGAACATACCTACGTTGGTGCATAGTTCTGAGGCATAGGGTTGACTGACCCTTAGCCTACTCGGTGCTAGACACTACTCCCAAAAACATGCATATGCTCTCCATCATTTTTCAACGAAACTGACTCATAACATACATACATATATCTGAAATCATGACATGAGGAGCCTTGGCTCAAACCATACCACAAGCTAAACATAGTGGGAGTCTAGACTCCAAAATCCATGTGGTAAGCTAATACATGAAGTTTAGATAAATTCATAAAACATACTTGATCATATGGGCTTGCCCAATACTTAACATGCTTGACATAGACTTGATCACTTGAAAGCATGAACATAGACATGGGCAATTCGAAATCATACTTTCTCCATAAACATCTCATCATTCTTGAATACATATTTCATAGATCTCAATATTCATGAACTTTCATGAATGCTAATCATAATTTATAAAACTTGAAAATATAATTTATAATTGAAAACATTATAAACTCTACCCATCAATCATAACTCAACAGTAGAAATATCCTTAGATCATACCCATGATTGAAACTTGGCGAATTCACATGTTGGGTAAAAGCCCCATAGATTCATCAACTAGAATTTTCATCAATTGAGAGGGAATTGGGCATGTGTGGACAATTATAACCATGCATAACCCTACATACATGAAAAGATCTGATTTCACCACTTCCTTGATTGCCTAAAGAGAATTTGGGGAAGAACTTGAGAGGTTTAGGCTTGATCACCCTTAGAAACTTCTAAACTTGCATGCATGAAAGTGAATAAGCCTATAATGAACATACTATAATGCCTCAGAAGCCCTAAGATCAGACTCGGGAGTTGAAATGGAGAAAACTGGAAAATATGCTCTAGGTCACAGAACGAGTCGTTCTGTGACCCGTGGGAGGTGACCACAAGTCGTTAGGTGACTCGTGGTAAGGGGTTGGCCTCAAGTTCTGAAATTTTTGTGATGAGAAGACACCATGGGCATGAGAACCAGTCGTGTTCATACCCCACGACTCGTTGAGTTAGCCGTGGTCAAGATCAGTCAAGGGTCAGCGACATTTTAGACGGTGGAGGCCATGAGAGGTAACCACGATTCATGGTCACCAACCAAGATTCATTAGGTCCCTCGTGGGGACCCGTGGAGGAAAATGGACAGTGCACACAATGATAGCAGGCCACGACTCATCCCTTGTGACGATGACTCATCCAGTCCCTCGTTGGGACTGGTAGTCAGTTTTTAACTATGAGTTTATTAAGGGTATTATCGTCATTCCTAAGCCCTAGGGTTCTGTACTACGTTGTTTTAAGTTATTTCCAGGGTGTATTAAGATAGGTTAAGTCATTGTAACCTATTCAAAACTCATGCATGCAAAGTTCAAGAGTGTAGAGGGTGATCAAGCATAAAGCCACAAGGTTCTTCATCAATTGTTCTTTAATTCATCTTGGGCAAGTAAGGGAGTGATAAAATCCAAGTCTCTCAGGTGTGTAAGGTTATAAATGGATGAATTTGTTCACACCCATGCCCAATCTCACCTAATTCATGAAGTTTTATTTAAAAATTCTATGGGGTTTTATCCTAATTTGTTATGAAATCCTAATGATATATCTATGGGTTAATATCTCTGATGTATCATATCATATTTTACGTATCGTGGGAACATTTTACAACTAATTTGATTATAAATTTATTGACTTAAATTTTTATAAATCCATGCCCAATCATACATGTTCTATGGTAAATTGAGTTATGATTTTACCTTGATTTTGATGTTCTTTAACCCATCATGATTTATGATTTATGATATCGATTTACTCAAATGCTCATCATGAATTTGTGTATACATGTTTACAAGTATGCATGAACCTTATGATTTATACTTTATTATTATGGCCGACTCATGGGCCTTATCTTCATGTGTAGTTCACGTATTTACAAGCATTCTTATGATTATCATGATTTAACTAGCCTATGAATCCCATGTATACTATCCTAGATTTTTGGGAGTAGTATTTAACACCGAGTAGGTTCGGGGATTAGGTTTTGCCCTGAATCTCTGAACGCCACCGTAGGTCATGATGGGACCTCCCTTGAGACTATCCCTTTTGGCCCCAAATGGGCCTTTCATGGTTCTACCTTTGGCAAAGTACGAACACTCTCCCGACTAAGGATTTATAGATCGGGCTCCATATGTGCTCATATGGGGTATGTCAGTTATATGAATCTCCTAATGTTCCTCATAATTTATGTATGATTATGATTATATACTTTGGCTCAAGTCATGTTAAATAAAGCTTTTCTCTCGAGGGTATGATTATGAATGATTTACGAATGTTTTGAAACCTTAAGCCTCATGTTACATTATGATATTTATATTATGATCATGTTGTCCTAATCTTATGCACTTTTATGTATTTTAAAACATCCATTTTACTTACCTTGCATACTCGGTACATTCCACGTACTGACCACATACTCTATGATGTATCATTTCATCATACAGGCTCCAGTGCTCAGTTTCAGCCTCGACCCTAGCCAGCCTTCGGAGTAGCATCAGTCTCTGTATGTGAGTCCTCATCTGTCGAGGGCCCCTCATTATTTCAGTTTTGTTGGTGTATTTTCAGTTTTCGTTTAGAGAGTTAGTTGGGGTCTTGTCCCATCAACTCTTCTGTGATAGAGGCTTTCTCGAACATAGTGTATATTCAGTTTTAAATGCATGTGATGTATTTCATATCTTATGCGATGTTTAGACTTCCGATTTTGTTGATTGAGTTAGTTGAATGTTCATGCCTGGGTCGACTCAAAGTCCCTCGGGGTTCTTTGTCCCGTGTCTTGATACGGGCCTATGTTCGGGTCGTGACACTTACCCCTCTTAAAAAACTCTATTATGAGCTTAAAATGATGTAGTTTAGGCCTTAGGAACTTAGGAATTACGTAAAAGCCCTTAGTATATTCACAGGAAAAAAATACTGCCAATCCCAACGAGGGACTGGACAACCCGTCGTCCTTGACCATGACTTGTGGTCACCTCGTCTCACCTTCATTGTAATCTGCCTTTTGAGGGTCACCACGAGGGACACTACAACTCGTGGTGTACCCAACGACTCGTGGTGACTAAGTCGTTACCCACATTGCTCAATAATCAAATCTTCAGTCAACTCTTGACCACGGGACACTCGATGGATCGTGCTGACCACGACTCGTGGTCACTTCAAACTCAAATTTCAACCCCAATCCAAGCTCCTCCCCACGAGTCACTCAATGAATTGTGGTGCAGCCCACGTGTCACTGGATGACTCGTCCGATTACCTGATGCAGAAAATTCTATTTTCTCTGTTTCAACTCCCAAGTATGATATTAGAGTTTTTAGAGTATTACAATATCTCCCCCTTGGGAAAATTCATCCTCGGATGTGGGAAAAAATACTGAAAAGCAGAGAAGTGAAATCATCATACTCAAATACCAAACACACATACTGAAAACTGACAGAGTGACTGGCTCCGAATTGAACTACATGATTGAACTGAATTCCTGAATCACATATACATTCTTTGACATGAAAGACACTAGGGAATATGAATTGAACATGAAACTGAATAGGGTACTAATGAGGAAACCGATACCTCAAGTTGAAACTGAGCCTAAAGGAAATAAATGTGGGTATTTGGCTATCATATCTGCTTCGGCTTCCGATGTAGCTCCCTCAATATGTTGATTCCTCCAAAAAACCTTGACTGAGGCTACTTATTTGACCCTTATCTTACGAACCTGACAATCAAATATTTCTACCGGAACCTCCTCATAACTAAGGTTATCTTTCACACCGACACTGTCTATCAGAACAACCAGAGCTGGATCACCCAAACACTTCTTTAAGAGCAATACATGAAAAACAGGATGGACTAAAGCTAATTCTGAGGGCAACTCCAACTCATATGCTACCTTGTCAACCCATTTCACAATCTGATATGGACCAACATAACGGGGAGATTTTGCCTTTCTATCCGAACCTCATCACTCCCTTCATGGGAGACACCATTAGAAACACCCAATCATTTACTTCAAACTCAAGTTCTCTCCTCCTCACATCCGCATAGGACTTTTGGCAACTCTGAGATGTTTTCAACCTATCCCTTATAAGCTCAACGTTCTCAATAGCTTCATGGACTGAATTTGATCCCATCGTTGCAGCTTCACCGACTTCAAACCAATCAATAGGTGATCTACATCTCCACCCATAGAGAGCCTCAAACGGATCCATTTGGATGCTTGAGTGGTAGCTGTTGTTATATGCAAACTCAATGAGAGGCAAAGATCATCCCAACTACCCTTGAAATCAATCAAACACGCTCTTAACATATCCTCAAGAGTCTAAATAGTCCACTTTTCCTGACCATCTGTTTGCGGGTGATATGTTGTGCTAAGCTTAACCTAGGTATTAAGGCCCTTCTAGAATGATCTCTAAAACTGGGAGATACACTGAGTACCTCTATCTGGTATGATGGACAGTGGAACTCCATGTAACTAAACTAACTCCTGAATATATAACTTAGTATAGTCCTCTACTAAATCAGTAGTTTTAATTGGTAGAAAATGAGCTGCTTTAGTCAACCTATCCAAAACCACCCAAATAGAGTCATACTATTGACGAGTGCGAGGCAACCCTGTAATGAATTTCATAATGATCTCCCCCCACTTTCAAGTAGGGATACTGATGTCTTGAAGCACACCTCCTGGTCTCTGATGCTCAACCTTCACCTGTTGACAATTCAGACACTTAGCCACAAACTCCGCTATGTCCTTCTTCATGCCATTCCACCAATAGACTTCCCATAGGTCATGGTACATCTTGGTGGCACCTGGATGTATAGAGTATCTAAAACCATGAGCTTCATGCAGCATCTGCTCCCTCAAGTCACTAGCATCCGGTACACATAAACTGCCCTAATATCGGAGCACACCATCTCCCCCTTGGGAGGATTCTGATTCTGAACAGCTTCCTTCAACTTCACCAAAATGGGATCCTCGTCCTGCCTAGCCTTAACATCGATCACTAAAGATGATTCTGATCCATTTTAAATAATGACACCACCATGTGTCGAGTCAACCAGGCGAACTCCTCATCGTGCAAGTCGGTGCATATCCTTTACTAAGTCGGTGCATATCCTTTACTAACTCTTTCCTCTCCTCATCTACATAAGATACACTCTCCATGGAAAGCCTGCTAAGAGCTTCTGCCACCCATTTTCCTTGCCCGGATGATAAAGGACACTCATATCATAATCCTTCAATAGCTCCAACCACCTTCTCTAACTCAAATTCAAATCCTTTTGGGTGAACAAATACTGTAGGCTTTTGTGGTCTGTAAACACATCTACATGGACCCCGTACAAATAGTGTCTCCAAATCTTCAAGGAAAATACTACCGCCACCAACTCGAGATGTGAGATGGATAATTCTTTTCATGAACTTTTAGCTTTTTGGAAGCATAAGCTATAACTTTACCGCGTTGCATGAGTACACAACCAAGGTCGATTCTTGAAGCGTCATAATACACTACAAACCCATTGGTACCCTCAGTCAACACTGGTGCTAAGATGAGTCGAGTCTTCAACTCTTAGAAGCTCTTCTCACAAGCCTCTGACCATTGACACTTCACTTTATTCTGGGTCAATTTAGTCAATAGGGATGCAATGAATGAAAACCCCTCAACAAATCTCTGATAATAACCAGCTAAACCCAAGAAACTCCTGATATCCAAAGGACTAACTGGTCTGGGTCAATTCTTCACCGCCTCTATCTTTGAGAGTCCACCTGTACACCCTCACTTGACACTACATGACCCAAAAATGCCGCTGAGTTCAACCAAAACTCATATTTACATAATTTAGCATATAACTGATGATCCTTCAAGGTCGGTAGAACCACATTCAAATAAGCGGCATGCTCCTCCTCGCTTCGAGAGTATATAAGGATGTCATCTGTGAACACAATCACAAACATATCCAAGTATGGCTTGAACACCATTTTCATCAAATCCATAAAAGTTGCAGGAGAATTGTTAGTACAAAAGGCAAAACTACAAACTCATAGTGACCATACCGAGTCCTACAGGCTGTCTTCGGGATGTCACTCTCCTGAACCCTGAGATAATAGTATCCAGATCTGAGGTCTATCTTTAAAAAGCATTTGGCACCCTAAAGTTGGTCAAACAAATCATCAATTCTAGGGAGAGGATACATGTTCTTGATGGTAACTTTGTTTAATTGCCGATAATCAATACATATATGAAGAGAACCATCCTTCTTGCAGATAAAGAGAACTGGTACACCCTATGAGGATTTGCTAGGTCTGATGAATCCCTTGTCTAAGAGGTCTTTCAACTGCTCCTTCAACTCCTTTAGCAAGGCTGGAACCATTCTGTAAGGAGGGATAGATATAGGTTGCGTATCAGGAAGAAGGTCAATACCAAAATCGATCTATCGCTTGGGGGGATTCCGGGTAAATCATCTGGAAACACTTCTGGGTACTCACACACTATAGGGACTGACTGAATAGTCAGGGTTTCAGACGTAGAATCCTTAACCCTATATATATGGTACAGGCAACCCTTAGAGATCATCTTTCTGGCCTTAAGGTAGGAATGAAGCAACCTACAGGCACAGCTGAACTACCCTTCCACTCTAAGACTGGCTCACCCGGAAACCTAAACTCTACTGCATGGGTTCTACAATTGACTGAGTCATAACATGCATATAACCAATCCATGCCGAGGATAACATCAAAATCGGTCATGGCTAACTCTATTAAATTTGTTGAGATGACTTTCTGAAGTACTGTGACAGGGCATTTTCGATATACCTATCTAGCTATAACTAAATCGCCAGATGGAGTAGAGACTGAGAAGGTTTCTGAGAAGAATTTGGGACTTACTTTGAAACTACAAGAAACATAGGATGTCAAAAAAGACAAAGTAGTCCCTAGATCTAACAATACATATACATCAAGGTCTAATACTCGTAACATACTAGTGACTACATCTGGGGAGACCTCCTTCTCCTGATGGGATGCTAGGGCATAGAATCTATTTTGACGTTGTCCAGCACCCGCACTGATAGATGCCCCCTGCTGAGCTGGGAGTGTTGGTGGAGCTGCTGAACTGGAGGCTAGGCCTTGACTCCTATCATGACCCTGTCTGGCTGCTGATCAATCCCTAAGCATTCGGGCTTCCCACACTCAAAACAAGCACCTGAACCTGCCAAGCACTGACCCACGTGTCTCTTGACATAGTTGTTATACTCAAGAGTGCTGGTCTCTATCGGTCTGCTACTCTGTCCTCTAGAGCCTGATGCTCGTCCCTTTTGATCGCGCTTGGATCTGGATGGCACACTCATAGCTGAAGGTGCTGGGGTTGAAGATCTTTGATGAGACTGCTGATGGTGCCCACTAGGTCTCTATTGGGAGAATCCGAAGCTATTAGTCCTGGCCCTCTAAGCCTCGCTCTCTCATTCACTCATCTGCACCATCTCCATCTAATGGGCGTACAAAACTATCTGAGCAAAGTCAATTTCCTGATGAAGCATCATGATTCAACAATCCTTGACTAGGTAGTCTACTACTCCATGCACGAACTGGCTCACTCGGGCTCTCTGATCCGCCACCATCTCAGGTTCATACTTGGACAGATGAGTGAACTCCGAGGCATACTCTTGAGTTGTCATCTTCCCTTGCTTTAGGTTCACAAACCTAGCCACTTTAACCTCCCTCATCTAATGAGGGAAGAATTGATCCAGAAAAGCGGCATGAAACTAATCCCAACCAATAGGACTTGCTCAAACTGCCCTGCTATCCTTCCATTGCTTGAACCAGACGTGCGCAACCCTTTTCATCTGATACGAGGCTAGATCGGTGCACTCCTCACTTTTCACCCCCATGATCTGGGTGATCTTCAGAACTTCATCAATGAAATCGTGTGGATCCTCATCCACCTTTGATCCAAGAAACTCCGGAGGGTTCATCCATAGAAAATCTCTTATTCTTTCCACCACCGCATTCCCGTTCTGAGGGACATGTGCTACCGCCTGCTGATTGATCTGAGCGGTCAAGGCCTGAGCTATCATCAGTATGGCTGCCCTGAACTTCACGTGGGCAACCTGCTCAGGTACATGCTCCTCATAGGCTGGTAGGGCCTGCTGGTACCCGTCTCCATTGCCATTCTCATGGCCATTTCCATTCCCGTTTCTTCTTCCGTTAACTCGGTGAGGAGGCATTATTCTACAAATGTGTATAGCATGAGTTAGAAGGATAGAGAGACATTTCATCGCACGACATAGATCATGAAAGAAGGGAACATTGCCTAAACATCTCGTAGCCTCTTCATCATAAGTTTGGCGCGCTTTACACCCATGAAAAAAACTCTACTTAATGTGTCTTTCAGACACCCTAGGACACTTCAAAACCTAATGCTCTGATAGCAAGTTTTTCATTTCCCAAACATAGGCTCGGATCGAGATACAAGACAAAAAACCCCAAGAGGCTTCAAGTTGACCCATGGCATGAACATAACATCTAACTCAATCATAGATAAGCTGAAGATCAACATAATAACTATTGCAGAAGTCTGATAGTCTCATAACATCAGAATACATAACTTAAAACCAAAGTTGATTACATGTTATGTCTGAAAAGCCTCTACTTCTGACAAGTTTATGGGACAAGACCCCAAATAACTCACTAAAGTCTAAAACTAAAAGTAATAGATACAATTGGAAAGGAGGGCCCTCGGAAGATGAGGACTCACCAACTCTGGCTGATAATGGCTAATGCTGCAGGTCTGGCTAATGACGAAACTGAGCCTGAGTATCTGAGCTTGTATCATGAAACGATACAGCATAGAGTATGTGGTCAATACGTGGAATATTTTGAGTATGTAAGGTGAGTAAAACTACAAAGTAAGTAAAATCATAAATCATACATATCATGAAAACATAAAGAAGATAAGATTCTAAGAGTAGGGCTTGCATGTTATTTTCTAAAATCATGATCTGCTACATAATTGAATATCACAACTAAATCAAATGACGCAAAGTTGAAAACTGATAATCATAAGTAAAACTGAACATTGGGTCAAACCTGCTGAAAACATAATATCATGACTGATGAACATGCATAATTGAAATCATGACGAATAAGGGGAGACTCGTCATATAACCAACATTACCACGATAGATCTAACGTGATCTCGACGCTAAGGACGCTACCATGATATCGATATCAACATGAAAGCCCCTTGAAGGAAAGGGAAGCTCACAAGGGAGGTCCCAAATAATCTGAACATACCTGCGTTGGCACGTAGTTCTGAGGCATAGGGTTGACTAACTCTTAGCCTACTCAATGCTAGACACCACCATCAAAAACATGCATATGTTCTCCATCATTTTTAACGAAGTTGAACCATCGTCTAATGACGAAGCTGACTCCTAACATACATACATAAATCTGAAATCATAACATGAGAAGCCTTGGCTCAAACCATACCACAAGTTGAACATAGTGGAAGTTTAGACTCCAAAATCCATGTGGTAAGCTAATACATGAAGTTTAGATAAATTCATGAAATATACCTTATCATATGGGCTTGACCCATACTTAAACATGCTTGACATAGACTTGATCATTCGAAAACATGAACATAGACATGGGTAATTCGAAATCATACTTTCTTGATAAACATCCCATCATGCTTGAATACATATTTCATAGTTCTCAACTTTCATGAACTTTCATGGATGGGCATCATAATTTATAAAACTTGAAAACATAATTGATAATTGAAAACATTATAAAATATGCCCATCAATCATAATTCAACATTAGAAACATGCTTAGATCATACCCATGATTGAGACTTAGAGAACTCACATGTTGGGTAAAACCCCCATAGATTCATCAACTATAATTTTCATGAATTGAGAAGAGACTAGGCATGGGTGTGGATAATTACACCCATTCATAACCCTACATACCTGAAGAGATATGATTTCACCACTTCCTTGATTTCCCAAAGAGAATATAGGGAAGAACTTGAGAGATTTAGGCTTGATCACTCTTAGGAACTTTTAAACTTGCATGCATGGAAGTGAAGAAGCCTTTAATAAACTTACCCTTCTTAAAACACTCTATTATGAGCTTAAAACAACATAGTTTAGGCCTTAGAACTTTGGAATTACATAAAATCCCTTAATAAATTCACAGGGAAAAACATACGGCCAGTCCCAACGAGGGACTTGATGACACATCATCCCTGACCACGACTCGTGAACATCTCTCATCGCCTTCACTGTAATCTGCATTCGGAGGGTCACCACGAGGGACACCATGACTCGTGGTGACCAAGTCGTTATCCACACTGCCCAATCATCAAATCTTCAGTCAATTCTTAACCGCGGGACACTCGATGGATTGTGGTGCTGACCACAGCTCATTTTCACGCTCATGGTCACCTCAACCTCAAAATTTCAACCCTAATCCAAGTTCCTCCCCACGAGTTACTCAATGACTTGTGGTGTACCCCACGGGTCACTGGATGACTCATCCTGTGACTTGGTATAGAAAATTTTATTTTCTCTATTTAAACTCCCAGGTCTGATCTTAGGGTTTTCGGGATATTACAACATCACTATTATTTACGCAATCAATACAAACAAAATACACTAACGATTTTTCCCTTAAGAATGACGTCACCTTATTTATCATCTGGAAAATCTTACATTTTAAGCCTTTGGGGTTATTCAGACTTCATCTCTAACTAAATCATGAAGCATATTCACCAAAGAAAACACCCACATCAATATTTAAACATTTAAGCAGCACCATCAACATACCCATAATATGGAAAATATTCAATTGTTGAAAAACACAAAATGGAAAATGGGGAACATGGGTGTGGCCAAGATCTACTCTAGCATGCTTAAATTCAGATTCATAATCATAATATAAGCACATCAAAACTAGTAGACACATACCAAGTTGAGAAGTGAGAGTGAGTAAGGGGATGAAATCTTGGTAACTCGCCCAACTATGGTGCCTTTACGGTGATTGGAGATGAGATGAAATGAAAGGAGTGAAGGAGTAGAGGTTTTAAAGGCTAAGGTAGGAGAGGTAATTGGGTAGGAAGAAGGTGGGTGTTAATAGTGTTAGGTTGGGAAACTGGGTTTTTGGAAGTTGAAAAATGGTGGGAGTTTTGATAAAAAGATGGAGAAAAGGGTTTTTATCTGGTAGTTGGAAAGATTTGATTGGAAATCCCTAGTCGGGTCGGTCTACCGGTCGGTCAACACTTTAAATGAAGTTTGTACCTTAACCTGCACTTAACTGGTGATCGTCGATGAATGCTGGAATTTTGCTAGTTTAACTGCTGGTGACCGTCATACTTTCAGTTCACTATACTGCAATCGGGGTTAGACCCAGCAATTCGCATTTTGGTACCGACATTTTGCTGGTTGTATCGCTGATTATACCCCAACTCTTAGGTGTACTAGTTTGAGCCAGTGCCCATTCGGTGGTTCTCGTGTTGTCATCGGTGTAACACCGGTAAATCACCGATTTCCTCTCATTTTCTCCACTTTTCTGCTTTCCACCTGCGATAAGTCAGTGCCTCAAGCTTGTGCACCAGTATTTCGCCGATATAGCATAGTGCCTTCCTTATTTTTCTCCGCCTTGTTTAATATCCAGCACACCTACAAAACAAAAACAACAAAAACATAAAAGTGCTCAGAGTAAAAATGCTTGGGTTGCCTCCCAAGAATCACCTTAGTTAACGTTGTGGCTCAATGGATGCACCTTGTCTGCTATGGTTCGTCCAGGTGCATGACCTCCACTTGACCAACCTCCCCCAATTCCCCCAATTACTTATTCATCCTTCGCCCATTAACCTTGAATTTTGACCCATTTTATCCCTCAAGTTCAATAGCATCGTTCCCAAAAACTTGGGACCTTAAATGGGCCTGACCATTTAGATTTAAGCTTTCCTCGGAATAACCTTTAGTCTTGAGTTAAACAACAACACCCATTCTCCCGGGGCAAAATTTTGATGCAAGATTTTCTGATTATGGTAATGCTTCATGCGGGCCTCAAAAATGGCAGCATTCTCATATGCCCTCATTGGAAATCCGTTCAACTCATGCAGATTTTCCACTTTCCCTTGGATGATTTTCCCCCAATTAAGGTTCAAACTTTTCAGCGCTCACAAGGCCTTATGCTCTAGCTCAACGGGAAGGTGACAAGCTTTTCCAAAAACAAGATGGTGGGGTGACATTCCAATTGGTGTTTTATAGGAAGTCTGATACGCCCACAAGGCGTCATCTAGTTTTTGAGCCCAATCTGTTCTGTTCACATTTACTATTTTATCCAAGATGGACTTGATTTCCTAATTGGAGACTTCTGCTTGGCCACTGATCTAAGGATGATAAGGGGTAGCCACTTCGTGCCTCGCACCATACTTGGTTAGCAAGGCGCTGAACAACCAATTACAAAAATGTGATCCCCCATCACTGATGATAGCCCAAGGGGTGCTAAATCGTTAGAAAATGTTCTTTTTCAAATAGGCTATTAATCTCTTCGCCTCATTATTGGTCAATGCCACAACTTCCACCCATTTCGAGACACAATCAACAGCCACCATTATGTACATGTTTCCATAAGATCTCACAAAAGGGCCCATAAAATTGATTCCCCATACATCAAAAACTTCCACCTCTAAGATTGGTCTCAAAGAAAGCTCATGTCGTCTCGAAATTTTTCCTGTTCGTTGACACCGATCACATTGCTTAAAGTCATGGGCATATATCAGTTAATAGACACTCCTATAGTACAATACAGTCCAATCCCAGATCTCAAAATATGTTTATGACCCATAATCAGTTTTTACTATCTTTACAGTATTCTTTAGACTTTGGATTATTTTACAGGTTTTATGCTTTCAAATAGGGTCATTCCATACTATTGTAGTGGATTTACTTATACTTTCTTATCAGTATGATTATGTTTTAAACTGCATAACTTCACATACTAAGTACATTCAAAGTATTGATGCATACTCCCTGTGTATATCGTGTTATGTGGTATGCCCACAAGTGTATGGGTCGTACAAGTAATATAGTGGCCCTTTTTAAGAGCCGGATGTCGAACCCACAGGGACTGGACCAATTCAGCTAATTATCAAGTTCAAGTGTGATATTAACTTTCGCAAGTGTTGATTATAGACTTTTTTGAGAAATTTAATTAAGTCTAGATGTGGTCAACGAAATACTCTGAATTGATTCAAGGAGCAACTAGAGTTAAAGTCGGATAATCATGCGATACTACGCTTTGCAATGGTTTAAGTATGAAAATATCCATTGTCGTCTCATGTAATTAAAATTGCATGTTCATGGTCTTCCGAACCTCTAAACACGACAAAATAGCCTCACTACTACATCGTGTAGCGAGGATGTTATTTCTAGTTCGTGGGCAATTCACTATGTGGATGTGGTTTATGGTGTTTATGCCCTTGATTGGGTACTTCTGTACCTCCAACCATTTAACCAATCTTAGCTTCACAACTACTCCTTCGAGTGGTGGACTACGATTCTAAGTTGGTGTCTTTCTATCTTCCCATTTTATCAACCAAGCAAGGTAATTAGGTATATTCCTATCCTAACCACAAATCTTATCAAAAGACAAGAACTTACTTCCTACATTCTTATGTTCTTGCCTAGGTTTGCTTTCTCGAGCATTTACCTACGCTTAACGTATGTGTTTTCATGGTGATCAATCATAAAAACAACCATAATTAAGAATGCAAGACAAAACAACGACCAATAACTTAATTCCAAAACAAATTTGTAAAAACACAATCATAACTCATGGCTTCAACACTAGAGGAAGGGTTCTAGCCACTCAAGTTCATAAAATTATGAGAAAACATTGTTAAAGTAACATACTTACAAGAATTGGTAGAAGAGAAGATGAAACTGATGAATCCTAGGTGAGTTCTCCCACTTCTCCCTTCACTCCACGTTGGTTTTTCAAAATAAAATCATGAAAATATTTTTAGGAGCTAAGGGACCTATTTATAGTAAATGAGAAAAAGCAACTATTTATCCCGAAGTGGAGTGGCTCCGTGTCACGGAGTGTATCGCGGAGCATTGCCTCCATGACATGGAGTGTATTGTGGAGCACTGCCTCCGTGACACGGAGGTATCGCGGAAGCCCTCGGGAAAATGCCCAATTTAAATCCTAGAGGCAGAACACTACCGGGATGGCTCTGTGACACGGTTCCCATCGCGGCACCCTTCAGTGATCCCTCATTTTGTTCCAACTTTGGTTTATCGCTCCTGATATCATTCCTCCACTTCACCAAATCATAGATTAAGTCCTCAAATGCGTTATTTACCTTCATAAACAAGGACTAATCATGTGGGTTAATACATATTCACATTTACATCAAAACACATGAGAATGTATATAAATAAATAGATAAACAAGGCAAAACTAAGTTATAAAGTATCACTTGGGCATGCTATTTTGCCCAGATCATTATGATATAGGATCAGGCACTCAAGCTAAGTAGCATGGTTAGTCTCCATTAGATTCCGTCCAGCAGTATTCTAGATGTAAGTCCTCATCTCCCGAGGGTTGGAGCATTTATTTCTAGTTTAGTAGTATGGTTTCAATTTTTAGATTTTAGAGTTAGCTGGGGGCTTGTCCCAGTAACTCATCAGATTTCTTAGAAGGCTTTCAGACAGAGTGTATTAGGCTCAGCTATAGCTCTTGATGTCTTTGAAATTTCAGTATCCTATTAGATGAGTTCTCTGCCCCAGGTCACAGGATGAGTCGTCCAGTGACTCAGGGGGTGCACCACTAGTTGTTGGGTGACTCGTGGGGAAGAGTTTGGACTTGGTTGAAATTTTTGGTTTTGAAGTGACCACGAGTCGTCAGATGGCCTGTGGTCAAGGGTTGACTGAAGGAGGAAGAATTTGGCAAGTGCATCTAACGACCGGTCACCACGACTCGTCAGACACACCATGAGTTGTGGTGTCCCTCGTGGTGACCAGTGTTGATAAGTTCCAGTGCTGGCAATGAGAAGATGACCATGAGTCATCCAGTCCCTCGTGGGGACTAGTAGTGTGCAATTTCTTGTGAAATTTTTAAGGGCTTTTCCATAATTTTCTAAGCTCCTAGACTCTAAAATACATCATTTTGGGCACGTTTTGTAGAGAATAAAAGGGATAATCGACTAAATCCCTCTCACTTTCACTCAATTCTTGATCTCCCAAAATTAGAAGTGCAAGTTACGCAGTTAGTCTTCCCATAGCAAGCTTGGTCATTCGACTTTCTCCTCGGATTTTTGCATGGATTTTCTCAGGAATCCTTCTCCAGGTATGTGAGAATTTAGCAGGGGAATTATCCTTCCCTTGTGACCCAAACATCCATCTAAATTCTCTTATCAGTTCTAGTCCCTGAGTTTTCAAATGTGAATAAATTTTCAGCCAAATTCCGTCTATATCATGTGGAATATTATTCATGTTAATTGTTGTTATATTTCCACTATCTTGTGACTATGTTGATACTTGTTCCTGTAAATGGATTTTAGCCCTAGCTAGAATGCAGTAATTAGAGTCTTGCATAACTTATTAGTTATTCATGTTGCTTGATTCTACCAGTGTTGGGATTTTCATATTATTAATATTAGTTGAAATCTCAGTCAGTTGCATGCTAGTCTAGTTTTAGTCAAAAATATTAGCATTCTTATTAGTTTCAGAAATGTCAGCTGATTAGTTTGACTATAGTCTTTTCTTGAGGTGTCAGTGGTGCCTCCCAGTTGTCAGTTATCAGATATTAGTTGGTTCTTTAGATGGTTATGTTGCTTCTAGAAAAGAAGTTCTAAACAGTCTTAGAACCACCAACTTCAGTTTCAGTTAGTTCTTTAGACGGTCATGACGCTTCTAGATAAGCAGCTCTGACCAGTCTTAGAACACCAGTTACTGAATCTGGTCTAACAAGACTCTCAGGGTGCTTCCAGATAGGTAACCTAATTTAGTCTTGGACCCCAGTTTTGAGCTATCAGCTTAATAGTTAGACTAGGACTATCAAGTGGGAGTAGGACTTACCACCGAGTGAACCGGGGTTCTAGTGCACCTAGGTTCCTAGAACTAGTTTGCCACAGTAGTTTATTTTATTGGCACTATGGCCCCAGATATTTTATCACCCAGTTCATGCCTTTATACCCTGGAAAGGTATATCGATGGGGCGTATACATCGAACTCCACGTCAAGCTCACATGGTTATATGTCGGTTATAGACTCTCCTACTAGTCAGTACAGTTTCAGTTTAACTCAGCTCAGTATTTCATATATAGGACATCTCTATAACTATCTGCTTGGGTCATTATTGACCATATCAGTTATATTTCACTGGTTCAGTTTTCAGTATTCCAGTTGGTCATTTCATGTCATTTTAGTTCAGTTTAGTTATTTGTTCTTTCATGCATTATCATATCTCTCGCTTACTCAGTACATTCCAAGTACTGATGCATAACTTCTATGCTATATTGTATCATGATACAGGCACAGGTTCTCAGTTTCATCATGTTAGTGTTGCGCTCCAGCTCACTTGCAAGCGTACGTAGTCGTACAAATAATACAGTGGCCCTTTTTAAGAGACGGATGCCGAACCCATAGGGACTGGACCAATCCAGTGAATTATTAAGTTCAAGTGTAAGATTAATCTTCACAAGTGTTGATTATAGAAGTTTTTGGTAAATTATAATTTAGTTTTGGGGTGGTCACAGAACAATATGGAAACAATATAAGAAGCAACTAGAGCTAAGGCCGGATAATCATGCAATGCTACACTTTGTAATGGTTCACGTATGAAATTATCAATTGTAGTCTCACATAGTTAGAAATGCGATGTTCATAGTCTCTCGAGCATCTAAACACGACAAACTAGCCTTGCAACTACATCGTTGAGCAGTGATGTGACATCCTAGTTCGTGGGAAATTCAACTACATGGATGTGGTTTACGGGGTTTTTGCTCTTGATTAGGGACTTTCGTACCTCTAATCATTTAACCTAATTTAGCTTCACAACTACTTCTTTGAGTGGTACAGTGAAAATTCTAAGCTGGTGTCTTGCTATCATCCTGTTTTATCAACCAAGTAAGGCAATTTAGGTATATTATTTATTCTGATTGCGAATCATATGGAAAGATAAAAACTTGCTCCCTACATTCCTATGTTCTTGCCTAGAGTTACTTTTTCTAGATTTTACCTAGCTTAACATGTATGTTTTCATGGTGATCAAGCGTAAAAACAACCAGAATAAAGAATGTAAGACAAAACAACAATTAACAACACAAACCAAAATGAATTCATGCATTACAATCATATCACGTAACCTCAACCCTAGGGGAAGGGTTTTAGCCACTCATGTTCGTACAATAACTTAAAAACATCATTAAAGTAGAGTACTTACAAGAATAAGTAAAATAGAATGTAAAATTAGTGAACCCTAGGTGAATTCTTCATTTCTCCCTTCGCTCCTCTATGGTTTCCAGAAAATATTTCGTGACAAATGATTTTAGAAGCTCAGGGTTTAATTTATAGTAAATGGGAAATTTGCAATTTTTGGCCTGTCATGGAATGGCTTCGTGGCACGGAGGTGAATGCGCCAATTTGCCTCCGTGACAAGGAGGTAACGCGGATACCCACTTGAACTTGCATCCTCGGCAGGTTATGCGAAGTGCCTACGTGACACACAGCATGGCACGGAGCTCCTCTCGTGTGATGGCCAGCGTGACACGGCCTACGGCGCGCAACAGTGTCTGGTGTGGCACGGACGCTGGCGCCTTGGAGGGCAGCATCTCGCGTGCATGGCATGAGCGTGGCGTGGCGCTGGGCGCGACACACGCACAGTGTGGCACGCTGCCTGGCGTGGCCAGCCTTGTCATGGCATGTTTCCTTGCCATCTTTTGCAATTCACTCCCAACTCCATTTCTTCACTTCACCCATCATTATTTAGTCCCTCATATGCATTTTACACCTACAAAACAAGGACTAATCATGTTGGTTAGTGCATACCCAAATTTACAAAAAATCGCATAAGAATGTAAGAGTATAATTAGACAAACCGGACTAAATTAAGCTATAAAATAGCACTTGGGCATGTAATTATGCCCAATATCACTACTCCACACTTAAAGCCTTGTTTGTCCTCGAAAAACTCTTTTAATCTCATGCATATGAAGACTCAAACAGAGCTGATTGAAGTGAGACAATTCAAGTTAACGCTACAACGATTGTTTTAGATAGCAAGTTAAAAATAGAGCATGCAAGATTTAACCATTAAAATCAAATATAACTATGTTAAGAATTTCTAGCCTCAAGAATGAAATCTCAATCTCAACAAACTCATGCAAATTAACCGATCAAGACATTCGACATGAATTTAATCCTTCATTAAACATGTGCCCTCACAACAAGAGAGTTACCCATTTTTGCTCATATGTTTTCAAATTATAACATGTAGGGGTATATGGATAAGAAATAAGCTCGCTCTCGCAAATAATTCACATGCCATGTGTATTGACCCATAAGCTTGCCCTAGTGTTTTACTCCACTAATTTATGAATGTTAGAAAGTAAGAACAAGTAGGACTTATCGGGTTGTAATGTAAGCTAAGGGCAGGTAGGTACTATTATGGTTGATAATAGTGACTATCTTCCCTAAGAGCTTTTAATACACCACACTCTCCTTAAGAACTTCTATCCTCTTACTTCACCTTTATACTTTTCTACTCCCATTTTCCTCTTTTGTTTCCCCATTTCTTTATGCACACTTAGCTTATTAGTAAGGAGTATGTAAACAACTTTTCCCTTTGATTTCCTTTTATGCTATTTTCTTCTTTTACTCCTTACTAACTCTTATTTATTTTTAAAAAAGTGCACCTCTAGTTTTCTCTTCCACTCCCAAAAATACTATTTTCCTTCTTCTTTCACTTTTCACTCCTTAACTTCTTTTGCAATTTCACATAAGTGCTTAGGAGTTTTGGATAAAATTCAAGGCTAATAAAAAGAAAGGATTAAGCTCATTTTGTGGCTATCAAATAATAGGCAGAAGGCTCAATGGGGCTAACTAGGATCAGTCATTCAAGGTACGTAAAGCGAGGGATAAAAATTAGGCTCTTTCAAAGAAATGCCTAAATCATCTCCTACAATCTACATCCCTCATTTCTCTTTGTATACACACCAGGCAAGTTGTAGGCACTACACAATAGCATGGAATATTCAAAAACCTTACAAACATAGCACATGCTCAATTCAAGACAAATTCAATAGACTCTTAACTCAGGTAATCACAAGAATGCAAAATTCAGCTTTAAGCACATCAAGTCACATCCAAGAGCTTAGGTGTCTCAAATAGAGTTATACAACTGCTCACATGCTTCAAAATTTACAACACTGGCATCTCACAATCATACATAGCACATAACGAGAACATCAAGCCATCAATCACTATGGGTTCTAAAATAAAACCTATTGACTAATTTTCTCTCAAGACCATTGTCATCCATCCATCATTGGGAACAGTCCCTAACTATGACTAAAACAGCTATGTACAGAAAAAGAAAAATTTTATTCATCGGTTCAAAGTGCCCCCCGTCGAAAAAGAACTGAAAAGAAAAATCAACGAGTGGGTGAATCGTGCTCAACTCAACTTTTTCATCCAACAATAACTTACAAAGAACTAATTCCACCCAAAATCATTTAGCATAAAATTTTGAAATTTCCCTCAACCCACACTTAAAATATGCTATGTCCCTAAAGCATTAAATTAAAATTCAAAAAGGGTGAGAAATACTCCCTGAGGCCTCTAGGCCTAGCTAACAACATGTTTTTCTTCATTTTTGTACAAGTGGGTTATCGACCCCACACTTTTCCTCTTTCATGCTTCTTAACTTCCTCTTCCAAGGGTACTCAGACTTCCCCTCCATCCGTGCTTAATTCACCACTAAAAACAACAACAAGATGAAAATAAACAAAATCAACACACAGTAAAAAAAATAACATTGTACCTATGGTACCCTTGGGTTGCCTCCAAAGCAGCGCCTGATTTTATGTTGCGGCACGATGTGGACTATCCTTCTCAGGACATCCTCAAATAGGTGTTTCCTTTCGAGAACCATCTTCTTCTCTTTTTGTTTTTCGAGGGAACAACCTCCACTCTATCCCTCTTTTCTTCCAACTTCTTTTCTAATTGAAGCCCTCCATCAGATTCAGGCTGAAAAGTAATCATCTCCTATGGCCGTGGACCTATGGAATCTGCCACCCGACACTTAGCATCTGAAAACACACTGACCTTACAAAGGTCTCTGTAGTGTGTGGGTGGGTTAATCTCTTGGTATACCCGAAAGAGTTCTTCTTCATCATCGACCCTCATTTTCAGGGTCCCTGCTCTTACATTAATAATTTCTCCTCCAGTAGCCAAGAAGTGGCCGTCCCAAGATCAGGGGTACCTTGTCATTAACTTTAAAATCCAATATAATGAAGTTAGTAGGTATAATGAACTTACCCACTTTGATGAGAAAGTCCTCGATTATTCTATCTGGTGCCACTCGCGACTTATCTACCAACTGCAGCATCATTCATGTTAGTCTAGGTTAATCCAACCCCAAGGTGTTAAACAAAGATAGGGGCATTAAATTAACTGTTGCCCCTAAATCACATAGAGCTCTTATCACCTCAGCTTTACCAATTTGTATGGGGAGGGTAAAACTCCTTGGGTATTTGAGCTTTTTTAGTATCTTGCTTATTACCCTATGGCTGCACTCCTTAGTCAATGCCACTGTCTGAACATCCACCAATCTGACTTTGTTGGCCACCACATCTTTCAAGTACTTAGCGTACTTGGGCATTCCCTGCAAAACATCAAGCAAAGGAAAATTTATGTGAAGTTCTTTGAAAATATCAAAGAACTTTTTAAAGCATTCCTCCTCCATGCTCTTTTTAAGTCTTTGCAGGAATAGTGGTAGTGGTCTCTGTGCTGGCTGCAATGATGAGTGTGCATTTTGTTGCACAGCATTCTGATTATCTCCCTTTTCAGTGGATGGTCCCGTTCTAACCAACTCTAGCTGCACCTCATTTCTCTTCTCTTTCGGTAGTGCATCAGCCAATTGCCTGCCACTCCTCAAACTGATGGTGTTGACCTGTCGGGGGTTTGTATCTGTGTCACTGGGTAACCCTCCCTAAGGTCTGGTATGCTAAGCAGCTGCTATAATCCTCATTTTCTTCTCTAGATTGCGAGTGGCCAACTGCTGATTTTTCAAATCTAATGTCATCATCACCTGATTCTCTACTAGTTGGGTTTGTGTTGCCATAATATTCTACAACTTCTCCTCAATGTTATTGCTCAACTGGCCACCATTCTGCCTATTTTGCTGCTGATACTGTTGCTGCTGAGGTTGATGGTAGCTTTGACTTTTATTTCCACCCCAAGAAAAATTCGGGTGGCTCTGCCAAACCTTGTTGTAGTTGTTCCCAAAATTCTGATTGTTTCTTTGAACATTCCCAACAAAATTGACCGATTCAGGATTGGCCCATTGTTCCCATTGTTACCGCAGATTTCACACCAACTAGGAGGCTTCTGAACTGCATTCACCTGTCCCTGTTGTTGGTTCATACTCAATTTGTTGAACTGAGTCATCATCTAATGTTGGAATGATGCTAGCTGTGCTGCCAAGGCATTTACACCATCCACCTCTATCAATCCTGTTGTCCTCTTTCCTTCCCCTCTCGATGACTTGCTATGCCACTCTGGATTTCCCTGAGCAATCCTGTTCAACAAAGTGTACAACTCATCATAAGTCTTCTCCAATGCTTGCCCACCCGATGTAGATTCTAGTAAAATTTTGGTGTGTGGGTCTAGACTTTCCACAAAGGTATGGGCTAACACTTCATTAGTCTGCTGGTGATGGGGGAAGTCTCTCAATAGTGACTTGAATCTCTCCCAAGCCAAATACAAATTCTCCTCCGGCCTCGTCTTGAAGCTTAATATTTCACTCCTGAGTTTGGCGGTCTTTCCTGAAGGAAAGAATCTGATGAGGAACTTCTTTGCTAAGTCGTCCCAAGAAGTAATGGAATTAGGTGGATCAGCCTTCAACAACCTCTTTGCCTCTCCCAATAGTGAAAATGGAAAGAGTGTGAGTCGGACATAATCAATTGACACTCCGGTGGGGACGAAGGTATCATTGATCTCCAAGAAGTTCTGTAAGTGTTGTTGTGGGTCCTCATGAGTCATCCCAGTGAACTGGCCACTAGAATGTAACAGCTGCACCATATTCTATTTTAATTCAAAGTTCCCTCCAGGCTCCGGTTTACAGATACTAGAGGTCACATTTGTCACTAATGGGATTGCCACTTCGCAAATTGGTTCGGCTGCCATGGTTTCAGGTAACAACTTGCTTTCCCTGCTAGTGGGTGTTGTTGTCACCGCTCCTGAAGTCTCTTTAGCTTTCTCTCTAGAGCTTCCCTCCTGAGTAAATGCAATTGTTGTTCAGGTTCCAACAATGGTTCCACTAGCTCTCTATTCCTTTCCAGCTCCGCAAGGACAACCTATCACCTGCAATATAGCAGACTAAGACCAAGTTTCTCAAAACTTAAGGAAATTAAAAATCACACAAAAATAGAAAAATTCACTAAAATTTGCCAGTCCCCAACAACAACACCAAAAACTTGTTGCACTCCAGTGCACTCGCAAGCGTACGCGGTCGTACAAGTAATACAGTGGCCCTTTTTAAGAGCCAGATGTCGAACCCACAGGGACTGGACCAATCCAGTGAATTATTAAGTTCAAGTGTAAGATTAACCTTCACAAGTGTTGATTATATAATTTTTCGGTAAATTATAATTAATTTTTGGGGTGGTCACAGAACAATATGGAAACAATATAAGAAGCAACTAGAGCTAAGGCCGGATAATCATGCAATGCTACACTTTGTAATGGTTCACGTATGAAATTATCAATTGTTTTCTCACATAGTTACAAATGCAATGTTCATAGTCTCTCGAGCGTCTAAACACGACAAACTAGCCTCATAACTACATCATTAAGCAGGGATGTGACATCCTAGTTCGTGGGCAATTCAACTACATGGATGTGGTTTACGGGGTTTTTGCTCTTGATTAGGGACTTTTGTACCTCTAATCATTAACCTAATTTAGCTTCACAACTACTTCTATGAGTGGTGTATTGATAATTCTAAGTCGGTGTCTTGCTATAATCCCATTTTATCAACCAAGTACGGAAATTTAGATATATTATTTATCCTAATTAAGAATCATATCGAAAGATAAGAACTTGCTCCCGACATTCCTATGTTCTTGTGTAGGGTTACTCTTTCGAGCTTTTACCTAGCTTAGCATGTATGTTTTCATGGTGATCAAGCATAAAAACAACCAGAATATAAAATATAAGACAAAACAACAGTTAACAACTCAAACCAAAACGAATTCATGCATTATAATCATATCACATAGCCTCAACCCTAGGGAAAGGGTTTTAGCCACTCATGTTCATACAATAACTTAAAAACATCATTAAAGTAGAGTACTTACAATAATAAGTAAAATAGAATGTAAAATTAGTGAACCCTAGGTGAGTTCTTCACTTCTCCGTTCGCTCCTCTACGGTTTCCAGAAAATATTTCATGACAAATGATTTTAGAAGCTAAGGGTTTAATTTATAGTGAATGGGAAATTTGCAATTTTTGGCTTGTCATGGAATGGCTCTGTGGAACGGAGGTCAACGCGCCAATTCGCCTCCGTGACACGGAGGTTACGCGGATGCCCATTGGAACTTTCATCCTCGGCAGGTTGAGCAAAGTGCCTGCGTGACACACGACGTGGCACGGAGCTCCTCTGGAGCGATGGGAAGTGTGACACAGCCTGCGGTGTGCATGCGCCTTGGAGGAAAGCATCTCGCGCGCATGGCATGAGTGTAGAATGGCGCTGGGCGCGGCACACGCACAGCGTGGCATGCTGCCTGGCGTGGCCAGCCTTGTCATGGCGTGTTTTCTTGCCATCTTTTGCAATTCACTCCCAACTCCATTCCTTCCCTTCACCCATCACTATTTAGTCCCTCATATGCATTTTTACACCTACAAAACAAGGACTAATTATGTTGGTTAGTGCATACCCAAATTTAAACTAAATCGCATAAGAATATAAGTGTATAATTAGACAAACCCAACTAAATTAAGCTATAAAATAGCACTTGGGCATGTAATTATGCCCAAGATCACTTAGCCAATTCCTTCAGGTGATATCAGCAACACAAGTTGGTGAGTACTCATATTTCGAGGACGATACTTATTTTTAGTTAATTTCTTTTAGTTAGACTATAGAGTTAGCTGGGGGCTTGTCCCAGCAACTCATCATTAGTAGATGGATTTTAGACATAAACTCAGACTTTCAGTATTGTTTTTTCAGATGTATTAACATTTATCAAATTAGCTTCCTTAAATAATTTTATTATTTAAAGCTTTCGCTTATGTTTATTCAGATTACCAGTATTATGATAGACCATGAATTGACTTGGGGTTACTTGTGACTCCAAGTATCGTGTCTTACCTAGGGTATATACTCGAGTCATGACAAACTTGGTATCAGAGCACTAGGTTTAGAGTATCCTAGGATGTCTGAAAGTTGCGTCAAGTAGATTTCTTTTCATGGGAATTAGGAAAACTCCCTTTTGTTCATATTCCTTATCGTGCGTTGAAGTTCAATTCAAGAAATATTCTCCTAACTCGTGCTCTATTTTGTTTCACTAAGACGCAAAAGAGGAAGAAGGGTTGGCAATGCTAACCGACCTGCCCCACCAGCTCTAGCAGCCCCTCAGGACGACCAAGTGTCCTCAGCGGAATTCAGAGCGGCAATCCAGCTGCTGGCTTAGAAAGTAATGAACCAAGTGAATCAGCAGGTGGTTTCGATAAACTCAAATGGATCCGCAATAGCTGTCAGGGTTCAGGACTTCACCCGAATAAACCCTTCAGGTATTTGTGGATCCAAGGTGGGAGAGGACCCACAGTAGTTCGTGGATGAGGTACGGAAGATCACCCCGTTATGGGTGTTAGTTCCGCTGAGAGTGCTGATTTGGCTGCCTACCAGTTAAAAGGGGTAGCACAGATCTGCTATGATTAGTGGAAAGAAGGGAGACCAGCAGGAGCGAAACAAGTTGAGCGGGAAGAGTTCACCATAGCATTCTTAGATAGATTCTTCCCCTGGGAGTTAAGGGAAGCTAAGGTTATAGAGTTCATGAATTTGAAACAGGGCAACAGGACCGTGGAGGAATATGCATTGGAGTTCACGCGGTTGTCAATATATGCTCCAGAGATGATAGCCGAGACAAGGGCTCGCATGCCTAAGTTCATCAACAAAGTATCAAACGTGGTACTTAAGGAGTGCAGGAGTGCAGGACTGCAATGCTTATAAAAGATATTGACCTCTCCAACCTTATCCTTCATGCCTGGCAGATTGAGGAAGAAAAGTTGAAAGATATGGTGTGGGAGAATAAGTGGGCTAGGACTAGCCAATAAGATTATGGCCATTAGAGGTCTGGCAATAGTAGCCGCCTACAGCAGCAGCAGCAGCAGAGGGATCCAACACCCACCTCAGCCAGTGCCCCTAGTTTTCGATTCCACAAGGATCAGAAAGGTGGAGCATCTAGCTCTCAGTCCCAGAGTCACAACACCAGTAACCATTATCCAGCTTTCCCTAAGTGTGGCAAGAACCATCCAGGGAACGCCTTCAGGGCAAAGAGGGTTTCTTTGGGTGTGGATAGCTAGGTCACCAGCTAAGGGAATATCTGTCAGCAGGACAAGGGAGATCACAGTCTACCATTTCAGCAACTCCAGTAGGCCGACCAATTCAGCACGACAATACTTCAGGTACAGATGGCGGTTCGCGCCAAAATCGATATTATTTTTTTTCCTCTTATCAGGATCAGGAGAGCTCATCTAACATGGTCAAGGGTATGTTACGTCTCTTCCACCTAGATATGTATGCACTACTAGATCCAAGACTTACACTATTGTTCGTGACTCCTTATATAGTTGTCCAGTTGGAAATTAGTCCAGAAGTCCTCTCAGAATCATTCTCAGTCTCTACCCTAGTTGGTAAGTCAATTAGAGCCAACCGGGTGCATAGAAACTACCCAGTCTAAGTATTAAATAAGGTCATTCTAGCTGATCTAGTAGAGTTAGACATGGTCGATTTCGATCTCATTCTTGGCATGGATTGGTTATACTCCGATTATGCCTCAGTCGACTGCAGAACTAGAATCGTCAGATTCCACTTCCCTAATGAGCTAGTTTTAGAGTGGATAGGCACTAGTTCAGTGCCTAAGGGTTGGTTTATTTCCTACCTTAAGGAAAGGAAGCTCATTACTAAAGGGTGCATTTATCACCTAGTTCGGGTCAAAGATTCCATCTCTTAGACCCCAACTCTCCAGTCAGTTCTAGTTGTCAGCGAGTTCTCTGATATGTTTCCCGAAGATCTTCCTGGAGTCCCTCCCGAGCGGGAAATAGACTTCGGCATAGACCTTCTTCCAGACACTCAGCCCATCTCCATCCCTCCTTACACAATGGCTCCAGCTGAGCTTAAGGAGTTGAAGGAGCAGCTAAAAGACCTGCTTGATAAGGGTTGCATCAGGCCCAACATCTCTCCATGGGGTGCTCCAGTATTATTCGTGCGAAAGAAAGATGGTACTCTTAGAATGTGTATTGATTACTGTCAACTAAATAAAGTTACAATTAAGAACAGTATCCCCTACCCAAGATTGACAACTTGTTCGATTAGCTTCTGGGAGCCAGTTGTTTCTCCAAGGTAGATTTCAAGTCGGGGTATCATCAGCTTACTTTCAAAGAATGTGACATAACGAAAACAGCCTTGAGAATTCATTACGTCACTATGAATTCATGGTTATGTCCTTTGAACTAACTAATGCCCCTACAGCTTTCATGGACCTGATGAACAGGGCTTTCAAGCAGTATCTAGACATGTTTGTCGTTGTATTCATTGATGACATTCTGATATACTCAAGAAACGAGGAAGAGCATGCTAACCATTTGAGGATAGTGCTACAGATGCTTAGAGACTACCAGTTGTTCGCTAAATTCAGCAAATGTGAATTCTGGTAGAAGTATGTGACTTTCCTTGGTCACGTGGTCTATGGCGAGAGTATTCAGGTAGATCCTCAAAAGATAGTAGTAGTGAAAGACTGGCCAAGACCTACTTCCCCAACCAACATTAGAAGTTTTCTGGGTCTAGCCTGCTATTACCGACAATTTATAAAAGAATTTCCCTCTCTTGCATCTCCTCTGACTAAGTTGACTCAGAAAAATCTAAAGTTTCAGTGGTAAGATGCGTGTGAGAAAAGTTTCTAGGAGTTGAAGACTCGACAAACTATCGCTCTAGTTTTAACCTTACCAGAATTAACAGATGGATTCGTAGTATACTGTGACTCTTCTAGAGTGGGACTCAGTTGCATTCTAATGCAGCGTGGTAAGGTATATCTTACGCATCCAAAAAGCTCAAGGTTCATGAAAAGAACTATTCAACTCATGACCTTGAGTTGGCAACAGTGGTGTTTCCGTTGAAAATATGGAGGTATTACCTTTATGGGGCTCACGTGGATGTTTTCACCGATCATAAGAGCCTTCAATATGTGTTCAGTCAGAAAGACTTGAATCTTATCAAGAGAAGGTGGTTGGAGCTACTGAAGGATTACGACATAAGTGTGTTGTACCACCCCGACAAGGCTAATGTAGTGGTTGATGCCCTAACCAGGATGTCCATGGAGAGCGTGGCTCATATTGAAGAGAGCAGAAAGGAACTGGCAAAGGATATTCACAGGTTAGCTCGGTTGGGAGTGTAATTAACTGATTCAGCAAAGGGAGGAGTAGTAATGCAAAATGGATTAGATTCCTCATTAGTTATTGAAGTTAAGTTAAGGCAGGATGAAGATCCCATACAGCTTAAGCTAAAAGAAGCATTTCTCAGAAATGAAGTGGAGGCTTTCTCCAAAGGGGGAGACGGTATGCTCCGTTACCAAGGTAGACTATGTGTACCGGATGCAGCTGACTTGGGACAACAGATACTGGTATAAGCACATAGTTCCAGATATTCTATCCACTAGGTGCCACTAAAATGTATCGTGACCTACGAGATATCTACTGGTGGAACGACATGAAAAGAAACATTGTTGAATTTGTGGCTATGTGCCCCAATTGCCAGCAGGTTAAGGTGGAACACCACAGACCTGGGGGTAAGACTCAGGATATCAGCATACCTACATGGAAGTGGGAAGAAGTGAATATGGACTTTATTACATGTCTACCTCGTACTCGTCAGCAGCATGAATCAATTTGGGTGATAGTGGATCGGATGACCAAGTCAACACATTTCCTCCCAGTTAAAACTACAAACTCAGCTGAGGATTATGCTAGGCTATATATTCGGGAGCTAGTTAGACTGCATGGAGTGCCCTTGTCCATTATTTCAGATTGAGGTACCCAGTTCACCTTACATTTCTAGAAGTCATTTTAGAAAGGACTCAGTACCCAGTTCAAGCTCAGCACAACTTTTCACCCTCAGAAAGATGGACAAGATGAGTGGACTATTCAGACCTTAGAAGATATGCTAAGAGCTTGCATGCTCGATTTCAAGGGTAGTTGGGATGATCGCTTGTCTCTCATCGAGTTTGCAAACAACAATAGCCACCACTCCAGTATTCAGATGGCCCTGTTTGAGGCATTATATAGTAAGAGGTGTAGTTCTCTTATAGGGTGGTTTGAAGTTGGTGAAGCCACCTTGAAAGGTCCAGACTCAGTTCATGAAGCTATGTAGAAGGTGCAACTTATCAGGGAAAGGTTGAAAACAGAGCAAAGCCGACAAAAGTCTTATGCTGATATGAGGATGAGAGAGTTAGAATTTGTTGTAGATGATTGGGTTTACCCGAAAATTTCACCCATGAAGGGGGTGATGACATTTGGAAAGAAAGGAAAACTCAGTCCGAGATATGTAGGACCCTACAGGATTTTGAGGTGAATTGGCAGTGTGGCATATGAGTTAGAATTACCTCCAAATTAGCATTTGTGCACCCAATCTTCCATGTGTCACTATTGAAGAAGTGCATCAGTGATCCGACTTCAGTTGTGCCACTAGACAGTGTGGGAGTGAAGGATAGTCTCTCTTACAAAGAGGTTCCAGTTCAGATCCTAGACCGTCAGGTCCGTAAGCTAAGGAACAAGGAAACTGCTTCAGTGAATGTCTTGTGGAGGAACCAGCTAGTTGAGGGAGCCACATGGGAGGCAGAAGCAGACATGATGGCCAAATACCCTTATTTGTTCCCTTTCAATTCAGCTTCAGCATCAGGTATTAAATTCCTCCTTAGTACTCTATTTAGTTTCATGTTCTGTTCGTTTGCCCCAGTTTCATTCGTGTCTATGTATGTATGTGTGATTCATGAATTCAGTTCAGCTATGTAGCTCAGTACGGAGTCAGTCACTCCATCAGTTTCTAGCGTAAAAAGTTTAGTATTTGATATGATAATTGTATTTCTCAACTTTTCAATATGTTTACCAACATTCGAGGATGAATATCCCCAAGGGGGAGATATTGTAATACCCCAAAAACCCCAAGGTCAAACTCGAGAGTTGAAATGGAGAAATGGAGTTTTCTGCATCAAGTCACCAGATGAGTTATTTGATGACCTTTGGGGTGCACCACGAGTCATTGGGTGACTCATGGGGAAGAGTTTGGACTTGGTTGAAATTTTGGGTTTTGAGGTGACCACGGGTGTGACCACGAGTCATGGTCACCACCATGAGTCGTCAGGTGGCCTGTGGTCAAGGGTTGACTGAAGGAGGAAGAATTTGTGTAGTGCATCTAAGGACCACTCACCACGAGTCGTTGGGCACACCACGAGTCATGGTGTCCCTCGTGGTGACCAGTGTTGACAAGTTCCAGTGCAGGAAAAAAGAAGATGACCATGAGTCGTGGTCCAAGGGACGAGTCGTCCAGTCCCTCATGGGGACTAGCAGTATGCAATTTTCTGCAAAATTTTTAAGGGCTTTTCTATAATTTTCTAAACTCCTAGACTCTAAACTATGACATTTTGGGCACGTTTTGCAGAGAATGAAAGGGATAATCGACTAACTCCCTCTCACTTTTGCTCAACTCTCGATCTCCCAAAATCAAAATGCGAGTTACGCAATTAGCCTTCCCAGAGCAAGCTAGGGCATTCGACTTTCTCCTCGGATTTATGCAAGTATTTTCTCATGAATCCTTCACCAGGTATGTGAGAATTTAGCAAGGGAATTGTCCTTCCCTTGTGCCCCAAAAATCTATCTAAATTCTCTTATCAGTTCTAGTCCCTGAGTTTTCGAATGTGAATAAATTTTCAGCCAGATTCAGTGTATATCATGTGGAATATTATTCATGTTAATTGTTGTTATATTTCCACTATCTTTTGACTATGTTGATACTTGCTCCTGTAAATGGATTTTAGCCCTAGCTTGAATGCAGTAAATTAGAGTCTTGCATAATTGATTAGTTATTCATGTTGCTTGATTCTACCAATGTTGGGATTCCCATATTATTAATATCAGTTTAAATCTCAGTCAGCTGCATGCTAGTCCAGTTTCAGTCAGAATATTAGTATTCTCAGTACTTTCAGAAATGCCAGTTGATCAATTTGACTATGGTCTTTTCTTGAGGTGTCAGTGGTGCCTCCCAGATGTTAGTTATTAGATATTAGTTGGTTCTTTAGACGGTTTCAACGCTTTCAAATAAGAAGCTCTGACCAGTCTTAGAACCACCAGCTTCAGTTTCAGTTTGTTCTTTAGACGGTCATGATGCTTCCAGATAAGCAACTCTAACCAGTCTTAGAACACCGGTTACAGAATTCGGTCCGATAAGACTCTTAGGGTACTTCCAGATAAGTACCCCTGATTTAGTCTTGGACCCCAGTTTCGAGCTACCAACTTAGTAGTCAGACTAAGACTATCCAGTGGGAGTAGGACTTAGCACTGAGTGGATCGGGGTTCCAACGCACCCAGGTTCCCAGAACTACATTACCAGCGTAGGTTATTTTTGTCCCTATGGCCCTAGATTTGTGATCACCTAGTTCATGCCTTTATTCCCTGGCAAGGTATATTGGGTCCTATTGATGGGGCGTATACATTGAACTCCATGTCTAGCTCATGTGGTTATATGTCGGTTATAGACTCTCTCACTAGTCAGTACAATTTTAATTTAGCTCAGCTCAGCTCAGTACAGTTTAAGTTTAGCTCAGCTCAGTATTTCAAATTTAGGACATGTTTATGACTATTAGCCAGGGTCATTATTGACCATATCAGTTATATTTTAGTGGTTCAGTTTTCAGTATTTCAGTTGGTCATTTCAATTCAGTTATTTATTCTTTTATGCAGTATTATATCTCTCACTTACTCAGTACATTCGAAGTAGTGAAGCATACCTTCTATGTTGTATCATATCATGATACAGGCGCAGGTTCTTAGCCTCGGCATCATTAGTCGATTTCCTTCAAGCGATATCAGCAGCAGCAGTTGGTGAGTCCTTACCTTTCGAGGAAGATATTTATTTTCAGTTAATTTCTTTCAGTTAGACTTTAGAGTTAGCTGGGGGCTTGTCAGTTAGACTTTAGAGTTAGCTGGGGGCTTGTCCCAACAATTCATCATTAGTAGATGGCTTTCAGACAGACTCAGACTTTCAGTATTATTTTTTTAGATGTATGAACTTTTATCAAATTAGCTTCCTTAAATGATTTTATTATTTAAAGCTTTCTATTATGTTTACTTAGATTACCTATGTTATGATAGACCATGGATTGGCTTGGGGTTTTTTATGACTCCAAGCATCGTGTCTCGTCTAGGGTAGACTCGGGTCATGATAATAAGTAAGCCAATAGTATTAGCTAAACGTATTTACTAAAGTTCTCATCATATTCCTCATGGCATTCGACCACAACCCTGGTTGGGTTCTATATTTGAGATCGACTGCTTTATATCTCATTACGAGGTGTAATTTGGGCGACATCAATGCTTCACAAGCAACATGTGCCTAAATAGGCCTACCAAATGATGCATGTATCTCTAGTCTCACTTTTTGAGTATTTGACCTTTTTCTTGATTAACTGTAATTAAAGTCAAGATCAATTCTCATGTTGACCTCTCTATCCTGCTTGACACTTTGAAAAGTAATTAAAAAATGAGCAAAAACTTGTATGTTCGGGGTGATAAGGTGGAAAAGAAATAAATAGGTCAAAAGATGGATGTTTGATCATATCCCAAAGTGTAATTGAGCAATGAGCTAAAAAGAAGAAAGATAATAAAAGAGAAAAAGAGAAAAATGAAATTTGAGCTCACAAAAACACTTTGGGATGTGAAAAGTTGCTAACACAAGAGAAGGGATGAAAAGAAGGGATCAAAAAGGTAAAAGGTTGTGGAAAAGTGATGAAGTATTCAAGGATGGTAAATGAGTCACTAAAAGACATATTTGTATCCTACCAGCCCTTTGACCCTCATTACAAGCTTAGAAAAGCCCTTGTATGATCTTAACTCAGATATTTAAAAGGAATGGCTCTTGAGTAAACTGAAAAACATATAACAGTTATGACCTATCTTGTGAATTTCTTTATGAGAGTTGAGTGCATTTATCTTCTCTTTTGATCTTGCGTGTCCTTATATGGTGTGATAAAATTACCTCAAAAGAAAAAATACTTTTCTCGGTCTGATTGTGAGGGCATGTGGATGTGGATGACTGACATATTTTACTTCCCGATTCTAGGTGTATACATGCTAATATAGTGTCATAAGTGGAGATTGCATGCTTATTCTGAATAATTGCAAGAAAACTGGTTTTTGATTGATGGAAGGGTTGGTTGGATAGAAATGTGTGTTTTTGTAGTATTGTTAACAACCACCCTAGTCATTACAATTTGTGATTCTAGGATATTAGTTTAGGTGAAGGATAGTTTCTCTTCTTAGTTTGATTGAGGACAAGCAAATGCTTTAAATTGGGGGTGTTTATGTGTTAGAAATTTGTGACACATCTTTTCTTCATTTCATAGCATTCTGCATGTTCTTAGAGCTAAAATAAGTGGAAACGAACATCATTATGCCAACTTTCAGGAACCCAAGAAAATAAAGAAGAGAGGAGTTAATGCAGAAATGTGTCCAAGAGACGAACCAAAGGATGGACGGTCTATCTGAAAGATGGTCTGCACGGTCAACCGTTTAGCCCAAGCCAATATTTTTAGAAACAACCTTAAGAGGTCCTTAAACGATGGATTGAAGGACAGACTCATGACGAGGCAGAAGGAAATTTTAAACGACAAAGCCAAAGACGGACCATCTTTCTAGAAGACGTCCGTCAATCAAAGGACAAAATGTGAATTGCCAGAAGCTAATTTTAAATGATGGGGCAAAGGATGGTATGTCCTTCTAAAGGACGACACATCCCTGCACACCTAAAACCTCTGAGCTTAAATTATTTTGGTATTTTTTACTCATAGTATAAATAGATTTTTCTTCTTTTTTTTTCGAGATTTCAACCATTATTTTGAGTAGAGAGCAGACATAGATAGAATATTTCACTTTTCATAGTTGATCTTAGATTTAGTTTGTAATTTTAAAGATTTAAGTTCATCAATTTAAGATCTCTTCTGCAATTTGCAATTTCATTAGTGAGAATGTCTAATTACTTACTTTCTCTTCTTTTTCTTGCTATGGGAAACTAAATCCAGATCTAGGATTGTGAACCCAATGGGTTGTGAATTCTAATAGTCCCAATTTGATAAATTTAATCATGGGCTTAAGAACATTTGACTGATTATTGCTTTATAGTGTGTGATTGGTGATGAAAGCTACTTAATCCTGCCCAATTACCTTTATGAGGTTTGAAAGAGAAAATTTAGGTTGGGTTAGCATCAATCAATAATAACTCAAGACATAACCCTTGTTTAATGGATTTTCCTAGGAATAGGTTGAACTCCAATTGGCAACAAGCAATTGGGTAGAAGAGAGTTCTCTTCAAGTTGATAAAATTGAATTAGATTGACATCTATGATGCTATTGAAAGATACCCATGGGTTGGCTAAGTCTTTTCTTGCGTGTTCAACCATAGCCCATTCGCAATTTACCCATATTGGGTGATTTAGGAGGATCTACCCATAATTGGGGTAACTTTTCTAGAATTTTCTTAAATGATTTCAACCCTATCAATTTGCATTCAGTAGTTGTAGTTAAAATTTATTCAAATTTAATTTGAATAGTCTCTAAACTTGCAAAACTATATTGACTCCTACTAGAAGGAGTGGGCATAATGTAGTCTCTGTGAGATTCGACCCCTACTCTATGTTGGGTTCTACATTTGCTTCGACCATTTACACTACTAAAAATTGAAGTGGATTTGAGCGGGATCAGTTAGACCCTAGATAGACTTAGGTAACAACACATATGTTACTAAGTTCATACTACTGATCAAAGATGGTTCTTAGAGGAAGATTTCACTTGGTACACATGTGATAGCTATAATTTTGTTAAGGGCTTGCCATTATAAAAAAATGTAGAAATGGCAATTGGAGTAGGGTAATGCAAAAATAGGGAAAGACAGCGCAAGGCGAGTCAAAGCTTATACTTTTAAAATTTTAAATGGGGCAAAGGGAAAGTTATGTATTGGAGCTTTTGGCCCATTTTTTTCATTGGAACTTTGTTTGTAGCTTCCTGGGATAAATTATATCACACATTTTTATTTTGAATTTGAATTTATTTACGATGATATTGATTATATATTATCTCTCTCTTATTTACTATCCATGAGTTAGTTGAGTTGTTATTAATTATGTAAAATAAATAAAGTTGAGTCATTTTTGTATAATATGCAAATATCTAAAATTTGATTTTAAAATATTATATTTAGCTTGATAATTAGCCAAATTAATTCTCAAAAATTCAAATGTGACAAGTATTTTGGAACAAAAGAAATATCTTAGATATTAGGTCATTCAGTTACAAGATTCTTTGTCTTCTGGAAGGAGTATTATCTATGATCTTTTTCTATTGCAAAATTTAAGTAAACGGTCAATTAGTGTACACTAAAATTAAGATATGAGTCTTTTAAACTTTTATAGTTTAACATCCTCTTGAGACCTAAATCTGGTAACAGAAAATATCTAATAAATTTGTTAAACTGTTTACATTTTTTCAGCTTCTAAACATAGTCAAATCATGACCAATCATTAATTCATGTCATCATTTTATTAATGCCATTGGCTGTTACTAGCCATAAATTCACATTTTATTTCTCACAATTTTCTAATTAATATTTTACAAAAGATAACAAGATAAGCTCATCCTTCATGCTTTAACAATATGAAAATCCAATAGAATTCACTAACAATCATAAAGTAGGGTGGGGGGAAAATGTTTTTTAAATGCTAAATGGGATAGGGCAGGGCAGTGCAGGTCAACATCTAGGTGGTTTGTTACACTCCGAAAATCTTTCTGTCTAATTTGAGACATATATACACATGCTATGAGCCTAAAGAGTACATATTATATGTTGTAGAAGGATCTAGAGATGAACATGTGAACAAATTGTCAAACGAACAGATGAAGTAAGCCGAAGGCAGGTTGCAGCTGCCTCCCTCCGCAAGGGGCTGCGCGTCGCAGCTGGTTTCCTCCGCATTGGCCTACGTGTGGCGCCCATAGTGTGGTGGTGGCACATATATGGGTTTGTGATATGTTTAAATCATAACTCTTAGAACTCTAAAGGGCATCTCATCGTAATAATATATCCCCTAGTTTTCCATCAAATTGAAGGACATTAAGACACTAAAACATCATCAAGAATCAAATTCCTCTTGATTATTGATTCTTGAGGCTATAAGAAAGATTGTAATGTAGTTGTATCATTGAAAATGGCTTATGTTTGATCATTCTAAGGAGGAAGAGAATCTGAAAAATGACTTCTTCATCTAGTTAAAGCTTCTAAAGGTTAAAGTAAGTATTTTTACCTTTCGATTCACAAGAAATTCATGAGTTTGCACCCAAATAGATTCAAACTAAATTATTACCTTTGTGTTCTTGTTATATGGTGTTGTTGGCTGGTCTTGAAATTTGTACAACCATGTTCATAGATGTTTTAAACTGGAAATCAGAAGGATTACAAGATTAAGCTAAAGGTTGTTATTGGCTAACTTGAAAAATATGCACGAGGTATGGAAAGGCACCATTTTTCCCTCTTTAGCACGAATTCAAGTTAAAGGTTGATGTTCAATTAGATGTATACCAAGTGTATGATTAAATGATTTCTAGTTCTATCTTTAAGCTAAACATGTATATTTAGCTAATCTTATTCTATAGAATTCTTATGAACACTTAATTGTGGAATGAAAGATATAAAACATACTACTATTGTTATAAGTGTATATCGAATATGGAGACCCATGAGCGAGCATTGTGAGCTGGTTGTTTATTTTATATATGAGAGTATCGCTCCTATGGTAGCTTTCATGTCCTTAAGGTATCTAAATCATTAATCCATGCTTCATTGTGAGTTAAATAGAACTTTTAAGATAACAACTCTATAGTTGAAATGTTGATTGTCAAACTGGTATTGAATGAAGAAAGATATTATTAAGATCAATTGTATAACTTTAGAAATGTATTCTTGTTAATAAGAATGGAATGAAGTAAAATGATGCAGAGTTTGAGATGTTAGCAAAGAAATCAAGCTAAGAGTGTGAAACGTAAGGTTCCTGATGTTGATGAAGTATGTGACAAGATGTTATATTACGCTATTGTTATTGATGCTAAACTTGTTAGAAGTAAGGTTAGAGCTAAATAATATTAGAATATGTTGAAAAGGCTCTTATTATTGTTGATAAGTTGTGTAAATTAGAGAATATGATATGATTGTAAAGTTTGTTAGAAGTAGAATTGAAATTAAAGATATGTTTGAATAAGTTGATTAAGTTAAAGATTGTGGAAGAATGTTTGAGAATAGTATTATTGTGTAAGTCAAAAGAAATGTTCTAGATGAGTTGGTTGAATAGGAATTAGAGTGTGGTTGTATAAGTTAAAGTTAGCTAAGGAATGATGAAGAAGACTATTGATGTGTTTTGGGAGATTGTGTATACGATATTAATGAAGCGTTAGGAAGACCTTATGAAGAGGGCATTGGTTATTAGCTGATAGATGCCTAAATTTTAGATAGGTCAATCTAGATAGGCAAATATCGAGTTAAGGGATTTGATATTTATAGTCTTACCACGTTAGCACCTAAAGCACATCTATTCTTAATGTCTTCTTATAACTCTCCTATATATATTTCTTACCTACGTCCACGACATCTACTTACACTCATACTTAGAGGTTATTCTATCCTAACAAGTGACATAGCTATAAGAAGATCCTAATAAGTATCTTTATGTTATGATAACCTTCTTCTGACGATATGTCATTCATGTTAGTCATTGTCTTATAGTTATATCCTATTCTTAGATAATGATCTTCTCATAAGTTAGATACTATAGATAAGAATGACCTAAATACGAAGACTTCTAAGGAGATAAAAGAATTCATAGTCAGAGAATCATGTCATGTTTCGGTCAAGCAAATGAGTTCCATAAAGGATAATGAACTCAAGTATTTAATGTATTTCTCTAATAGGAGTCTTAAAGTATGTATAATCCTCATGTTACAGAGTTCCTGAAAATGTCTATGTTACATATTCTAGTCTTACAGTCACGCTTAAGCCACACGTATATAAGTCCAGCTCTCCTTTGAGTCATACTCGAGACTCCTCAATTTAATGAAAGAATCCATTATCCTTAAATGGTGCCTCTAATATCTAAACAAGTATATGTGTTCTTGTAATAAATAATAAAGCTAAAGGTTCAAGTAAAGTACTCTATCTAAGAGTCCTAAAGTTTGTACAGTCTCTACATTATAGAGCTCTCTCTCATGTATGTTTATATATGTACTAAGCCATGTTTTTGTCAAAATTGAGTCTACTCATGTTCAAAAGTTAGTATTCAATTACTTTGTAACACTACCCAAGGAGGGTCATTATTGAGTCACAAAGTTTTTGAGGTTATGGTCATGTACACCACAGTATGGCATGTACAGTTACTTATATGACTTTCGGTCCACATACTGAATATGCCTACAAGCACAGATATTTTTCAGTCCATCAGTCAATATTATCAGTATGGTAGAGGGGCCTACCATCCAGTGTGCGGGTTGGATGTCCAGACATTGACATGGCATTCATATGTACATATCTTGTTGCTTTGTGTTATCTATGTGATTGCACTAACTGCATTGGCACACCGTTTTGAGATTACAATTAGGTCACAGTTTCCGTGGTGTAGGTTGTTTCTATCCCTACTATTACACTAAAAAAGTTTGGTCATTATTTAATATTTATATGCTATGTTAAGGGAAGTACAGAGTATATATCGATCTTATGTAGGAATGGAAACAGGTACGAAGAGAAAAGTGAAGTTTATGTGAACTTCATAAGTAAGAGTCATCTTTAAGTGACTATATCTCTCAATCTATAATGAGTTATAAGCCCTAAGATATATCATATTAAAGGTCTTTGAGTCTAATTTTCAGAATAATAAACCGCTCGATCGAAATTTAGAGTAAGAAGTTATAGGTATTTTACCAAAGCACTCTTGAGTAGTGATGGGAGCATGACGCCCTAGCGCCTCCACTGCCCTACATACTTAAAAATCATATTTTTTTTCTTGGGGAAAATATTTTCATCCTAACCCAATTTGACCTGCTTGCTAAGGACTCTATTTCTCTCTCATTTTCAGTCGATAAAATAGGGAAAATTTAAGAGGAAACATCAAGATAAACTCCATCTAAACACAAGACAACTTGAGAGTTAGTTCCAAGTGTGCAAGATGAGTTAGGGGCTGTTTTTGAGCTCATTTTGGGAAGTGATTTGGCGGTGATTTGATACATTTTAAGAGATAGTTATATCGAATATATATCCACCTTTATATAAGGATTGAAGCCAAGAAGAAAGGTAAGAATTTTACTCTCTTTAAGCCCCTCAACTTGCAAGCGAAAAGCTGGAATTTTGCAGCTAAGTGAGCTGTAGTTGGGCTGGTTTTTCGCTGAATTCTTGTTCGATTTTTCTAGGATTTTTGGCAGTTTATTTGGATTGAAATACATTTCAATTTGAGGGGAAGTATTACAGCAGAAGTTAGGTCAAGTTCCTCTTATTTTCTCCCACAAAAATTTTCTAAAACAAGTAAAGAAAATGGCTATAGTTATTGATGTTGTCGTGAGCTATTGTTGTCATTGTGATTGGCATTTAAAGTATTTTGGATGCACATTGTGCTACTAATTAAGATTATTGTTGAACTATAAATTCAAGGGATTAAGAAAGTTAAATTCTGGTCATTGAAGTAGGAAATTGTCACGCCCCGAGTCTACACCCTGGACGGAACACGGTACTTAGAGTTACAAGTAACCCCAAGTCAACCCCTGGTCTATCATACACTGGCATTCTGAGTACACATATATATATAGTGGAAACTTTAAAGTAAGATGTAAAACATTTATGAGAATGAAGCTGAATCATAATGTTTAAAAACATCTAAACAAAACTACAAGTCTAAAAAACCAAGTCAGTTTCTAAAAGTCAACTATAACTGATGAGTTACTGGGACAGACCCCTAGCTAAGTCCAAGTATAAATAGAAGAAAACAGAACTGAATAAAATGATCTTCATCCTCGAAAGATGAGGACTCACCAAATAGTTCAGCTGGAATCTTCTGAGCACAATCTTCTAACGAGGCTGGGACTGAGATCCTGCAGCTGTATCATAAAATGTTACAGCATAAAAGGTATGCGTTAGTACTTTGAATGTACTGAGTGAGTGAGAGAAACCACTACACAAGAAATAAAAACACAGAACTGAACAAACATGCAATGACCAACTGAAACTACTGAACTGAATAACTATAATAACTGAGATGGTCTAAAAGACCCTATTTGATGATCAAGGACATGCCCTAAATCTGAGATACTGTACTAAACTGGTCTGAACTGACTAACCTGAGACTGAACTAATCTGACTAGTGGAAGAGTCTATAACCGACATGTAACCACGTGAGCTAGACATAGAGTCCGATGTATATACTCCATCGGTAGGACCCAATATACCTTGCCAGGGTATAGAGGCATGAATTGGGTGATCATAATTCTGGGTCCATGAGGCCAATAAAATATATCCTACAGTGACGACGTAGTTCTGGGAACCTGGGTGTGCTAAAATCCCAGTCCACTCGGTGCTAAGTCCTACTCCCACTAGATCGTCCTAGACTGACTACCAAGCTGATAGCTCGAAACTGGGGCCCAACACTAGTTAGGAATACCTATCTAAAAGCACCCTGAGAGTCTTAATAGACTGGATTCTGTAACTGGGTTCTAATACTTGCAAGAGTTGCTTATCTAGAAGCATTGTAACCATCAAAAGAACAAACTGAAATATGCTACTGGTTCTACTTCTGATAACTAAGAGGCACCACTAACACCTCGCGAAAAATATTGTAGTCAAACTGGCCAGCTGACAAATTCTGAATAACATTGAGGATTTTAACATTCTGACTGAATTGAACTATCAGGCAGCTAACTGATATTTCAATTCATACTAACAACATGGGAATCCACAACATTGATAGAATCAAGCGACAAGGAAGACTAATCCAACAAGCAAAAATTCTAGGTGATCTCATTCAACATTAGGGATAAAATCACCCTTACTAGAAAGAGCATTTATACGATATCTAGATAATGGAGAATATCCAACAATCATCTTAAATCATATTCCACAAGCTATAACGGAATCTGGCATATAATTCATCCACATTTGAAAACTTAGGGCTAGAATTCACTTTACGAGAACAACATCAATATAGTCATAAACTGATGGAATCATACCTAAAACAAACATGGATAACTTTCTACATGAATTCAAAGAAATCTGACATATATTCCCTTTACATTTGAAAGCCTAGGGCTAGAATTCATAGAGAAACTAGGAGGGATTTTTAGGACACAAGGGAAGAACTATTCCCAAATTCCCACATACCTAGTTACGAATTCTTTAGAAAATAAAACTTGAATCGCTGCAATAGATGAGAAGCCCTAGTCTTGCTTGAAAGTTCTTGGGAGGAAAGCTTACGTTATTTTCTGAAAAAATCTGAGTGGGAATGAGGGGAAAATCGTTTATCCCCTCTAAATCCCCTTAAAATAATCCCAAAATGACGTAGTTTAGAGTCTAGGAGGTTAGGAAATTACGCAAAGACCCTTGATAAACTCGCAGGGAAAACTGATCGCCAGTCCACATGAGGGACCCAACGACTTGTGCCCAGTGACCACAACTCGTGGTCACGTTCATTGAGTGCACTGCCAAAAACCCCCTATTGGTCACCACGAGGGACACCACAACTCGTGGAGTACCCAACGACTCATGGTGACCCACTCGTCAACTACATTGCGAAAATCTCCATTTCCCAAACCCTCCTGGACCACGGGTGACCTAATGGATCGTGGCATGGACCACGACTCATGGTGCCTAGTAGTTAGGTACACTGCCTAACTTGACACGATCCGAGTCTACACCCTAGCTGTGACATGTGAAAAGGAACCCCGAAAGGCTCCAAGTCGAGCCATGGCATAATCATAGCATAACACTTAACGATATAAACATTTGAAAAAAACATAACTGAGAGGAAACTAACTTTAAAAGACAAGACTATCATTTAATGACATAATCTAACAAAAACACAATACACAGACTGAATCTGATTACATATGTATGAAAGCCTCTACTAAACCGATGAATTGCTGGGACAAGTCCCCAGCTAACTCTCTGAAAGTTTGAAAATTGTACTACAACTAAATAAGAACATAGACCTTGTCCTTGAGAGATGAGGACCCACTACAAACCGCTAAGATGGAGGGAGGAGTGTGTCTAAACGCTGGACTGAGTCTGGATACCTGAATCTATATCATGAAATAATATAGCACATAAAGGTGTGCGATCAGTACTTGGAATGTACTGAGCATGCGGGGAAAAACGTAAACAACTAAATATGCAAGTATACAATAAGGAAATAACAAAGTACTTCGATATATCTGATTTAACATGCAACAATCCTCTTATGAGTCACATACACATAGATACATGAAACTTTCTTTTTGGATCTCATATTCTGAAACATCATCAAACTCATGCATAAGGGTCAAGTACTAAACATTTAATGAGAGCTGAAGCTGAAGCTAGTGTCATACACTCTACTGGGTAACTGTGGGTAACTGAATCTGTATTTCAGTATATTATATCTGTCCAGAACTGAAGTCTGAATCATACGGAACTGAATCATGCTGATAACATAACTAAGGAAGTCATTCTCTTCTATAGAGAGTCCCAACTAAACTAAGGGAATCGTTCTCTGCTTTGGAGAGTCCCAACTGAACTAGGGAGTCATTCTCTACTATGCAGAATCCTGACTGAATAAGGGAGTCATTCTCTGCTATGGAGAATCCCGACTAACTAGGGAGTCATTCTCTACTATGGAGAATCCCGACTGAACTAGGGAGTCATTCTCCGCTATGGAGAAACCCGACTGAACTAGGGAGTCATTATTGGCTATGGAGAATCCTAAGCGACCAGGGGAAACATTCTCGGCTATAGAGAGCCCCTGGATGACTAGAACATAAGGAGTACTGCTCTGATATTATACATCTAGTCTATTTTTCTACAGCTAATCAGAAACATGAACATTTACTAGTTTCATCATACGACATTCATTTAGAAGGGATTAGGGATGCTTTCTACTAACAACAAGCCCAACAGTTTGAAATATCATTCTCATACTTTATCATCATCATTCATATCGTCATGGTGCCAGATCAATCTTTGTTTCAACCATCTTACATTAATAAGCATATATAGATTCACATCATGCATTACACTTTCACAACATTCAAGTTCCGAGTTCATAACATTCAACATATACATATGGCCATGTATGGTCCATAGGTCAAAATTACCCTTTAGCATAGATACATTGTTTCACATACTTAGATTTATGGAAGCCCAAACACTCAACTCATACCTTAACATTCACAACAAATTCATGGGAGAAGCATAGATTTTCATTTCATAGTACTCATTTCATAATTCACTCCAATTCGTGAGAAATATGCAATAATTAGGTCATTATCATAAGTTTACCTCATACTCAAACCATCTCCATCGAAAACATAATGGAAATACGTATTTACTTTAAATTGATCAAGCCTATAAACTTTAACCTCATCTCAACATAGATATCAGATAGTATATTCTAATCATTAGGGAAATTCTTACAATCTTCACATATTTTATACATGGATACGAGTTATTGAAAAAATCGAGTAAACGATAATAGAATCCCAATTAACGTCGAGCCATCTCATGAAAAACATTGTATAATCATGCATTTTCACCGTCCAGCACATAATTCAAGATAACCCAAAAATTCTACAATTATAATTAACTTATAATCCTAATGGGTTTTAGAATTCATATATGGTATAGAATAAATCACCCATTGATCAAAATCCTAGGTCATGCTTTTCTAAAATATTTAAAATTGGGTTTTTGGTAAAACAATTTGGGGCACAAGGATGGAAGAATATCCTTGTTGAAAAACCCGCATACCTAGTAGGAGAAACCCCACTTGAATTGCACCTTAAAGCCTTGATAAAAACCCTTGGTGGATCCTTGGTCTTGAGAGGAAAGGAAGGAGAGTTGAGAGAATGAGGGTTTAGGCTTGAAAATGCCCTAAAAACATCCCTTAGAAGCCCAGAATGACATCACTTTAAAACTGAAAGCATAGGACTTTACCAAAATACCCTTGGGAAAAACACGAAAAATTTCCTGATCTGAGACCATGACCGTCACCACGAGTCATTGGTCCTCACCACGACTCGTGGTGACCATCCGTTGTCTTCACTGGTTTGCTTGCACTGTTCCTGATTCCATTAACCCACGACCAACTTGACGAGTCGTTATTGATTCTAACGGCTTGTCAAAACCATTCGTTAGGTATACTGGTTCCTGAACTGGTAATCCACCCAATGACTGACATGACGTGTCGTCACTTGATCCAATGACTCGTCAATACCTTCCGTCGTCCACACTGGACCAAACCTTAAATTCCTTTCCACAATCATCACCATGGGTCATTGCTAGCTCCAACGGCCCATTACTACCATCTGTTACCACTGACCTGTAATCCTGAACTCCAACCCACGACTCCTTATGATGACCCATTAAAGCGACCGACGAATCATCACCTGACTCTCCCTTCTAGGTAGCCAAGACGGGAATCTCACAACGTCTACCTCCAATGAGTCGTTGTCTCCCACAACAACTCGTACCTCCTCTCATGGTATTACCTGGCAACTTTCCTAAAGCACTTCCCACGACTGCTTCAATGACCCATTAGTTCCAATAATGACTCGTTAGATGAGTCGTTTTGAGGCACTTTTGAGGATTTTTCTGCTGCGCTCATTTAAAATTCCTGGTTTAAATCTTGGAAACTTTTAGGGTGTTACAATAACTCCCCCTTGGGAACATTCGTCCTCAAATGTTGGCTAAACATACTGAAAGGATAGAGAAACAACTGAAATCCCAAAATCAACCAATCACAGCTAAAGCCAATGAAGTATCTAACTTCGGTTTGACCTTACACACCAGAAATGATTATCTAAATTGAACATGCATGTCTTGGCACAAGAGAACCCGAAAGACATGGATCTACCATTGGACTAGATAGAACACTAAGAAGGATTCTTCCCCTTTAACTTACGGTGAACTGATGCGGACTGAGCCTTCATTCTCAAATCGCTTTCTGTTACAGGGTTAGAATTCATGATATCTGGTCTTACTGCAAGGGTCTAATGAGCACGAATCATTCATGTCATCCATAACTGAACACATACATGAGATGACCTTATTCTACTGAGCTACTAAGAAACTTCTAAAGATTGAGTTTGAGCTGATCATACTGGGAAACATCAGTTAATACACATAACTGATTCGTAACATGAAGAGGAGCCTAAAGGATTTGTAAAGTAAGACTAGCATTTCTTTCTGAAGCGGTTATCTAGAAATCCTAGGAGTCTACACATAGGGATGGGTATAACTTAACTTCAACTGAAATACAAGAGAGATTATCCAATCCTGGTGAGATTGACATATAATGACTGTTAGGGTTAGAACTCCCCTACTATAATATTCAAGATCTGACTAGCCTCACATACTTACCATCTCCTCCTTAGCTTAAAGCCATCATTCTAAGGCTCCTGAATCTTTCATAAGGTCGGGGCTAATTCACTAACTCCTAGCTCCCCTTTCACTTCTAACCATCAATGCAAGTCTTACATTAACAATTTTTCACATCACACCTCGACAACCTCTTCTTAACAACAATCACAGAGTTTTTTATTCAATACTGGGGTCCTAGGGCTAGCAACATACAAAGAGTAATGCAAGATTCATAACATACCTGTAATCACTGCTGGCGACTTGCCCTTATCCTGATGTGCTGTTACGACATAGGAGTGGTTTTGACGATGTTCTCCACCTAGGCCAGATGATGCACCCTGCTAAAAATGGACGGGCTATTGGAGCTACTGAAGAGGTGGTAAAGGATATACTCTCACCTCGCTTCATCACTGCGTAATTTCGGTGCTTATGGCCCAACTTGCCGCACCAAAAATAAATACCTGATTCGGCAATACATTCTCCCAAGTGGTGCTTCCCACAGCTGGTACATAATGGATACATAATATCCCTTACTCTAGGTTTCTATGGAGCACTGACTGTTGAAAATGCTAGGGTTGATTATTTCTACTAGGAATGTGAGCGGTTTCCACCACTCGTCCTTGGCAAAGAAAACTCTGAATCTCCTACCCTGTCTCTCTTGGCCTCTCTATCCCTTTCCTTCACCTGCTCCACCTCCATTTGCTGAGTGAATATCACCAAACATGGAAAGTCTATATCCCTGTGCAACCTGGTAGTCCTGCACTCTTTAACCAAGCAGTCTGACAATCCGTCCATGAACCTGCTCACTCGGGCCCTCTAGTCAGCTACCATCTCCGGTGCATACTTGGATAACCGGGTAAATTCCAATGCGTACTCCTGGACAGTCATGTTATTCTATTTTATGTTGATGAACTTTGCCGCCTTAGCCTCCCTCAACTCTCTAGGGAAAAACCTATCCAGGAACGCAGTCGTAAATTCATCCCAACCTATGGGGCCTGCTCCAATTCCTCGACTGTCCTCCACTGACAAAATCATATATATGCAACTCCTTTTAGCTGGTAGGAGGCTAAGTCTACGCTCTTAGTTCCCCTCACCCCTATGATTTGGGTGATCTTCTGAATTTCTTCTAAGAACTCATATGGGTCCTCGTCTACCTTTGACCCCAAGAATTCGGGTGGGTTCATCCTGAGGAAATCTCTTACTCTTGCCGCCGCTACATTCCTATTTTAGGTAACACGAGCCATCGCCTACTGATTAATCAGGGCAGCCATAGCCTATGCCAACATATTAACGGTTGCCCAAAATTTAGCATGGGTAACATGGTCGTCCATTGGGTTCGCTGGGGCTGGTGGTACCTGCTAGCGGCCATTACCATTTCTTTTTGCATTTGCTCTTCTGGGAGGCATTATCTATGAGCGCGTAAAGCACAAGTCAAGGAAGGAACTATTTAGAGTTTCATACTCTATGCACGATAAGAATCATGAAGAAAAGGGAACATTCTTAAAACATCTCATAGCCTCCTCGTCATAAGTGTGGTGGGCTTCACACCCATGAAGAAGACTCTACCTAACGCGACTTATAGGACACTCTAAACCTTTGCTCTATACCAAGTTTGTCACGATCCAAACTACACCGTAGTCGTGACATGTGAAAAGGAACCCTGAAAGGCTCCAAGTCGACCCATGGCATAATCATAGCATAACACTTAATGATATAAACATTTGACAAAAACATAACTGATAGGAAACTAACTTTAAAAGACAAGATTATCATTTAAAGACATAACCTAACAAAAAAAATACGTAGACTGAATCTGATTACACATGTATGAAAGCCTCTACTAAACCGATGAATTGTTGGGATAGGTCCCCAGCTAACTCTCTGAAAGTTTGAAAATTGTAATACAACTGAATAACAACATACACCTTGTCCTCGAGAGATGAGGACCCACTACAAACGGCTAAGATGGAGGGAGGAGCATGTCTAAATGCGGGGCTGAGTTTGGATACCTGAATCTATATCATGAAACAATATAGCACATAAAGGCGTGTGATCAATACTTGGAATGTACTGAGCATGCGGGGAAAAATGTAAAAAACAAAATATGCAAGTATATGATAAGGAAATAAAAAAAGTACTTCGACATATCTGATTTAACATGCAACAATCCTCTTATGAGTCACATACACATAGATACATGAAACTTTCTTTTTGGATCTCATATTCTGAAACATCATTGAACGCATGAATAAGGGTCAAGTACTGAACATTTAATGAGTGCCAAAGTTGAAGCTAGCGTCATACACTGTACTGGATAACTGCCGGTAACTGAGTATGCATTTCATTATATTATATCTTTTCAGAACTGAAGTCTAAATCATATGAAACATAATCATGATGATAACATAACTAAGGAAGTCATTCTCTACTATGGAGAGTCCCAACTAAACTAAGGGAGTCGTTCTCTGCTATGGAGATTACAAACTAAACTAGGGAGTCATTCTCTTCTATGAAAAATCCTAACTGAACTAGGAAGTCATTCTCTGCTATAGAGAATCCCGACTGAATTAGGGACTCATTCTCTGCTATGGAGAATGCCGACTGAACTAGGGAATCATTCTTTGCTATGGAGAATCCTAACTGAGCTGGGGAGTAATTCTCGGCTATGGAGAATCCAAAGCGACTAGGTGAAACATTCTCGGCTATGGAGAGTCCTTGGCTGAGTATTACATAAGGAGTACTACTCTGATATTATATATTTGGTCTATTCTACTACAGCTAATCAGAAACATGAACATCTACTAGTTTCATCATACGACATTCATTTAGAAGGGATTGGGGTTACTTTCTACTAACAACAAGCCCAACAGTATGAAATATCATTCTCATGCTTTATCATCATCATTCATATCATCATGGTGCCAGATCAATCTTTGTTTCAACCATTTGACATTAATAAGAATCTAAAGATTCACATCATGCATTACACTTTCACAACATTCAAGTTCCTAGTTCATAACATTCAACATATACATTTGGCCATGTATGGTCCATAGGTCCAAATTACCCTTTAGCATAGATACATTGTTTCACATACTTAGATTTATGGAAGACCAAACACTCAACTCATACCTTAACATTCACAACGAATTCATGGGAGAAGCATAGATTTTCATTTCATAGTACTCATTTCATAATTCACTCCAATTCATGAGCAAGATGCAATAATTAGGTCATTATCATAAGTTTACCTCATACTAAAACCATCTCCATCCAAAACAATGGAAATATGTATTTACTTTCAATTGATCAAGCCCATAAACTTTAATCTCATCTCAACATATATATCAAATAGCATATTCTAATTATTAAGGAAATTCTTACAATCTTCATATATTTTATACGTTGATACGAGTTATTGAAAAAATTGAGTAAACGATAATAGAATCCCAATTAACTTTGAGCCATCTCATGAACAACATTGTATAATCATGCATTTTCATCGTCTAGCACATAATTCAAGATAACCCAAAAATTCTACAATTATAATTGTTATACCCCGTAGAATTCCCAGCACTTAGATGACCTATTCGCACGTTGGTTAAGTATATTTGAAAGCCATACGTGCTAGGGAAAGGCCCGGGAAAAGATCGGACGAGAAACCCGTCGAACCATCGCGGGAGGAGCCGAGGCAGAGCCCCTCCGCGATGGCAGCGTGTCACGGAGGTGAGGCCTCCACGATGGCTCTGCGACATGTTGCCCAAGTTCAGGCCCAAGTATATAGAGCCCCCACTTCGGTTTAAATCATTTAAACTCTTAAAAATTTCCAGAATAGCACAGAGAACAGAGGAAAACGAAGGAAAATTAAATGTTTTCATCCGATTACGCTGCCAAATGCTGCCCAAACTCAAATTAATCCCAGATACCCGAGTATTTAGCAGCAGAGAGCATTTCTACGGAATTAGTTTCACGAAATACGGCCGACGAATCAGCGAGCCACCGAACTAAAGTAAGTAGAATTGCTCTAAATTAATGTTTATGTGTTCCTAGATGAGAAGTGAATACTTCTCCCTTCTGGGCCGCTGAAAAATAGCGAGTTTTCGACCGTCTTTCGATAAGCCTAAGTTTAGGCTATAAACTATATCGAAAGTGGTGTTGCCTTTTGAAATAAAGTTGTATTTAGTATTGATTGATGTATTTATGAATGCAGTTGGGAGAAAATAGTTGAAGTACCGGTCGAGCCTCGTCCGACGGACGAATAATTCAAAGATAAGGTATGTAAAGTTAGTTTCCTCGGCAAGTTAAGAAATATTGAGACAGTATGGTAATTTACTGACCAGTAGAATGTTCAGAAGTCGATTATTGTGTTATTATGAATATTGGTGCAATATGAGAAGTTTTGGGTTGTAACGTGTACGATATCTATCCGTATGATATAGATTCGGACGTAAGTGATTAAGATTGCCCAGTATATTCAGTATGTGATGTAATATGCCATGTTAAGGTATTGTTGTGTTCAGCTGAAACCCCGCGAAGTAGTACAGTATCCGTAGAGCATTCCAGACATAGAATAGTAACTAAATAAGGTTTAGGAAGCATGTTAGAAATAGGAAATCATGCTAATACAGAAACTCAGTAAACAGCATAGCTTTCAGTAGAAATACCCTCTTGTATAGCCTTTGCTCCAGTACAGTTTGACAGGAGACTATATTCATATTTGTACTTACCCGTCTCAGCATGTATCAGACACTTACAGATTACTATTATTAGCTCAGCATGTGATTCATATGATACCTTACCCCTGTTAGCCTTAGCTTATGAGATACATAGACAGCATGACTAGTTGAGACCGTTGTATTGATTGGGGTTGGATTACCTAGCATCCCTGACCGCCCAGGGTTAATAGCTGTATCAACTCGTCCGCCAGAGGACGAGGATATGTCACTCTACGGAGTGATATGCCGTCCCGCAAGGGGACGAAGATGGGATGCCAGTTTCCCCATATTGTGCCTTGGTCGGCCCTTATACACCCCCGTCGAGCGGGTATGCCCAGGGTGTTGATTTTAGAGTCCTTCGGACTCAGGTACAGTTATAGTCAGGGGCTCAGCGAGCCCATGTGCATACCTAGGGACCGGCAGGATGCTTACAGCCACTATAGGAGATGGGATGACCGGGGTAGGGGCATAGATTCTGTGTTGATTGTACCTCCCGGCTTATGGGGGCCGGGTAAGGTTTGTGTGTGCTATGTTATGTTATGTATGTTATGCTATGTTATATTAGACATGAGTTGGTTAGTAGTAGAATGATACGTCTCCAGATACGACACCTACCCCTCCCAGCATAATTGAGAATAGGTACGATTTACATCATCAGACAGATAATATAGTTCTTTCTATTTCAGTTTCGTCAGTTATGTTATTGATTTCAGATATCCTTTCAGCTATTGCTTTACATACTCAGTACCAGCGGTACTGACGCCCGGTGGGGCGCTGCATTACTTGCCTGCAGGTACTCATAGACGAGCAGGCGATTCTACGTGACTCCCTGTCAGCGGTTGAGTATTCAGCTCCAGTCATCCGGAGGCTGAATTTCAGAGGTGTAGTTCAGTTCTTTTTGTTGTATATTATGGGTAGGTCGGGGCCCTGTCCCGATCAGTTCTATCACTGTTCCTAGAGGCTTGCAGTCTGTATATATTCCCTGTGGTCAGATGAGCCGGTCGTGTGAGGCCGTGCAGTTGTATAGTTGCCTTTACTCTTTCTTTCTTGTATGCTGGCCGTGTGGGGCCATAGTTTACCAGTAGTGGTGACCTTGCCGGTCACGTAGCTTTCAGTATGTTACGTTGAGTTGCAGATAACTAGACAGCATGGTGGCCTTGTCGGCTCGCATAGGTTCCCCTGAATTACTATGTTTCTGGTCAGCTGCTAGTACAGGTACAAGAGGCTATAGGCCAATAGGCCGGGGGCTGTGTTTACAGCCGTTATATAGCCTTTTGTTTCCAGAAATATGAATTAGAGCCAGCCAGGCGCTAGATGCGCCCAGGCTTAACAGTAGAGCAAGTCAGGTCCTAGTAGGGCACCAGGTGCCAGTCGTACCCCCCAAGGTGGGGTGTGACAATAATTAACTTATAATCCTAATGGTTTTTAGAATTCATATACGGTATAGATGAAATCACCCATCGATCAAAACCCTAGGTCATGCTTTTCTAGAATATTTGAAATTGGGTTTTGGTAAAATAATTTGGGGCACAAGGATGAAAGAATATCCTTGTTGAAAGACCAACATACCTGGTAGGAGAAACCCCACATGAATTGCACCTTGAAGCCTTGATGAATACCCTTGGTGGATCCTTGGTATTGAGAGGGAAGGAAGGAGAGTTGAGAGGATGAGGGTTTAGGCTTGAAAATTCCCTAAAAACGTCCCTTAGAAGCCCAAAACAACGTCACTTTAAAACTGGACGCATAGGACTTTACCAAAATACCCTTGGGAAAAACATGAAAAATTTCCTGATCTGAGACCATGACCCTTACCACGAGTCATTGGTCCTCACCACGACTCGTGGTGACCATCCGCTGTCTTCACTGGTTTGCTTGCACGGTTCCTGCTTCCTCAACCCACGACCAACATGACGAGTCATTATTTCTTCTAACGACTCATCAAAACCAATCATTAGGTACACTGGTTCCTCAACTAGTAATCCACCTAATGACTGACATGAAGAGACGTCACTTGATCCAACGACTCGTCAATACCTTTCATTGTCCACACTCGACCAACCCTTAAATTCCTTTCCACGATCATCACCACGGATCGTTGCTAGCTCCAAAGGCTCAGTACTACCATCCATTACCACTGACCTAAAACCCTGAACTCTAACCCATGACTCCTCAAGATGACCCGTTAAAGCCACAGATGAGTCGTCACCTGACTCTTCCCTTCCAGGTAGTCAAGACAGGAATCTCACAACGCCTGCCTCCAACGAGTCATTGTCTCCCACTATGACTCGTACCTACTCTCGTGGTATCACCTGGAAACTTTCCCAAAGCGCTTCCCACGACTGCTTCAACGACCCATTAGTTCTAATAAAGACTCGTTAGATGAGTCGTTTCGAGGCACTTTTACAGATTTTTCTGCTGAGCTCATTTCAAATTCCTTGTTTAAATCTTGGAAAGTTTTGGGGTGTTACATAACTTTTCCCGGGTCTAGCATACGTTTCATGCTTGTTTGAGTAATAGCAATGAGATTTCCCAATATCATGCTAAGAAAGCTAGGATTTCCAGAAGAAGATGCCATTCATTTGATGAGAAATAAAAAGGACTTGCTTTTGACCACTGATCACATCATGGCTCGTGGTGCTGACCATGACTTGTGGTCACACCCGTGGTCACCTCATTTTTCCAAATTTTTTGATCAAGTTTGTACCCTTCCCCACGAGTCATTTCACGACTCGTGGCCTACCGCACGGATCACAGGACGACTCGTTCTCTGATCTGGTGAAGAAAATTTTGTTCTCTATTTCAACTCTAGGGTCTGGTCTTACAATTTTTGAGGCATTACAATATCTCCCCTTTGGGAAAATTCATCCTCGAATGTTGAAAACAACACATAAAAGTATAGAATTGCATTCATTATACTCAAATACTGATTGTGAAGGCTGAAAACTATCAGAATGACTACCTCTGAACTGAATTACAAGTCAAGACTGAATACACTAGTCATACACATATTCATTTACCTGAGAGAAACTGGAACACATGAACTGCAAAGAGTTTTAGGGAGGAAATTGATACCTTAAACTGAAACTGAGCTGGAAGGGAACAAGTGTGGGTATCTAGCCATCATATCTGCTTTGGCTTCCCACGTAGCTCCCTCAACCCACTGATTTCTCCACAAGACTTTGACTGAAGCTACCTCCTTGTTCCTCAGCTTACGAACCTGAAGGTCAAGGATCTGAACTGGAACCTCTTCGTAAGAGAGACTATCTTTCACTTTCACACTGTCTAGGGGCACAACTGAAGTTGGATCACCGATGCACTTTTTCAATAGTGACACATGGAAGACTGGGTGCACAGATGCCAACTTTGAAGGTAATTCCAGCTCATAGGCTACCTTGCCAATTCGCCTCTGAATTCTATAGGGTCCCACATATCTTGAACTGAGCTTTCCTTTCTTCTCAAATCTCATTACCCCTTTCATGGGTTAAATTTTTAGATAAACCCAGTCATCCACAATTCTCTTCTCCCCACATCAGCATAAGATTTCTAATGGCTCTGAGCTGTTTTCAATCTTTCTCAGATGAGCTATACTTTTTGCATAGCTTCATGAACTGAGTCTGGCCCGATTAAAGTAGCTTCACCAACCTCAAGCTACCCGATAGGAGATCTACACCTCCTGCCATACAATGCCTTAAACGGGGCCATCTAAATACTGGAGTGGTAGTTGTTGTTGTAAGCAAACTCGATGAGAGGCAAGTGATCATCCTAGCTGCCCTTGAAATCGATCATGCACGCTCTCAACATATCTTCTAGGGTCTGAATAGTCCGCTCAGCTTGTCCATCTATCTGTGGGTGAAAAGTTGTGTTGAGCTTGATCTGGGTACCAAGTCCTTTCTGAAAGGACTTCCAGAAGTGAGAGGTTAACCGGGTACCTCTATCTAAGATAAAGGACAAGGGCACCCCATGAAGTCTAACAAACTCCTGGTTATAAAGTCTAGCATAGTCCTTAGCTGAATCTATAGTTTTAACTGGGAGAAAGTGTGCTGACTTAGTCATCCGGTCTACTATCACCTAGATAGAATCATGCTGCCGACGAGTCTAAGGTAGACCCATAATAAAATCCATATTCACTTCCAGGTGGGTATTCTGATATCCTGTCATACCTCCTGATCTCTGTTGCTCTATTTTGACTTGCTGGCAGTTCGGGCACTTAGCTACACACTTAGCGATGTCTCTCTTCATGTCGTTCCACCAGTAAATATCCTGTAAATTACGGTACATTTTAGTAGCACTAGGGTGGATGGAGTATCTCGAGCTGTGTACTTCAGCTAGTATCTTCTATCTCAAATCACCCATATCTAGTACGCACAATCTACCCTGATAACGGAGTACACCATCTCCCCCTTTTGAGAAAGCCTCAACTTCTTTTCTGAAAACCGCTTCCTTTAGCCTAGGTAGTATGGGATCTTCATCCTGTCTGGACTTAACTTCAAAAACCAAAGAGGAATCTGATCCACTCTACACAACTACTCCACCCTCAGCTATATCAACCAACTATACTCCCAACCGAGCTAATCTGTGGATATCCTTTGCCAGCTCCTTGCTTTCCTTAACATAAGTCACGCTCCCTATAGACACTCTGCTCAGGGCATCAACCACCACATTGTCTTTTCCTGGGTAATATAGCACGCTCATGTCATAGTCCTTCAGTAGTTCCAACCACCTTCTCTAATGAAGATTTAGGTCTTTCTCACTGACACATACTAAAGGCTCTTGTGATTGGTGAATACATCCATGTGAGCCCCGTATAGGTAGTGTCTCCATATGTTCAACGCAAACACCACCTCTACCAACTCCAAGTCATGAGTCAGATAATTCTTTTCATGAAATTTGAGTTGTCTGGAGGTGTAGGCTATCACCTGCCCTGCTGCATCAGAACGCAACCGAGTCTAACTTTGGAAGTGTAGAAATACACTACAAACCCATCTGATCCTTCCGGTAAGGTCAACACTGGAGTGGTAGTGAGTCGAGCTTTAACTCCTAGAAACTCTTCTCACATGCATATGACCATTGAAATTTTACCTTCTTGTGAGTCAGCCTAGTTAGAGGGAATGCTATAGAATAAAAGCCTTCCACAAAGCATCAGTAATACCTGGCTAGACCCAAGAAACTTAAAATTTCAGTTGGGGAGGTAGGTCTGGGCCAGTCTTTCATTGCTGCTATCATTTGAGGATCAACCTTAATACCTTCACCTGAGAACTCATGACCCAGGAAAGTCACGGACTTCAACAAAAATCACATTTGCTGAACTTGGTGAACAACTGGCGGTCCCTAAGTTTCTGAAGCACTATCTTCAAGTGATTAGCATGCTATTCCTCATTTCTGGAGTATAGCAGAATGTTGTTGATAAATACAATGAAAAATATATCCATATACTACTTGAAGACTCTGTTCATCAGATCTATAAAGGCTGCAGGGGCATTTGTTAGTCTGAAGGATATAACCACAAACTCGTAGTGACCATATCGAGTCCTGAAAGCGGTTTTTGGTATATCACTCTCTCTGACTCTTAGCTGATGAAACCCTGACCTGAGATTTATTTTAGAGAAATAGCTGGCTCCCTGAAGTTGGTCGAACAAGTCATCAATTCTGGGTAGGGGATACCTGTTCTTGCCTGTGACCTTGTTCAACTGACGGTAATCGATGCACATTCCAAGGGTACTGTCTTTCTTTCGCACGAATAGTATTAGAGCACCCCAGGGAGAGATGTTGGGTCTGATAAAACCCTTATCAAGAAGGTCACATAGCTGCTCCTTCAACTCCTTAAGCTCAGCTGGAGCCATTCTATAAGGAGGGATGGAGATGGGCTGGCTATCTGGGAAAAGGTCTATACTGAAGTTGATTTCCCACTCAAGAGGAACTCCGGGAAGATCTTCGGGGAACACATCAGGAAATGCATTGACAACAGGGACTGACTGGATAGTTGGGGTCTCAGAGATAGAATCTTTTACTCAAACTAGATGATAGATACATCCCTTAGAAATAAGCTTCTGGGCCTTAAGTTAGGAAATAAACCGACCCTCAGGCACTGAACTACTGCCCGTCCACTCTAACACTGGCTCATTTAGAAACTGAAATTTGACAACTCTAGTTCTGCAATCGACTGAGACTTAGCCGAGTGTAACCAATCCATGCCAAGGATGAGGTCAAAATCAACCATATCTAACTCTACAAGATCAGCTGGAATGCCCTTTTTGAAGACTGAGACTGGGCAGTTTCTATACACCCGGTTGGCTCTAACTAACTCGTCAAGTGTGGTGTAGATTGAAGACGGTTCTGAGAGGACCTCTGGACTGATATTAAACTGAACAACTATGCAGGGAGTCACGAACGATAGTGTGGGTCCTGTATCTAGTAGGGCATATATATCCAAGTGGAAAAGACGTAACATAGTCGTGACCACATCAGGTGAACTCTCTTGATCCTAATGAGAAAACAATGCATAAAAACGATTTTGGCACTGACTGCCATCCATACCTGAAGTATTGGCTTGTTGAGCTTGTCGACCTACTAGAGCTACTGAAGTGGTGGATTGTGCCCTTCTCCATCCTGCTGACGGGCACTCTCTGAGTCGGTGGCCCAGCTGTCCACAACCAAAGCAATCCTCTCATCCTTGAAGGCAGTCTCCTGGGTGATTCTTGCCACACTTAGAGAAAAATGGATACTTGTTGTTGGAACTATAGCTCTGTGACTGAGAGCCAGATGCTCCACTCTTCTGATCCTAGAGGGACCGAAAGGTAGGGGCGCTGGTTGAGCTAGGTATTGGAGCCCTCTATTGTTGTCGTTGCTGCTGTTGCTGCTGTGGGCTACCACTACCGCCAGACCTCTGGTGGACATAATCTAATTGGCCAGTCCTTTCCCGTTTGTTCTTCCGCTCCATGTCCTTCAGCTTTTCTGCCTCAATCTGTTGGGCATGAACAATAAGGCTGGAGAGGTCAATATCCTTAATCGGCATCGTTTTCCTACACTCTTTGAGGACCAGGTTCAATACCCTATTAAAAATTTCAGCATATGAGCCCTTAACTCGGCTACAAAATTTGGATAATACTTAGACAACCTGGTGAACTTCAAAGCATATTCTTCTACCGCTCTGTTGCCCTACTTCAGGTTCATAGAATTCCACCACCTTGGCCCCTCTAAGCTCCCGAGGGAAGAAGGCTATAGTGAACTCCTCCCATTCCATCGGTCCTGCTCTCGCTAGCCTCCCTTCCTTCCATTGCTCATTCTAGATCTGGGCTACCCCTTTTAGCTGGTAGGAAGCCAAGTCGGCACTCTCTAAGGAGCTGACACCCATAAGCTGGGTGATCTTTCTAATCTCGTCCACAAGCTGCTGTGGGTCCTCTCCCACGTTAGATCCGTGAAAATCTAGAGGGTTCATCTGAGTGAAATCCTGCACTTGGGAAGCTGCTGCAGATCCATTATTGTTGATCGGTACCACATGCTGGTTCACCTGGTTGGTAACTATCTGAGCGAGCAGCTGGATAGCCACCCTGAACTCTGTGGTGGACAATGAGTCATCCTTAGGGGCTGCTGGAGCTGGTAGGGCAGGTCAGTGAGCGTTACCGGCCCTTCTTCCATTACCACGTCGTGGAGGCATAATTCACTAAAACAAAACATAGCACAAGTAGGAGAATGATTCTGGAATTGAATTTCAACACACGATAAAAAGTATGAATAAAAGGGAGTTTTTCCTAATAACATCTCATAGCCACCCCGTCATAAGTGTAGCACGCTTCACATCCATAAAAGGGACTCTACTCGATGCGGCTTTCAGACATCCGAGGATACTCTAAACCTAGTGCTCTGATACAAAGTTTGTCAAGACTCGAGTCTACACCCTGAACGGAACACGGTACTTAGGGTTACAAGTCAACCCCTGATCTATCATACACTGGCATTTTGAGTATACATATAGATCTAGCGAAAGATTTAAAGTAAGGTACAAAACATTTATGAGAATGAAGCTGAATCATAATGTTTAAAAACATCTGAACAAAACTACAAGTCTGAAAAACCAAGTCTGTGTCTGAAAGCCAACTATAACAGATAAGTTGCTAGGATAGACCCCCAACTAACTCCAAGTCTAAATAGAAGAAAATGGAACTAATAAAATGATCTTCGTCCTCGAAAGATGAGGATTCACCAAATAGTGCAGCTGGAGTCTTCTAAGCACAATCTGCTAACGAGGCTAGGACTGAGATGCTGCAGTTGTATCATAAAATGATACAGCATAAAAGGTATGCATCAGTACTTTGAATGTACTGAGTGAGTGAGAGAAACCATACGCAAGAAATAAAAACACTGAACTTAACAGACATGCAATGACCAACTGAAACTGCTGAACTAAATAACTGTAATAACTGAGATGGTCTAAAAGACCCTGTTTGATGATCAAGGACATGTCCTAAATCTGAGATATTATACTAAACTGGTCTGAACTGACTAATCTGAGACTGAACTAATCTGACTAGTGGGAGAGTCTATAATCGACATGTAACCACATGAGCTATACATGGAGTTCGATGTATACACCCTATCGGTAGGACCCAATATACCTTGCCAGGGTATAGAGGCATGAAATGGGTGATCACAAGTTTGGGGCCGTGAGGCCAATAAAATATATCCTACGGTGGAGACATAGTTCTGGAAACCTGGGTGCGCTGGAACCCTGGTCCTCTTGATGCTAAGTCCTACTCCTAGTGGATCATCCTAAACTGACTACTAAGCTGATAGCTTGAAACTGGGGCCCAAGACTAGTTAGGAATACCTATTTGGAAACACCCTGAGGGTCTTAACGGAATGAATTTTGTAGCTGGGTTCTAAGACTAGTCCAATCTGCTTATCAGGAAGCATCATAATTGTTTAAAGAACAAAATGAAATCTGGTACTGAGTCTAGTTCTGATAACTAAGAGGCATCGTTAACACCTCACGAAAAATACTATAGTCAAACTGGCCAGCTGACAAATTTTGAATAACACTGAGGATTTCAACATTCTAACTGAACTAAACTATCATGTATCTAACTGAAATTTCAATTCATACTAACAATATGAGAATCTACAACAGTGATAGAATCAAGCGACAAGGAAGACTAATCCAACAGGAAAAAATTCTAGGTGATCTCATTCAACATTAGGGATAAAATCACCCTTACGAGAAAAAGCATTTATATGATATCTAGATAATGGAGAATATCCAACAATCATCTTAAATCATATCCCACAAGCTATAACGGAATCTACCTTATAATTTATCCACATTCGAAAACTTAAGGCAAGAATTCACTTTATGGGAACAACATCAATATAGTCATAAACTGATGGAATCATATCTAAAATAAACATGGATAACCTTCTATATGAATTCAAAGAAATATGACATATGTTCCCTTCACATTCGAAAGCCCAAGGATAGAATTCATAGAGAAACTAGGAGGGATTTTGGGGACACAAGGGAAGAACTATTCCCTTATTGAATTCCCATATACCTGATTACAAATTCCTTGGGAAAGAAAACTTGAATCTCTGCAATAGATGAGAAGCCCTAGTCTTGCTTGAGAGTTCTTGGGAGGAAATCTTACATTATTTTCTTAAAATATCTGAGTGGGATTAAGGGGAAAACCATTTAATCCCTCTAATCCCCTTAAAATAATCCTAAAACAATGTAGTTTAGAATCTAGGAGGTTAGGAAATTACGAAAAGACCCTTGATAAACTCGCAAGGAAAACTGATCGCCATTCCCCACGAGGGACCCAACGACTCGTGTCCAGTGACCATGACTCGTGGTCACATCCATCGAGTGCACTACCAAAAACCCCTATTGGTCACCACGAGGGACACCACGACTCATGGTGTACCCAACGACTCATGCTGATCCATTCGTCAACTACATTACCAAAATCTCCATTTCTCAAACCTCCTGGACCATGGGTCACCGAACGGATCTTTGCATGGAGCACGACTCTTGGTGCCTAGTCGTTAGGTACACCACCTAACTTTTCCCGGGTCTCCAAATTGCACTTGACCACGGATCACATCACGACTTGTGGTATCGACCATGACTCGTGGTCACCCCATTTTTTCAAATTTTTCGATCAAGTCTGGACCCTACCCCACGAGTTACTTCAAGACTTGTGGCCTACCCCACGGATCACAGGACGACTCATTCTGTGATTTGGTGCAGAAAATTCTATTTTCTCCATTTCAACTCCCAGGTCTAGTCTTAGAGTTTTTGGGGCATTACAGAAATTAGCTAAGAAGAGTTTATCGGAAATAGGTATGTAAGGATCCCCGTCCATCATTCTTTCAAGCACGATTTGTGCATTATGAGTTGAATGAACCAGCAAAATTCTCATGTGTGTTGAGGTGGTATGATAAGATATATTTAAGCCTTAAGTTCCATATTTGATTGAAACTAAATATTGAGATTATGTCTAGTTCAAAGGGGCACTTAAAGTGTAATGTCGTGTCAATTATTATCGTAGTTGTACATTAAGCTGGAGACCCCTCAGCATAGGGCATTGTTAGTTAGTCCTTTACATTATGTTATATATGTTAGGTTTATCATGTATGAGGTTCTATTCACCTTATGAAATCAGAAATTAAAGCTAATACAGCGACGTAAAAATAACGTACATTAAGAATGAATGTCAAGTTAGTAAGGGTAAATGAGGGAACCAATGCCGCAATTCCTTGATATGGTCACCTACCTTCTTTGTATTGTGTTTTAAAGTTCATTAGGCTTAATAGGAATTCCATAACGTGTTATAACCCGGGGACCCAAGGATCACATTCGGAAGTCAAAATGGTGAAAAACTAAAAGTCACACCAGGTCACAGGACGAACCGTGAAGTGGCTCGTGAGGAGAGACCACGAGTTGTGAGGTGACTCGTGGTTAAGAAATGAGGTGGATTGGTCTGGGGGTCACCACGGGCGTGACCACGAGTCGTGGTCAGGACACACAACTCATAAGGTCACCCGTGGCTTCGACTGGATGCTAGGCAAGGACAGTTGGGCAGTGTAGACCATGGATAGTGACCACGAGTCATGGTCACTCACCACGATTTTTGGTGTCCTTCTTGGGGTCCCAGGGTAGAATTTTTGCAGTATACCTCATGACTCAGTCCAGGAGTCGTTGTCCCTAGAGACGAGTCATCCAGTCCCTCGTGGGGACTGGCAGTCAGCAAAATTCTACAATTTAAGTAAGGGCTTTTCCGTAATTCCTAAGTTCTAGGGTCCTATACTATGTCGTTTTAACATCAGAAAGGGTGGTTTAAGAGGGAATAGACTAGCCTAAGTCCTCGTTCATGCATGCAAAGGTTTGGGGAGGTGATCTAGGTGATTTCAAGGTGTTCTTCATCAAATTTCCTCTCGGGCAATCTAGGGAAGTTAAGAACCAGCTATTCTCAGGTATGTAGGGTTCTCAATGGGTGATTTCTTCCACACCCATGCCCCTCCTCTATGATTTTTACAAAAGTTTCGTTAACAACTCATGGGGTTTTGTTATTTATTTATATAGAATCTAATGATTTGACTATGGGCTTTGTGATTTTAAAATCTTATCATAATATATGGATTTTTGATCAACTTTTGTGATTTAAATCGATTACAATATTGTCAATTTTGTTTTCCATGTAATTAAGCCTAATTATGCATGCCCCATGATGAATCGATTTATAATCTACTTACCCATTGATGAGATTTACAAGCACAGCATGAATTATGTCACTTACCATGATTTGTGGTGTCCTTTGTGGGGTCCCAGGGTAGAATTTTGGCAATGTACCTCACTACTCAGGCCATGAGTCGTTGTCCCTAGAGACAAGTCGTCCAGTCCCTCGTGGGGACTGACAGTCAGCAACATTCTGCAATTTAAGTAAGGGATTGTTCATAATTCCTAAGTTCTAGGGTCCTATACTACGTCGTTTAAACATCAGAAAGGGTGGTTTAATAGGAAATAGACTAGCCTAAGTCCTCATTCATGCATGTAAAGGTTTGGGAAGGTGATAGAAGGGTGATCTAGGTGATTTCATGGTGTTCTTCATCAAATTTCCTCTCAGGCAATCTAGGGAAGTTAAGAACCAGCTATTCTAAGGTATGTAGGGTTCTCAATGGGTGATTTCTTCCACACCTATGCCCCTCCTCTATGATTTTTACAAAAGTTTCATTAACAACTCATGGGGTTTTGTAATGATTTATATATATTCTAATGATTTGACTATGGGTTTTGTGATTTAAAATCTTATCATAAAAAATGGATTTGTGATCATCTTTTGTGATTTAAATTGATTACAATATTGTTGATTTTGATTTCTATGTTATTAAGCCTAATTATGCATGCCCCATGATGAATCAATTTATAATCTACTTTCCCATTGATGAGATTTATAAGACCAGCATGAATTGTGATACAAATCATGAATACCCATTATGATTTTATGAATTTCAAGCTATATGTATGATTTACGAGTATGTATGAGCCTTATGAATCATGAATTATGTTTTTGGCCGACTCACGGGCCTTATGTCATGGCTAGTTTAGATATGTACAAGCATTTTTATGATTATCATGATTTAACTATCCCATGGATTCATGTATGTTATACTATGAGCACTATATATATTTTGGGAGTAGTATCGAACACCGAGTAGGTTCGGGTCCTAGGTTCTTCCCCGGATCTCATAAACTACGTGCCACCGTAGGTATGTTGGGACCTCCTATGGGACTGTCCCCGACCCAAACAACCCTTTACATGGTGATATCATACTTTTATGGTTCTACCCTTGGCAAGATACGAAAACCCTCCTAACTAGGATTACAAGTCAGGCTTCATGTGTGCGTATATGGGGTATGTCGATTAAGAGAATCTCCCACTGTTTCTCATGATTTATGCATATTGATGATTATGTACATTGTCTCAAGTCATGTTAAATAAGGATTTTCTCTTATGATTATGAGTACAATTGCACTACGAATATTTTAAAAACCTTAATCCTTATATTATGTTCTGATGTTTATGATATAAGCACAATTTACTACTCTTATGACCATTTATGAGTTTTAAAATGTTTAAATGCCTGTTTTACTTACCTTGCATGCTCAGTACATTCCAAGTACTGATCGCATACTTTCTATGTTGTATCATTTCATGATACAGGACCCAGCTCTCAGGCTTACCCTCCTCAGTAGTGTTTCAGAGATTGCTATCAGCGTACTTGGTGAGTCCTCATGTCCCAAGGGCCATATGTTTAGATTATATGCTTTTCTTTCAATTTCAGAATTGTTGGGTTAGTTGGGGAGTTGTCCCATCAACCCGTCTATCATGATTAGAGGCTTTTCAGACTATAAGTTGTATTCAGTCGTCATGTATGGATTGTGTTGTCCTTTCTCCGTATTTATGACATGTTTATGTTTTCTTATGTTAAGTCTTCTGCTTATGTGCTGGTATTAGATGTATGCTCATTTCATGGGTTGACTTGGGGTCTCTCGGGACTCCTTGTCCCGTGTCTACAATCCGGGTGTACGTTCGGGTCATGACATAACTCCTATTCCTTAAGCTATTGGCAAGTTGTTGAATTATCGGATGCTAAAGTAGTGAAGATTGACACTATGTATCCATAATTGAGTCTGAGTACTCCCACTTGAGTTCAAGTTAAGTCTAAGATCTCTAAGTTGAATCCAAGTATTCATATGGAGCCAAGTATAAAGTTGGGTCTAAGTATCCAAAGTTGGTTCTAAGAACCCATAAGTGCGGTCCAGTGTCATGTTCCTCAAGTCGCATGTCCATGTTAAGCTTCCAGGTCAAGTTTTGTCTTATGTCCCCTTCTGTCAATTGCTAGAGGTATTATGTTCAGTTTGTCCCCTGAGTTGGACCGTTATCTAAGCTAGTTATTTTGCAATTTTAAGTCAATTACTTTGCACTATTTAGTTCATCCTCTGAGTTGGACCCGTTAGCTGAGTCAGATATTTTTCATTGTTCAGTTATTGGTCTAAGTATCAGTTTGCTCATTAGCATGATTTGCATTACTTACTACACGCCCTCTCTGGTCCATTTATCAGATGGTTGATTGTGCGATCCCATACTCCCTCTATAGTCTGAGTATCAGATGGCCGAATGTGCGAAGGGATATGTATGAAAATTCTGGTCTATGTATCAGTCGGCCGTAAAGTCCTGGTCCAAGTATCTGGCAACTCTTAGAGTCCTGGTCCGAGTATCAGGCAGCCATACTTAATGTTACACCTCAGAAAATTTTGTTGATTCTTTGATGTTTTTATGCTATGTTAAGGGAAGTATGAGTTGTATATTTGTCATAGGTGAGCAAGGAAACATGTACGAACAGAAAAGCAAAGAGTATGTGAATTTCGTAAGTAAGGGTCAACTTTAAATGATCATATCTCTCAATATATAATGAGTTAGAAGCTCCACAACCTATCAAATTAAAGGTCTTTAGGTGTAGTTTTCAGAATATCACAACTCTCGTTAATCATAGTTTGGAGTAAAAAGTTATAGATATTTATGGTGGCACTATTGGGCAGTGACGTGGCCACCACCCTAAAAACAGCCACCGCCCAAATCCCTTTGTCTTTTAAGATTTGTTTTGAGAAATACATTCACCTTTCTAGATTTCTGGCTGCCTACTTATACTCTTCAATTTTCTATATATTTCCAGTAGCAACCAAGGAAGAGCAAAGGAAAACACCAAGCTAAACTCCATTAAAACTTAAGCTAAGTGAAGGAGATCAATCACAAGGTGAAGGTGGTGTCTTGGTGGTTGTTTTGGTTGCATTTGGGCAATATTATTGTGGTGAATTTGCTGCATTTTTTAAGCTTTTATAAGCTACATATATGCTCACTTTCGGTAGGAATTAGATACAAGTATAAAGGTTAGAATTCTGTTACTAAACTTGCTTGAATTCATGAGTTAAAGATTAGAAGTTAGAGGTGTATTTTGTGTGTTTGTGAATTGTTTTTGCTGCATTTTGGATAGCAAGGGTTCTGACTTTTTGGACAAGACTTTAAATTCAAATGCTCCTATTTTAACCAAGAATAACCCCCATCAAAAGGTAAGTGTTTCTGCTATTCAAACTTGCATAAAAAAATCCTAGATAAAGCTAGAAGTTCGAGGCTATGTTGGGCTGCCGTTTTTGGTATGTTGTTATTGAAGTTTCTGCTCATTTTTGAATATTGGAACAGCTGTGTTTTTCTGAGAAAATACTCTATATTTGTGGGAGTTTTTCATGAGGAAAGTGAGGTAATTTCCTACTTCTATTTTCCCTCAAATTTGTAGAAATAAGTTGAAGTAAGAAATGCAATGTTGCCTTGTTTGCTTGTGTCGTGGATGCCTATTGGTGTAATATTTTGGCTGGATAAATTTTCTTGAAACAGCCTTGTCAGTTGGTTATAAACTCAAGGAATGGAAGAGAATAAGTTATGGCTATTAAAGGAAAAGATCGGCTAAGGGAAACTTGTCAGAAACAAGGTATGTTAAGGCGTCTTATCCTTGTTGTTCAAGCACAAATATAAATACTATTGAAAGGGCCAATATTCCTGTGTCTTCACACTTGTATTGAAGAAAGTATAATGTTGTTAAAAGGGCCAAAAGTGCTTGAAATTGAGTTTGAATAGTTGAAACATTTGGAACAAGTAAATGTGAGATGAAATATGTGTTACTTCCAATTTTGTCGTAGTTATAAATCAAGTCTGAAGTCCCCTTATCGTGGGCACCGTGAGCTGGTACGGTGCCGGTACTTTACTATATGTTATATATATGTGATGTTCAATGTGTTTAAAAGGTCTGGTTGCTAAGTGATGTTGGTGAAAGAGCCAAGATGACAATGTGTAAATGAGTTTAAGCTAAGTAAAGATGTTGCTAGCTAGTAAAGGTAGATGAGCGTATTGAAGTTTTAATTCCTTATCATGGTTGTCCTTCATATTATAGATATGTTATGAGGTACATGAGGCTAAGGGGATATTCTATGCTTCCTCTCCCTTAAGCTAAACGTTAAGTTATCGAGTTTCCAAATCTAAAATGTACCTAAGTGTTGCCTATGGAGCTTGTTGAATTCCTTATGTCACTTAAACCTTCTTATAACTATGAAAGTCATTGAGTATATGCATCTATGTGTTATCTGAAAGGTTATGTGATATATGTGCTTATGTGCAGCTATGACTTATGAAAGAGGCCTATTTAGGTCGAAATCATGGAATTTGTCATTTTTGTTTTATGCCATATATGTTAGACGAACATGCTATGAGCCCAGTCAGCTCCAAATATAAGAATATGACCTTACCACTGACCTGATACATTCGGTGGGCAGTTGTCCTTAGGCATATTTGATATAAGAGATTTATGACCTTACCGCCGACACAATTATGTCAGGTGGGCAGTTGTCCTTCAGATATGAGACTATGACCTTAACACTGACGCAGTTAAGTTAGGAGGGCAGTTGTCCTTTAAATATGAGACTATGACCTCACCACTTACTCGACTAAGTCAAATGGGCAGATATCCCTTTAATTATGATACCTCTGACACGGCCATCTCGGTAGGGCAGTATTAATTGACCAGACCAGTTCATTATTTGATTATGGATTGTATAGCTTATGGGAAATGCAGTGTGATTTGTATATGTGCTTACTATATTGTATTCACATGATGTATCATACTTTGTTTGGATATCAGCTTCCAGGGTCACAGGTTGTATCTATTCCCTGCTTTGATTTTCAGTATCTTAAATGTATCTTTGTTTACTCTTTTGGCCTTACATACCAGTACATTTCATTTGTACTGACGTCCCTTTGCCCGGGGACCCCCTTCCTGTAATCGTGCTGCAAGTACAAGCAGAGGCTCGGATCAGTAGTTGGATTAGAAGCCTGATTTTAGCAGAGTGGTGGTATTCTCCTTTCTTCCAAGAGCTATGTTTCCTTTTTGACTATTTGAGTTGTGTACAGTTAGATAGTCTAGGGCCCTATCCCGTGCATTTTAGTTACCTACCCTTTAGAGACTTGTGCGGACTAGTTGTATAGTTGTTTGGGTTGTGTGGCCTTGTTGGCCTTTCATTGTGTAGTTTATCTTATTGTAGCCTTGTCAGCTTTCAGTTATTTAATTGTTGTTGTAGAGACCTCATTGGTCAAATATCTATTTTGGTTGGCTTCACCAGGTGGCCTAGTTGGCCTCAGCATTACTAATATAGATGCTATATAGACGGTCTCTTGATTATCTTAGGGTCGAGTGTCAGTTATACCCTTTACCAGTTTTGGGGCATGACACTTAAATCCTGGTCCAAGTATTAGGTCGCCATCGAATCGATTCTTATTAACTCCAATCCAAGTATCAAAAGTGTTGGCATATGAATCAGTTATATTGTATTCATACACAGAATTTGCATATAGGGTAGCCAGTTACAGAATTGTAGATCATCTCTCTACCCTATCTTTTGAGTTATGTTTATCTATTATTTGCCATTTTTTGTGTTGACAGGTTCCAGAGTGTCAGGTTGTTGCTATTCTCTTCTCTAGTTCAGTTTGTCTTTTGCATTGCTTTATTTACAGCTTCAGTCTTACATACCAGTGCATTCTTTGTACTAACGTCCCTTCACTTGGGGACCCCTATAATCATGCTTCAAGTGCAGACAGGAGCTCAGATCGACCAATACAGTAGGAGCCTAGATCCAGCCAAGAGTTAGTATGCTCCTTTCTTTCAGGAGCCTTATGTTTGGTTTGGTCATTCAGAGTTTTGATGTACATATGGGTAGGCCAGGGCCCTATCTCATGCATTCAGTATTATTTACTCTTTTAGAGGCTTTTGTGGATTAGTTGTATAGTTGTTCAGTTTTAGTTCAGTTTGGGGCCTAGCTATCCTTCCGCAGTTGTTCACGCCCCAATGCACGCAAGTGCACGTGGTCGTACAAGTAATATAGTGGCTCTTTCAAGTCAGGTATTGAACCCACAAGGACTGTAGCTTAGAGGTAATTTTTTTTACTTTAGTAGTCACAACTTCTTTATGCAAGTATATGAATAACACACCGAGTTAAAAATTGTCAAAGAGTAATATTTAATGTAACACTAATTAAACTAAGAAAATGTGATTTAAACAATAGCACGGACAATCTAAGGTTAAGGCGTAACATGCAGGCATGTATAACTTATATTATTTTTCAGCTAACCTCTCTCTTAGGTTGATGGTCGGTAAAGAGTAAAATATGGCTCTGATATTTCGAACCTCAAGCCAATTACTGAGTTATGAGCCCTACACTACACATTTTTGTGATGCAATAACTCATCTTTTGGCGAATCAAAATAGGTTTCCTAGATAATCGAATATGACGTTGCAGGTATATTTCTATCCTGCACGCAAATCTTGTTCGGACTGTTTTGTATAATTACACGCAAGTGCACATGGTCGAACAAGTAGTAAAGTGGATCAAGTAAGCCAAGTATCGATCCCACAGGGACTGGACTAAGGTATCAATCTAATCAAGTGTCAATAAACTTTAACTCTAAACTGCAGACAATAGTGTCAAGAAGATTTTGATATTTTGTTTCCTAATTTTATACTAAATCTAAAACGAATATACAATTTTCATCTGAACTATAAGTATGAGCATGCTGAGGCTAAAATGAACATGTAGAGAAATAAATTATCGATACAATTTGATTAATCTTTCCTCCAGCTGCTAGTCAAGAATTATTGCCTATGGATTAAAACTCTCGTATTTAACCCAACTTAAGAATCATGAACCTTCCACCTACATCTCTGTGATAAAAAGAAATTCATGTTCTAGCCATACAAAACCGATTCCTTAATTGACTAATACGACTTTCAGGTATATCTCTATCCTGAAGGTAAATCAATTCTCAATTTTCCCAAACTAAGAAAAGATCATATCCTATCAATTCACAACTTTCCAATTTCTTACTCTCTCGAGTGAAATTGGACTTTTTAGATATACATTAACGTTGGCCACACATTAATGCAGTAAGAACAAGAATCAATAGAACAACCATGGAAGAAAAGATGAAAAACCAATTTATCAATAATCACATTTCAATACAAATGTTCTTAACCTCAGCAAGAAGGGAATTTAGCCACTCATTTGTGGATTAAACATCGTTAAATGAGTGTTAATCATACAAGCAATTGAAATAAAGAAGAAGGAGATAGAGAAAAACCCTGAGATTTTCGTCCCCTCAACTGCCTGTAACCCACGTTCTTGCTCCACCAAGTCAGAATTATTAAAAATGAACCTAAGTGTTCTATTTATACTAGTGGAAATTTTCCCTGAATAACAAGCAACGTGTCACGGAGTGCATCGCGGAGCACTGCCTCCGTGACACGCCACCAACGCGGATCCTCACTGGAATCCGGTCGTCCAAGTATTAAAACCCAACGTGGCACGACACACTGATTGCTGAAAGCTCCTCATGTATGGCCAGCAGCTTCATGCCCTTAAATACATCAAATACCTCAACTTTGTCGTGTGCCCGCATAGTTAGCTGCCCTGCAGCTACATCAATAAGTGATTTCCCGGTCGACAAGAAAGGATGTCCCAAAATAAATGGGATTTCCGCGTCTGGCTCAAAATCCAGCACGACGAAGTGTACCGGGAAGATAAGGGAGCCCACTTGCACCAGCACGTCTTCCACAATGCCATCAGGTCTGGCTAAGGAACGATCCGCCAGTTGCAAGATCACTGTTGTTGGTCTAGGACTCCCTAGCCCCAACTTCTTAAATACCGATGTCGGCATCAAGTTAATGCTCGCTCCCAAATCACATAATCCACGAGCTCGGATACTCTGCCCAATTGTTATTTGAATTATAAAGCTCCCAGGGTCCTTGAGCTTTGTGGACAATCTGTTTTGTATCCGCAAAGTGCACTCCTCCGTAAGCGCCACCGTAGCGTACTCAGTCAACCTGCTTTTGTTTGCCACGATGTCCTTGATATATTTTGCGTACTTTGACACTCCCTGCAAAACATCAACAAGAGGTAAATTAATGTGTACCTGCTTAAGCACCTCCATGAACTTTTTGAAACACGCTTCCTCCTTGTATTTCCTTAGTCTTTGAGGGAATGGGGGCGGTGGTCTTTCTGGTTCAGCTTCCTTCTCCTTCCCCCAATCATCATTGTGCTCCCTCTCCTTTTCACCTGCTCCCGACTGCTGTGGTGTTCTTTCTGGTTCCACCTCCTTGAGTTGCAAACCACTCCTCGTGGTCACTGCAATTACTTGCTTGGGGTTGGGGTCAGTGTCACTTGGAAGTCCTCCTCTCGGCCTGGTGTTTTGAGCTCCGGCAAATTGCCCAAATGGTACTCCAGCGCCTTTGTAGCTAACTGATTGTTCTCTACGTCGGCTGCCAATTTCACATAATCAGCCTGCAATTGAGCTTGGTTAGCTATCATTGTCTTGAACATTTCCTCAATGTTTGGTGATGGTGGTGGAGGAGGTGCATTGTTGCTTCTGTATTGCGACTTGATAGTTCTGCTGCCCTCCTTGATTTCTTTGCGCCCCTTGACTCGAACTTTACCCTTGATGGTTGTTGCTACCCAAAGAGAAATTCGGGTGATTCCTCCAGTTGGAATTGTAGTTGTTGCCATACTGTAGGTGGTGACTTCTATGTACATACCAACAAAGTTCACCAAATCAGGATTTTCCCCGCAACACTCAGTTGAGTGTTCATTACTCCCGCACACTTCACACCAAATCTGCTGCACTACATTCACTAGGGATTGAGACTGGTTTATGCTCATGTTACTGAAGTGGGTGTTGAGTTGATTCTGTAACGCAGCTATCTGTGCAGCAATAGCTGTAAAACCATCCACTTCTAGGACTCCTGCTGCTTTCCTTGTTCCTCCTCTTGACGAATCCACATTCCACTCCGGATTCCCCTGCAAAATACGATTTAACAAGGTATACAGCTCCTCATACGTCTTCTCTAATGCTTGTCCCCCAGCTGCTGAGTCTAGCAAGATTTTTGTCTGGGGTTCCAAACCCTCTATTAAAGTATGCACCAGCACATCATTGGATTGGTGATGATGAGGACAATCCTGCAACATAGATTTGAATCTCCCCCAGGCCTGATACAGATTCTCTCCCTCTCTCTGTTTAAAACTTAGAATTTGACTTCTAAGTCTTGCTGTTTTACCGGATGGAAAGAACCGTATCAAGAATTTCTTTGCAAGATCATCCCACGTGGTGATGGAATTAGGTGGCTCAGCTTTGAACCACCTCTTAGCTTCTCCCAAAAGTGAAAATGGGAACAATGTAAGCCTAACATGATCTGATGACACTCCAGCGGGGATGTACGTGTCACTTATCTCCAAAAAATTTTGGAGATGTTGCTGTGGATCCTCATGAGGGAGACCTGTGAACTGCCCGCTGGTGTGCAGCAATTGCACCATTTTCTGTTTAAGCTCGAAACTCCCTCCTGGTTCAGGTTTGCGGATGCTAGATGTGACATTGTTAGCATGTTGGATTGCCACCTCGCGAACCGGCCTAGCTGCCATTTCCTCGGGCACTAACATTGCCCTTACAACTGGTGGATTCTGTTGTTGCTCCAGGATTGTTTGTCTAAGGAACTGCAACTTTTTCTCTAGAGCTTCTCTCCTTTGACGATGGAATTGTCTTTCTGGCTCTAAAGATGAGTCCACCAGCTCCTTGTCTCTTGCCAGTGGTCAACAGAAATTAGTATCTGCAAAATACAAGCTAAGACCAAGTTGTCAACACTAAGAAGAAATAGTAAACTAACACTTAAGAAAAATTTACCAATTGCCAGTCCCCGGCAACGGCGCCAAAAACTTGTTCGGACTGTTTGGTATAATTACACGCAAGTGCATGTGGTCGAACAAGTAGTAAAGTGGCTCAAGTAAGCCAAGTATCGATCCCACAGGGATTGAACTAAGGTATCAATCTAATCAAGTGTCAATAAACTTTAACTCTAAACTGCAGACAATAGTGTGAAGAAGATTTTGATATTTTGTTTCCTAATTTTATACTAAATCTAAAACGAATATACAATTTGCGTCTGAACTATAAGTATGAGCATGCTGAGGCTAAAATGAACATGTAGAGAAATAAATTATCGATACAATTTGATTAATCTTTCCTCCAGTTGCTAGTCAAGAATTATTGCCTATAGATTAAAACTCTCGTATTTAACCCAACTTAAGAATCATGAACCTTCCACCTACATCTCTGTGATAAAAAGAAATTCATGTTCTAGCCATACAAAACCGATTCCTTAATTGACTAATACGACTTTCAGGTATATCTCTATCCTGAAGGTAAATCAATTCTCAATTTTCCCAAACTAAGAAAAGATCATATCCTATCAATTCACAACTTTCCAATTTCTTGCTCTCTCGAGTGAAACCGGACTTTTTAGATATACATTAACGTTGGCCACACATTAATGCAGTAAGAACAAGAATCAATAGAACAACCATGGAAGAAAAGATGAAAAACCAATTTATCAATAATCACATTTCAATACAAATGTTCTTAACCTCAGCAAGAAGGGAATTTAGCCACTCATTTGTGGATTAAACATCGTTAAATGAGTGTTAATCACACAAGCAATTGAAATAAAGAAGTAGATAGAGAAAAACCCTGAGATTTTCGTCCCCTCAACTGCCTGTAACCCACGTTCTTGCTCTACCAAGTCAGAATTATTAAAAATGAACCGAAGTGTTCTATTTATACTAGTGGGAATTTTTCCTGGAATAACGAGCAACGTGTCACGGAGTGCATTGCGGAGCACTGCCTCCGTGACACGCCACCAACGCGGACCCTCACTAGAATCCAGTCATCCAAGTATTAAAACCCAACGTGGCACGGCGTGCAACGCGAGGCTAGGCCAACGTGCCACGGCCCCAACGCGCACCTTCACTGGAATTTGGCATAATTTCAGCATCCAGGCAGAATGCATTCGCGATGGCAGCGTGACACGGCTCCATCACGGAGCCCCTTTAATTCGTGCTTTCCTTGTGCTTTTTTCCTTGCTAGCTTCCGAGTCCAATCCCGATTTCTCCAAACATTCATCTTAGCTTCGTAAAATTATATTTTTCCTGCAAAACCACGCTAATCATGTTGGTTAGTATAAATTCACATTTTATTACAATTCACATGAGAATGTACAAACATCGATAGATAAACAAGGCAAAATGACACATCTGAGTATCACTTGGGCATATAAATCTGCCTAAGATCAAATCTTACCTTTAATTCAAAACAAAGATAAGAACATATTCCCTTATTCCAAGTCTACCCTAAAAATTTTCCTCTCAGAATCAAATTAGGATTCTAATTTTACCTTAATGCTGGCCAAACATTAAAATAATGAAAATCAAGAATAGAAGAACAACCTTTCATGAAAGAAGAGAATTCAGCTGAATTGATATAAAATTACACAATCCTGCAAGTAGCCTCAACCTCAGAATGAGGTAATTTAGCCACTCATTTGTTGATTAAACATCTTCAAACAAGTTGTAATCATACCAACAATTGAAATTTTGAAGAAAAGAGAACAGAAATAACCCTAGAATTTTCTTCAGCTCAACTGGCTTCCTCCCACGTTCGTGCAAAATGTCAGATATCCCAAAATAAAAGCCTAAGTGTTCTATTTATACAAGTGGAAAATTTCCCAGAAATAAACTAGAAACGTGGCATGGAGCTCAACACGGTGAAATAGCTTCGTGCCACGGAGCCAAGGCGCTCCTTCACTGTTTTGTGCCTTCCAAATATTAGCCTATTCCCCCTCGGAGTTTAACTTGCTCCTCCAGCTGACATCTCTGTCTTATCCACTTGAAAATAGTCACCACACAATTATTAATCCAAAAAAGAAAAACAACCTTAATTAACTCAAAACATTCGTGAATACATCAATATTCTCCCTATCCAGACTCACAAAGGGTTGAAAATATGGAGTTTGATCGTATAAATACACCCAAGATCACCACCCCACACTTATACCCTTGTCCGTCCTCAGACAAACTTTTAGTATCCTCAACATGATTTCAACTACTTTACCATCATTATAGGACCAAAGTAACTCACATCTAATTGTGCTAAACACTTTAATCATGGAGTACCATTGACTTCATCAAGAAAGGTATTCATTCACTATTCTCATGAGCAGAATCACACAAGCCCTAATGAATAACTCTTCAACTGAAAATCTAGCCAACATGTTTGAATCATAATAGCAAAGTATTAGCTTAACCAAAAGTCCCCCATCATGTGCCCTCACTGATGTACAAGGGTTCTATTTCCATGAAACCAAGATAATCATACTTAAGCACATTATGCACTAAATCGCTCACACTCCAAAGATTATTCCAAGCGAATCTAATGCATCATGAATTTGCCTTTAGTGTACTACTCAACCGACCATAGCATCACTTATAGGATCAAAAGGGCTTTTTCCAGGTTGTAATGTCGGCTAAGGGACTGGTAGGATTATTTGGGTTGTAGTGACTCTTATCTCTCTGCACTTTAGGACAATTACACATTTTGCTTTTTAGCAACTTACTTCTTTCGCCTTTCACTTTAACTCCTTTCAAGGTGTCTTCCTAGATGTACAGAATTTATACCCTTGACTAAACTCATCAACAGACTATATATACACAAGTGTCTAAATATATACATCACATAATTGTATATATATATATATATATATATATATATTTTAGCAAGAACTTGTATATATATATATAGCTTATGATTACAAATAGGGCACCCACACTCCTTCTTTCCCCTTTTTCATGTTGCCTTTGTGAAGTGCAATGGGATCTATTTGGATCAAAACGACATTGAGGCTATTTGAACAAATGGGGTAAGGTTTCTTAGTGAGGTCGTTCCAATAAAGTTACGCTCAAAAGCTCAAACTAGGCTCACTAGGGGAAATCATTAAGGTCGGGGACACTGAATGAGATGGGTCAACTATCTCGGTTCACAAAGAAGTGCCTTAATCATATCCTCTAAGCTTAATTCCATTTCCGACTTTTTGTACACACAAGGAAAATTCTAGACGTTAGTTTGCATGAAATATAACTAGTTCTCACCACACATGGCACATAGGGTCACTTTTGGTTAGCTTAGACTCCTTTCATGATTGCATCCATATTGAGTGACAAGCACAATTAAGCCTAAAATTCAGCAATTTAGAGTTAAACATCACTACCTATGTGATCCGCTTAGAGTTAACCATTTGCTTATCCAAATTCATGTTCTATGAAGTCTAGCATCTAACCAAGTGAAATGCTTTAGCCTAATAATGATGGGTTTATTGTCTACTTCCTAACGCGACTAAATTCCTTTAAGACGGTCGTCATCCATCCATCATAGGGAACAATCTCTACCTATGACTTCAGTTCAAAGGGACTATCCTCTGGAAAAGCACCGAAAACAAAAATCAAAAAACCCAAAACATAAAAAAAATATTCACAAGCACAGCAAAGCGCCCTAGGACAGAGCTTACTAGCTATTACAAACCAGTTTATACATGCCACAGTCATAGAACTACACAAATAAACAAACATACTACTACCAATCAGTTTATACATGCCACAGTAATTACCCACACAGATAAACAAACATAATAACCTCCACCCTACACTTAAAGTGAACACTGTCCTCAGTGTTCGCTCAAATCAATTGAAGAACAGAGTTAGGGTGGTAAAAACTCCCTGATCAACTAATTGGTTCAATTTCTTCTTTTGGTACACACGCCTCCTCACCGAGGTCTGAGTCATCTCCCTCATGTTTATCTGACTCAATGTCCAAGTCATCGCGGCGTCTCTCCTCATCGGTGGGTATATCATCGTCCACCGGCTCTACAAATGTTGGGCCAATCCTGCACATGGCTCGAGCATGCTCATTCATCGGGTAATTCATGTCCACCTACCACAACTCATCCTCTATTATGGGCCATCCACCTATACGCAGCTGTAGCATTTGCAGTCCAAACATCCTGGCAGCATAGCAATCATCTCGAGCATGTCGCTCTAATAACGTGAGCACAGGACCATATGTGGTGTCTGGTGCCTTAGTCTTAGTCACTTCCAAAGCACGGCGGTCTAACCTCGGTCTATAGTCTAGATCCTCGTCTTCAATGTCATGGCTTCTAAGGTAAGTGGTGAGTAGACCACCAAACCCATACCTGTGCCCCTGATGCAGTCTGGCCTTTTTCATGGCTGATATGATCATTGACCCAACATTAATCTCCATGCCTTTCATCAAGGCGTATACCAGACAGACTCTATCGTGGGTGACATAAGTCATATGCACCCCAGGAATGAGGCAAGTGCAAACAATCTTCAACCATACTCTGGCCTCCCTGTTCATCTGTGAAAATGGCAATGTTTGGTGGTACCTTTTCTCCTTGTGACGCCTCCACCTGGTAGTTGATTTTTGATTGCATAATATGTGTCGGATATCAGCATATGGTGGTGTGATGTTCAGCTGGCATAGAGGATGTGGGTCTGTGTCAGGTGTCCCCATGATGGCATTTAAGTGATGTGCTTCCAAAGGAACCACCTGCCCCCGGATCTTGACTATGTGGCTGCGTAGAGTAGGGTCCCAATTTGCGTAGAATTCCCGCACCATGTGTAAGTTACACTCCCTGGGTGCATTAAAGATGAAGTCCATACCCAAGGCGTGTATCCTGTGCAGTATCCGAGGGAACTCTTTTGCCAAATGGTCCCGCTCAATTTGCTCTTTGGGGAAGTATTTTGACTCCTTATGCTTTCCATACCACTTTTTACCTTCCTCCACCACCCATCTAGTGCCGAACTTCCTTCTCTGGCCCCTGGGAACTGGTGGGACTGCTGGAACAGCTGAGCCCATTATGTACCTTTTTCTGCCCATTCCAGAAGTTGAGACACTTTTCCCTTATCCTGTCGAGCTGACATCGTTCCTGTTCAGCCAAAATCATACATTCACATTGTCAGTAACAAACATGGCTAGCCAATACTAAGGCTGGGCTTCATTTGGTCACCCCACACTTAGTTGCTAGCGGTGTTTCACGAGTCATAGTCATTTGGGTACTCAGAATTCCCCTTCTTTACACTTCCATGACTAGCTACTCCCAAAATTAATCTGAATCACCACTTTGACAAGATAAAGCAAACACAACATTATACAACATCTTCCAATAGGGCGCATTACATCAGAAATATTAGATGGAGCAATTTTCTTATACTACTCAGACTTCGTACAATTAAATTTCTCATGTTCATTAGTCTAGCAATTTCATGAAGTTAATGTTGCTTGACTCAGCCTTAAAGCAGTTGGAAACTTACACTGAGGAACACTAGCCTTTGGGATTTTACATGCCCGCATTTACAGAGACTATCATTTTCCACAATAGAGATTATGCAAAATGACATATGTGCCAATGTGCAAATTAATTGTAGAATTTAGGCCTGACTTCCCTCTCTTTGTTCATTTTTCACAATCCCTTGGTCATCTTTCCCCCAACATTTCAAACACCTCATTCTTAATTTCTATTCCCAATTCTAAGAACACAAGAATTAATGGCCCAATTTCTGGTTTTTCCCTCTTTTTCCTCTTCTTTCAACTCATCAAGCAGCCCCAACATGTAGATAACATATGAAGTGCAAAAATAATCATGTCATTATTGAGTGCATAGAGCAATTACTATCCTAACTGCATTATTTACCCATAAAAACTTGATTCAATCAAGTTCCCATGACTTAGGGTGGAATTTTGACTTACCATTTGTTCATGCTAAGAAATTTGCATAAACATGGAAGAAGAACACTCAAACATACCTATTACTCTTAGTTGTGAAGAATAGGGGATGATTTGTTGATGATCCGGCATGGCACATTCAAGGGGGAAGGGGGAATGGGGGTTGTGTCACGGAGGATTTAAGAAAAATGAAGCCAATGTGCATATTTTGAGGTTAAAAGGGAGGGGTTTTGGCCGGGTCAATCCGGTTTTAAGTGAACCTATCGCTCCTATAACCTCAACGTGACACGGAGGCCATCGCGTAGCTCAAGCTCCGTGCAATGGAGCCATCGCGGAGGCTTACTGGAAATTGGGGCACATCTGCGTATAACTTCAATGTGGCACGGAGGCCTAGCTGTGCGACAGACCCATCGTGGAGGCCCTCTGTCCCTTGTCCTTATTCTTCCAAAACCTTTCCTTGGCTCACACTTTTGCAAATCTTGTTTGGGCTCCGTACATCCTGAAAATCATCCAAAAACACTAATTAATTAGAAAATAGTGGGTTGCCTCCCACCTAGCGCCGTAGTTTTAGTCATGGCATGACTTTTTTTACAGTAATTCCTAACTATTACATTACATTACATTCACGGATTGCCTCCCATGCAGCGCCTGATTTACCGTCGTGACACGATGCCTCTCACATTCATTGATCCACTAAGGTGATAGACGTCTTCTCTCGATTCACGCCCTCACCCCAGTAGTGCTTACACCTCTGACCATTTACTAAGAATGTGGCACTTTTATCTTCTTGCCACAATTCAAACGCCCAGTACGGGGTCATCCTCACTACCTCAAATGGTCCAGACCACTTAGATCTCAGTTTTCCCAGGAATAACTTCAACCTGGAGTTGAATAGCAACACCGTCTGGCCAGGCTCAAATATTCGATGCACTATATGCTTGTCATGCCACCTCTTCATTTTTTCCTTGTACAGTTTAGCACTCTCATATGCATGCCATCAAAACTCATCCAACTCACACAATTGCAATAACCGCTTTTTTCCAGCTAACTCAGGATCCATGTTCAAGTTCCATACAGCCCAATAGGCCTGATGTTCAAGCTCTACAGGTAGATGAGATGCCTTCCTGTAAGTTAACCGATACGGTGAAGTCCCAACTGGCGTCTTATAAGTAGTTCTATATGACCACAAAGCATCATGTAATTTGCTTGCCCAATCCTTTTGTTGAGCATTCACAGTTTTCTACAAAATCTGCTTGACTTCTCGGTTTGACACTTCTATCTGCCCGCTAGTTAGAGGATGATATCTTGTAGCCACTTTATGCCATACCCCATGTTTAGCCAACAAATTTCAGAACCCAACATTAACAATGTGTGAACCTCCATCACTGATAATTGCTCGTGGAGTTCCAAATCTGGTAAAAATCTGCTTTTTCACAAATTTGGCCACTACCTTGGTATCATTCGTAGGACAAGTTGTTGCCTCAACCCATTTAGACACTTAATCTACTGCTACCAGAATATATTAATTACCAATCAACGGTGGAAAGGGCCCCATAGAGTCTATCCCCCACACATTCAATACCTCAACTTCCAAGATGTTATGCAATGGCATCTCATGTTTCCTGCTGATTGTCCCCATTCTCTGGCATTGATCACAAGACTTGTATGCTTCTGCATCCTTGAATAATGTTGGCCAAAATAAATTGGACTGGAGCACTTTATGAGCGGTACGCTCTCCTCCATGATGACCACCATATGGTGATGAATGACAGTTTCTCAACACTTCACCTATCTGACTCTCTAGAATGATTACTTGATTTGGTCCAAGCTTGAATAAATATGGCTCATCCGAAATATAGTACTGGGACTCATGCTTCTTCTTCTTTCTTTGTTGAGTGGTTGCCTCTGGTGGGTATATTCCACTTACTATCAGGTTTACTATATCTGCATACCAAGGGAGTTCCGCCTCCTTCAGTTCCTAGAGTTGTTCATTAGGGAACTCTTCTCGGATGCGCCCAACCTCATTTACATGTGACCTATCCTCTAGTCGTGACAGGTAATCTGCGACCTAATTTTTACTGCCCTTTCTATCTCGGATTTCCAAGTCAAACTCTTGCAGCAATAATATGCACCTAATTAACCTGGGCTTTGCATCTTTCTTGCTGAATAAGTACCGAATTGCAGCATGATCCGTGTGTACCACTACTTTTGTCCCAACCAGATAGGACCTGAACTTGTCAAATGCATAAACAAGTGTCAGCATCTCCTTCTCGGTGACTGTGTAGTTCACTTGCGTGGCATCTAGCATTTTGCTTGCATAGTAGATGGAGTGAAAAATCTTTTCCCTCCTCTGCCCCAATACTACCCCCACAGTAACATCACTGGCATCACACATCAGCTCGAAGGGGTGTTCCCAGTCAGGAGCAATGAGAATGGGAGCTTCCACCAGCTTCTTCTTCAATTTCTAAAATGCCTTCACACATTTTGTGCCAAACTCAAACTTCACATCTTTTCTAATATTTAGCACATTGGTCTAGAAATCTTTGAGAAATCCCAAATGAACCGTCTATAAAAGCCAGCATGTCCCAAGAAACTGCAGACACCCCTAATTGATACTGGTGGTGGTAGCTTCTCAATCACCTCAACCTTTGCGCGATCAACCTCCAAACCTCTGTGAGACACCTTATGGCCAAGAACAATGCCCTCCTTGACTAAAAAGTGACACTTCTCCCAATTGAGCACCAGGTTTGAGTCTTCACACCTCGCCAAAACCCTGTCTAAATATTGCAAACATACAGCAAAAGAGTTACCAAAAACAAAAAAATCATCCATAAATACCTCAACATAATCTTCCACCATATCATGAAATATTGCCATCATGCATTGCTGGAAGGTGGCTGATGCATTGCATAACCCAAAGGGCATATGCTTGAAGGCGTATGTCCCATAGGGACAGGTGAATGTGGTCTTCTCCTGATCTTCTGGGGCTATAGCTATTTGATTATAGCCAGAATAGCCGTCTAGAAAGCAGTAATACTCCTGCCCTGCAAGTTTGTCTAACATTTGGTCGATAAATGGTATGGGATAGTGATCCTTACGAGTGGCCTCATTTAGGTTCCTATAATCCATGCAAATCCTCCAACCTGTGACTGTTCGAGTGGGAATCAACTCGTTCTTCTCGTTAGTGACAATTGTCATACCCCCTTTCTTTGTGACACATTGAACCGGGCTGACCCACTCACTGTCAGAGATCAGATACACCACACCTGCATCTAGCCACTTAATCACCTCCTTCCTGACTACATCTTTCATCACTGGGTTCAGCCTCCTTTGATGTTGTACAGTTGGCTTAGATCCTTCCTCCATCAATATCTTGTGCATGTAGAAAGCTGGACTGATTCCCCGGATATCTGACATCTGCCATCCCATAGCTCTTTTTCACCTTGTCAAAACCACTAACATTTCTTGCACATGTGAATCTGCTAGTTCTGCTGAAATAATGACCAGAAATGTGTCATCTTCTCTCAAAAATACATACTGAAGGTGTGGAGGCAACGCTTTTAGCTCCAATTTGGGAGCCTCCTCTATTGATGGCTTTGATGGTGGTTCTTAGGACCACTGCAAGGGCTCAAACTCCTGCTTTCGAAAGAACATTTTAGCCTCATTAAGAGCTTGAACCATTTCATATGTTGCACCATCCCCTGACTGACCATATCCCACTAATGCTTTTTCCAAGGGATCCTTTGGGCCAATAAGCTGAAGTGCGAACTCTTGGTCCACAATAGTGATGGCTGACAACTCTTCGTAAATAGCTGGTAGCTTCATGGCCTTGTGACATCAAATACTTCCACCTTATCATGAGCTCTCATGGTTAGCTTCCGAACAGCTATGATCTTGGGCAAATTTATATGCCCAAGTGATACTTAAATGTGTCATTTTAACCTTGATTATCTAGCAATGTTTATACATTCTCATGTGATTTATAAAAAAATGTGAATTTATACTAACCAACATGATTAGCGTTATTTTGCAGGTGAAATGTAATTTTGTGAAGCTAATGCGTGTTGGGAAAGATCGGGGATGGACTCGGATGATTAGCAAAGGACAAAGCATTGGACAGCAAGAATTAAAGGGGCTCCGCGATGGAGCCGTGTCACGCTGCCATCGCGGAGGCCTTCTGCCTGGCTAGGGAATTTTTGGCAATTTCCAGTGTGGGTGCGCGTTGGGGCCGTGGCACGGTGGCCTAGCCCCGCGTTGCACGCCGTGCCACGTTGGGCTTTATTACCTGGACATTCCATTTCCAGTGAGCCTCCGCGTCTATGGCGTGTCACGGAGGCAGTGCTCCGCGATGCACTCCGTGACACGTTGCTTGTTATTCCGGGAAAAATTCCCACTAGTATAAATAGAACACTTAGGTTCATTTTTCAATAATCTGACTTGGTGGAGCAAGAACGTGGGTTACAGGCAGTTGAGGGACGAAATTATCAGGGTTTTTCTCTATCTCCTTCTTCTTTCATTCAATTGCTTGTATGTTTAACACTCATTTAACGATGTTTAATCCACAAATGAGTGGCTAATTCCTCTTCTTGCTGAGGTTAAGAACAATTGTATTGAAATGTGATTGTTGATTAAGTTGGTTTTTTCATCTTTTCTTCCATGGTTGTTCTATTGATTCTTGTTCTTACTGCATTAATGTGTGGCCTATGTTAATATATATTTAAAAAGTCCGGTTTCACTCGAGAGAGCAAGAAATTGGAAAGTTGTGAATTAATAGGATATGATCTTTTCTTAGTTTGGGAAAATTGATAATTGATTTAGCTTCAGGATAGAAATATACCTTGAAAGTTGTATTAGTCAATTTAGGAACCGGGTTTGTATGGCTAGAACATGAATTTCGTTTAATCACAGAAATGTAGGTGGGCGGTTCATGATTCTTAAGTTGGGTTAAATACGAGAGTTCTAATCCATTGGCATTAGTTCTTGACTAGCAACCGGAGGAAAGGTTAACCAAATTATATGGATAATTAATTTCTTTACATGTTCAATTAACCTCAGTATGCTCACATTCATAGTTCAGACTCACATTAGATACTCATTTTAGACTTAGCATAAAAATTAGAACCCAAAATATCTAACTCTTGGTTACACTGTTGTCGTCATTGTTAGAATTAAAATATAGTACACTTGAGCAGATTGTTACCTTATCCCAGTCCCTGCGGGATCGATACTTGGCTTACTTAAGCCACTTTACTACTTGTTCGACCACGTGCACTTGCGTGTAGCTTTATACCCAAAGCAGACAGCCAAATAAGTTTTTGGCGCCGTTGCCGGGGACTGGCAATTGGTGAATTTTTCTTAAGTGTTAATTTACTATATTTTTATTTTCTTAGTGTTGACAACTTGGTCTTAGCCTGTATATGGCAGATTTAATCTCTGTTGAACACTGGCAAGAGACAAGGAGCTGGTGGACTCGTATTTAGAGCATGAAAGATTATTTCATCATCAGCGGAGTGAAGCTCTAGAAAGAAAGCTGCAGTTGCTCAGACAAACTATCACGGAGCAATAACAGAATCCACCAGTAGTACGGGCAATGTTAGTGCCCGAGGAAGTAGCAGCTCGGCCGGTTCACGAGGTGGCAATCCCACATGCTAATAATGTCACATCTAGCATCCGCAAACCTGAGCCAGGAGGGAGGTTCCAGCTCAAACGAAACATGGTGCAATTGCTGCACACCAGCGGGCAGTTTACAGGTCTCCCTCATGAGGATCCACAGCAGCATCTCCAAAAATTTTTGGAGATAACTGACACTTACATCCCCGCTGGAGTGTCATCAGATTATGTCAGGCTTACATTGTTCCCATTTTCACTATTGGGAGAAGCCAAGAGGTGGTTGAAAGCTGAGCCACCTAATTCTATTTCTACGTGGGATGATCTTGCAAGGAAATTCTTGATACGATTTTTTCCCTCCGGTAAAACAGCATGACTTAGAAGTCAAATTCTAAGTTTCAAACAGAGAGAGGGAGAGAATCTATATCAGGCTTGGGAGAGATTCAAGTCCATGTTGCGGGATTGTCCTCATCATCATCAATCCAATGATGTGCTGGTGCACACTTTTATAGAGGGTTTGGAACCCCATACAAAAATATTGCTAGACTCAGCAGCTGGGGGACAAGCACTGGAGAAAACTTATGAGGAGCTGTATACCTTGTTGAACCGTATTTGGCAGGGCAATCCGGAGTGGAATGCTGATTCATCAAGAGGAGGGACAAGGAAAGCAGCAGGAGTTCTAGAAGTGGATGGTTTTACAGCTATTGCTGCACAGATAGCTGCTTTACAGAATCAACTCAACACCCACTTCAGTAACATGACAATGAACCAGACTCAAGCCCCAGTGAATGTAGTACAGCAGATTTGGTGTGAAGTGTGCAGGAGCAGTGAGCACTCAGTTGAGTGTTGTGGAGCAAATCCTGACTCGGTGCACTTTGTGGGAAATGTACAGAGGAACAACCACCAACAGTATGGCAACAACTACAATTCCAACTGGAGGAATCACCCAAATTTCTCTTGGGGTAGCAACAACCATCAGGGGCAAAGTTCAAGTCAGGGGGCGCAGAGGAATCAAGGAGGGCAGCAGAACTATCAGGCACAATATAGAAACAACAATGCACCTCCTCCACCACCATCACCCAGCATTGAGGAGATGTTTAAGACGATGATAGCTAACCAAGCTCAATTGCAGGCTGACTATGTGAAATTGGCAGCCGAGGTGAAAAACAACCAGTTAGCTACTAAGGCATTTGAATATCAATTTGGGCAATTTGCTGGAGCCCAAAACACCAGAACTAGAGGAGGACTTCCGAGCGACACAGATCCCAACCCCAAGCAGGTGAATGCGGTGACCACAAGTAGTGGTTTGCAGCTTAAAGAGGTGGAACCAGAAAGACCACCTCAACAATCGGGAGCATCAGAAATTGAGAGGGAGCAAAGTGATGAGAGGGGGAAGAAAAAGGTAGCTGAATCAGAAAGACCACCACCCCCGTTCCCTCAAATATTAAAGAAACACAACGAGGAGGCGTGTTTCAAGAAATTCATGGAGGTGCTGAAACAGGTACATAATAACTTACCTCTTGGTGATGTTTTGCAGGGAGTGCCGAAATATGCAAAGTACATAAAGGACATAGTGGCAAACAAAACTCGGTTGACTGAGTATGCTACGATGGCTCTCACGGAGGAGTGCACTTCCCGGATACAAAACCGACTGCCCACAAAGCTCAAAGATCCTGGAAGCTTTACTATACAAATTACTATTGGGCAGAGTATCCGAGCTCGTGGATTATGTGATTTGGGAGCGAGCATTAATTTGATGCTGTCATCAGTATTCAAAAAGATGGGTCTAGGACTCCCTAGACCCACAACAGTAATCTTGCAATTAGCGGATCGGTCCTTAGCTAGACCTGATGGCATGGTGGAGGACGTTTTGGTGCAAGTTGGCTCCCTGATCATCCCGGTAGATTTCATCGTGCTGGATTTTGAGCCAGACGCGGAAGTCCCATTTATTTTGGGACGTCCTTTCTTGGCGACCGGGAAAGCACTGATTGATGTAGATGCAGGGCAGCTAACCATGCAAGCACATGACAAGGTGGAAGTGTTCGGTGTATACAAGGCTACCAAGCTCCCGACTGTGTACGAGGAACTCTCGGTGATCAATGTGATTGATCGAGTTGATGATGCACAGATAGTTGAATCACAAGAGTTATTGGGAAAACCACCGGAGCAATGTAAGCACTACTGGGGTGAGGACGGTGGTCGAGAAAAAACGTCTGTCACCCTAGAAGACAATTGAGCTGAATGACGTCGAGCCGCGACGGTAAACCAGGCGCTGCACGGGAGGCAACCTGTGAAATTTTTCTTTGTAAATTGTGAATAGATTTTTTATTTTTTTTCTTTCTTTTTTTTTTCTTGATTAACAACAAAATTTTTAGTTTTATATTTTTATTTTTAGTTTTATTTTGAGTGAAACCTATAATTCTAACCAAATCTTTGTCGTAAGATGAATTTCAGGTTGAACGGAGGATAAATTTGCAAGAGATCGCAAAGGAAAATTCGAGGTATGAAAATCAATAAAAAGTGGCAAAACAGTGAGCTAGGGCGATAGCTCCGTGTCACGGAGGAGGACCTCCGCATTACCCTCTGTGACACGTTGAGGTGCAAATCTGGGATTTTAAAAATTCCAGAATGCCCTCGCGATAGCTCCGTGTCACTGAGGGCATGCTCCGCGTTACCCTCCGTGACACGTTGATGTTTATATCGCGACGGGTCACACCGGGTCGCCGGGTGACCCGCTCGATTTTCCCCCTTTTTAACCCCGATTCCCCCTCTTTTTCCCTCATTTCTCACACACTCTGCGACCAACCTCCCAAAAACCCATCCCCCCTCGACGTGACACGGACTTAGGACAAGAATTTCATCGAGTTTTCATCAATTCTTCGAATTTAAGGTATGTTCTTCAACTCTATTTCAATTCTTGTTGAATTGTTTCGATATTGAACTTGTGATATGAGCTAAACTTGCCCTAAGTAGAAATTGAGCTTAAATTCTATTGAATTATTGTTGATTGATGTTCGGAGTATCATTGTGATCGCTTGAACTCGATAATTACATAGTTCAATCGAATTTGTGATAAAATCATAGCTAGGGCTTGCCTTTGAGTTTGAAATGGAAAATTTTAGTTGAACTAGTGAAATTCATGTTGGGTTGCTCATGTTGAGTGAGATAAGTCGATGGTGCTAACTGTTACTATGCTCAAAAACTGACGGATTCTCGGGTTAGGGTAATATCGAATATTGCAAGAATTGGTTGAATTGTATAGGGTCACGTAGTTAATTTTTTTTATTTTTTTCTTTTGTTTTGTTTCTCTTTGCTAAGTGCTATGAGAAAAAATGTTGTCGATGGTAATGATTGTGGTTAGCTGTACGAAGTCTGAGTAGTACATAGAAGATATACCGTCGAATTCTTCGAATGCACTAAGCATGTTTGTTATATTTGGTTGTTTGTTTGTGTAAATAAGTATGATCTTGCCGTAATGTTGTAATTTTAGCTAAGGACTAAGCGTGGGGTAGCCTAGCTTAACCCAACCTTAGTCGAAGCTAATATTCATTGGCTTAACATTGAACTTGTCTGTTTGGGTTGACAGAAACAATGGAAAGTAGGCAAGACAAGAGAAAAGGCGCATCAACATCTGGCGCAGGCAGAAAAAGAATCAGATTGGGCACAGCGGTCCCAGCAGCACCAGCGGTTCCACACAGCCAACGTCGCCAATACGGAACCAGGTGGGTGACAGAAGAGGGGAAGAAGTGGTATGCAAAGCACAAGGAGAGCAAGTACTTCCCCGAGGAACACATAGCACGGGAACCGTTGGCACAGGAGTTCCCTAGGATCGTCCACAGGATCGAGGCAGCCGGGCTCAACTTCATCTTTGAAGAGCCCAAGGAATGCAACTTGCACTTGATTCGGGAATTCTATGCCAATTGGAACCCGACTCTCAGAAGTCACACCATCAAAATAAGAGGGCAAATAGTCCCCTTTGAGCCCCACCACCTCAATGCTATCCTAGGGGCGTGGGACACAGACGCCCACGTGCTTCGATAGCTGAACATCACTCCACCATATGCGGACATCAAACGCACTTTGTGTGGAACCCGATCGACGGCTAGATGGAGCAGACACAAGGAGAGGGGCTACCATCAGACTTTGCCCTACTCACAGATGAACAGGGAAGCCAGAATATGGCTTAAGATCATGTGTTCCTGCCTAATCCCGGGGGTACATATGACAGATGTAACCCGGGATCGTGTATGCCTGGTGTACGCCCTGATGAAAGGGCTGGAGATCAATGTGCGGGCGGTGATTATCTCTGCCATGAAGAGAACCCGATTGCATCAGGGGCACAGATACGGATTTGGTGGACTACTCACCACATTCTTGAGGGGCCTGGATGTCGAGGAAGAGGCCCTTGACTACATCCCGCAGATGGAGCGGCGGGCATTAGATGTTACTAAAACTAAGGCACCCGACACCACCCACGGGCCTGTTCTTACACTTGCCGAGCGACATGCTCGGGAAGATCAGTACATGGCTCGCATGTACGGGATGCAGATGCTCCAGCTGAGGATAGGCGGGAGGCCGGCAACAAAGCAGGAGCTATGGCAGCTCGAGCTAGACTACCCTTTTGGCGAAAATGCCAGGGCTCTATGCCGAGTGGGGCCAGCTTTTGTGGAGCCCACGGATGATGATGTCCCCACAGATGAGGAGACACATCGGGAGGACTCCGATGTGGAGTCCGATGATGACGATGGTGGTGATTCAGACATGGGAGAGGAAGCAGCAGCACCTGATGAAGAAGTGGAGTATTTTGATTGATCAGGTAGTTCCACCACCCAATTTTTGTGCTAGTTTAATTTCTGTGAACACTGGGGACAGTGTTTGAGATAAGTGTGGGGTGGGAGTAGTTAGGTGCTGACTATGTTGTTGTGTATGTTTTATTCTGTTGTTGTGCCTGTGAAAAAATTTTGTGACCCTGTGATTTGTGATTGTGAAGTTGTTGTTCTGTATTGTAATTATATGTGAAACTGTTGTGTGTTGCTGAATGTTGCTAGCTGATTTTGTACATATTTTTGTTTATCGAAATGATCGATATTTTTAAAATTTTAGTTTTTTTTTTCAATTCTTGGGTTTCTCGGCGTTTGTTTTCGGTTCTTTCACTGAGAATGGTCCCATTGAACCGAAGTCTTAGTTAGTGACCGTTCCCTATGATGGATGGATGACGACCGTCTTAAGGGAAATGTAGTCGTTAGGAGTAGATTTTTTTCATTTATTTTTTAGTTGTCTTTCTTTTGTGGGTTGCATCCCAAAACATGTAGTTACATTATGGTTGCGGAATTCTGGTTGCATGTTGTATATGATATTTGAAATGCAAAGGTGATTCGTATGAAAGCATGCAACTTTGTAAATATGTTGAGATACCTAGGCCATAGAGTCGATTCAGTGTGATTGAGGCTTAATGTTTGAATTCTTGTAATTAGCTGATTGAAGAGTCCGTGAATACGTCTTGAATTGAGCATGTACAATAAGTGTGAAGTGAGGTTTTGTTATTCCATGCTATTGTGAAGTGTCTAGAACTTGCCTGGTGTGTGTACAAAACGAAATGAAGGAGGTGTATTGTAGGAAAGGATGTAGGCATTTCTTTGTTTTTAACCAAAAGTTTCTCTTTTTCATTATAGTACCCACCTTGATTGTACACCCTAGTCAGCCCGTTGAGCCTTCAGCCTATTACTTTTTCTTTTGTCAAAAAGTTGTAAACCGAGCTTAATCCCTTCTTTTCATTAGCCGTAAATTTGATCCAAAACTCTTAAGCGCTTAAGAAGAGAAAATAATTTTCCCAAAGCGTCAAAGAGTGGGAATGGTGAAAAGAAAAGAAAAGCAGAGTGATGGAAGGAAAGAAAAGGTTGAAGGTGCACTTGTTATAAATAAACCATAATGAAGGTGTATGAATAATCTTTGTTGTTGTGTAAAGTGTGCTTAATAAGATGGGCCAAACTAAAGACAAACTTCAAGAATGGGAGGATGAAGGAAGAAACAATGCCCACGAGTTTGATGGGATGTATTGAAAAAGGCGCTTAAGGATGCTAGTGACTATTATTGGCTAGCCCAATATTTACTAGTTCTGTAGCTTACATTACAACCTGTTAAAGTCCTACGTGATCTTACATCACACTTCTTTATATTAGTGGAGTAATACACTAAAGGCAAGCTTATGATTCGTGACATGATGCATGTGAATTCTTTTGGGAGAGAGAGTGAAATTCTGTCTATATGCCCCTGCATGTAATCGTTTGAGTTCGTATGATCAAAAAGGGGAAAATTCTCTTGTGTTGTGAGGGCACATGGTTGATGAGAGATTAATTTTCGTGTCGGATGTCTTGATCAGCTGATTTGCATGAGTTTGCCAATATCGAGAGTCGATTCTTAAGTCTAGGAGGTCTTGATGTATTGAAGGTCATTGCATTGATTGGACCATGCGTGTTTTCTTGATGATTTGCTGTATTGAATAATCGGTATGACCGTAACCTAAATTGTCGAACCAAAGTAGCGAGGTTGGGGTGTAAATTGCATGAGGTGTAAGATTGTTGTTCGAGGACGAACAAGGATTTAAGTGTGCGGTAAGTGATCTTGGGAAAATTTATATGCCCAGGTGATACTTAAATGTGTCATTTTAACCTTGTTTATCTAGCAATGTTTATACATTCTCATGTGATTTATAACAAAATGTGAATTTATACTAACCAACATGATTAGCGTTACTTTGCAGGTGAAATGTAATTTTGTGAAGCTAAAATGCGTGTTAGGAAAGATCGGGGATGGATTCGGATGATTAGCAAAGGACAAAGCATTGGACAGCAAGAATTAAAGGGGCTCCGCGATGGAGCCGTGTCACGCTGCCATCGCGGAGGCTTTCTGCCTGGCTAGGGAATTTTTGGCAATTTCCAGTGTGGGTGCGCATTGGGGCCGTGGCACGGTGGCCTAGCCCCGCGTTGCACGCCATGCCACGTTGGGCTTTATTACCTGGACAGTCCATTTCCAGTGAGCCTCCGCGTCTGTGGCATGTCACGGAGGCAGTGCTCCGCGATGCACTCCGTGACACGTTGCTTGTTATTCGGGGAAAAATTCCCACTAGTACAAATAGAACACTTAGGTTCATTTTTCAATAATCTGACTTGGTGGAGCAAGAACGTGGGTTACAGGCAGTTGAGGGGACAAAATTATCAGGGTTTTTCTCTATCTCCTTCTTCTTTCATTCAATTGCTTGTATGTTTAACACTCATTTAACGATGTTTAATCCACAAATGAGTGGCTAATTCCTCTTCTTGCTGAGGTTAAGAACAATTATATTGAAATGTGATTGTTGATTAAATTGGTTTTTTCATCTTTTCTTCCATGGTTGTTCTATTGATTCTTGTTCTTACTGCATTAATGTGTGGCCTATGTTAATGTATATCTAAAAAGTCCGGTTTCACTCGAGAGAGCAAGAAATTGGAAAGTTGTGAATTAGCAGGATATGATCTTTTCTTAGTTTGGGAAAATTGAGAATTGATTTACCTTCAGGATAGAAATATACCGGAAAGTCATATTAGTCAATTTAGGAACCAGGTTTGTATGGCTAGAACATGAATTTCGTTTAATCACAGAAATGTAGGTGGGCGGTTCATGATTCTTAAGTTGGGTTAAATACGAGAGTTTTAATCCATTGGCATTAGTTCTTGACTAGCAACCGGAGGAAAGGTTAACCAAATTATATCGATAATTAATTTCTTTACATGTTCAATTAACCTCAGTATGCTCACATTCATAGTTCAGACTCACATTAGATACTCGTTTTAGACTTAGCATAAAAATTAGAACCCAAATTATCTAACTCTTGGTTACACTGTTGTCTTCATTGTTAGAATTAAAATATAGTACACTTGAGTAGATTGTTACCTTATCCCAGTCCCTGTGGGATCGATACTTGGCTTACTTAAGCCACTTTACTACTTGTTCGACCACGTGCACTTGCGTGTAGCTTTATACCCAAAGCAGACAGCCGAACAAGCTACATCGATTAGAGCTCGCCCAGTTGCCAAAAAGGGACGTCGATTAAATGGGACTTCCAAATCTAGCTCAAAATCAAGAATTATGAAATCCATAGGCATAATAAGGGAGCCCACTTGCACTAGCACATCCTCCACTATTCCATCTGGCCTTGTCAATGAACGATCGGCTAGCTGCAAGGTTACTGTAGTGGGTATGGGATGACCCAACCCCAACTTCTTGAATACAGATGTAGGCATTAAGTTAATACTCGCTCCCAGATCACACAAACCACGAGCTCGAATGGACTACCCAATAGTAATCTGGATAGTAAAACTTCCCGGATCTTTGAGCTTTGTAGGTAATCTATTCTGTATTCGAGAGGTTCACTCTTCAGTAAGTGCAACTGTGGCATATTCCATCAGTCTGCTCTTGTTTGCCCCGATATCCTTTATGTACTTTGCATACTTAGGAATTCCTTGCAAAACATCTACTAAAGGAAGATTAATGTGCACCTGCTTCAATACTTCCCATAAATTTCGTGAAACGTGCTTCTTCATTATACTTACGCAATCTCTATGGGAAAGGGGGCGGTGGTCTTTCATTATCTGCTGCCTTTCCACTCCCCCTCACATTATCATTCTCTTCAGCCTGCTCTGTTGTTTCTGCTTGCTATGGTGGCGTTTTGGGTCCCAACCCCTTTAGTTGCTTTCCACTTCTAATGATGACAGCATTCACCTGCTTGGGATTTGTGTCTGTATCACTTGGAAACCCACCCCACGGTCTAGTATTCTGCGCTCCAGCTAACTGTCCCAACTGAATCTCCAAAGCCTTTGTGGCCAACTGCTGGTTTAACCACCTATTCGCTTCCCCTAGCAATGAGAATGGAAACAATGTAAGCCTCACATAATCTGATGATGCCCCAGTGGGTATGTTCGTGTCATTGATCTCCAGAAAATTTTTTAGATGCTGCTATGGATCTTCATGAGGAAGACCTATGAATTGTCCGCTGGTATGCAATAACTGCACCATGTTCTGCTTCAGCTCAAATCTACCTCCTGGCTCCGGCTCGCGGATGCTAGATGTCACATTATTTGCATGTGGGATTGCCATCTCGCGTACTGGTCTTGCTTCCATCACTTCAGGCACTAACTCTACCCGTCCAACTAGTGGATGCTTTTGTTGTTCCAGAATTTCCCTCTGTAACAACTGCAACTTCCTTTCTAGAGCTTCCCTCTTTTGTAAATTAAACTGTCTTTCTGGCTCCAAAAATGGATCCACCAATTCCTTATTTCTTGCCAGCGTTCAGAAAATACTCAGTACCTGCAAGAGTAACCACTAAGATCAAGTTGTCAATACTTGCATAAAACTTGCAAACCAACACTAAAAAAAATTAATCCATCAATTATACCAGTCCCCGGCAACGGCGCCAAAAACTTGTTCACGCCCCAATGCACGCAAAATCACATGGTCGTACAAGTAATATAGTGGCTCTTTCAAGCCAGGTATCAAACCCACAAGGACTGTAGCTTAGAGGTAATTTTTTTTACTTTAGTAGTCACAATTTCTTTATGCAAGTATATGAACAACACACCAAATTAAAAGTTGTCAAAGAGTAATATTTAATGTAACAATAATTAAACTAAGAAAATGTGATTTAAACAATAGCACGAACAATCTAAGGTTAAGGCGTAACATGCAGGCATGTATAACTTATACTATTTTTCAGCTAACCTCTCTCTTAGGTTGATGGTCGGGAAAGAGTAAAATATGTCTCTAGTATTTCGAACCTCTAGCAAATTACTGAGTTATGAGCCCTACACTACACATTTCTGTGATGCAATAACTCATCTTTTGGCGAATCAAAATAGTTTCCCTAGATAACCGAATATGACGTTGCAGGTATATTTCTATCTTGCACGGGAATCTTACCTTTAATTCACAACAAAGATAAGAACATATTCCCCTATTCCAAGTCTACCCTAATAATTTTTCTCTCAAAATCAAATTAGGATTCTAATTTTACCTTAATGTTGGCCAAACGTTAAAACAATGAAAATCAAGAATAGCAGAACAACCTTTCATGAAAGAGAATTCAGCTGAATTGATATAAAATTACACAATCCTGCAATTAGCCTCAACCTACGAATGAGGTAATTTAGCCACTCATTTGTTGATTAAACATCTTCAAACAAGTTGTAATCATACCAACAATTGAAATTTTGAAGAAAAGAGAAGAGAAATAACACTAGGATTTCCTTCAGCTCAACTGACTTCCTCCCACGTTCGTGCAAAATGTCAGATATCCCATAATAAAAGCCTAAGTGTTCTATTTATACAAGTGGAAAATTTCCCAGAAATAAACTAGCAACGTGGCACGGAGCTCAACATGGTGAAATAGCTCCACGCCATGGAGCCATCGCGCTCCTTCACTGTTTTGCGCCATCCAAATATTAGCCCATTCCCCCTCAGAGTTTAACTTGCTCCTCCAATGACATCTCTGTCTTATCCACCTGCAAATAGTCACCACACAATTATTAATCTGAAAAAGGAAAACAACCTTAATTAACTCAAAACATTCGTGAATACATCAATATTCTCCCTTTCCAGACTCACAAAGGGTTGAAAATACGGAGTTTGGTCGTATAAATACGCCCAAGATCAACAGTTCTTTTCAATTGCTATCATGGCCTTGTTGGCATTCTTCTTGTCATGTTTGTTGAGACCTGGCCAGTGCATCTCTATGTTATAGTTGACTTTGACAGGTGTCCCAAATGGCCTAAGGCTTATAATTCAGATGTTAGGTTGCCGCTTTCTCAACCACTTCAAAGTCGAGTACTAGTCGTGCCCTACCTCAGTTTTTGGGCATGACAAACTTGCTATCAGCGAGAGGTCGTGTCTTAGGGAGTCTACAAAGCCATGTCTAGTAGAGTCTTGCTTATGGGTATGCTTTGTACCATACTTATAATCAGGAGGCTACGGGGCATTTAGGAGTTGTTTCACTTTTTTCATCTATAGATCGTGTATGTACTACTGAGTCAAGGAAACTACAATAACAATCATTCCTCATAAGTGTCTATCGTGCTGATAGAAAATAAATTGAAGGTTACTAAATGATACAGATGCGGAAATAAATGAGATTGTAAAACTTGAGACTGCTAGTAGAATCTTGACCTGGTAAAGGATTGGGCTTGAAATTTAAATAAGCATGTATGTTCTTTGGCACGTTTGGATAAGGAAGTAAAGTAACTGGAAGAAATTCGGAGCAGTTCCAGCTCCTCAGATGTTATTCGTTTATAAGGAGAGAAGTAGCATGGGAGCTAGTGTTCCCATATTCAATTCATTAGTTTATTAGATATGGATAATAGTTTGAATGTTAAATTTAGATAATAGTACCACAACAATTACATTTAAAGTATTTGGAATAGTTTGAGCAATTGAGTAGAGTGAAAAAGAAAAATAGTGTATGAAGTAGAACATATGAGTTTACATAGATATAAGAGATATTTAAGAATGAGTCTAAGTCATGGACTCCCCGACAAATGGATTACTAAATGATTAATAATCTATTAAGATCGGGAGTTTTAGCTAAGTTTGAAAAGATGAGATTGTATTATGATGATGAGTATAGTATTTCCTGTGCCATGATGAGAGATAAGAAAGATATAATATCTGTAAAGAATTTCTAGTAAAATGTATTGAGAAAGTATTGCCTAGGTAAAGGCAGTGCGATTTAAGTTCTTAGGATTAGTAATACCCTTTGTTTACTATTGGAAAGAAGGTCTACGAACTCCTTTATAAGTAAGGTAAAGAGGCGAAAGATAGAATATCTCAACCAACAAACCGAGGCAAGTGAGAAAGCTATATAAGCTAAGGGATCATAGACACATTGGTTGGCAAATCAATTACAGTTAGATAAAGTTACCATATGAGATAGAGATGATCATTGCTAAATTTAAGTGAGATTGTTTTGATTATAACCGTAACGCGAATTAGTTTACTCCCAAAGGGGTTCATCATAATATATAGAGGTAATTTAGTAATACTCAGATATGAGTATATTTGTCCTCCTGAGTGTAAGATAGAATTCTTAACGTTATGGAGATTTGATTTTCCTGAATAGGGAGAAGGTGAAAAGGTAGAATAAAATACCTTTCGTTTATAGCTAAGACATTGAAGTTTTATTGTCAAAAGGTTTGACTGCTTACCTATTTTAACAAGCAATAGTCTTTATGAAGAAAATCCATGATAAGTGTTGTTTGACGACTTATAGTATTGAGTGAAGGGATGAATTGGCATAAAGTCAATATAGATAAGAAACTTCTTGAAAAATCCATACGAGTAGGGAAGCTGCTATAGATAAGACTTGATTGCATGATGCGACCAGTTAAGGTTCTAAGTTGAGGACATCTGGTCATTTGAGATTCATATCAGTAAAGGTTATTATGGGATAGCAGAGGTACTAAGTTATAGATATGATGTAAAATAATATGGAAAACCCCCTCGAAAGTATATTTGGTAAGAAAGGACTTGAATTATAAAGAAAATATTTTAGGAAACAGTTCTGAAAGCCCAAGACCGAGATAGTAACAGAAGTAATAATAGTACGAAGTTTAGTATTATTTACAAAGTTCGGGACTGTTAAGGAAAAGGTAAGAAAAGTTATGACGATAACATTACAAGTCTTGCAGACAAGTTATGATGTTGAGGAAATAATATTACAAACTTGCTCTAATAAGAGAAAGGGCAAAGGGAAAAGTATTTTAGGACGATTATGAACTATAGATCTTGTAATAGTTCCCTTCTAGTTGAGTAATGTGAATTTAAAAGATACTTTGAATAGAGTAGAGCTTATAAGGTGTAAAGGCAAAGGTCTTAAGAAAAGATGGGGAAGGTTAGTTGTCCCTAGCAAGGCCTATTTATGGTAATTGATATTGTATGAACATTCAAATATCTCTAGATGAGGCATGATATATCCAATACAAACTTCAAATGAAGCTAAAAGTTAAAGACTAATGTTATAACAGATCGTGGCTAAAGTAATGTTTACTTAATGCAGACAGTTCAAGATAGACAGAAATTATAAGATCGGAGTATATTGTTGGATGTTAAAGATAAGATTAACAAGTGGACCTCTCTAAAAGGTATTTCCTATGGAAAGTATTATGTATTATGATGAAAGAGTAAGTTAAGCAAGTATCGGGAAAAATGGGACAAAATCCTAAGTTTGGAAAAAAAATAAGTTGAGGAATGCTTGATACGGGTTAATAAAGTGTAGTATGAATTTTAAAATGCTAAAGAGATAGGTTGACTTCAGCACATGTCTTAACCCTTCTTGAAGGTACAAAGGGGTATGTGGTTTATTATGATGCTTCTAGAATTATGTTGGGTTGTGGCTAATGCAACACATCAAGGTTATTGCCTATGCTTCGAGGCAGTTGGAGTAAGCACGAGCAGAATTACTCCGCTCATGGCTTAGAGTTGGCAGCAGTGGTAATTGCACTAAATATTTAGTATCATTGCTTGTACGGGGTGCATGTTGACATTTTACCAATCATAAGAGCCTCCAGTATTGGTTCCAACAGAAGGAGCTAAATTTACGGCAATGAAGGTGGTTAAAATTGTTGAAAAACTATGATATTAGCATTTTGTACAATTCAGGAAAAGTTAATATTATGGCTGATGCATTAAGTCATAAATCTATGGGAAATCTGAGTTACGTTGAGGCTAACAGGGTTGAAATAGTGAAGACCTTGCAGCAGTTAGCTGATTTGCATATTTGGTTTTTAAACACTAAAGATGGAGGTGTTGTAGTTCAGAATACTGCAGAATCCTCCTTAGTGTCAAAAGTTAAGCAAAGGTAGTATGATAATCCAGAATTCGTGTTACTGAAAGATAACATATTGCAGCAAAAGCAAGCCTTTTAAGTAAGGGCCAGATAGAGTTCTCAAATATCACATTTTCTTGTAGGTACCTAGTGTGGGTAAGTTAAAGGATCAAATTATGACTGAAGCTCATTACTCTTGATATTCAATACATCCAGGTGCCAAGAAGATGTATCGTGACCTGAGGTAGTTATATTGGTGGAATAGCATGAAAAAGGACATCACAGGTCTTGTGACTCGGTGTCCTAATTACCGGCATGTGAAGGTCGAGCACTAGAGGCCAACAGGCCTGACTCAAAATATAGAAATCCCAATGTGGAAATGGGAAATGATCAACATATATTTCATTACTGTTTTGCCTCAAATAAGCACGAAGCATAATTCCAACTGGATTATTATTGACAGATTGATAAAATCAGCTCATCTCCTGCCAGTCAAGATTACTTATATAGCTGATGATTATGCCAAACTATACACACATGAGATTTTCTGCCTTCATGGTGAGCCTTCGTCCAATATTTTAGACAGAGGTGCTCAGTTTATGGGAAACTTCTAGAAGTCCTTCCAGAAAGGCCTAGGCACTCAAGTGAATCTAGCACCATATTTCATTCCCAAATAGATAGACAGGCTAAATGTACTATCAGATGCTAGAAGATTGTTGTGTGTCAGTTCTTTAGAATTTGGAGCAGGTTGGGATGATCATATCCCTTTGATAGAATTTGCCTATAATAATACTTATCATGCAAGCATTCGGATAGCTCCGTATAAGGCTATGTATGGGTGGAAGTGTAGAACACTAATAGGCTGGTTTGAACTTAGCGAAGCAGGACTATTGAGGCCAGACCTAGTGCAACAGGATATTGAAAAAGTAAAGCATATCAGAGATAGACTTTAGACAACTCAGAGCTGATAGAAATCTTATGCTGACATACACCATCGAGCACTGGAGTTCGTTGTTAATGATTGGGTCTTTCTAAAAGTTTCGCCTATGAACAACATTATGCAATTTGGATGAAAGGACAAGTTGAGACCTAGATATGTTGGGCCTTATAGAGTTATCCGCAACATAGCAAAGTAGCCTATGATCTAAAGCTAGCGGCAGTCCCTCATATATCGATGTTGCAGAAGTGTATAGGAGATCTGACTCATATTATGCATGTTGATGATATCCAAATTTCTAAGGAGATGATCTATATAGAGGTCCCAGTTGTCATCCTTGATCAGCATGTTAGGAAGCTTTGAACTAAGGAAGTCGTCTCAGTTAAAGTATTATGGCAAAGCAACATAGGAGGCTGAGGAAGAAATGACGAGGAAGTATCCTGACCTGTTTACAGTGTCAATGTGGTATTAAGGTATGTATTTGATACCTAAGTTACTGAGTATGTATTTTGAAGCATGTTAAGCAAAGCTAATTCTAATTCGAGGATAGATGTTCCTGGGGGGGGGGGGGAGAATGTTACACCCCAAAAAAATTTTGGTGATTATTTGATATTTATATACTATGTAAGGGAAGTACCAGTTATATATCGGTATTACGTGAGGAGGGAAATAGGTAAGAAGGAAAAACTGAAGATTATGTGAAGTTCATAAGTAAGGGTCCATTTTAAATGACTATATCTCTCAATCTATAATAAGTTATAAGCCCCACGGCATATCAAATTAAAAATCTTTAAGTCTAATTGTAACACCCCAAATGTTTCTAAGATCAGATTCCAGGTTTCAAGGAGGAACTCAGGCAAAAGATGGAATATTTTGCTTAGAACGAGTAGTGGGATGACTCGTTAGGAGACCCCATGAGTCGTGGTCAGACTCGTGGGGAGCAGTCAAGATGGAAGTCTGGAGCAGTGGCCATAGATGACCAAATAAGTCGTTAGGTGACCCAAAGACTCGTTAGATCGGCTGTTAGGTGAAGTCGGGAATTTTTGGTGTGGGCCTGAAGCAGTGGAGACCACGAAAGGAGGGACGAGCCGTCGTGTACCTGACGACTCATCAAGTTACCCGGTGGGAGGGAGGAGTAGAAAAGGGAATTGAACCAATGCACTTAACGACTCGGTCCCCACGAGTCGTTAACCCGACCCCACGACTCATGGGGTGCCTCGTGGGGTCTGGCAGAGTTATTTTTCCTACACTTTTCCAGGGGCATTTTCGTAAAATCCTATGCTTTTAACTCCTAGACTACGTCATTTTGAGTATTATTTGGGACATTCTTTAAGGGTTTCTACAAGTATAAGCCCTCATTCTCTCAAGATACCACTCAAAGCCCTTCTTCCACCACTCCTTTCAAGATTAAAGGACTTCACCAAGGTGTTCATCAAGCTTTAAATGAAACTTCGAGCAGGGTTTCTTCTACCAGGTATGTGGGTCTTTCAAAAAGGATAATCTTCCATCCTTGTTCCTCAAAATATTTTTATCAAAATGCTAATTTCAACTATCCAAGAAAATGCATGACCTAGGGTTTTTGTGATGGGTGATTTCATCTATTTCTCAAAATTCCAAGATCCATTATGATTATGAGATTAATTATGAGGTAGAATAATTGGGTTACCTTTAATGATGTGTTGGATGATTAGAAATGTGACATTATAGAATGTCTTCATAAAATGACTTGAACTTTGAATGATGCTTTATTGTTGTTCACTCAATTACCGTAATTACTTGAACCCGTGATTAAAATATGTGAGGATCATATAAATATCCCTAAGAACTTGAATGTGCCATTGATAGACATGTTGAGAAAAAATTAGAGTTTATGGGCTTGAATAATTGAATGTAAAGATATGCATGTCCCTTATGCTTTTGATGGAATTGATTGGGTATGAGGTAATTTATGGTAAAGGCAAAATTAATGCATCCTTCTCATGAATTGAAGTAAATCTCGAAATGGATTTTATGAAATTAAAATGTATGCTTCTTCCATAATCTTGTTGTAAATGTAAAAGTTATGAGTTAAGTATATGGCTTCCCGTAATTCTAGAATATATGAATCAATGTATGCATGTTAAGGTACGAATTGGATCTATAGATCATGAATGACTCTATGATACATGTTGAATGATATGAAGCCGGAACTTAATGTGATCGAAGTATAATGCATGATGTGAATCGATAGATACTCACTAATGCAAGATGTTTGAAAAAATATTGATGTGGATCTATGATGATATGAATTATGATGATAAAGCATGAGATTGATATTTTCAGAATGTTGGTCTTGTTGTTAGTAGAACGTAGCCCCGGTCCTTCCGAAATGAGTGATGTATGATGGAAGCAGTGTATGTTTATGTTTCTGACTAGTTGTAGTAGCATAGAACAGATAGATGATGTCAGATCAGTATTTATCAGATTCTAGCTAGGTAGGGACTCTCCATAGTCAAGAATATTTTCCTTGGTCAGTCGAGATCCTCCATAGCAAAGAGTGACTCCTAGCTCAGTCGGGATCCTCCATAGCAGAGAGTGACTCCCTAGTTCAGTCGGGATCCTCCATAGCAGAGAGTGACTCCCTAGTTCAGCCGGGATCCTCCATAACAGAGAGTGACTCCCTAGTTCAGTCAGGCTTTCCCATATTAGAGAATAACTCCTTAGTTCAGCTGGGACTCTCCATAGTATGGGATGACTCGGTCAGTTATGTTATCAGTATGATTCAGTACCGTACAATTCAGAATTTTAGAGTTACAATAGACTTAATATGATGATAATCAGTCTTAGTTGTCATTAGTGATCCAATATAGTGTGTGATGCTAGATTCAGATTAAGCTCTCATTAAATGTTCAGAACTTGACCCTTGTGCATGAATTTGACAATGTTTCATAAATGAGATCCAAAGGAAAGTTTCAGGTATATAAATCTTTGTATGTGAATCATAAAAGGATAGTGGAATGTTAAATTAGTTATGTTTGATGTATTTGATTAAATGTTAAATCATATGCTTTTTTAGTTGATTATTTATGTTATCCCGCATGCTCAGTACATTTCAAGTACTAACTTCACGCCTTTTGCGCTATATCATTTCATGATATAGATTCAGGTTTCCGAACTCATCCTCGTGGTTAGATACGGTTCACTTCCTCTCAGCTGCTAGTGGTGAGTCCTCATCCCCCGAGGACGTGATTTATGTTTGTATTTCTTTATGTTTCAGTTTTTAGATTTTGGGAATTAGCTGGGGACTTTTCCCAGCAACTCATCAGTTTAGTAAAAGGCTTTGAAACTTGCCTAAATAGATACAGCATTCTATCAAGTGTTATTATATTTATGATTATAGACTTTTATTTCACTCTTGTAGTAGCTTCCGCTTAATCATGTTGTTGGTTGCCTCTTTGTTATGTAATATGCTATGATTATGCCATGGGTCGACTTGGAGCCTTTCGGGGTTCCTTGTCTTGTGTTACAGCTAGGGTGTAAACTTCCATCGTGACAAATTTGGTATCAGAGAAAAGGTTTAGAGTGTCCTAGGGTGTCCGAAAGCCACGTTAAGTAGAGTCCTCTTCATGAGTGTAAAGAGCACCACACTTATGACGAGGAGGATATGAGACGTTTTAGGAATGTTCCCTTTCTTCGTGATTCTTATCATGCGTAGAGTATGGAGCTCTAAACAGTTCTTTTCCCTGACTTGTGTTTTACGCGCTCGCAGATAATGCCTCCTTAAAGAGAAAATGGAAGAATGAATGGTAATGATCGCCAGCAGGTACCACCAGCCCCGGCAAACCCGAGGGACGACCATGTTACCCATGTCGAGTTCCGGGCCACTCTTAATATGTTGGACAGGCTGTAACCGCTCAGATTAACCAGCAAGCTATGGCTCGTATTTCCCTGAATGGAAATGTAGTGGTGAAAAAGGGTGAGAGATTTTCTCCGAATGAACCCACCCGAGTTTTTGGGGTCAAAGGTAGACGAGGACCCGTATGAGTTTTTGGAAGAGATTCAAAAGATTACTCACATCATGGGAGTGATGGGAATTGAGAGCGCAGACTTATCCTCCTACTATCTAAAAGGATTTGCTTATATATGGTTTTGTCAGTGGAGGTGCAGTCGAGGGATTGGAGCAGGCCCCGTAGGTTGGGATGAATTTAAGACTGCGTTCCTGGACAGGTTTTTCCCTAGAGAATTGAGAGAGACTAAAGTGGCAGAGATTGTCAACCTGAAACAAAATGACATGACAGTTCAAGAGTACGCATTGGAATTTACCCAGCTATCCAAATACGCCTCGGAGATGGTAGTGGACTAGAGGGCCCGAGTGAGCAGGTTCGTGAATGGAGTGTCAAAATCCTTGATTAAAGAGTGCAGGACTGTTATGTTGCACAGGGATATAGACTTTTCACATTTGGTGATATTCACACAAAAAATGGAGGCGGAGCAAGTAAAGGAAAAGAAGAGAGAGGCCAAGAGGGCCAAGATAGGAGACTTAGAGTCCCATTCGCCAAGGACAAGTGGTGGACATCGCTCACTTTCCTAGCAAAAGTCGGCAGCCCCAACATTTTCAATAGTCACTGCTCTGTACAGACCTAGAGTAAGGGAGATTACGTATCCAATGTGTACTAGCTGTGGGAAGCACCACTTGGGAGAATGCATGGCTGGATCAGATGTTTGTTTTTGGTGCGTCCAGTCGGGCCATAAACACCGAGATTACGTAGGGGCAATGCGAGCGATAGTAGATCCTCAGCCATCTTTTTAGTAGCTCTAATAGCCCGCCCATTTTAGCAGGGTGCGTTATCTAGCCGAGTGGCGGACATCGTCAAAATCACTCCTATGCCGTAACAACACACCAGGATAAGGGCAAGTCGTCAGTAGTCGCCATAGGTATATTGTGAATCTTGCATAACCCTTTGTATATTGCTAGCCCCAGAACCCAGTGTTAAATAAGGAGCTTGTGGTTGTTGTTGAGAAGAGGTTGTCGATCTATGATGTGAATAGTTATTAATGTAAGACTTGCTATAATGGTTAGAGGTGAAAGGGGGAGCTACGAGTTAGTTAATTAGTCCTGACCTTGAGAAATATTCAGGAGCCTTAGAATGATGGCTTAAAGCTAAGGGGGAGATGGTAAGTATGTGAGCCTAGTCGGATCTTGGATTTGATAGTAGGGGAGCTCTAACCCTAACAGTCATGATATGTCAACCCCTTCAGGTTCAAATAATTTCTTTGGTAGTTCAGTTGAATCCCTATGTGCTGACTCCTAGAAGTTTTAGATAACTGCTTCAGATAGTGATGTCGATCTTACTTTACGAATTCTTTAGGTTCATTTTCGTGTTATGAATCAGTTATGTATGTTAATTTATGTTTCCCAGTATGATCAGCTCGAACTCAGTCTCTAGAATATGCTTATTAGCTCAGCAGACTCAGGTTATCTCATGTATGTGCTCAGTTTTAGATTATGAAGGATTCATGCTTATGATACCTTTAAATGAATTTAGACCAGATGTTGTGAATTCTAACCCTATAACAGAAAGTGACTTGAGAGCAAAGACTCAGTTCGTATGAGTTTAGTGTCAGTTAAAGGGGAAGAATCCTTTTCAGTGTTCTATCTAGTTCTATGCTAGTTTCATGTCCTTCGGTCTCTCTTGTGCTATAGCATGCATGATCAATTTAGATATTCAGTTTTGATGTGTAAGGTTAGCCCTAAGTCAAATGCTTAATTGGTTTTAGCTGTGATTGATTAATCAGTTTCGTTCCCACCTTTTCAGCATGTTTAGACAATATTCGAGGACAAATGTTCCCAAGGGGAAGATATTGTAACACCTTGAATGTTTCTAAGATCAGATTCCAGGTTTCAAGGAAGAATTCAGGAAGGAGATGGAAAATTTGTCTCAAAACGAGTAGGGGGACGACTTGTTAGGTGACCCCACGAGTTGTGGTCAGACTCATGGGGAGCAATCAAGATGGAAGTCTGGAGCAGTGGCCACGGATGACCAAATAAGTCGTTAGGTGACACAACAACTCGTTAGGTCGGTCATTAGGTAAAGCCGGGAATTTTTTGTGTAGGTCTGAAGTAGTGGAGACCATGGAAGGAGGGATGAGGCATCATGTACCTGATGACTCGTCAAGTTACCCATAGGGAGGGAGGAGCAGAAAAGGGAATTGAACCAATGCACTTAATGACTCGGTCCGCACAAGTCGTTACCCGATCCCACGACTCATGGGGTGCCTAGTGGGGTCTGGCAGAGTGATTTTTCCTGTGCTTTTCAAGGGGCATTCCTGTAAACTCCTATGCTTTTAACTCCTAGAATACGTCGTTTTGAGTATTATTTGGGATGTTTTTTAAGGGTTTCTACAAGTCTAAACCTCATTCTCTCAAAATACCTCTCAAAGCCCTTCTTCCACCTTACCTCTCAAGATTCAAGGACTTCACCAAGGTGTTCATCAAACTTCAAGGGAAACTTCGAGCAGGGTTTCTTCTACCAAGTATGTGGGTCTTTCAACAAGGATAATCTTCCATCCTTGTTCCCCAAAATGTTTTTATCAAAATGCCAATTTCAACTATTCTAGAAAATGCATGACCTGGGGTTTTTTTGATGGGTAATTTCGTCTATATTTCTCTAAATTACAAGATCCATTATGATTATGAGATTAATTATGACGTAGAATAATTGGATTACCTTGAATTATGTGTTGGATGATGAGAAACGTGATATTATAGAATATCTTCATAAAATGACTTGAACTTTGAATGAGGCTTTATTGTTGTTCACTCAATTTTCTTAATTACTTGAACCCATGATTAAGATATGTGAGGATCATATAAATATCCCTAAGAACTTGAATATGCCATTGATAGACATGTTGAGAAGAAATTAGAGTTTATGGGCTTGAATAATTAAAAGTAAAGATGTGCATATCCCTTATGCTTTTGATGAAATTGATTGGGTATGAGGTAATTTATGGTAAAGGCAAAATTAATGCATCCTTCTCATGAATTGAAGTAAATCTCAAAATGGATTTTATGAAATGAAAAGTATGCTTCTTCCATAATCTTGTTGTAAATGTATAAGTTATGAGTTAAGTATATGGCTTCCCGTAAATCTAGAACATATGAATCAATGTACGCATGTTAAGGTACGAATTGGATCTATGGATCATGAATAATTCTATGATACATGTTAAATGATATGATGCCGGAACTTAATATGGTGGAAGTATAATGCATGATGTGAATCTATAGATACTCACTAATGTAAGATGTTTGAAGAAATATGGATGTGGCTCTATGATGATATGAATTATGATGATAAAGCATGTGATTGATATTTTAAGAATGTTGGGCTTGTTGTTAGTAGAAAGTTGCCCCGATCCTTCTGACATGAATGATGTATGATGGAAGCAGTGTATATTTATGTTTCTGACTAGCTATAGTAGCATAGACCAGATAGATGATGTCAGATTAGTACTTTTTTAATTCAAGCTAGCCAAGGACTCTCCATAGCCGAGAATGTTTCCCTTGGTCAGTTGGGATCCTCCATAGCAGAGAGTAACTCCCTAGCTCAGCCGGGATCCTCCATAGCAGAGAGTGACTCCTAGTTCAGTATGGATCCTCCATAGCAGAGAATGACTCCCTAGTTCAGCCAGGATCCTCCATAGTAGAGAGTGACTCCCTAGTTCAATCAGGCTTCCTCATAGTAGAGAATAACTCCTTAGTTCAGCTAGGACTCTCCATAGTAGAGGATGACTCCCTCAGTTATGTTATCAGTATGATTCAGTACTATACGATTCAGAATTTCGGATTTATAACAGACTTAATCTGATGATAATCAGTCTCAGTTGTCATTAGTGATCTAGTACACTATGTGATGCTAGATTCATATTCAGCGCTCATTAAATGTTCAGAACTTGACCCTTATGCATGAGTTCGACAATGTTTCATGAATGAGATCCAAAGGAAAGTTTCAGGAATATAAATTTGTGTATGTGAATCATAAAAGGATAGTGGCATGTTAAATCAGCTATGTTGATTTATTTTATTAAATTCTTTATCGTATACTTGTTTATTTAATTATTTATGTTATCCCACATTCTCAGTACATTTCAAGTACTGATCACATGCCTTTTGTGCTATATCGTCTTATGATATAGATTCAGGTTTCTGAACTCAGCCTCGTGGTTAGATATGCTTCACTTTCTCTCAGCTGTTAGTAGTGAGTCCTCATCCCCCAAGGACATGATTTATGTTCATATTTCTTTATGTTTTAGTTTTTAGATTTTGGGAGTTAGCTGGGGGCTTGTCCCAGCAACTCATCAGTTTAGTAGAAGGCTTTCAGACTTGCCTAAATAGATACAGCGTTGTATCAAGTGTTTTTGCATTTATGATTATGGAATTCTATTTGACTCTTGTAGTAACTTCCGCTTAATCATGTTGTTGGTTGCCTCTTTATTAAGTAATATGTTATGATTATGACATGGGTCGACTTAAAGCCTTTCAGGGTTCCTTGTCCCGTGTTACAGCTAGAGTATAAACTCAGGTCGTGACACTAATTTTCAGAACATCAAACCGCTCGTCAATCAGAGTTTAGAGTAGGAAGTTATGGGTATCTTGCTGAAGCACTCCCGAGCAGTGATGTGAGCATGATGCCCTAGTTCCTTTACCGCCCTACTTACGTAAAAATCAGATTTTTACTTATGGAAAACATTTCCATCCTAACCTAATTTGTCCTGGTAAGGGTAAACGAGGGTACCAACACAGCGATTCCTTTATATGGTCACCTACCTTCTTTTATAGTGCTTTAAAGTTTTTAAGGCTTAAAAGTAATTCCATAACTCCTATTCCTTAAGTTATTGGCAAGTTATCGAATTATCGGATGCTAAAATAGCAAACATTGACACTATGTATCCATAATTGAGTTTGAGTACTCCCAGTTGAGTTCAAGTTAAGTCTAAGCTTTCTAAGTTGAATCAAGTATCAATAAGGAGTCCATGTATTCCAAAGTTGGATCTAAGTATCCAAAGTTGGTTCTAAAAACCCATAAGCGAGGTCTAGTGTCATGTTCATCGAGTCCCATATTAATGTAAAGCCTCCAAGTCAAGTTTTGTCTTATATCCCCTTCAGTCAGTTGCTAGGGGTACTATGTTTAGTTGGTCCTCTAAGTTGGACATGTTGTCTGAGTCAGTCATTTTGCATTATTGAGTCAGTTACCTTGCACTGTTCAGTTGGTCCTCCGATTTGGAACCGTTAGTTGAGTAAGATATATTGCATTATTCACCTGTTGGTCTAAGTATCAGTTTGCTCATTGGCATGATTTGCGTTGTTTTCTGCATGACCTTGCTGGTCCGTGTATCAGATGGTTGATTGTGTGATGTCGTGCACTCTCTCTAGTCTAAGTATCAGATAGCTGAATATGTTAAGGGATATGTATGAAAATCCTGGTCCTAGAGTCATGTCGGTCGTAAAGTCTTGGTCTAATTATCAAGAAAATCTTAAAGTCCTAGTCCGAGTATCAGGCAGCCATATTTAAATCCTGGTCAAAGTATCAAGTAGCCACCGAGTCGATTCTCATAAACTCTAGTCCAAGTATCAGAAGTGTTGGCATATGAGTCAGTTATGTTATACTCATGCACAGAGTCTTCATATACGGTATCCAGTTATAGAATTACAGATTATCTCTCTACCCTATCGTTTGAGTTATGTTCAGCTATTGCTTGCCATTATTTGTGTTGACAGGTTCCCAAGTGTCAAGTTGTTGCTATTCCCTTCTCTGGTTCAATTTATCTTTGGCATTTCCTTATTTATAGCTTTTAGTCTTGCGTACCAGTGCATTCTTTGTACTGACATCCCTTCACTTAGGGACCCCTGCAATCGTGTTGCAGGTGCAGACAGGAGCTCAGATCAACCGTTAAAGTAGAATCTCAAATCCAGCAAAGAGTTGGTATGCTCCTTTCTTTCAAAAGTCTTATGTTTGGTTTGGTCATTTTTAGTTTTGATATATATATGGGTATACTGGGACCCTATGCCGTGCATTTAGTATTATTTACTTTTTTAGAGGCTTTTATGGACTAGATATATAGCTGTTCAGTTTCAGTTCAGTTTGGGGCCTAGCTGGCCTTCTGTGGTTCTTTTCAGTTGCTATTATGGCCTTGTTGGTATTCTATCTTGTCATGTTTATTTAGACCTAGCCTGTCCATCTCTATGTTATAGTTGACTGTGATAGGCGGGCTAAATATCCCAAGGGTTACAGTTCGAATGCTATGTAGCCGGTTTCTCGATTACTTTAGAGTCGAGTATCAGTCGCACCCTACCCCAATTTTTGGGTGTGACACTTATTACTATTTCAGTTACCCTTGAGTATTACTTATTAAGGATGAGCCGCAGTTAGTTACTGGTTTTAGAGTTTCAGGTTGTCTCTGCCCTTTTATGCTTTCATCATTTGACTCAGTTATCATTATGATTATTGTCTTATGACTATTGTTTCTTAGACTTACATACTAGTACATATCAATCGTACTGACGTCTCTTCTCCTAGAGACCCTGTATTCATGCTGCATGTGCAAATAGAGGCCCGGACCGCCCTTTGCTATAGGAGCTTGTGAGTTCAGCAACTGTGTTGGTATGCTCATTTCTTTCTAGGGCTGATGTCTAGGAGCTCTGGTTTGTTTTAGCTCGAGTTTTGTTGTACAGTTATGGGTAGGTCGGGGCCTTGTCCCGACCATCGGCATAGTTTTCTCTTAGAGGCTTTATGGACTTAGTTCTATGATGTATAGTTATGTTGGGGAATCATTAGCTTATTTGTTCTTTTTATTGTTGAGTTGTAACCTCATCGGTCCATATGTCGTATTCTAACTGATTATTAGAGGTGTCTTTACTGGCCTAAGTGTTACAGTTATAGATGTTATACAGTCAGTTCCTCGATTCGTAAGGTACCGAGTGCCAGTCGTGCCTCCTCTTAGGGCATAATATGGTTCAACCCTTGCTCTACCCCACCCACCCGATTTATATCCCAAAAAAGAAGGAATATTTTGAGCTTTATTAAATGTGAGGTTTTGATGATTAACTAACACAACAAGCATGATAATTTTTTTGGTAAATAAACACATTTTATTTATACCAAGTAAACATTACAAGCTTTGAATAGGAGCTGACCACATATTTCCACCTATCTATTGGCTATCAGTTCCTACAACTGCTCATAGCAGGAGGACAGTTAACAATGTTCAAGACAAACTACCAAAGTAACATTTTAGCATGAGAAATCAGAAAACTAGTAAAAGCTTTACAATTGCAAAAGAAAACTAAGGTATGCTATCTAATCTGGTCAGTGAAGAACTCCATTTCTTCATATTGTTGCCTCTGATCTATATGTAGACAGCAATTTCCCTACATAATTTTTCATAATTGAATTGTTACCTTTGAAATCTACTATTGTTTCATTCTCTCCACATAAGAGACACCATCTTGGCAAAAACACAGCTAACAATCTCCTGGTCCTGTCCTTCTCTTTTCCCATTGATTAACCCATATTAATTCAGTTTTCCAACTACCAATAGCTCTAGTAATTCCTAACCAATATAGAAGTCTTCTTCATAATTGTCTAGTGCTAGAAAAATCAAAGAAGAGATAATTTAGAGTTTCTACGGCTAAGTCACATAAACTACACTACATAGCCACCTGAATACGAAACCTATGCAATCTATCAACAGTTGCTAACCTTCTCTAATAAGCTAGCCATAGTATGAACTTGTGTTGTGGTTGTATATTCTGTTGTACTGCTATGCTCTTTCATTCAACCTTCTGATAGGTAGGCAGCAGTAAAAGGTATAGTCTCTTAATAGAGAATTTCCCCTTCTTAACTATAGAATTTAGTTTAGTATCAAGGTCTCCTGGAATGGTATGTATCTGCATGACGTGTTTCCTAGACTCCACTATTTTCCTTAGCACCCAAGTTGCATTTACTGGCACAGTGCATTCTTCCACAAGGACAATCTTTGTGTAATATTCATTAAGCCAATTGATCCCCAAGTAATCCTTCTTCTCAGTCACTTTCCACAATTACTTTAATATAGCATCCTGATTCCATAATTAAAGATTCACAATATTCTAGCCTCCAGTAGCCTTTGACCAGCATATTTCCTCCCAGGAGACTAGTAACTTCCTAGAAGCCTCGGAATTTCTTGTCCATAGGAAGGTCCTATAGAGAGTATCAATCATCTTAAGGATCTTCTTTTGGAGGAGAAAATTCTGAGCCTAGTAGATTTGGATCCCAAAAATTACTGATTTGATCAATGGAATTCTACCAGCATAGGATAATAATTTTTCTGACCAACATCTAATTTTGGTTGTTATTTCTACACAAGGGGTAGACACTGAGAGCTCCATAAATCCTAAGTCTACTAAGAGCTCCTTCTTAATTGTTGGTGGTACACTAGCTGTATATAAGGAACTCTAGACAATATTAGCTTGCAAACCAGAAACCCTAGAGAACTTCTAAAGGGCACTGTTCAATAGTTAAATAGATTTCTTCTCAACTTTACAAAACATCAATTGATCATCTGCAAAGAGGATATAAGCCATTACCAGCTTCTTGCATCTAGGATGAAACTTGAAGTCTTTATGCTGCTTGATCACATCCAATTCCCTATGTAAGTACTCCATTGCAATGACAAAAAAGTAAGGAGACATAAGATCTCCTTACTAAAACCCTTTTTCCCTTGGAAAGGTTTAGCTAGACCCCCAATCAGCACCAAGGAATAACTAAAATATGGATACATATTCCATAATCCAATTTATAAATTTTGAGGGAAAACCTAATTCAGTCAGCATACTCTTTAAAAAGCTCCATTCCACACTATCATTAGCCTTCCTTAAGTCAACTTTTAGCACACATCTAGGAGACAGGCCTTTTCTTATGTACCATTTCATCAATTCATGGCTGAATAGAATATTATCTATAATGCCCCTTCCTTCAGTAGAGCAGTCTGAGTAGGGTGGACAACGCAATTGATAACCTTATTAATCCTATTAGCCAAGATTTTAGTAATGATCTTTTATAAAGTAGTGCAGCATGCTATTGGTCTATAATCCTTCACAAAAGATGGATTAGGTACTTTAAGGATCAATATCACAATCAACAATCTCTTTCTTCATATACGAAACCGTCTAGCATAACAACTAATAGACTTGAGCAGTTTTCCAGTGAAAACAAATTCCTTCACAACACTTAGTACATCCTCTTGGACTATGCTCCTGTTATGAGTAAAAAACTAAATAGGAAATCCATCAATACCAGGGGACTTGTCTAGGGGCATACCTTTGATGGCTTTGATCTCATAGTCAATGACAGGGGATATAAGCTATCATTTCTAGTTGTATGATAAGCAAGGCCCTCTCCTTATGATCTTCACGGTTGGACATTCTAGTTCATTAGCTGCCTATCCCAATAGACTTGAGAAGAAGGAACAAGATTCTGCTTCAACCATCATGGGATCCTACAATTTATTAACATTGGAGTCATACACATAAATAATTATTTTTTTTGACAATTTCTCGTTTTCATTTGGGAACGAAAATATTTAGTGTTTGCATCACCACTAGTAATCCATGACACCCTTGATTTCTGCCTAAGAAATTATTCCTCTACTGCACTCCATTTCTTAAAATCAATCAAGAGCAGCTTCTCCTGTTCAATTATGATTGCATAAAAGAGCTGACTATTGAGTTGTGTCTGTACTCTTTCTAGTCCATGTTTTACCTGTTGTAGCTTCTGACTGTAAGAGTCCATGTATGTGTTGAGCTCCTTCAACCCCACCTTTACAGCTTTCAGCTTCATCCATAGTTGAAACATATTAGAACCCTTTACTCTCTAGTTCCAAATATTTCCTAGGATTTCTCTAAAGTCAAGATGGTGCAACACAGTTTTGAATAGTTTGAATGGTTTAAGTCTTGCGAGGCCTTTTGAACTACTTGAACTAGTAATGGAGAGTGATCAAATATCCCAGGATTTGGGATGTCAGCTTCCACATGTTCATAATTACTCATCTAGTTTTATTACTAAAAGCCCAATCAATTTTGGAGTATACTCTACTACTGATCTCCTGTTTATTCAGGAGGTGAAGTAACACCCTTTTGAATTAAGAATTGTAAGCTGCAGATGGTCCACATAGGATTAGAAAGCTTGTGTTTCATGTGGAAGGACTGCACAACTAATTCTATTATTAGAAGTACATTATTGAAGTTAGCACATTATAATCAGGACCCTTGAATGGTGTTGTCAGTCTGAATAAGTTCCTACTATAATAATTACCTAGTTTGTATATCATTATCTGTATAGACAATAAGAAGATCTGCATAGAACTGACCTCCCTGATCCTGTATTTGGTAATGCACAAATTGTTCCTGCTTTTGTACCACTTGGAGTGTAACATTGGAGTTCCACAATAGGAAAATCTTGCCATTATAAGCAATTGAGTGATTACAACAAAAAGACAAATTTTAGCTAAGCTTTCATATAATCCTCTATGCCTTATGCTTGTTGACATAAGTCTCAGTTACCCCCATCACATCTACTTTATACTTTTGCAGAAACAACTATAGTTCTTTCTGCTTTAAGGGCTGATTCAGCCCTTTAATATTGCATGAAGCTATAATCATGTGGGGCATGCCCCCCTACTCCTTTCATCCTCCAATTGCCAATATCTACCTCTTGGAGGACAGTAAAAGCATTCTAATGTTGATCCCTGCTTTCTTCTCTGTCTGTACATCCATATTGTCACGTGAGATGGTATCAGGCATTAACAACACACCTATGTCAACGTTGTCTAAAACTTGTTGGATCACCTTCCCTGTAGCAATCTAGACTTGTTTTTCTTCTGAGTTTATACATTAGGGAGCCACTTCCTCCTTCTTTTCACTTCCTGGAAATCCTATTTCTCAAGGTCCTGTACCCCTCCCTTCCAACAGTTAGTAACCTCATGCCTAAACTTTATACAATCAATACAAAACCTAGGTTTCTAGTCATAGTCGATAGGTTGATCAAAACTACCTATTGGAGTGTTAATCACAATAAAATCAAGTAGAGGTCAGGATATGTCAGTTTCAATAAGTACTCTAGCATAGGAAATTCTAGTCATAGAAGCAGTACATTTATCAATATGCACTAGTCTTCCTACGATGCTAGCTACCTTACTAAGTGTTTCACCTGACCAAATACCCTACCAGGATACCAGGGAAGATGGTCCGTAATGGGATAGTGGTAGTACAATTAGGATTGAAATGAAAATTGATATCCCAAGCCTGAAGAATAAAGGGCTTGTTCTAGAAAGTATAGGGCACAGCCTGTAGGAACTTCTCACATTCCTCCATAGTTGCAAACCTGAAGACAAAATACTGCTCATCATATAGAAGCACCTTATATCTATCTACATAGATCCATAAGTGTGTTACAAAAGCTTCCATAGATTTCATGTACGGACTATCTCCAATAACATACCCAATTAAAGCAGATCGCTAATACTCTTTTTTGTCCTTCAGGTCAGCATCCTTAATGGTGAATATGATTTTTCCATCTTTAGAACTAGGAGGAGTATAATTGAGTGAATTACCTTTCTGCATAGTACGGTTATCTCTAAATTGCTTCAAAGATGCAAGGGAAGGATGGACAGAAGTGTCAACATCCAAGAATTGAAGTCGTCATGCAGTCTTCTCTAAGCTAGTTGTAGTTTCACCATATGGCTTATGATGTATTGATCATTGAGAATCAAAATCAGACAGCACTTCAATTTCCTCCAAAATTAATTAAAATTAGGGGAGGGGTGAGAAAGCTCCCAAACATGAGTGGTGGTCGTCTATCCTCGACGCCAAAATCCAAAGCAACAAGCTTCCTAGTCTTCATCATTGATCTTGAGCTTTGCTCCTTATCCATGGTAGTAGCAAATCCTAGCTAAAGTGCGTCTATTTGATCCATAGATTTTTTTTGGTAAATAAACAAATTTTATTTATACCAAGTAAACATTACAAGCTTTGAATAGGAGCTGACCACATATTTCCACCTATCTACTGGCTATCAGTTCCTACAACTGCTCATAGTAGGAGGACAGTTAACAATATTCAAGACAAACTACCAAAGTAACATTTTAGCATGAGAAATCAAAAAACTAGTAAAAGCTTTACAATTGCAAAAGAAAACTAAGGTATGCTATCTAATCTGGTCAGTGAGGAACTCCATTTCTTCATATCGTTGCCTATAATCTACATGTAGACAACAATTTCCCTTCATAATTTTTCATAATTGAATTTTTACCGTTGAAATCTACTGCAGTTTCATTCTCTCCATATAAGAGACACCATCTTGGAAAAAACCCAGCTAACAATCTCTTGGTCCTGTCCTCCTCTTTGCCTATTAATTAACCCATATTAATTTAGTTTGCCAACTGCCAATAGCTCTAGTAATTCCTAACCAATATAGAAGTCTGCTTCTTAGTTGTCTAGTGCTAGAATAATCAAAGAAGAGATGATCTAGAGTTTCTACGGCTAAGTCACAGAAACTACACTACATAGGCACCTGTATACGAAACCTCTGCAATCTATCAACAGTTGCTAACCTTCTCTAAGAAGCTAGCCATAGTATGAACTTGTGTTGTGGATGTATATTCTGTTGTACTGCTATGCTCTTTCATTCAACCTTCTAATAGGTAGGCAACAGTAAAAGGTATACTCTCCTAATAGAGAATTTCCACTTCTTAACTATTGAATTTAGTTTAGTATCAAGGTCTCCTAGAATGGTATGTATCTACATGATGTATTTCCCAGACTCCACTATTTTCCTTAGCACACTAGTTGAATTTACTGGCACAGTGCATGTCACGACCCGAACACACACCCGAATCGTAGACACGGGACAAGGGACCCCGAGAGACCCCAAGTCGACCCAACCACATGCATACATCTAATCCCATTAATGAAGAGGAATACTTAGCATATCATTATAGCGGAAATGTAATCATAGCATAACACCATAAAATACTAAGCGTACACATAAGCTAAATACTACATATTTTCTGAAAGCCTCTACTACATACGATGGGTTGATAGGACAACATCCCCAACTAACCCGAACAATACTAAAACACAAGATAACATAAAGTCAAACGATCCTCGGAACATGAGGATTCACCAATAATCTGAGAGTGTAAGCTGAGATGGACTAAGGATGAGGATGAGCCTGAGATCCGGACCCTGTATCATGAAACGATACAGCATAGATAGTATGCGGTCAGTACGTGAAATGTACCGGGTATTCAAGATAATTAAAATGGACGTTAAAAGTAAAATAACTCATAAATAAACATAGGAGAAGGACATCATGCTTATATCATAAACTTCGTAAGAAAACATAAGGCTCAATACTTTCAAATCGTTCATAAATCATTCATTTTCATAAACATATGTAAACTTTATCAAAACATAACTTGAGCCAATAACATAAATATAACAATGCATAAAACATGCAGAACAATGGCAGGACTCGTCATAACCGACAACATCATGGTAGAGCCTTTCATGATGCCCCAACTATCTCACTCAAGTGGACAGAGCCGACCCTGGCTTGCCTGGCGAGGGTCGTCCATTAGGCGTGATATCACATATGAGGGGATCATTATCATTACAATATATCATTAGAAACCCATGGTGGCATGTGATTATGAGAGACCGGCGTAGTCCTTTGAACGCCGGGCTGCTCGATGCTAGACACGGCTCCAAAAAACATGCATATAGGCTCATACGTAAATCAATAACATCATGCATTAAGATTCATTGGCTAAAATATAGCATTTATCATCATTGATCCCCTTTAAAACATGCTTATCCAAGAAACAAAGGCCCTTTTCATCGGTCGACAACATAAATCGATAAATCATGTAATTCGTTTCATAAATCATAAATCATTCTTCAACATGTGGGCATTGCCCAATACTTTAACATACTCAATTCTTTGAAAATATGCTCATAAACATGGGAACTTGAAATCATGCTTTTCCATCATCAATAAACTCAAAATATTGGATATTCATCATAAATCATAACTTTCATGAACCTTCATCAATGGGCACTTTAGATTTAAAAAGCTTCAAACATGATCTTAAAGGAAATAATATAAAACCTGCCCATCATTCACAATTCAACAATTAAAACTAAATTAAATCAAACTCATAAAGAGAAATCACATTTTCATGCATTTGGGTAAAATCCCATGGAAATTAAATGGGAGGATTCATGATTAAATTTGAAATTTGGGCATGGGTGTGGAATGAATCACCCATTCTAAACCCTACATACCTGGGAACACTATGTTCTTGATTTCCCCTTGATAGCCCAAAATGAAATTTGGAGAATTTGAGGAAGAACACTTGAATCACCTTCTACTCCCCTCTCTAACTTTTGCATGCATAAAATGAGGCTTAACACGGACTAATCTCCTTTAAAACACCCTATTCCAAACTCAAAATGACATAGTTTAGGCCTTAGGAGTTTAGAAAATTATGAGAAAGCCCTTACTAATTCGCAGAAAATAACTGCCAGGTGACCCTAACTGGTGACCTGACGGCAACAAGTCGTCATGTTGCCCGTCAAGTACACTGCCTCAACCTCAATCAAAATCCATAGGCTTGCTCATGACCCACCTTACGAGTCGTTGGGACTGACCACGACTCGTAGGGTCCCATCCGTTAGGTAAACTGGTCAGACCTCCCATTTAACCCTCAACGTCACCCTACGGTAGACCTGACGACTCGTGGTAGCTGATCACGAGTTGTTCCCATGCCCATGGGGACCCCAACTCCTCAGCCCATTTCAGCCTTCCCACGAGCCACCTAACGTCTCGTCCTGCACTGCTGCAACATTTTTCCAAATTTTCCCCATTTGACTCTCGGGTCTGATCCTTGGGTTCCTGGGGTATAATAATATCTCCCTCTTGGGAACATTCATCCTCGAATGTTAGAAACATGCAAAAAACTCAAAAACAAGCAATCACCATATACAAATACTGACCATTTAAGCCGAAAGCTAACGAAATGACTACCTTCGAAAAGAACTACATAGTTGACCTGATTTCAGACATCTCATACATTTAACACATCATAAAACAAACTTGTACGCATGAACTGAACATGAAAACTGATTAGAAGTTTAGGGAAAAAACTGATACCTCAAACTGAAACTGAGTCGGTAGGCAACACGTGTGGGTATCTTGCCATCATATCCGCTTCATCTTCCCACGTAGCTCCTTCAACATGTTAATTTCTCCATAATACCTTAATTGAAGCTACTTCTTTGTTCCTCAGCCTCCGAACCTAACAATCCAAGATTTCCACCGGAATTTCTTCATAGTGAGGCTATCCTTTACACCAACGCTGTCCACCTGGACTATTAAAGCTGGATCGCCCAAGCACCTTTTCAAAAGTAACACATGAAACACAAGATGAACTGAAGATAACTCCGAGGGCAAGTCCAACTTATACGCCACCTTACCCACTCTCATCACAACGCGGTAGGGGCCAACTAGCGTGGACTGAGTTTCCCCTTCTTCCCAAATCGCATGACTCCCTTCATGGGAGATACCTTTAGAAACACCCAGTCGTCCACATCAAACTCCAAGTCTCTTCTCCTCACATCGGCATATGATTTCTGACGACTCTGAGCGGTCTTCAACTGGTCCCTTATCAGTTGAACCTTCACCATTTCCTCGTGAACCGAATATGGCCCTATCATAGCTGCCTCACCAACCTCAAAGCATTCGATGGAAGATCTACACCTTCTCCTGTAAAGAGCCTCGAAAGGTGCAATTTGGATACTAGAGTGATAGCTATTATTATAAGCAAGCTCGATTAAGGGCAAATGATCATCCCAACTACCTTTAAAATCCATAATACAAGCCCTCAACATGTCCTCAAGAGTCTGGATTGTTCGTTCTGCTTGGCCATCCGCCTGCGGATGAAATGCTGTGCTGAGCTTAACCTGAGTCCCAAGCCCTTTTTGGAAAGACTGCCAAAACTAGGAAGTAAACTGAGTACCTCAGTCTAAAATAATAGAAAAGGGCACTCCATGAATTTGAACCAACTCCCGAATACACAACTTGGCATAATCATCCGCTGAATTCGTGGTCTTGACTGGTAAAAAGTGTGCAGCCTTAGCTAACCTGTCTACCACCACCCAAATGGAGTCATAGTGCCGGCGAGTACGAGGTAGGCCTGTAACGAAATCCATATTTATCTCCTCCCACTTCCAAGTGGGAATGCAAATATCCTAAAGTACATCTCCCAGCCTTTGATGATCGACCTTCACTTGTTGGCAATTTGGACATTTTGCTACTAACTCCGCGATATCCTTCTTCATACCATCCCACCAATAGATTTCTCGCAAGTCCCGATACATCTTCATGGATCCTGGATGGATAGAGTATCTGTTCCCATGTGCCTCATGCAATATCCAAACCCTTAAATTATCAACATTCGGAACACATAGTCGACCCTGGTATCGTAGCACACTATCTCCCCCTTGGGAGAAAACCTCCACCTTTTGACTCCGCACCGCTTCCTTCAGCTTCCTCAAAATCGAGTCCTCATCTTGCTTAGATTTAACATCAACCACCAAGGATGATTCTGCCCCATTCTGCACAACAACGCCGCCATCGGTCGAATCGATCAATCTAACTCCCAACCTTGCAAGTCGATGGACATCTCTCACCAACTCCTTCTTTCCCTCATCCACGTGGGAAACACTCTCCATAAAGAGCCTACTAAGCGCATCCGCAACCACATTAGCCTTGCCAGGGTGGTAGAGGACACTCATGTCATAGTCTTTTAGCAACTCCAACCACCTCATTTGCCGAAGGTTTAGGTCTTCTTGTGTGAACACATATTGCAAGCTCTTGTGATCTGTGAATACGTCCACGTGGACCCCATACAAGTAATGTCGCCATATATTCAACGCAAACACCACCGCGGCCAACTCAAGATCATGGGTCGGGTAATTCTTTTCGTGAGCCTTCAGTTGTCGAGAGGCATATGCTATTACTTTCCCATGATGCATCAACACACATCCCAGTCCAACTTTCAAAGCATCACAATATACAACAAAGCCATCCATACCCTCGGGTAAGGTCAACACTGGTGCTGAAGTGAGTCGGGTCTTCAACTCTTGGAAGTTTTTCTCACAAGCATCCGGCTATTGGAACTTCACCTTCTTCTCAGTCAACTTAGTCAAAGGTGTCGCAATAGATGAGAAACCCTCAACAAATCTCCGGTAGTAGCCTGCTAAACCCAAGAAACTCTGAATTTCCAAAGGGTTCACCGGCCTGGCCAATTCTTCACCACTTCAATCTTTTGCGAATCCACCTTTATGCCTTCTCTTGACACTATATGACCCAAAAATGCCACCGAGTCCAACCAATTCACATTTACTGAACTTTGCATACAACTGACGATCCTTGAGGGTCTGAAGCACTTTCCCAAGTGAGCGGCATGCTCCTCCTCGCTCCGAGAATATATAAGGATGTCATCAATGAACACAACCACGAACATATCCAAATACGGCTTGAACACCCTGTTCATCAAGTCCATAAAAGCTGTAGGAGTATTTGTTAGTCCAAAAGACATAACCACAAACTCATAATGGCTATACCATGTCCTGAAGGTTGTCTTTGAAACGTCACTCTCCCGAACTCGGAGCTGATGGTACCCGGACCTCAGGTCTATCTTCAAGAAATATTTGGCACCCTGAAGCTGGTCAAACAAATCATCAATCCTGGGTAAGGGGTACCTGTTCTTGACAGTGACCTTGTTCAATTGCCAATAGTCAATGCACATATGAAGAGACCCATCCTTCTTTCAAACAAATAGAACTGGTGCACCCCATGGAGACTGGCTCGCTCTAATGAAGGCCTTATCCAACAGATCCTTTAACTGATCCTTCAATTCCTTTAACTCGGTTGGATCCATCTTGTGGGGAGGAATAGAGATAGGTTGCGTATCGGGAAAGAGATCAATGCCGAAGTCGATATCCCTCTCAGGAGGAACACCTGGCAAATCATTGGGAAAAACATTCGAATACTCACACACCGATTGAATAGTCAGGGTCTCGGACTCAACATCCTTAACCCTAACTAGAAGATAGATACAACCCTTAGAAATCATCTTTCTGGCCTTAAGATAGGAAATAAATTGACCTACTGGTACCGCCGAACTACCCTTCCACTCCAACACTGACTCTCCCGAAAAATGAAATTCCACTGTATGGGTCCTACAATTAATCAAAGCATAACATTAAAACAACAAATCCATGCCAAGAATAATGTCAAAGTCAATCATGGATAACTCTACAAGGTCTGCGGAGGTAACCTTATACAACACAAAGACCGGGGATTCTCTATATACTTGTCTAGCTACGACCAAATCACCAATAGGGGTCAAAACTGAAAATGGTTCTGACAAGGTCTTGGGACTAACTCCAAGGATACTAGCAATGTAAAGAGTCACGAAAGACAAGGTAGCTCCCGCATCTAGCAAGGCATAAACATCAATATGAAAGACACGCAACATACCAGTGACCACATCTAGCAAAGTCTCCTTCTCCTGGCGCGAGGCAAGGGCACAGAATCGGTCTTGGCTCCGTCCGCCACCCCCACTAGTTGATGCTCCCCACAGAGCAGAATAGGCTGGAGCTGCTGTAGTCCTGGTGGTCTGTGCACGACCCTTGTCATCACCCTTTCTAGCATATAGGCACGCTCGGCGCATGTGCCCAGATCTGCCTCACCCATAGCAAATATCTGAATCGAGCGGGCACTCCCCAACATGACTCTTGTCGCACTTCCCGCAGGCTAGAGAGGTATACTCTAACTGGGTGTCCCTATGATCCCTCGACCCTGAGGCCCTGCTCCTCTGATTACCCCTGGGTCTGGATGGAACTAGCTAATGATGGTCCTGGGGCTAGTGATCTCGATTGAAACTGTGGGCGGTAGCCACCGCCGGACCTGTGATGTGAAAACACATGACTATCCGTCCGAGCCCTCTTTGCCTCCCTATCCTCGCATGAGCCACCTCCATCTGCTGGGCCTACAACACTATGCGAGGAAAGTCCATATCCTGATGGAGCATGGCAGTCCTGCAATCCTTGTCTAAATAACTAGCCACACCATGAACGAATCGGCTCACTCGTACCCTCTGATCCATCACCAACTCTGGGGTGTACTTTGACAAATGAGTGAACTCAAGCGAATACTCCAACACTGTCATCTTTCCCTACTTGAGGTTCACAAACTCTGCTGCCTTCAACTCCCTCATCTCCCGAGGGAAAAACCTATCAAGAAAAGCCATGTGGAACTCATCCCAACTGATAGAGCCCTCTCCCGATGTCCTACTGTCCTTCCATTGCTTGTACCAAATATGAGCGACCTCTTTTAGCTAATAAGAGGACAAGTCAACACATTCCTCATTTGTCACCCTCATAACCTGAGTGACCTTCAAGATCCCTTCAATGAACACGTGTGGATCCTCGTCCACCTTTGATCCCGTAAACTCAGGAGGGTTCATCCTCAAGAAGTCTCTAATCCGAGCGGCCACTACATTGCCATTCTGTGGACTTGCGCAACGGCCTGCTAGTTGACCTGAGCGGTCAAGGCCTGCGCCAACATCTGAATAGCCGCCCGAAACTCAGCGTGGGTAGATGGCTCTAGTGCCTAGGGCACCTGAATAGGTGGGGCTTGCTGATGCCCATAGTCATTTCCACCCCCGTGGCCTTCATTATTTCCATTCCTCCTTCTGTTCACTCTTCTAGGAGTCATAATTTTGCAATCGCAAATCGCACGAATTAGAAAGATGGAGAGACTTTTCATCGCAAGACATAGAACATGAAAGAAGGGAACATTTTCTAAACGTCTAGTAGCCTCTTCATCAAAAGTGTGGCGCGCTTCACACCCATAAAAAAGACTCTACTTAACGCGGCTTTCAGACACCCTAGGACACTTCAAAGCTATGGCTCTGATACCAAGTTTGTCACGAGTCGAACGTACACCCGGATTGTAGACATGCGACAGGGACACCGAGACACCCCAAGTCGACCCATGGCACATGCATACATCTAATCCCATTTAATGAAGCGGAATACTTAGCATATCATAATAGAGGAAATGTAATCATAGCATAACACTAGAAAATACTAAGAGTACACATAAGCTTAATACTACATATTGTCCGAAAGCCTCTACTACATACGATGGGTTGATAGGACAACATCCCCAACTAAACTGACCAATACCGAAACACAAGATGACATAAAACTCTGTCAAACGGTCCTCGGAACATGAGAAATCACCAATAATCTAAGAGCATAAGCTGAGATGGACTAAGGATGAGGATGAGCCTGAGATCCGGACCCTGTATCATGAAATGATATAGCATAGAAAGTATGCAGTCAATACGTGGAATGTACTGAGTAAAATGGACGTTCAAAGTAAAATAGCTCATAAATAAACATAGGAGAAAGATATAATGCTTGTATCATAAACTTCGTAAGAAAACATAAGGCTCAATACTTTCAAATCGTTCATAAATCATTCATTTTCATAAACATATGTAAACTTTATCAAAACATAACTTAAGCCAATAACAAAAATATAAAAATGCATAAAACATGTAGAACAATGGAAGAGCTCGTCATAACCAACACCATCATGTTAGAGCCTTTCATGATGCCCCAACTATCTCACTCAAGTGGGCAGAGCCGACCCTGGCTTGCCAGGCGAGGTCGTGCATTAGGCGTGATATCACATATGAGGGGATCATTATAATTACAATATATCATTAGAAACCCACGGTGGCACGTGGTTATGAGACACCGGCATAGTCCTTTGAATGTCGTGTCGCTCTGTGCTAGACATGGCTCCCAAAAACATGCATATAGGCTCATAAGTAAATCAATAACATTATGCATTAAGATTCATTGGCTAAAATATAACATTTATCATCGTTGATCCCCTTTAAAAAATTCTTATCCAAGAATCAAAGGCCCTTTTCATCGGCTGACATCATAAATCGATAAATCATATAATTCGTTTCATAAATCATAATTCATTCTTCAACATGTGGACATTTCCCAATACTTTAACATACTCAATTCTTTGAAAATATGCTCATAAATATGGGAACTTGAAATCATGCTTTTCCATCATTGATAAACTTGAAATATTGGATATTCAACATAAATCATAACTTTCATGAACCTTCATCAATGGGCATTTTAAATTTAAAAAGCCTGAAACATGATCTTAAAGAAAATAATATAAAACCTTCCCATCATTCACAATTCAACAATTAAAACTCAATTAAATCAAACCCATAAAAAGAAATCATATTTTCATGCATTTGGGTAAAACCCCATGAAAATTAAATAGGAGGATTCATGATTTAATAAAAATTTAGGCATAGATGTGGAAGGAATCACCCATTCTAAACCCTATATACCTAGGAACACTTGGTTCTTAATTTCCCCTTGAAAGCCCAAGATGAAATTTGGAGAATTTGAGGAAGAACACTTGAATCACCTTCTGGTCCCCTCTCTAACTCTTGCATGCATAAAATGAGAACATGGACTAATCCCCTTTAAAACACCCTATTCCGACCTTAAAATGACATAGTTTAGGCCTTAAGAGTTTAGGAAATTATGAGAAGGCTCAAACTAATTCGCAGAAAATACCTGTCATGTGACCCTAATGGGTGACCTGACAACTCGTCAGGACGGGCAACGACTCATTGTGTTGCCCGTCAAGTACATTGCCTCAGCCTCAATCAAAATTCCATAGGCTTGCTCACGACCCACCTCACGAGTCGTTGGGATTGACCACGAATCATGGGGTCCCATCCGTTGGGTACACTGGTCAGACCTCCTATTTAACCCTCAACCTCACCCCACGGTAGACCTGACGAATCGTGGTAGCTGGCAACAAGTCGTTCCCACGCCCGTGGGGACCCTAACTCCTCAGCCCATTTCAACCTTCCCAGAATCCACCTGACAACTCATGGGTCCTCCTTACGAGTCGTCTAATGACTCATCCTGCACTGCTGCAACATTTTTCCAGATTTTCCCCGTTTGAGACCCGGGTCTGATTCTTAGGTTCTCGCGTATAACAGTGTAGTCTTCCACAAGGACAATCTTTGTGTAATATTCATTATGCCAATTGATCCCCAAGCAATCCTTCTTCTCAGTCACTTTCCACAATAACTTTAATATAGCATCCTGATTCCATAATTAAAGATTCATAATACTCTGGCCTCCAGAAACCTTTGGCCTACACATTTTCTCCCAAGAGACTAGTAACTTCCTAGAAGCCTCAAAATTGCCTTTCCATAGGAAGGTCCTATAGAGAGTATCAATCATCTTAAGGATCTTCTTTGGGAGGAGAAAATTCAGAGCCCAGTAGATTTGGATCCCAAAGATTACTGATTTGATCAATTAAATTCTACCAGCATAGGATAATAATTTTGCTGACCAACATCTAATTTTGGTTGTAATTTTCTCCACAAGGGGTAGATACTGAGCTACTGTGAGCTTTTTGAGGATAGGGGAACCCCTAAGTACATGATAGGTATTTCTCCTTCCATAAATCCCTAGTCTACTAAGAGCTCCTTCTTAATTGTTGGTTGTACAGTACCTATATATAAGGAACTCTTGACAAAATTAGCTTGCAAACCAGACACCCTAGAGAACTTCTAAAGGGAACTATTCAATAGTTGAATAGATTATTTCTCAACTTTACAAAACATCAGTAGATCATCTGCAAAGCGGATGTGAGCCACTACACTTCTTGCATATAGGATGAAACTTGAAGTCTTTATCCTGCTTGATCACATCCAATTCCCTATGTAAGTACTCCATTGCAATGACAAAAAAGTAAGGAGACATAAGATCTCCTTACTAAAACCCTTTTTCCCTTGGAAAGGTTTAGTTAGACCCCCAATCAGCACCAAGGAATAACTAAAATATGGATACATATTCCATAATCCAATTTATAAATTTTGAGGGAAAACCTAATTCAGTCAGCATACTCTTTAAAAAGCTCCATTCCACACACTATCATTAGCCTTCCTTAAGTCAACTTTTAGCACACATCTAGGAGACAGGCCTTTTCTTATGTACCATTTCATCAATTCATGGCTGAATAGAATATTATCTATAATGCCCTTTCCTTCAGTAAAGTAGTCTGAGTAGGGTGGACAACGCAATTGATAACCTTATTAATCCTATTAGCCAAGATTTTAGTAATGATCTTGTATAAAGTAGTGCAGCATGCTATTGGTCTATAATCCTTCATAAAAGATGGATTAGGTACTTTAAGGATCAATATCACAATCAACAATCTCTTTCTTCATATACGAAACCGTCTAGCAGAACAACTAATAGACTTGAGCAGTTTTCCAGTGAAAAAAAATTCCTTCACAACACTTAGTACATCCTCTTGGACTATGCTCCTGTTATGAGTAAAAAACTAAATAGGAAATCCATCAATACCAGGGGACTTGTCTAGGGGCATACCTTTGATGGCTTCCATGATCTCATAGTCAATGACAGGGGATATAAGCTATCATTTCTAGTTGTATGATAAGCAAGGCCCTCTCCTTATGATCTTCATGGTTGGACATTCTAGTTCATTAGCTGCCTATCCCAATAGACTTGAGAAGAAGGAACAAGATTCTGCTTCAACCATCATGGGATCCTACAATTTATTAACATTGGAGTCATACACAAATAATTATTTTTTTACAATTTCTCATTTTCATTTGGGAAGGAAATATTTAGTGTTTTCATCACCACTAGTAATCCATGACACCCTTGATTTCTGCCTAAGAATTATTCCTCTACTGCACTCCATTTCTTAATATCAATCAAGAGCAGCTTCTCCTGTTCAATTATGATTGCATATAAGAGCTAAGTATTGAGTTGTGTCTGTACTCTTTCTAGTCCATGTTTTACCTGTTGTAGCTTCTGACTGTAAGAGGCCATGTATGTGTTGAGCTCCTTCAACCCCACCTTTACAGCTTTCAGCTTCATCCATTGTTGAAACATATTAGAACCCTTTACTCTCTAGTTCCAAATATTTCCTAGGATTTCTCTAAAGTCAAGATGGTGCAACACAGTTTTGAATAGTTTGAATGGTTTAGGTCTTGCGAGGCCTTTTGAACTACTTGAACCAGTAATGGAGAGTAATAAAATATCCCAGGATTTAGGAACTCAGCTTCCACATGTCCATAATTACTCATCTAGTTTTATTACCAAAAGCACAATCAATTTTGGAGTATACTTTACTACTGATCTCATGTTTATTCAGAAGGTGAAGTAACACCCATTTGAATTAAGAATTATAAGCTACAAATTGTCCACATAGGATCAGAAAGCTTGTGTTTCATGTGGAAGGACTGCACAACTAATTCTATTATTAGAAGTACATTATTGAAGTTACCACATTATAACCAGGCCCCTTGAATGGTGTTGTCAGTCTAAATAAGTTCCTACTATAACAATTACCTAGTTTGTATATCATTGTCTGCATAGACAATAGAAAGATCTACATAGAACTGACCTCCCTGATCTTGTATTTGGCAATGCACAAATTGTTCATGCTTTTGTACCACTTGGAGTGTAACATCGGAGTTCCACAATAGCCAAATCTTGCCATTATAATCAATGGAGTGATTACAACAGAAAGACCAATTTTAGCTAAGCTTTCATATAATCCTCTATGCCTTATGCTCCTTGACACTAGTCTCAGTTACCCCCATCACACCTACTTTATACTTTTGCATAAAACACTATAGTTCTTTCTTCTTCAAGGGTTGATTAAGTCCTTTAATATTCCATGAAGCTATAACCATGTAGGGAATGTCCCCCCCCCCCCTCCGCTCCTTTCATCCTCCAATTGCCAATATCTACCTCTTGGAGGACAATAAAAGCATTCTAATGTTGATCCCTGCTTTCCTCTCTGGCTGTACATCCATACTGTCATGTGGGATGGTATCAGGCACAAAAACCACACCTATGTCAGTGTTGTCTAAACCTTGTTGGATCACCTTCCCTGTAGCAATCTAGACTTGCTTTTGCTTCTTAATTTTTACATTAGGGCGCCACTTCCTCCTGCTTTTCACTTCCTGGAAATCCAATTTATACAGTCAATACAAAACCTAGGTTTCTAGTCATAGTCGATAGGTTGATCAAAACTACCTATTGGAGTGTTTATCAGTATGCAATGGTCTTCCTACAATGCTAGCTACCTCACTAAGTGTTTCACCTGACCAATACCCTACCAGGATACCAGGGAAGATGGTCCACAATGGGATTGATGTAGTACAGTCAGGACTGAAATGAAAATTGATATCCCAAGCCTGAAGAACAAAGGGCTTGTTCTAAAAAGTATTGCGCACAACCTGTAGGAACTTCTCACATTCCTCCATAGTTGCAAACCTAAAGACAAAATACTGCTCATCATATAGAAGCACCTTATATCTATCTACATAGGTCCATGAGTGTGTCACAAGAGCTTCTACTGATTTCATGTATGGACTACATCCAATAACATACCCAATCAAAGCAGATCGTCAATACTCTTTTTGGTTCTTTAGCTCAGCATCCTCAATGGTGAATAAGATTTTTCCATCTTTAGAAGTGGGAGGAATATAATCGAGTGACTTACCTTTCTACATAGTACGGTTATCTCTAAATTGCTTTAAAGATGCAAGGGAAGGATGGACGGAAGTGTCAACATCCAAGAATTGAAGTCGTCATGCAATCTTCTTTGAGCTAGTTGTAGTTTCACCATATGGCTCATGTGGTATTGATCGTTGAGATTCAAAATCAGACAGAACTTCAGTTTCCTCCAAAATCAATTAAAATTAGGGGAGGGGGTGAGGAAGCTCCCAAACATAAGTGGTGGTCATCTATCCTCTACACAAAATCCAAAGTAACAAGTTTCCTAGTCTTCATCATCGATCTTGGGCTTTGCTTCTTATCCATGGTAGTAGCAAATCCTAGCTAAAGTGTGACCATTTGATCCATAGATTTTTTTCTTACACAATAAAAAAATTAGTTTCTAAATATGTATCGAATAAGTACTTGTCACACCCCAAAATCATTATGGAGTGGACCGGCACCCGATGCCTTAACTTGCCCGAGCAGACCAGTTCTATGAGAATAATACAACACAAAATACCATCATAAGAGAAAGTGGGCAAATGGAACTGTGCAACATTCAAAATAGACTTTCTTAATAAAAATGGACGATATGAAATCCTAAATCATGAGTTAATTGATAATCCATCAAATAACTAGGATGCGACCACAGGTCTATGAAGCCTTTAGAGATGCTATAAAGAGCAAAAACATTTGGATAGGGCCCCAAAATACCCGAAACATCTATGTACATGCTAATAATCACTAAGAAAAATCTTTCTCTAAAGAGAATAGGGCTCACCAAAAGTAGAAAGCTAGAGGAGTCATCCTAGTGGGGATGTCAAGAAACCTGTGCGTCTATACCTGTAGTTTGAGTGCAGTTCCCCTAGGTAAAAAGGACATGCGGACATATGAAATCATACTCTCACGAGGACTATACGGTACCACTTTGGTTCATTATACTTAGTTATGGAGAGTTATGTACATTTCTTATTTCTTTGGGGACAATTCTTATTTTCTTCATCTTTGGTGGATTCTTACCCTATCCCAAGGCCTTCGTGCTGGGCTTGACAATTTCTGTATTTCGGGAATAGTATCTATCCCATCCCAAGGTGTTCATGTTTTGGATGGTAAATAAATAAAATAGATCATTATCCGCCATGCTTGAGGCCTTTACCATTGGATGACAAATGGGTTATTATCTGCCATTCTTGTGTCCTTCATCCATTGGACAGCTAAATAACTTTATAGAGCTTATTTTATCATTAGAGAACATTCATTCGGTACATTATTCCTTGAGATTCATGATTTTATGGGTATCTGGAAGTATCACATATATTCTCTATCTTAAACATTCTTTAGGATTTGGGGGAGGTATACCAATGAAACATTAGACATACACACATGAGAGATGTGTGGCATATTCAAGAGATATGGATACTTCAATACACTAGAAATTGACAACCATACAAGTCAATAATGATGAAGAGTACTTCTAAGAAATTATGAGATGGGAAAATCATTTATATGGAAAGAAAAACGCCTGTAAGATGGAGGAATATTAAAGGAAATAGAAGGACAGCATTAACGGTTAGTTGGAGAGTCAAGATACTTCATGGTCCACAAATGATCAACCCGTAATAATAGGGGAAACATTCACATTTAGGGGATCAGTGCTATATGAGAAAACGGATTTTCCCTTACATACCTTCACAATCCTCCTCTCAATTTTACCTTGAAGTAAAAATCACTCTTTAAGGTCAATCTACATGAACAATGAGGACACATATCATCATTGATGCCAAGGTTCCAACTTTTTAACTTAAAAAGGCATTTTCTCAAACACTTAAAGGTCATAGGTTGTCCGAGCCCTCTATGGGTTGGGCGGCCTAGCACCTACCTCTACTACAGCTCAATTTCAACAACCAACCCAATACAACTTAGCAAAACACCAAAATCCATCCTTAAGTGCAAAATAACCCCTTTACCCCTCAACCATAGTTATAACATGGACTTATGGCTTCCTATCACTATGATATGAGTCCTAACCTTGGACCCCCCCCCCAAAAAAAAAAAAGAATAAGAATATTACTCATGCTAGATTTTTGTCACGCCCCAACCTAGGGCCTAGGTGAGACTGGCATCCGACATCATTTTTAATCTGAGCATACCGTTGAACTAGTATGAAACTATAAGCAATGAATAATCAAAATAGAACATGAATAATAAAATCTAAGGAGCTAAGATAAATCATACAACTGAGATAAGGCTTTTATAAAATCACTATTTCTATACAAAAGTGACAAAATAATTAAAATCAAAGTCAAAACAAGAGAATACACTATCTGACTATCTACGAAGCCTCCACTGAAGTGGAAGCAATTGAATTTACTAGGACAAGTTCCTAATATAACTTCTAACCAAATTAGACACACACTACTGAAAGATAACCGCCCTAAGAGAGAGTAAGGCTCACTAATGGCTGATTGACATAGGCCTACTAAGCTACTCGTTTAAGAGTGTATATACCTGACGCTGCATTATTAAACAATGCAGTGCCCCGGTAAGAGAGGCATTATACATATAATTGTACTATATGTAATACGGCAAAAATATTGAACATAGGATACTGAATAGAGAAACTAAGCATGTAAATCATAATAAATCATGTATAAAACCATCGTAAGGGTTCAGAAAGAAAAATATGTAATTTGCCCTATCTAAAATCTACACTCATATTGTAACCAAAAATAATGTCTAATAACACTAACTAAAAATACTATGGAGGTTCATGGAATAACTGACATAGTACATCATATAGGCATAGAGTCTGATCCCTATGCCCGACCAGCTAAGACACCACTTACCTTGCCGGATAGGAGGCCTAAACTAACTTGCTAGTAAGATTTGTTGAACCATCCACCTATTTTGGGGGTAATAAATTTTGGGGATGCATCTGTATTTGATATGTTCCACTCCTATGTTGCCAAATATAGTTTCTGACACTTGCCTTGAGAGGCTCATACTATCTCGGTTAACTACTTACTCCATTTCTGAAAATACTAATACTGAAATATCCCTTGGAATTATAATCTGACAAATAATTGTTCTGAATGCTCAGCCTTATCTAATGGCTCAAATCTAAAAATATGCCTTTTCTAAAGACCAGTAATTAGCCCTTAGGCTCAAACTGATATACTTACTTTAAGGCAAAAGGCTAAAACAATTTATAAGATTATTCTTTTAAATCTTGAAAGCTCATAGTCATGCTAAGACATTAAAACTCAACTCAAGAAAATCATGTGTGGCCTTGGACAAAATCTGTGACAATAATAATCTCAAAACAAGCATATGTGGCCTTGGCTAAATCTATGATAAAAATCTCAAAACATTTCATCAATTCTAAACTTTTGACTCAAAAGGGCAAAATGGAGATTTTTAACATTTTCATGAATGTTCATCAAACATCAAAAAATCCATTCATGAAAGAGATTTAAGTTATATTATGCTATATATACAAGGTTCTTAAGACTTTGACATGAAATCACCAAATCACCAAACAACCTTCTCAAGATCATACAGTGCATGAGTTTAGGAAAGAAATTGTGAGAAGAACATGATATCCCATGCTTTTAGAGTTTACTTATATACCTTATTAATCTAGAGAAAGAGTATAATACTAGTATAAACTTGAGAGAGGGGGTTGCCGAGTCCTCTTGAGTTGAAAGTAGGTTTTCCTTGAAACTCTAAGAGAGAACGAGCTAGGGTTTACAATTCAAAACTTGCATGCAAGAAATCATTCATAGAAATAGCTTGGAAAGGGACTAACCTGAATATTGGAGAACTTTGAGAGGGAGAAAATTTGATTTCCACAAATTGGAGATGAAGAAAAAGAAGAAGGAAATTGGGTAGGAGCTATATATAGACACTGAGAAAAGGCACTACTTACAGTACCTAGGTGACTATTACGGACCATGGATTTGAACTGCGGCCCGTCAGCAAAAATTGTAGATTGAACTGGTGAATTATAATCCTCTAAAGTTTATTCACGAAAGTCGGGTATGAATCGTAGATCACATCTGCAGTCCATAGAGAACTTTGTATCCCTTTTCCAGTAGCTTAACAATTTTGGATTTCCATTTTTGCTGGCTAGGTATGGCACATAGGAATGTTTTACGGACTGTAAGTTTTTTCATATGTTGTTTCTGCACTTACACAATATCTGGAGTTTCATCTGTGGAGAAAAAGTATGGTTCATAGATCTATTTCTATAGTTCCCTTCGTAGGCTTAAACAGTAGCTTAGGAAATGGGACTTCCACTTACAGTCCAATATACGTTTCGTACATCTCATCTATGGTTTATATGTTGTTTTGTAGGTCAATTAGTGACCTAGAACATCTGGCCTCCATATACGGTGGGATTCACGACTCGTAGAACTAATCTACGGCCTGTAAGTCACTTACGACACCTACACAATGAAATTTCTACATGGCACTTCCATACTTGGTTAAAGACTTCATAAATCATATACACTCCTCATAACATGAAAAATTATGTACTAAGTTCAAGAATTTTTTTGAGGTTACAAGATGTTACAGTTTTTAGATGGGATACTTATCTTAAAGGAAATGAAAATCCCTACACTTCCAAGCCTTGAACCTCAGATGTTATTCTTGACTGAGCTAGAGGACAAAGAGAAGATTGATGCAAATTCTTGAAAGATTTTGTGGGGGATGGTGCAAGATCATGGAAGATATTTCTCCATGCATAGGAGGAATTTAGAGAGTATTAAAGAGTTGTTGGAGTCGAGCTAAGCCAAGAAAATATGAAAAAATATCCTAAGGTTAGTATTTATAAGATACTAAAAAGGCTGATCTACACCCCAAAATTACCCACATACGGTCCATATATTTCATTTGCGGTCCACAAGTGGGTTTCGTAGGTCGATCCTTCACTAGCCCAGTCACGGCCTAGTGACTTACGGTCACCCCATATAGCCATTTATGAATAATAAAATCCATTTATGATCCATATATGTGCTTTGTAAGTCAAACCCCAAGACCCCCAATCACTATTTAGTGACTTATAGTCACAATATATGGCCATCTACAAACCACAGAATCCATGTAAAGTCTGTAGATGTGCTTCATAAGTGGAGCCCTATAATCCCTAGCCACTTGTCAATGACTTACAGCTATGGATGGTCATTTTACAGTCTGTAGAATCTATTTATTCACCATAGGTTGGCTTTTGCAAAGTCAATCCCCATACCACAAGGTCCATTCATAGTCCACAACTTTTATCTATGGACTGTAGAAGGGTACTATAAGATGAGCCCTCACTCCCCCGTAATCCTGTACACCTTCTCGTTATCTCACATATGGCCACATTTCAAGTACGGTTTGTTTGTGGCTCCATGGATATTAATAGTGACTCCCCCTTGTCCCGGCATACTTACATTCTAAATTATGGTCTATATATGTATTCTACAGTCGTACATTGCACCAGATTTGATGAAAGTTCTATAGCATAGTCCTTAATCACCTTCAATCTTCCATAAAACTGTCCCAAGACTACCAAGGTCCTTTAACCATTTCAAATTCATACTAAAACTTATAGGTCGGATGAGTTTAGTAACAGTCAATGATAACCCTTGGCACGAACTTTATGAGATGTCACATTATCCCCTTTGGGATTATTCATCCTCGAATGAGTCTTGTAGCTCTGGAGATTATTAGCTTTCCCAGATTTAGAAAAAATTTGGCAAAGTTTTCTTTTTCTGAAGCGATCCCAAAAATCTTATATCATAACTAGCTAACTAGAAATACATAAGCTAGCCTAATAAGGTGTCACAGTATTGACTGCCATGATTTTACGGCACTTTCGACGCTTAAAACTAAGAAATCGTGCACATTCTAGGTATGTTTGTATGGGTATAAGGTATTTTGTGCTTAATGTGTAGGAAAATAGGTATGGAAGTGATTTTGGTCGACATCAAATTTTGGCGCCGTTGCCGGGGAATATGGCTAAGGCTTTTGTTAATTGTGTTAACTTTACTGTTGGTTCTTGTTTCCTATTTATTTTTTTTCTTTGTTTCTGTTTTTGTACTTAACAGGTCTAGCCATGGAGGAATCTTTGTTTCTTGATGACTTAGTAGTTGTTCTGATGGACAATGAGGCTGAGGAGATTCATGGGAATGAGGAGATTGTAAATGCACTTGCTGGCATGGGGTCATATTCCTACACTCCAAAGAAGATCGATCTTGATTTAAAAAATAGAGTGACCCCACCAGCCAAGCCATCTATTGAGGAACCTCCAATGTTGGAGCTCAAAGCACTCCCATCCTATTTACAATGTGTTCTTGGGAGCGGTAACACTTTACCGGTCGTTGTTGCAGCTGACCTGGAGGAATGGCAAGTGGAGTCTTTGGTCTCTATCTTGAAGAAATACAAAAAGGCTACTGGGTGGACCATTGCAGATATTATTGGAATCCCAGCCGGTATTTGCACTCATAAAATCCAGCTAGAACCAGATCGCATTCCAAGTATTGAACATCACCGCAGGTTGAATCCACCTATGCAAGAGGTGGTCAAGAAGGAAATCATAAAGTGGTTGGATACAGGGGTGGTATATCCGATTGCAGACAGCAAATGGGTAAGCCCAGTGCAGTGTGTATCGAAAAAGGGAGGAATCAAGGTGGTCCCAAATGCAAACAATGAGCTCATTCCTCTAAGACTAGTCACCGGTTGGAGAGTATGCATGGGTTACAGAAAGCTGAACCAGTGGACGTAGAAAGACCACTTTCCGATGCCATTCATGGATCAAATTTTAGACATACTTGCAGGTAGAGGATGGTATTGTTTCCTTGATGGTTATTCAGGGTACAATTAGATTTTTATAGCCCCTGAAGACCAAGATAAAACCACATTCACTTGTCCATATGGTACATTTGCGTTTAAAAGGATGCCTTTCGGATTATGCAATGCACCTGCCACTTTTCAGCGTTGCATGATGTCCATATTTTCTGACATGGTGGAAGACATCATTGAAGTCTTTATGGATGACTTTTCTATGATGGGTGATTAATTCAAGGATTTTCTGGTCCATTTGAGCAAGGTGCTTCAGAGATGCGAAGAGACAAATTTGGTGTTTAACTGGGAAAGTTTCATTTCATGGTCAAGGAAGGAATAGTGCTGGGCCACAAGATTTCGAGCAAGGGTATGGAGGTAGACCGAGCCAAGATTGAGGTGATTGCTAGTCTGCCACCTCCAATTTTTGTGATAGGTGTTCGCAGCTTTTTTGTCCATGTAGGTTTCTAGAGAAGATTCATCAAGGACTTCTCCAAAATTGCACATCCATTGTGTAATCTACTCGAGAAGGAGGTGAAGTTTGATTTTGACGAGGCATGTTTGAAAGCATTCGAATGTCTGAAAGAGAGATTAACCACGGCCCCCATTATTGTGGCACCTGACTGGTCTTTACCTTTTGAAGTGATATGTGACGCTAGCGGTGTGGCCCTAGGAGCTGTGTTAGGCCAAAGGCGTGAGAAGATTTTTCATCTGATTTATTACGCTGGCAAGGCTCTTAATGCAGCTCAGAAAAATTATACTGTGACGGAACAGGAGCTGTTGGCTGTGGTTTTTGCATTCGCGAAGTTTCGGGCATACTTGCTCAGAACCAAGGTGATAGTCCACACAGTCCATGCAGCTTTGAGATATTTAATGGCAAAGAAAGATGCCAAGCCACGGTTGATTTGATGGTTCTTACTACTATGAGAGTTTGAATTTGAGGTAAAAGACCAGAAAGGGACTGAAAATTAGGTTGCAAACCACTTGTCCAGATTAGAACCTGATGCAGCACTTAAAAATGAGCATGATATAGATGACGCATTTCCAGACGAGCAGGTTCTAGCGGCATCCCAAGATCTCATCCCATGGTTTGCAGACTTTGCTAATTATCTGGTAACTAATGTTGTACCAAAAATCTTTTCACCAAAGAAGAAAGTTTATGTCCGATGTGCAGAAATTCTTCTGGGATGAGTCCTACTTATTCCGCATATGTGCTGATGGGGTTATTCGGAGATGCTTGCCTGAGATAGAGATGCTGAGTATATTAGAGACCTACCACTCATCCCCTATTGGAGGCCATCATATTAGGATCTGCACAGCCCACAAAATCCTATGCGAGTTTGCAAAGGCATGTGATGCATGTCAAAGACAAGGAGGCATATCACGGAGGCACGAGCTTCCTCTTACTCCCATCCTCGTTATTAAGTGATTTGATGTATGGGGCATTGATTTCATGGGACCATTCGTGAGCTCAAATGGGATGAAGTACATACTTGTTGCGGTTGACTACGTTGCAAAATGGGTGGAAGTAGTTGCTCTGCCAAATAATGAAGGGAATAGTGTCACGGCGTTCTTGAAGCGGAATATATTTGCAAGATTCGGGACCCCCAGAGCTATCATTAGTGATGGATGTTTGCATTTCTGTAACCGATTGTTTCTCTCTTTATTGGAAAAATATGAGGTCAACAATAGGGTGGCCACACCCTATCATCCGTAGTCTAATGGGCAGGTTGAAGTCACCAACAGAGAGATAAAGACTATTTTGGCAAAGATTGTGAATGCAAACTGGATAGATTGGGCAAGAAAGCTAGATGATGCTTTATGGGCCTATTGGACCGCCTTCAAGACTCCTATAGGTATGTCTCCGTATTAGCTGGTGTATGGTAAAGGATGCCATCTCCCCGTCGAACTTGAGCATAAAGCTATGTGGGTGCTCAAGAAGTTGAATCTGGATTGGAACGAAGCTACGAAGTTAAGGCTTGATCAGATGAATGAGTTAGATGAATTTCGTTTGAAAGCCTATGGGAGTTCTGAAATTTACAAGCTAAGAATGAAAATTTAGCATGACCAGAAAATCGAGAAAAGAGAATTCAGTCGGGGCGATATGGTACTGTTGTTTAATTCTAGACTTCGGTTGTTTCATGGAAAGCTGAAGTCTAAGTGGTTGGGACCTTACCAAGTGGTTCAAGAATTCTCTCATGGGGCAATCGAATTGGAAAACAAGGAAAGAAAGCGGTTCAAGGTAAATGGTTAGCCGGTCAGAGCTTATTTGGGAAGAAACGAAGAAATCAAACTGGTAGACCTGTGGATTTTGAGTGAAGTCTGAGTAACTCAAGTGACTTGCGTCATGCCGCGACGTTAAATCAGGAGTTGCATGGAAGGCAACCCATGGAGGTGTTTTTGGTGAAGTCTGAGTAGCTAAAACACCCACATCGTGCCGCGACTTAAATAAAGCGCTTCTTGGGAGGCAACCCAAGTTGTAAATGTAATAAAAAGTTAGTGTTAACGTTTGTTGATGGGTGCAAGTGAATAAGATGGAAAATCTGAAGTTGGAACCAAAAACTGGAACTTCAGTTCTAGTGCAAAAAAATCACAGGATGAGTCATCGCTAGACTTGACGACTTGTTTAGTCAGTCGTGAAGAGAACTGCAGAAAACAGGGGAGCAACGGGTGAATTCACGAGTCGTTCCTCAAGGGAACGAATCGTTTAGTCTTCCGACAAGTACACTGGATAAAAGGTTAAACTTAAAGAAAAAGTTTGATGATGGATCACTCAACGAATCGTTGGGAAACCAAACGAGTCGCCAAGTGACCCGTCCTGAAACTATAACAGGCAAAGGACCACGACTCAAGGAACGACTCATTGGGTAACACCATGAGTCATTACGTGAGTCATTAGGTCCCTAGGTAAGTTGACCTAACCCGACCCACGAATGTAAATGGGAATAAGTAATAATTAAAATTAAAGAACCCCATTGCATCAATTACTCCCCGTTAAAATCACTTCAAATTCCCTCTTCTCTTCTTCCCCTTCTTCACGTGAACCCATCGATCATAGACACCACTAAAAGGAACATCATCACTGCACACTCACTCACGGAAGCATAATCAGCTTCTAAAGCATTCCATCTTTGAAAAGTTACATTGTAAGTGCTCTTCCCCACACAAACACTTTGATCAAGGGTTGCATTCCATCAAGAAATTTTAAAGGCCCATGAATGATTGAGCTTCAATGAATTTTTTATTTATATTGTGTTTCTACGTGTCTTATGATGTAAATAAACCCTAGGGAGTACAGGACATTGAGTTTCAATCATGAAATCACCTGGGTAGAGATTTAATAAAAGGTGTGTGTTTGTGGAATTTGAAACTGGAAAAAAGAAGACGATGAACAAGAACTCTTGAGCACGAGCCACAACATGAGTCGTTGGGTCATCAAACGACTCGTCATGTAGCCTGTGCTGAGTGGGAATAATAAACTGCTGAGGCAGTGTACTTTACGAGTGACCTAACAACTCGTTGCCTATGGTAACGACTCGTTGGAACAAATCATCAAGTACACTGGACCTATTTGAAAAATGTTCAGCCTGGGGTAACGAGTGACCTCACGAATCGTTGCCAGATGCAACGACTCATTTAGCCACCCGTCAGGACCAGTGGCACCAGTTAAAATTATTTTCTGTTTCATTTCCTTTTGTGTACTAACATGGCTTCCACAGGCACAATGGCTCCATGAGGCACACCAAAGAAGGGTCCAACCAAAAAGCAGGTACCCGAACGCAGTCAACCATCATACAAAAAGTTGTGAGATGATCCATCCTCCTCTGAAGAGTCGAGTGGCTCTGAAGAGGAATATGAGGTGTCGGAAGAACAACTGGTGCGGAGGACGACCAGGGCTAGGGCTCAACAAAGTTCAAATCTAACAGCCCTAGTCGACACTCTCACTCCACTAGCAAGAGATTCGCCCAGCCGCACAAATGAAAGTGCTAGGGCTGCTGCTGCACTAGTTCTGGAGGATCCCATAGCTGGGCACAATATAGAAAGAGTTGATGAGTCACATGCCCAGCGAGAGGATTCGGAAAATGAGCTGACTGAAACATCGGGCACATTGAATAAGCAACCGCAAAATGTGAGGAGACTGTGTGTCCACGGCATACGGGCTATATACAATCGGGATATTACTCCAAATGACAAAGGCAATCCGAAGCGAAGCATTTATGAGGAGCCAAGGCTGATCACCACCGGTTTGAAAGACTTGCCATAGCTACAGGCAGTATTTGAAAAATACAAGTTTGGGTGGTTGACAGAGCCTTCAGGAAGCTATAGCCCATGCCTAGTTCGCGAGTTCTATGCAGCATATGCAGTCACCTTGCAGCGGTTGGCACTAGGAGGCCAGGATTGGAAGAAGTGGCCTTCCTTAAATCAAGTAATGGTGCGTGAGACCTCAGTTGACATATCTGAGGAAACGATTTCCAAGATGCTGTACGAGCCAGAATATCGAGCCCCGATGAACACGAAAGAGTTTGATCATAGGGTATCTGAGTTGCGGAAAGTCAAAACAAAGAAGCTGAATAGCATGGAGCGGATACAGCAGTACACTTGGCTTTCCCGCATTATTTCCACAAAAGGGTCGTTAGTTGAATGGTTACATGGTACTGAGTCGCAAATAAAGAAGGCCACTTTGAATTTCCAAGCTAAATTTTGGTGGTCGCTGGTGAGGCACAGGCTGGTACCCATAAGAAATGACAATATACTCTCACCCGAAAGAGTCGCACTGGTAGCCAGCATCATGGAGGGATACGCAATTAATTTCCCCCAGTTCATTATCGAGGAGATTTGAGAGCGGGCTGTAAATGACGGAATGATGATTCCCTTCCCATGCTTGATTGATAGACTCTATTGGGAGTCTCGAGTGCCAGAACTGCCATCAGTTGATTAGAGAGTGGTAGTTCAGAATATTACCAATATCGGGCTTATTAGAGATGATACAAACCCGGTATCGAGGGCGAGGACTCAGGCATCTGCATCTGCTGGAGTGACCATAATAGCAAAGGCATTTGGCAATGGGATGCAGACCGATGCAGCACAGTTTGCCAAGTTAGCGGTCGAGCCTACTGAGGGCAGAGAGATAGGTAGCCAAGCTGAGGCTACAGATGCAGCGGATGCCTCCACACCTGCCGATGTTCCAAAATCATCATCTAAAGCAGCAGCAGCATCCAGACCATCAGTCGCACCTCCATAATCCAGCACAGCTGGCCTAGTCGCGGTCTCACAGAAGTTTTTGGTTGATATGGCTAGGCGGCTGGCTAAAGCAAAGAAGCAGCAGGCACACGCGGCTCTACAGGTCAAAGTTTTGATCGAGCAGGTCAAGTCGTGGGTTTCAAAGGAGTCGGAGACACTGTCTAGTTCGGTGCATGGGCGACTGGACGCTTTTGAGCGAAGGATGGACGAGCGCCTCGCACAGTTACAGGTGCCAGAGTTGTCTAGATGGTACGCAGAGTCGGGAGCATTACGATCTGAGGTGTGGGACTTGGCCACACGATAGACAGCTGTGGTACCTCCACCGGTCCTCCCTGTGATCGATGATGAGTTTGAGGAGGAGCTACCACCGATTTTTGATTTCATCACAGAGGAGCCGGTGGCACATGCAAAGGGGAAAAGGCCTCGTGAGGAGGCAAGTGACGATGTTGACACATCTCTGCTCCATCAGCAAAATCGGGAGCAGAGTGAGATGAAGAGAGCACTGCACGAATCAAGAGAGGAGGCTCGATTGAGAGCCGAGACTGAGGCAGCGAAAGCTCGTGGTAAAGGAACGAGCTCAGTTGGATCTGAGAATGCCCCGGTTCAAGCCGGCAATATTGGAGTTGATGTTGGAGGCGTATCTACACCCTCCACCAACCAGGTAGCTGACACCTAGGTCGCATAGGTATGTTTCCTATTCCCTTAGTTTTTGTCTTGTATATATATGCATCGAGGACGACGCATGCTTTTTTTATGGGAGTGAGGAGGGATACCTGTGAATTATATTTTGTTGAACATAACTTGAGGGTTTTTCTTGCCAGATATCTTTTCCCTCTGGTGTTCCATATCTAGTAGAACTGGCATGTGTAGGAGTTTATTTTATATTTTTGTTTTGTGTGTCAGTCGGAAAAAATTTAGGAAAACTGAAAGCAGTCAAGAGCTAAAATTGTTGCTAAAATTGTTTGATATTTTGATTTGATGATTTGATACCCCTCCAAAAAATTTTGTATATGTGTATGTGAGAGTTGAAAATTATGACCTCTGTGAATATTTGCATGGTATTAGAACTGTGAATTTGTTTACCATTGTATAGTTGTACCTGAACTAGCGATTAGTAGAATTGATGATGTTGACCAGTGCTATGTGTGAAGGTGAGGTCTAATAGATGAATTCGGTTGTGTGTGTCAATCTAGAACATGTCTGGTCAGTCGTACCGAGATAGAGGATAAGGAACTAGGAAAGTACCATAGGCCGTTTTGATTTATGAGTCCACTTTAGCCTAAAAGACCTACCAAAGTTAATAAAATCCTTTGATCCAAATGTTTGAGCTTAAATTGACCTTTCTTTTTGTTCACACTAATTCACCTGCCTAATTTTATTATGAAGGGACCTGTTTTGGCCCTGGTCCCTCCTTGGACATTATGAACTTCAACTTAGGCAAATTACCTAAGTTGAGGGTGGCCATGATAGGGGTGAGTAAGAAGAGTTGGGTGGAAGTAAAGTTGGGTAATGAAAAGAGAAGGAAAAAAGAGCGGGTGCAGTATGCATGATCAAAAGAAAAAAAATAAAAATAAAAAATAAAAAATTGTTGTTGTCAAAAACGCAAAAAGAGAAAAGAAAAATAATGTGAGACATCAATAAGTTTTTGTTGAATAAGAAGTAACCGCATTTGTAGTGTCTAAAGCAGAAAAAAGGAAAAAGGGAGAAAATAGGAAAAAAAGGTAAAAAGTGGAGTAAAAAGCATAGTGCCAGGGAGGGTTGAGCTACAAAATTCAATATGTACCATACCCAAGCCCGAGCTTACGTTACAAGACGAGAAAGTCCTATAGTGATCCTAGGTACTTGTCCAAAAATTGAGGTATTGAAGGTAAAGGCAAGCCTATGGTATTGTATGCATACAATTAGAATTTCTTTGTGAGCGTGAGTGGATCTTACTTAGTCCCAAGAAAAATCTGCCGAGATATTCATATGCATGTGTGTAAGTGTGGGACTTCTTTGAGGTGAGAGCACTTGGTCAACAGAATCTTCTGACAATTGTCTGGGGCAGTGTTATGGATTTATGTGCATGGTTGCAGGTGACAGTATTTTTCCATGTTTCGATTCCTCTGTGTTATGGTTGGAAATTTTACATATTCATAGTGTTTCGAGTTGATATGATGAAGGAGGGGTTAGAAATTTTGATTTTGATGACTGTTGTAAGTTTCCTAAAGCTTTTCTAATTGAAGCGTCGAAGTAGATTGTTTTGTTTTGTTTTATTTTGTTTTTTCCTGAGGACATGCAAAAGTTCTAAGTTGAGGGTGTTGATGTGCCCTGATTTTATGGCACTTTCGATGCTTAAAACTAAGAATCGTGCACATTCCAGGTATGTTTATATGGGTATAAGGCATTTTGTGTTTAATGTGCAAAAAAACAGGTCTGGAAGTGATTTTGGTCGAATTAATAAGAAAAACAACTGAAAGGTGACCGCTAGGCACTTAACAAGTCATTGGCAGAAGGCACGACCTGTCACTTGAGGCGTTGGCAAAAATATGAAGTCTTGAAGAAGTGACACAGTGCACTTGATGAGTTGTGAGGTCAATGACTCGTTACAAATGGTAACGAGTCATGAGGTCAACCATTATCATTTGAAGAGAAAAATTTATATAAGTTTCTAGTGGAGTTAACAGCTGATATCACGAGTCGTCGCCTGAAGAAACGACTCGTTGGCAAGTTACTGGAGCTGTCCGTGAAGTGCACTGGAATTTCTGAAGAAGTGGACCACGAGAGACCTAACAACTCGTGCTAAGGCACGATGAGTCCTTAGGTGACCCATTGCCAAGCCTGGGTAAGCTGCTGAGGATGATTGATTTAAAGCAAGGGACGACTCGTCAAAAGGCCTAACGATCCGTCACATGGCCCGTTGTTACTGCCGACTTGGTTTCCAAATTTATTTAGGAAAAGGATTTCTTTGTGTTATAAATACCCAGTTTTAGGTTTATTTTAGAGAGGTGGTGGAGAATGTTTAGAAGCCAATTTTGAGGAGAATCTTGAGCGATATTTGTGAAAAAGTTTTCATACAATTGTTCTTGATTTAAAATACGAAAGATACATTGGAATATTTATTCAATCTACGTGGTTTTTCTTCTACAATACTTTGTAAGTTGTAATTATGATTTCTTCTATTTTTTGTGATTGCAATAACACAAACATGAGTAGCTAAACCCATAAACTAGGTTTGTGGGAACCAAGATGAATTAACACACATAGGTAAAAATACTTAGTGATTCTTGAACGGAGTTTTATGCATGTATTGTTTTCCCTTCATTTTAATTGATTCTTGACGGTTGCAAACATTAGGATTTGCCTTATTCTTACTTACCGGATCAAGGAGGTAAAGAATAGGAAAAAAGGTTTAACAACGGAGATTTGAGGCTAACAACCCTCATCTAATAGCTTTAACTTGTTCGAGGAATAGCTAATACGATGTTAAGGGTAAGGGTAAATTAAAGAACACCCATATACAGAACAAGTTGCGTGGTGAAAATCACCTAGATAGGGGACAACCATTTAGGTGAACTTAACTTACCAATATTGCATGTTAAACATCGGATAAGATCACTAGTGTATAATCCTTGTGGTTATGAAATCTTGGGGAACACAATCCTAGTCTACTCGTAAATTGAATACAAACCCAATTTAATACAAGAATTTATTAATTTACTTTTGTTATTAGTCCATATTTTTCCCCCTTCAGAAATAAGTCAATCAATAGTAGTAGTTATTCGCATTAACCTAAGTTCTTACCATATTCCCTGTGGGATCGACCTCAACCTTTGTTGGGTTGTATATTTGACAATCGACCTCTTATATCTCAATTGAGAGGTGTAGTTTGGGCGACATCAAGTACCCAAAGCATCTAAAAGAAAACTATTAACACACAGGGCTCCTCCTGGCCCAATAGTTATAAAGGATGGCGTACGTTCTTACAATCCTCATGGCAAATCCTGCTTTAACAATCTCTGTCGCTAGCTCAACACATAGCTATCGATTAAGTAATGAAATTTAGAAGAAGGATTAAAATATACATAGATATGAGTGTTAAGTATAAGTATAAAAATATTCAGGGTGAGGTGTTACCTCTAGTGCCCTCCTCCAGGCTTTGGACGAGATGGGGGTATCTAGCCTTCATTGACTCTTCTGCCTCCCACATAGCTCCTTCAATAGCTTGATTCCTTGACAACACCTTAATAAAGGCCACTTCCTTGTTCCTCAACTTTCGCACTTAGCGGTCAAGGATAGCCACAAGGACTTCCTTATAGGCCAAGTCTCTTGTCATTTCTATGTCACCGATAGGCAATATGAATGAAGGATCTCCCAAGCATTTCCTTAACATAGAGACATGGAAAATTGGATGGACTGAAGATAGCTCATTTGGTAACTCTAATTTTTATAACACCCAGCCAACTCTCTTCAATATCATGTATGGGTCAATATGCCAAGGGCTTAGTTTCCCTTTCTTCCCGAAACTCATCATGCCTTTTATAGGCAATTCCTTAAGAAATACACAATCACCATTCTCAAATTCTAAGCTCCGATGGTGGGAATCGAATTAGGATTTTTCTCGACTCTAAGCTGCTCTTATGACTTAGTTGGATAATTTACATGGATCTAGAGGTGCTTGAGAGTGATTTGGGTCATTGGTTAAAGTTTTAGCATTGTAAAAAGTTAAATTTGACCATGGTCAATATTTGATCAAGACGACCTTAGATTGGTGATTTGATGATTCCAATAGGTTTGAAATGCATTTTACAATAAATTTATACTATTGGTTTATGTTTGGGGGGGGGGGGGGTTAGATGATTCCTGAAGGTCCATTTGGAGTTTTGGATGAAGAACTTCATAGCTGAACTATTATCTTCTAGTGCAGCCATATTCCTCCTTCGCATTTGCGAGGCTCTAGCCATATTCACGAAGAGTAAGTTAGTCATGCATCATGATCATGCTAGAAAGGTCACGCATCGTGTAGAAAGATCTTTTCAGGTCGAGTTTTGTGCATCGCATTTATGATGGGTTAGGTTCGGATCAGTCATCGCATTCACGAAGAACAAGTTACACTTGGGCAGATTTAATTCCATATACAAACTTAGATTTCTTATTTCTATTTTGGAATCTAGAGACCTCAAATTTGGGTGATTTTTAAAGTTATTTTCTCGTCTTGGCTTGGGGATTAGTATTGTTCGAAGGCGTTGCATAAAAACAAGTTCATATTTGATTATTTAATCTCTAGTTATGGTAAATTAATACTTTCTAGATTCTTTATGAAGTGTTGATATGTTTGACTATTGAATAAAGGAAATGGGTAATAGGTGATCCTATATAAATGAGAAGACGAGCATTTATGTATACCGATTCCATGATTTGGGTGAATTAATGATTATCTATTTATTGATAAATTCGTGAATATGTGAGCATGATTTGTGATAACTTGATTTGGCTTGAGGCTTGTGTATTGCTCAATTAACATTGATAATTATTTGACTTCAGGCTCATATATTGCTCACTTGATATTGATAATTGATTTGTCTTGAAGGTCGCATATTACTCACTTGAATTGATAATTGATTTGGCTTGAAGATCATATATTGCTCACTTGACATTGATAAATTGATTGACTTGAGGATTATATATTGTTCACTCAATATTGATGTGTTGATTTTGGTTGGAAACTCATATAAATACATGTGTTACTCATTAATTATTCCTTCACTTTCTTACTCTTATTGTTAAATAATTCAGAGTTGATTATCAGTGTTTGTACTGAGGTTTAAATTTTGTGTGGGATTTGTGTATTAGCATTGCATTCCATGGACATGGACATTGTGGAAGCAAAAGGATAAATTTTTATAGAAGGTCAACCAAGGTACAGGGTATATGTTTTTATATCTAGGGCATTTTATTAAAGTGTTGGTTGGTACAAGGTGAGTATATGTACCTCACGAGTCCCCCATAGGTCCAGTCTATCTGATAGAAGAAGCAGGTGTATACAAGTTAGTGGCCAGTTTATATGTATTCGCATTCCATTTCATCCTCATCACATTTTATATTGATTTTGAGTAGTGAAATGGTACAGTAGTTGTGATAGTGGGTTATTTCCTCCCTACTTAGTTGAGATGATTGAAAGAGTTGGTACGCTAATTCTTGAGACAATTTTATGAAACTTTGTTATTCGCTAATTTTGGATATTTCTATGTTTTTTGGTTATTGTGATCATTGGTTGTTGAACTTGCATTGAGACCTTATTTTGATATTTCTATTGAGTAAGTTAGTGGTAGGACCAACCCTTGCCATATCTTCATAATAGGGTTGGTCAATGATGTTCCTGGTGGGCATGTGTTTTGTACTCTCCTTTGCTTTCTACTTTATACTCTCCCTTCCTTTCTGCACCTTTGTTATACATAGGCTGTATCCCTGGTACGAGTGGAAGTAGAGTCTTTGGAGGTAGTTTCTTGGTTGTTCCACAGCACCTGAACTTCTGATGAGTTGGTAATTTACCAACTCATTAGACTCTAAAACTTGTATTTTTTGCTTAGTTCTTGAGTAAATTATATGGATTTATGTTCTTTTTGTCTTTGTTGTATGCAGATGCCCAGATGTGTAAAAAAGACCAAAATTGGAGAAAAAAGAAGGAAATGAGAGCAAAGCGTCCTATCACAGATGAAAACCAGCGAAATGCCTGACAGAGGCCGATCAGCACTGCTTCAAAGGAAAAATGCCATCGACAAAACATGAATTGCCAATGGCGAGTCGCCGGATCAATCACCGAATCATTAGCCATGTTCTGGAATGAGGGACAAAACCTCGGCGGTTCGCGGAATAAGATGGGCGAAACTCTGAACATGCCACCGAAGCTGACTGGAATTTGGTAATGACACAACAAAATGCATCCGGCGGTACACGAGTATGAACTGGCGAATCATCGGTGTCCCACCGATGAAGAGACGGTGCTCAGGGGTAAAATAGTCAACACAGAAAAAGAGGAAAAAGACACCTTACTTTCTACATATAGTCTAAGAGAGGTACAAGGCAGTAGTGAGCTTTCGTTGTAATTTTTCACTTTTTAGAACATTCCATTTGTAGAGAAGAGTAGAAGAATGTAATTGGTGACCTGAGATTTATTCCTTTACTTCTTCTTCTCCATAGTAAGTGACTACATTGTTGAAGACCATTATTGTGAAATTGATTTTTCTACTTTTGTTATTGAATTTGATGAGTCTATTGTTAAATATGCGTGTGAAATTTCTAACCATGAGTAGCTAAATCATTAGCTAGAGGTGGGTGATGATGATGATTGTTGATTAGAGTAGGAATTGCTAGGATTATCTTAACAATGTTCAACTAATTATGAATCTATTAGATTCTCTCCAATCATTAATTGAAGATCCATTGATTTTCATATGGGTCTATGTTTCCTTACTTGATTGTTTCTTGAAAAAGAAGAATTATGTATTGGAAGAGAATCTAATAGTGGGTATGGTTGAGAGATTGTGAATTGGGCTAGAAATATTCAAATTCATGCGCATTGGACTGAGTTGATTGAGTCTAGAGATTCGAAAGAACTCTAGCTAGAGGTATGAAATTGGCTGAAAAGCATGGAATATCTTTGTTCGCCTAAGGTTATTCACAGTAGTTGAACTTGTGAGATGATCTAGCAAGACCTTGTCTAATTAATCCATCATCTACACCCCACCTCTAGAATTTTCACATCATTGTTTACAGCTTTGGTAAACCTTGCTATTTGAACTAAATGACTTTAGACTTGATAATCTCTTACATAGTGATACTTCCCCCAACTGGTTCTCATTATGTTTGTTTGAGTGGTGCAATCTAAAGTCAACTTTATAATCAACACTAAGCCCTATCGTCCCCTAGTCCTCGTGGGATTCAATCCCGACACTCGACCGAGTTACTTGTTTTGATACTTCGACCGTGCATATTCTTTGAAAAAGAGGGTATGGTTTGAACGTCATCAAAAATGGCGCCGTTTCCAAGGAATGGCGTATGATAATCTCGTGATTGATTGTTAAGTTGAAATAGTTTTGCATTGTAGCTACTTAAAGTGTGTTTACTATGTGGTTAGGATTTCATAACCACATGAGCTATCACTCCCAAGCAGGGGATAGCTCGATCAAAGGTAATATGGAACTTGAGGAAGACAATCTGGTAATGCCAGAAGTGGCAGGAGTTATTTGCCTACCACCTATGGTAGGGAATGCAGTTTTTCATGTCACAAGCACTATGCTACACTAATTACAAATGAAGGGGCTCTTTGGCAGAAAGCCAAGTGAAGATGCAAATCGACATCTGAGAAACTTCTTGGAAATTTGCCAACCATTCAATATCACTAATATCAGTCAAGAGTCCATCAGGTTGAGACTCTTTCCCTTTTCATTGACAAGGGAGGCGACGATTTGGCTAGAAGAACTCCCTCCATGATGTATTACTTAATGGAAAGAGTTAACGGAAGCCTTTTTGGACCAATTTTTCCCTCCATCAAGGATGCTTTAGTTGAGGGATGATATTACAAATTTTAGACAAGAACTGGGAGAGCCTTTACGTGAGGCATGGTTGAGGTTTAATAAGAAAGTTGCTCTTTGCCCAGACTATGGATTACCGGATGGAGTACTTCTACAAAGCTTCTATAGGGCCCTTGATTCAATTAACAAATCTGTTGCCAACAACTTAGCTGGTGGTTCTATCATGGACCAAATGTATGGGTTGGCCAAAGCCCTCCTAGACAGAATGACAAAGACCAACAGGGCTTGGCACATGAGAGAAACAAATGTGTCCACTCATGAAGCTAGCTCAAGTGCATTGGCAGCTAAGTTGAGGAAAAGGGATGAAGAGCGAGACGAGACTCTTGCGAAAATGATGACACAAGTTGAATTGATGACAATGCATGTAATGGGAGCAGGGCCAATGGTGGTAATTTCGTAGGAATGCAAGGTCCCTTACAATATGAAAGTGAGACGTCACCACCAAGATATGAAGAGGAATGCTAATATATGGGTAATCATATGGGAGGTCCCAGACTTGGGTTCCAAGAAGAAAATCAAGGACCACGGAAGCCAAGGGTGGAGAAATCGTGAGCCACAGAGATGGCTGGAAAGGAATGACCAATGGGGAAATAGAGAGAAAAACTAAGACACTGATCGCTATCATCAGAGTTTGAACCTATACATTCCCCCTCCAAAGGCCGGGAATCCCCACAATCAACCGGGTGTGAATGACGGGGACAACTCCAAAATTGAAGAGATTCTATCAAGAGTTTTGAAAAAGATCGAGTCAACCGAGAGCGGGGTGACAGAGTTAAGAGGGGAGGTGTCTAACCTTTCCCAAACAGTGATTTCATGATGTGTTGTGGATTTAAAGCACTATTAACTCTCAAAACTAAGAAAAAAGTATGGACTTAGGTGTATTTATGTGGATATGAGGCACTCTTCCTGTGGTTTCAGGATAAATGGGTGTTGGAGCGTAAATTTGCAAAAGGAAACTAAAAGTGTGCAAAAAAGGGCAAAAGTGCAGTCCACAGTACGATTTGTAGGATGGACCTACGAGTCGTACTGATGGCTGTGATAAGAAGCAGAAGGCTGAAGCTCAAAGAATGAACCTACGAGTCCTTCCACGGATCGTACCAAGCTTGTACAAGTCGTGGTAAGGCAGTCGTGATGAACTCCAGAAGAATTGCACAAGAGGTTGATTTTCAGTACGAGAGGATACCACGACCCGTGAAAACTTGGTACGAGTCATACTATACCGGTCGTGGTGAGCTTCAGACAAATTGCAAAGATTCAGAATCAAGCCATGGGATCTAGGTACGAGTCAGAGGAAGGAGGTACAAATCGTACCTTGGCTCGAAACTTAACCAAAAATCAGCCAACAATCCAAACCACGAGATGCTGCCACGGACCGTAGGATGCTCCTACGAGTCATAGGATGATCTGTGATGAGGTCGGCACCAGATATGGAAAATTTCCCTGTTAGCCTAGGAAAAGGATTCTTAGGTCTATATAAATACATTTTATGTTTTATTTTTAGGAGGTGACATGGATAAGAATTAGTTTTAGTTGAAAAACATTGTAGTAGATAATTTTACATCTTTAAAAGAGAGAATTGAGTTGGTTCAACGTTGTGATCAACCTTTTCTTGAATTCATATTGTTCTTGCTACTTGTTATTCAAGATTTTGTGGATTAATTAAGGGAAGCGTTTTTCTCAATCATATTTGTAAGTATTATTTTTATTTCTTTAATCATGAACATACTTCACAACCTTGCAACTATGAGAGGCTAAAACCTCCATAGCTAGGGTTGTGGGAACCATGGTAGATTAACAAGCTAGGGTTGCACAAAGTGAGTCTAAAACCAATACTAATTACTTATATTGTATTCTCTTCATGCTTTAATGATTCTTAGCGGTGTACAACATTAGGAAGTGCCCGAATTCTTTACTTGCTTTGGTCGAAGAGGTAGAGATTAGGAAAAGAGAATTACAACGGAGCCTTGATCTTGATGATTATTGTGTTAACTTGAGATGTGGTCGCAGGATAGTTATATCTGTAACTTAGTGATAATGGTTAGTTTGGAAATGCTCATGAGACTTGGTTGAGTAATTGAGTATAGTCATTCAATAGGGAATGGTTGATCGTTTGAATGAACCTATGTTATTAGTTCTGTAAGTAAGTATTGGTGAAGATCACGAGTGTATACCTAAAGCTTCTATGAATTCATAGGGAATACAAACCCTAGTTATCCTTTAATTATTGATTCACAACCATAATCTTGACAGCTCTTTGTTTTTTCTATTGATTATTATTAGAAAACCCCCAATTGTGAAGTAACCATTACACAAGTTCACTTACCGGCTGTAATCTAGATCTTCCATATTACCTGTGGGATCGACCCCAACCTCTAAGTTGGGTTCTTTGATGACAATGTCCTCTTCATACTTCAGTTAGAAATGTGGTTTGAGTGTTATCAAAAAGTTGCGTCGTTGCCGGGGAATATGGCTAAGACTAGGTTATTTTCTTGTATTTGATTTTTTGATAGTTATTTCCTTAATTATATTTATTTTTGTGTTTTTTATACCTACAGGTTGTCCTCTGGTGAATGCCAAGCACTCGGAGTAGAGGAGACCCCCTTGTTCCACTAAATCCCGAAATCGAACGGGCACTGTATAAAATGGAAAACCCTAAGCAAAGAGAAGCCCGCTTAGCTGAAGAAGCTAGGCAAGCCGAGATAGATCGGTTAGCTACACTTCAGAAGGATGATGATGACAGAGATGAGGTGGTAAACGCTGGTCGACATGGGAGGGGCATCCGAGCTCAGAGATTTGCCCCTTAGTTCTTCGATGATAAGGACCCGGATATTGATGAAGTTGGGTCAACTGGAGCAATTGTGCCACCACCACTGCCCGCTGGGGCCAAATTTGATATTAAGAGCACTATGATTCAATTGTTAAACATGAAGGGGGTGTTCAGTGGCCACGTAGAAGATGACACCAACCTACACTTAATGAACTTCGTAGGAATATGCAAGGCATACAGGTTTCCCGGAGTAAGCTAGGATGCCATACGGCTCCGACTCTTCCTTTTTCTCTATCAATGGAAGCTACTTTGTGGTTATCGGAGTTGCCCAACAACTCCATAACCAACTAGAAGGAGCTTAAACAGGCCTTTTTGGAGAGATTCTTTCCCCCATCAAGGATGTTACAGCTAAAAGATGAGATCTATAATTTCCGACAAATTAAGACGGAGGCACTTCATGAAACCTGGCTGAGGTTCAAAAAGAAGTTGACTAAGTTCCCAAACCACAAAATTCCAGATGACAATTTGTTGGAAATTTTTTACAGGTCTCTGAATAATAGCACCAAAGTTGTAGCAGATACGGTGGCTGGAGGAGTATTGATGAGTCACACTTGGGAGGAAGCAGCCACTATCCTTGACAGGGTGACTAAGACAAACAGGGCCTGGCATATGAGGGAGGCTGATGAAGTGGCAGGTACATATGTTGTTGGTTTGACTACATACCAATGAAGGAAGGAAGAAGAATGCGATCAGGAGTTGGCTCACATGCGCACATCATTGGAAGAAGAGATGGGTGTTGAGACAAAACATGGTAAGTTGCAAGAGGCCCCTAGAGGTGAGAAGGAAGGAGACATTGATCAAGGGGCAACCCAAGTGCATAAGTCTATTCCACGACCACCGCCACCATTCCCTCAGAGGATGAAGAAAAAAGCGAACAATGGTAAGTTCCAAAAATTCCTTTCAATGCTTAAACAACTATCGGTAAACATATCGTTGGTCGAAGCACTAGAGCAGATGCCAGGGTATGCAAAATTCATGAAGGACCTGATAACAAAGAAGAGATCTGTGAGCTATGAGTCAGTTGACAATATCCATCACTGCAGTTCCATAGCAACGAGGGTCTTAGCTCAGAAAAAGAAAGACCCAGGTGCCTTCGCAATACCTTGCACCATTGGTAATGTTGAGTTCGCAAGGGCACTCTGTGATATGGGAGCTAGCATTAATTTAATTCCCTTGGCGGTTTTCAAGAAGCTAGGATTGGGAGACCCAAACCGATTAATATGCGGTTACTGATGGCTGATAGAACAATTAAGAAACTAGTGAGCATCTTAGTTGATGTGCTCGTCAAGGTTGACAAGTTCATATTCCCAGCAGACTTCGTGATATTGGATTGTGAGGTCGGTTATGAGGTCCCCATAATTTTGGGGCGACCATTCCTTTCCACTGGGAGAGCTCTAGTAGATCTGGAAGCGGGTCTGCTGAAGTTTAGACTAAACAAAGAAGAGGTCACTTTCAACATCTACCAGACCATGAAGTAACCTAAGGAATTTAGTGTGATCTCAGCACTAGATGATGAGTATGAGTCACTTGAAGAATTCTGAGTAGTCAAAAGACTTGCATCGTGTTGAGATGTTAAATAAAGTGCTTCTTAGGAGGCAACCCAAGTGGTGGTCTGGTGAAATCTGAGTAACCAGACCACCCAAGTCGTGCCGCGACGTTAAATCAAGCGCTTCTTGTGAGGCAACCCTAGTTATTGAACTAATATGTGCTCAGTGTGCAGGGAAACAAAAATAGGTGGCTGAAAAATAAATTGCTACAAACTCTCAGTACGACCCGTGATAAGGTCCTATGAGCCGTAGCAGCCGGCATGGTGAGAAGCAGAGAAAACTCAAAGCAAAAGTCAGGCCTACGGTTCATCCTATGAGTTGTACCTCGATTGTACGAGTTGTAGGATTGACTCATAGGTCACAAAGTAAGTTCTTTCTGTTAAATTCACTACGGGTCAGGGGACGAGTCATAGGTACCCCCTACGACTTGTGGCACGAGTCGTGATGGGTCAAAAACACCACTTGTACCTGACTTCGGCCCAGATTTATTTGATTTGGCCCTAAGCTATTTAAATCAAATCCACCCCTCTCCCACGCTAAACACTCAGGCTCACAATGTTAAACTCACTCACCCACAACCCGTAACTTAACAACCAACAAGGAATCGAGCTAGTGTTTACTCAATCCAAGTTCGGCCAACCTTACATAGTGATACCCAGTCGAACAAAGGCACAGTCAAGTAAGTGTTTTACATTGCAGATTTTGAATACTTTGGAAGTGAACTTAAGGGCATCAAAACCCATGAAGAATCACTGATTATGCCTGAAAACCAAGCTTTAAAGCAAAAACAAACGAAAAGGGTTAATGCAGTGGAGTTCGACTGGAAACCCCAATAGAAAAATTGTTGAACTTTGGCCTTTGAACACTTCAATGAAGTTATAGGTAATTGTCAAAAAAGGGGGAGGTTTGGGTAGTGTTAAAATGGAGTGTATGATATGCCTAGACCTGGGGGAAATCTGAGTACCCAAAAATATGTAAAACAAACACCTACACATTGAACAAAGAATCGTGAATGAGGTATGAAAAGGGTATGAAGCACAACACGGGTCATAGGTTGATACTACGAGCCGTACTAAGTGCTCGTACCACCAAATTGAAAAAGCTTAACTGAGAAGTCCACCTTACGACTCGTTGAATCGACCTATAGGTCGTACCTCGAGTCGTGGTGAAAAACAGAGATTTACTAGCAATAGGACTTCATCAGATGACTCAAGGTACGAACAGTACCTTCATGGTATGAGTCGTACCTGTGAGTTGTAAGGCACCACCGGGACTTCTCACGAGTCGTACCTTCATGGTACGACTCATTGTGAGGACCCGTGATGAGATTCTGAACTTCTCTTAACTGATTTATCTTTTTCAAAAATGGACAACTAACCTCTTTCTCTTCAGGTACTATGACTTTCAAAAGCGAAGCTAATAAATCAAAGGCTCGGAGGAAGCTAAGAATAGTATCATCAGAGTTTGAATCTGATAAAGAAGAGCATGCACCTAGTGGTTCGAATACAGAGGAAACAAGGACCACAACGGCAAGAGCAAAGGCCCAAGCTTAAGCAACCACTGCCACATCCGCTCAAGCTCCCCAATCTGAAGAGGGAGTTAGAGATGAACAATAAAAGTTGGGGAACGACTCCAATGCTGAAGAAGGGTCAGGGGAGACCCAAAGTGAAGAAGAAAGTGGCAGTGATGAGTCAGAGGAGGAGGCTCCAAATGAAGCACAGGCACAAAAGAAGACCCCACCTAGAGAAATCATACAATTCAGTGGAGAGTGTCAGGAGCCAAAGAAATATATGAGCAGGGCATCTCTCTCACCACCAAAAATAATCCAAGGCGGAGCATACAAGAAGAGTCGCGGATCCTCACAAACTCACTGAATGAAGTTGAGGAGATGAAGCAGATTTTCAGTTTCTATAGGCTCGAGTGGATGGCAAAGACTCTAGTACAGTATACAGAAGACATCGTCCGGGAGTTCTATGCCAACTATTTGGCCACCATGGAGGTGAAAGCAAAGGAAGGGCAGAAGGTAAAGGATCAGCCGCTATGGAGAGTGTGATGGTTCGAGGTCGCGAGGTTGATACATCTGAGTGGACCATCGCTCGAATCTTGTACAGGCCATAGTTCTTGCCGACCAGAATGACACCAGAGTATGATTACAGGGTGGAGGCAATGAAGCAGATCAAAAGTCTGAGCAGGGGTGAGTGACAAAGGCAGTTGCAATGTCTAGCAGAGGTGATCGCTGAGAACAAGGACGAGGCCAAGTGGGTTACAGGTGGCAAGCAGGTGACAAATAATTCACTGAACTTCATAGCAAAAGCCTGTTGGACACTAATGCGCCATCGACTAGAACCGGTAGTTAATGACAACATACTAAGTGCTGATAGGGCAGCTTTGGTGGCATGCCTCATGTCTCGTTACCCCCTTAATATTTTGAGGATCATAGCTACTGAGATACGAGACCGGGTTGTGGAAGTAAGCACCACTATTCCATTCCCGAGCTTTGTATTCAGTTTATGCAGGGAGGCGAGTGTTCAAAGGGGTGATGAGCAGTTGATTGGGGGGCAGAGGATTGCAGACATAGGCCTTATCCGGGATGAGATGAACCCATTAAGCAGATCTAGACTTCCTACAGCCATACTAGCATCTCAGCCAATAGGGGACGCACAGGTAAATGACCCCACCATACAAGAGTAGAGCAAGACACCGGCTACAGATGTCAGTCACCCTGAGACAGCTCCTAGCACCTCAGTTGCACCATTGAATAGATCATAGACTCCAGCATCAGCAGGGCACATCTTCGTCCCGCCAAGCGATTGACCAAGGTAGAGCACAAAATTCAGGCCATGATGGAAAATGTAAAGCCATGGATCAAATCCGAGATAGATGTAGTAGCTTAGGCCCTACATGCTCGCCTAGACAACTTTGAGAGAAAATTTAACATAAGAATAGCGGAGCAGACAGATACTAGCAGTCTCCATGCGGAGTTGGGAGATCTTTGGAACCAAGTAGTTGAGTTGTCATCACGAAAACCAACAGTTATAGCATCCTCCACTCTTTCGGACCTAGATGCCGAGCTTGCTGAAGATATTGATTTAGCGGCATATTGGGAGCCGTCCACGGCTTCTAAGAAGGGTAAGAAATGAGCTACTGAGGAGGTCAAAAAGGAGAGTCAAAAGAAGAAGAAGAAGAAGAGAGAAGAAAGAAAGCAAGCAGTCTAGAATAGAGAGCATGCAGACTTATACAGCACATATGTCTGAGTTGCATGAGAGAGTTAGAGGAGCAGGAAGCTCCACCACGGCTCAGCCCAAGGTTGCTAGTAGCCATGACCCTTCGGGTGAGCCACATTCAACCCCAGCTACTACAGAGGCTGATCAAGCATCCACAATCACTGAGGGGGGAACTACTCCCCCCGTTGTTACACCATTGATTGCACTGGCCACCGCTAACGCCACTGCTACTACGGAGGTACCACTTCCGCAAGATCACAGGAGTGCCTAGAGTGCCACAGGTATGTTCTCTTCCCAACATGCTTATAGTTTATGCTTCGTGGATTAAGCTCACTTTTTCAAAATGGGGAGGGGGTGTACTTGTATTTTGGGGAATTTTGTTCGTTTGACGGTTTTTCTTGTCGTGCTTCTTTTCCCTCAGGCATGCTACCTAGTAGAACCGGCATGTGTTAGCATTTTTTTAGTTGTGATTTTTATTAGATTAGAAAGTAACTTAGGAATACTCAACCAATAGAAATGCACTAGTTTTGTTTTTTTTTTTTTTGAAAAATTTACCCTGTTCAAAATTTTTGCTATGTATTTGTGACAACATGCATGATTTCTGTGGATCTTTTTATGTCATTTAGTTATTAATAGTAGTTATTCTTGTTAAGCCTTGTATGAACCAGACAGGTGAAGTAAAAATAGTTCATGTACTATGTGTGAGTGAGGTTTTAGTCTTTATTGCAATATGTTGTTGAGGATCTAGAACTTGCCTGATTGGTCTCTGCATAGGTTAAGGATGGTTGGTTAGGATATGATCATAAGCCATTTTTGTTTTACCTCACTTTTAGCCTATATTGACCTACCAAAGTTTCATGAATCCCTTGATCCCAAGTTTGAGCCTTAATTGACCATATTTCTTTAATTCAACTGTTAACCGTACCCATGTAGTTATAATGAACCTTTTTTGTCTCTGGTCCTTCCTTGAATATTGTGAACCTCAACATAAGCAAAATGCTTAAGTTGAAGGTGGCTAGAGTAGGGTTGCATAAATGGTGGGAGCGGGATAAAGGAAAAGAAAAGAAAAGAAGAGAAAAGAGAAAATATGGTGAAAAATGAGGTGTGATGAGGTGAAAAAGTAAAAGAGCTAAAAATCTTAAGAATCTTGAAAAAGAAAAATTCAAAAGAGCTTGAAGTTGTATGAAAAATGCAAAAAAATCACCTCACCCATGCAAATATTCTTAAAATGGGGTAAAAAGGGAAGAAAGGAAAATGAAAGAGTGAAGGGTGAAATTGGTAAATGGTGTAGCCAATGTATGTAGTGTCAAGGAAGGGATAGTCACTCTTAAAATCTCTCATATTTATCATGTCCAGCCCTAAGCCTACATTAAAAGCCATATCAAGTCCTATAGTAATCCTAACTTGACCATTTGACAAATCAAAGCAGAGAAAATAAGGGCAAGCCTATGGTATTTGATGCATAATACTTGCAAACTTCCTTGTGAGAGTGACTGCTTCACTTGCCTAGTCCCATGTTGTGTTTGATACTTCATATCTAAGTGGGGACTTGATTTGTGTGAGGGTACATGGGTTATGTTTGCTTTTACCATTGGTCTATGTGAAAAACATTGGTGATGACTTGATTGCCTGTTGATAGCTAGATGACATGTCTTGATCCCTGTATATGATGTTTTGACGTTGCTTGTAATGCATTAGCTAATGATGTTCTATAAGGAAGGGTCAATAGAGTATATAGAAATCGTGCAAAAATTTGTTTGAGTATTGGCTGTAATATCTTAAGTGTATTTTCTAGTTGAGCGTCGTATTTAGTTTTTCTTTTTCTTTTCCTGAGGACATGCAAAAGTCTTAAGTTGAGGGTGTTGATGTGTTGTGGATTTACAGCACTATTGACGCTCAAAACTAAGAAAATAGCATGGACTTAGGTGTATTTATGTGGATATGAGGCACTTTTCCTTTGATTTCAAGATAAATGGGTGTTGGAGCGTAAATTTGCAAAAGGAAGCTAAAAGTGTGCAAAAAAAAGGCAAAAATGCAGTCCACAGTACAATCTGTAGGATGGACCTACGCGTGGTACTGATGGCTGTGATAAGAAGCAGAAGGCTAAAGCTGGAAGAAAGAACCTACGAGTCTTGCCACGGATTGTACCAAGCTTGTATGAGTCGTGGATAGGCAGTCGTGATGAACTCCAGAAGAATTGCATAAGAGGTTGATTTTCAGTACGATAAGATACCACGACCCGTGAGAGCTTGGTACGAGTTGTACCATACCGGTCATGGTGAGCTTCAGACAAATTGCAAAGATTCAGAATCAAGCTAGGGGATCCAGGTACGAGTCGTAGGAAGGAGGTATGACTCATACTTTGGCCCGACACTTAGCCAAAAATTAGCCAACAATCCAAACCACGAGATGCTGCCACGCACCACAGGATGCTCCTACGAGTCGTAGGATAATCTATGACGAGGTCGGCACTAGATATGGAAAATCGCCCTATTAGCCTAGGAAAAGGATTCTTAGGTCTATATAAATACGTTTTATGTTTTATTTTTAGGTGGTGACATGGAGAAGAATTAGTTTCAGTTGAAAAACATTGTAGTAGATAATTTTACATCTTTGAAAGAGAGATTTGAGTTAGTTCAACCTTGTGATTAACCTTTTTTTGAATTCATATTGTTCTTGCTACTTGTTCTTCAAGATTTTGTGGATTAATTAAAGGAAACGTTTTTCTCAATAATATTTGTAAGTATTGTTTTTATGTATTTAATCATGAACATACTTCACAACCTTGCAACTATGAGAGGCTAAAACTTCCATAGCTAGGGTTGTGGGAACCATGGTGGATTAACAAGCTAGGGTTGCACAAAGTGAGTCTAAAACCAATACTAATTACTTATATTGTATTCTCTTCATGCTTTAATGATTCTTAGCGGAGTACAATGTTAGGAAGTGCCCGAATTCTTTACTTGCTTTGGTCGAAGAGGTAGATATTAAGAAAAGAGAATTACAACGGAGCCTTGATCTTGATGATTATTGTATTAACTAGAGTTGTGGTCGCAGGATAGTTATATCTGGAACTTAGTGATAACGGTTAGTTTGGAAACGCTCATGAGACTTTGTTGAGTAATTAAGTATAGTCATTAATAGGGATTGGTCGATCGTTTGAATGAACCTAAGTTATCAGTTTTGTAAGTAAGTATTGGTGAAGATCACGAGTGTATACCTAAAGTTGTTATGAACTCATGGGGCACACAAACCCTAGTTATCCTTTAATTATTGATTCACAACCATAATCTTGACAGCTGCTTTGTTTTCACCATTGATTATTATTAGAATCCCCCCAATTGTGAAGTAACTATCATACAAGTTCACTTACCGACTGTAATCTAGATCTTCCACATTTCCTGTGCGATCGACCCCAACCTCTAAGTTGGGTTCTTTATTGACAACGTCCGCTTCATACTTTAGTTAGAAGAGTGGTTTGAGTGTTATCAGTTCACATTCCTCCTCCATCAAGCATTTTGAGGCCCAAATGAATCACTTATCAGCTCAAATAAATCCCCATATGAAGGGAACACTACCTAGTGACACAATGCCAAATCCCAAGAAGGATGGTCAATGCATGGACATTGTCACTAGGAGTGGCAAGTTGATTGGAGATGCCCCGGTGAAGCCAAGTAAGATTGATAAACAGAAACCAAGTGAAGAAGATGAAGGTGATAAAACACAAATGATTCCAGAAAATGAGACAAGCTTGATGAGGAAAAAAAGGGAAAGAATGATAACGTCCTATCCCCCGATGATGATGAGGAAATGACAAGGTTGATTCAAAAATTTCCCCTCCATATCCACAACGCCTAACCAAGAAAAAGAAGGGTGACCAGTTTAAAAAGTTTGTCGACAGTAAGTTGTCCATAAATATTTCGTTAGTAGATGATTTGCTACAGATGCCCAGTTATGCAAAGTTTATGAAAGATTTATTAAAGAAGAAAAAAGTGGCGGATGCAGGGAATGAAGAGAAAACTCACCATTGTAGTGCGGTAATGATGTGCAATCTTGATCCTAAAAGAGAGGACCCCGGAGCGTTTACAATACCATGCACAATTGGAAGATGTCTATTTCAGAAAGCTTTATGTGATCTGGGTGCTAGCATAAATTTGATGACCCTGCTAATTTTCACAAAATTAGGACTCGAAAACACCAAACCGACGTCAATGAGGCTGCTCATGGTAGACAGGTCAATAAAACGACTGATGGGGGTGTTAGAAGATGTGTTAGTGAGAGTTGACAAGTTTATCCTACCAGCTGACTTTGCTATCTTGGATTCTGACATGGATGAAGAGGTTTTCCTTATTTTGGCAGACCATTGTTGGCTACGGGAAAAGCTGTGGTGGATGTGGAGCTTGGCGAGTTGAAATTTTAAGTCGAAAGTGAAGAAGTCACTTTTACAGTGTGTCCATCAGTTAAGACGCCTCCCAAATACAAGGTGGTCCAAGTTTTGCAAATTGATGAGGAAGAAAAGGATTTAGAGTTGAAGGAGGCGGTGTTGGATGATGACCCGTCGGACTAGAGTTGATGAGAGAAAGTCTCCGTCGTGCCACGACGTTAACTAAAACGCTTCTTGGGAGGCAAGCCAAGTTTTTAGTCAATTAATTCATGTTTTTGTTGTTTGTGTCTTTGTAGGTTCTTAGACATGAGGAGCGAAGAGGGAACCAGACCATGAAGGAAGGAACAATGAGAAACCAGCGAGCCGCCGGTTCAGAAGCACAAGCCGCCGGTGAAGGTAAGCACTAAACAGAAGGCTAAGGGTCGAATTGAGAAACCGGTGAACCGCCAAACAGAATCCGTGTTTCACTGGTTGATTGCCGATGGACAACACAACACTTGAAGAGCAGGCACATAAGCGGCGGGTAATCTGCGGATCGCCGCTTCAATCCGTAAACCGCCGATAAATCGTTGGTAATGAAATAGATCACTGGGAAACTTGCAGGGAACAAGATATTAGTTCAGCGGACCATCGGTGTGATTCGGCGAACTGCCGGTGGACCGCCGGTCGAGGTATGAGTCTATTATAGTGTGACTTTAAAAGAGAGGGCCCACAAAATCCCAAGGACCTAGTCAGCCGCCCTATTTTTGCAAATATTCTCCTAGCTTCCATTTTTCCACCATTTTTCCATTCCCTTTTTGTCTTTTCATTACCCAACATCCCCATTTCCCCATACTCATCTATTCTAAACCTTTCAACTTCCCCACCAACACAAACCCATTAAACTTTCCACCTTCCCCTCAACATATTACACTTCCCTCTTTCACCTATAAAACCCTCTCCATAGTCCACTAATCCCCTCACTTCAATCACATTTTCTTCCTCTACTATTTATATCTTAAGGTGCTATTTCAAGTAACTTTGAGCTTTTTGAACGTCCAAATGTGAAGGCAGTCCTTCCATTCGGTAAACATTTTCTTGCCCTTGTTTTAATTTTCTCATTGGTGCTTTAAGGGTAATGCTTTGTTCCCCTCCCTTGGTAAAATATTTAATGTGTTATGCCTGATTGAATGGAATGGGGTTGTGCTTTTGTTTGTGGCATTTTGAAAAGGGTGAAGTCTAAGTAACCCATTTGTTTAAAGCATAATGTTTTGCCCGATGATAGACCGGATAATGCCATTCTTAAGGGCTAAAACATGAACAAGGGTTTTAAAAGTGTCATGTTGATTTTAGTATGATCGTAAGTGAATGTGTGTTAGTGGAAACGTATATGTGATAGTTCAGAAAAAAAAATTAGGGACGATGGGGCCCGGCATTTCGCCGTTCGAATTCGGCGAATCGCCAATGACACGCCGGCTCACTCTGCAACTTGGCTTCAGGCCACTGAGTGGATCCCATGTTACATCGGCGGTTCACGAATCCTGACCGGCGGTACACTAATGTACCGCCGAAACAACTATCCCTTGCCCAGTTGTCTGTGAAGCACCGACGAGAAACGGGCGGTCCACAAATCATTTCGGCGAACCTCCGATCTTCTGCCGCTATCAGTGGTTCTTTTAACTGAGTTTTTGATTCCCCTTGTTCCTCAATTCTCCCTACAATTCGATTTCTTTTTCATTTTATGTTGTTTTTAGTTTTCTCTTTCACTAGCTGGCACTAAAATCATTCTTGCAGCAAAACAAATCATGTCATCTTCCATGAACACCGGCAAAGGAAAAGCCCCTGCTTCCTCTGCTAGCAAGGGCAAAGGAAAAGCAAATGTCGCACAACCACGGGTCAACACAAAGGTAGCTATCATTCTCTGTGTTCCGAACATGAAGGAACACTATGTCATCTGCCAGGGATGCTCCATCAAGTGGAGAAGAGGTTTGGCTTGGCCGGGTTAAAAGGTGATTTTTCTAACATCATCGCGTAGTTCACTGACAGACAGTGGCACGCATTTGCCAACCCTCTCCCATCCTACTACCCCAGCCTAGTCATAGAGTTCTATGCCTCTTATCAGGCCCGCTAAGAGATTATGCAACACCAGGGCAAAGTGGATGAGTTCCCCTGCTTGCCATCAGTGATGATCTGGGGAGTGGAAGTTGATATCACCCCGGCTGCTATAAACTACCTATTCTGGGAGGACGAAATTGACTCTGCTACAGAGTACATGTCACGGGTGGCTGATACGAAGGACCAGTTTGCGTGGGTGGCTCACATTATAACTGTTGATACTCCTCTCTAGGCCTCAATGGGTGGAAAAATCTCTCGACATGATTTGAAGTTCGAGGCCAAGCTCTGGCTGGACTTTATTTGTTCTCGCACCATCCCATCCAAAAATGAGCAGCAGGTTACCATGGAAATGGCCATCCTGATTTCTTTCATAATGTCGGGTTCCCCATTAACTTCGGTGAAATTGTAGCTCAACAGATGAAGAAGAAGGCTCGGCAGTGCAGTACTTCCATGCCATATGCTGTTTTGATTTCCCAGCTTTTTGAAGCAGCTAGAGTACCTCTCTTTCCTGATGAGACTCCTTCCTCTACTCTAGGAATGATTGATATTGATAGGAAGAGATATGCCAAGGAACCGGCAATGGAAAGGAAGAGAATGCAGGCCTTTGGAGTATAGGAAGGACCCCTCCCCTATAGGTTAGATAAATCATCACTTTCCCCAGAAACCACTATGCCCCAGTCAGATATGTCGGGCCAAGCATCAGGTGACTAGCCTCAGCAGGGAGCTTCACAACCCCCACACACACACAATCCTCTCAACCAAGTGGTCTCCATCGACTTGTGTAGATGACGAACTCACATGAAAGCCAACTCCAAAGATTGGCTAAGAGCCTCCCCGTACTCATTGACAACACGGTCAAAAAGGAGCTCAAGTCATTATACTATATTGTGACCATGTTGTGCAAGAGAGTGGATGCAGTGGAAGGGGCAGTCACTTCCTCCGAATAGAGGTACATGAGTGGAAGAGTTAGACTTCGGTTGAAGTACCAGACATGAGCGCATTGGATGCTGCAATGGCTGCTCCTTCCTCAGTTAGAGGGCCAATTGATGACCTTTATGAAGGCCTGGGTGTTGATTTTTCTGGGCTAGGTGAGGCCAGCGGCGGTAGTGGTGAGGCAGATGCGGATGATGAAGAGAACCGACACACTCAGGGAGTTTCTTGTCCCTTTCCCTTTATGCATATCTACATTGGGGACAATGTATTCTCTTAAGTGGGGGAGGGAGTTTTTTTTTATATTCTTGTGAATTTTAGTTGGGATTGAGTGAGTCTAGCCTTTGTCGGGCTGTGGTTTTATTGTGATGTTTTGATGATCGCCTTTGTCGGGCGTATCTTGTTTTGTTTGAAATAAAATGAATGATTTGGTTAAGTTTTCTTGTTGTTATTGCTAAATAGTGACCTATGGGGGTCTTCATGTTGAATTGAAAGAAAAATTTTTAAAATTTTGAAGGAAATGACCCCAAAACCTTGTTTCTTTTCTTTTTCGCCATGGTAAATATTAGTGTAGAAATTAGAACTCCGAGGGTTTTCTTTTGACCATGGTTCTTTCCCAAGAAGCATTCTTTTATTTTTTTTATTTGTCGAACAGGGTTGGTATTTCCCGATGATAGATTGAGCGGCGATATTCTTACGGAAAAATGTCATGTTGTTTTGAGTCTTGAGTGAAGATGTTTTGAGAGGCACCACCAGAAATTTTTTTATGGGACCTTTAAATGAAGGCATGAAAATGGAAGATAATGAGCATGGATGACACCGTAGCATAGCATTCTTTGTTATACGTTGTAAATTTTTTGCTTGACTTATGATGTTTGCCTGCTTTGATGTCCTGAAATTAAAAGTATCGTGGTAAGAATGACTCTTGTGGATCATTTAAGGGTGATGCCTTGTGCGATGAGGAATTGTTGATGAGTCTCATGTATGACTTCTTGTCTAGAACTTGCCCCAATTGTGATTCGAGGCGAAATTCTAGACGTAGTTGTATTAAGGATATGATCTTAGGCTTTCCTTTGTTTAGCCACCTCACACATATACCCTCCTTGAGCATTAACCTTTGTCAACCAACGTTGAGCTTTAGACCCTTTCTTTGGAAACCATATTACAATCCTTAAGACCATTTTTGATACTCCTCTTTGGCACCCATTCTCCCTAAATACTGGTGATAAGATAGTGATGAAATGAGGTTGAAAGCCTAAGAAAAGGGTCTGAGGCAAGAAAGGAAAAATGAGACAAAAGTCTAAGTTAGGGGGTGTGCTGGGAAAATAAGATTTCAGTTTGAGGTAGCACCGTATTGTTGTCAAAATGCATAAAAGATAAATCGAAATGAGAAAATCAAAATTGTGTGAGTTGGTGCTTGCGCTTGAGGTGGTGAGGCTAGTTGTGAAAGAAAAGGGGTTATAAGGAGGGTTATTGAGAAACGAAAGTAAAACGAAAAGTGAAACAAGGTGAAGTAGATGGAAGGATTTGATGGAAGGTATCCATCAAATGCATTAGGGAGGATCTAGTCACTACAACCAAATTCTTATCCTACCCTTAACCCAAGCCTACATCAGAACCCACAAGTCCTAAATGATCTTAAATGCAACTACTCTACATTAGTGGTGAATTACAAGAAGGGCAAGCCTATGGGTCAAGAGTATGCATGAAAACTTCTTTTGGGAGAGTGAGTGTGATGATCTCCGCAATACAATCCCTTGTGAGTGTCTAATGATTTCATGACAAAAAGAATAGAGATTATTATTTCGGTGAGTGGCCTCATCCCTTTTTGAGGACACAAGTGCATCTGAACACTAATTTGAGAATAGGGAATTGGTAGTATAAACTCTAAGGCAATCTTTGAATGTGCACTGATTATGATGGGAGATGCTATGTGTGTATCATGAATGAGTAATGCCTTTGTTTTACTAAAGGGTTTCCCTCACTTGAGCCTTGTTGATGGAAAGTGGTAGCTGATTGAAATATTTTCATTGTCTTAGTCTTTTGGGGTATTTACCACTATTTTTGGTGAGTTTAGTGAGCATCTTTGGGTGTCATAGTGCAGGTGATTTGTCACGACCCAAACATACGCCCGGATCATAGACACAGGACAAGGAGCCTCGAGAGACCCCATGTTGACCCATTGCATGAGCATACATCTAATCCAATCACATGAGAGGAAGACTTAACATATAAGAACGTAATCATAACATAGCCAAAGGGAAATATCAGTACAAGACTTATACAATACGGTCGAATACAACCTGCAGTCTAATAAGCCTCTAAACATGAAGGGCAGATTGATGGGACAACTCCCCAACTAATCCAACATCTAGAAATCGAGAGAACAACATAGAGTATGAACATACAGCCCTCGAAACATGAGGACTCACTAAGACTGCTGAGAGTGAATCTGAAACTATCTATGGGTGAGGATAAGCCTGAGAACTGGGACCTGTATCATGAAACGATATAGTATAGAAAGTATGCAGTCGATACATTGAATGTACTGAGTATGCAAGATAAGTAAAACATACATTTAAAACATATATGAAATTCATAAATGATCATAAGAGTAGGATGTCATGCTCGTATCGTAAATCTTAATAACATATCATATGGCTCAAGGTTTTCAAAACATTCATAACATAACACAATCATAATCATAATAGAAGAGATTTATTGAACATGACTTGAGCCAATATACATAATCATAACATGCATAAATCATGAGGACAGTGGGAGATTCTCTTAACCGACATACCTCATATGAGCATACATGAAGCCTGACTTGTAACCCTAGTCGAGAGGGTGTTCGGACCTTGCCAAGGGTAGAACCATGAAAGTGTGATATCACCATGAAAAGGGCCATTTGGGACAGGGACTAACATGAAAGGGGTCCCAGCATACCTACGGTGGCACGTAGTTCATAAGATCCGGGACTTAACCTGAGCCCCGAACCTACTCGGTGTTCGATATTACTCCCAAAACTTATATAGTGCTCATAATAATACATACATGAGTTCATTGGCTAGTTAAATCATAATAATCATAAACATGCTTGAACATATGCGAACTAGCTATGTCATGAGGCCCATGAGTCGGCCAAAAATATAATTCATGAATAATAAGATTCATACTTACTTGTAGATCATGTATATAGCTTGAATTTCTTAAAATCATAATGGGTAACATAATAAATTCATAATTTAAAACATAATTCAGGCTGGGCTAGTAAAGAATGTCAATGGAAAAATAGATCATAATTCGATTCATCATGGGGCATGCATAATTAAGCTTAATTGCTTAGAAATCAAATCAACAATATTATAATCAATTTAAATCTCAAAAGATGATAAAAATCCATAGATTATGATAATATTTCAAATTCACAAAACCCATAATTAAATCATTAGATTTTATATAAATCAAATACAAAACCCCATGAGTTTTTGATAAATTTTAAGTAAACTCATAGAGTAGGATCATGGATGTGGAAGAATTCATCCATTGATGACCTTACATACCTGGGATTATCTGGTTCTTAACTTCCCTTGCTAGCCCCAAGATGGAATTTAGAGGAATAGAGAAAGAACACTGTGAATCACCTTCTAACCTACTCTATATACTCTTGCGTGCATAAACGAGGCTTAACATAAACTTAAACCCCTTAAAAGACCCCATTCAGACCTTAAAACAATGTAGTTTAGGCCTTAGGAGTTAAGGAATTACAAAAACACCCTTACTAAAAACGCAGAAATTTCTGGTTACCAGTCCCCACGAGGACTCAGGAGTCATTGCCAAGGGGCACGACTCGTGGCTGGGATCCGTAATGCTCATTTCCCAAAATACTCAGGGGACCCCACGAATTGTGGTGGCTGACAACGACTCGTGGTCACCACTCGTGATCCCCACTGCCCAAAACCTTGACCAACCATACATTCCAACGCACGGGTGACCTCACGAATCGTGAGGCCAGACCACGACTCGTGGCCACCATCCGTGTCCTTCACTGCCCTTCCCAACCTTGCCAAACCTCCAAGGAAGACCACGGGGGACCTCACGAGTCGTGAGGTCTGACCACGATTCATGGTCATGCCCGTGGCCTCCACAACTTGAGCCTGCCAAGATCTGGTGCGACTTTCCAGTTTTTCTCCATTTTGATTCCCGGGTCTGATCCTTGGGTTCTCGGGGTATAATAATATCTACCCCTTGGAAACATTCATCCTCGAATGTTAGAGACATGCAGAAAACTCAGAAACAAGCTATCATAATATACAAATCCTGATAATTTAAGCTGAAAACTGACGGATTGACTACCTCCGAAGAAAACTACATAACTGAACTGAATTCAGACATCACATACATTTACCATATCATAAAACAAACTTGTACACATGAACTGAACATGAAAACTGATTAGAGGTTTAGGGCAAAAACTGAAACCTTAAACTGAAACTAAGCCGGTAGAGAACAGGTGTGGGTATCTAACATCATATCTGCTTCGGCTTCCCATGTAGCTCCTTTAACATGCTGATTTCTCCATAATACTTTAAGTGAAGCTAATTCTTTGTTCCTTAGTTTACGGATTTGACGATCTAATATTTCCACGGGTACTTCTTCATAACTGAGGCTGTCTTTTACACTAATGTTATCCACCGGGACTACTAAAGCTGGATCACCCAAGAACTTTTTCAAGAGCGACACATGAAACACGGGATGTACTGAACATAAATCTGATGGCAAGTCCAACTCATATGCTACCTTACCAACTCTTCTCATAACCCAGTAGGGAACAACATACCGGTGACTGAGTTTTCCTTTCTTACCGAACCGCATGACTCCCTTCATGGGAGATATCTTTAGAAATACCCAATCATCCACCTCAAACTCCAAATCTCTTCTTCTCACATCCGCATATGACTTCTAACGACTCTGAGCAGTTTTCAACCTGTCCCTTATCAACTGAACCTTTACCATGGCCTCATACTGAATCTGTCCCTATCATAGCTGCCTCACCAACCTCAAACCATTCGATGGGAGAGCTACACCTCCGCCCATAGAGTGCCTCGAACGGTGCCATTTGGATACTAGAGTGATAGCTATTATTATAAGCAAACTCAATTAAGGGCAAATGATCATCTTAACTACCTTTAAAATCCATAACACATGCTCTCAACATGTCCTCAAGAGTTTGGATTGTCCGCTCTAGCTGGCCATCCATTTGTAGATGGAATGCGGTTCTGAGCTTAACCTAAGTCCCAAGCCCCTTTTGAAAAGACCGCCAGAACTGAGAGGTAAATTGAGTACCTCAATCTGAAATAATAGACAAGGGTACTCCATGAAGTCGAACCAACTCCTGAATATATAACTTGGCATAATCATCTGCTGAATCTATGGTCTTGACCGGTAGAAAGTGTGCAGCCTTGGTTAACCTATCTACCACTACCCAAATGGAATCGTAGTGTTGTCGAGTACAAGGTAGGCCTATAATGAAATCCATGTTAATCTCTTCCCACTTCCTGTGGGAATGCTAATACCCTGAAGTACGCCTCCCGGCCTTTGATGCTCGACTTTCACTTGCTGACAGTTTGGACATTTGGCTACGAACTCTGCAATATCCTTCTTTATTCCATTCCACCAATAATTTTTCCACAAGTCATGATACATCTTGGTGGAACCTGGATAGATAGAACATCTAGTACCATGTGCCTCATGTAATATCCAAACTTTCAAATTATTAATATCTGGAACACATAGTCAACCCTGATATCATAGCACACCATCTCCCTCTTGGGAGAAAACCTTCACCTTTTGACTCCGCACTACTTCCTTTAGCTTTCTCAAAATCGGAACCTCATCTTGCTTAGATTTGACATCAACCACCAAGGATGATTCTGACCCATTCTGCACAATAACCCCGCTATCGGTTGAGTCGATCAATCTAACTCCTAATCTTTCAAGCCGGTGGACATCCTTCACCAACTCCTTCTTTCCCTCATCCACGGGACACACTTTCCATGTAGAGCCTACTAAGTTCATCCATTACTACATTAGCCTTGCCCGGGTGGTAAAAGACACATATGTCGTAGTCCTTTAATAACTCTAACCACCTCCTTTGCCAAAGATTGAGATCTTTCTTCGTGAACACATATTGCAAGCTCTTGTGATCCGTGAACATGTCCACGTGGATCCCATACAAGTAATGCCGCTATATCTTTAATGCAAACACCACCATGGCCAATTCAAGATCATGGGTCAGGTAATTCTTTTCGTGAACTTTTAACTGTCGAGAGGCATATGCTATTACCTTCCCATTCTGCATCAACACGCATCCCAGTCCGACCCTTAAAGCATCACAATATACAATAAAACCATCTGTACCCTCGGGTAAAGTCAACACTGGTGCTGAAGTGAGTCGGGTCTTTAATTCCTGGAAGCTTTCCTCACAAGCCTCCAACCATTGGAACTTTATCTTTTTCTGAGTCAACCTGGTCAATGGGGCTGCAATTGATGAAAAACCCTCAACAAATCTTCAGTAGTAGCCTGCTAGGCCCAAGAAACTCTAAATTTCTTAAAGACTCACTGGTCTAGGCCAATTCTTCACCATCTCGATTTTCTTAGAATCTACTGTTATGCCCTCGCCTGATAATACATGGCCCAAAAATGCTACCGAGATCAACCAGAACTCGCACTTGCTAAACTTGGAATACAACTGATGATCCTTGAGGGTTTGAAGCACTACTCTCAAATGAGCGGCATGCTCCTCCTCGCTCCGGGAGTATATAATGATATCATCAATGAACACAATCACGAACATGTCTAGATACGGCTTGAACACCCTATTCATCAGATCCATAAAGGTTGCAGGAGCATTGGTTAGTCCAAATGACATAACTACAAACTCATAATGTCCATACCGAGTTCTGAAGGTTGTCTTTGGGATATCACTATCTCGAACTCTGAGCTGGTGATACCCAGACCTGAGATCTACCTTCGTGAAGCACCTGGCACCCTGGAGCTGGTCAAATAAATCATCAATCCTGGGCAAGGGGTACCTGTTCTTGAAAGTGACCTTATTCAGCTACCTATAATCAATATACATCCGAAGGGATCCATCCTTATTTTGAACAAAGAGAACTGATGCACCCCATGGAGACTTGCTCGGTCTAATGAAATCCTTATCAAACAAGTCCTTCAGCTATTCTTTTAACTTTTTTAGTTCAGTTGGAGCCATCATGTAAGGAGGAATGGAGATAGGTTGCGTATCAGGCAATAGATCAATACCGAAATCAACTTCCCTCTCCGGAGGAACACCTAGAAAATCATCGGGGAAAACCTCTGGATACTCACACACCACTGGAACTGACTGAATAGTCGGGGTCTCGGACTCTACATCCTTAACCCTAACTAGGTGGTACATGTAACCCTTAGAGATCATTTTCCTGGCCTTGAGGTAAGAGATAAAGTGACCTACAGGTACCTGATCTTGGGCAAATTTATATGCCCAAGTGATACTCAAATGTGTCATTTTAGCCTTGTTTATCTATCGATGTTTATACATTCTCATGTCTTTTGTAATAAAATGTGAATTTATACTAACCAACATGATTAGCTTTGTTTTGCAGGTGAAATATAATTTTGGGAAGCTAAAATGCATGTTGGGAGAAATCGGGAGTGGACTCGGAAGCAAGCAAGGAAAAGGCCAAGGACAGCATGAATTAAAGGGGCTCTGCGATGGAGCCGTGTCACGCTGCCATCGCGGATGCCTTCTGCCTGGATATGGAATTTTTTGCCAAATTCCAGTGAAGGTGCACGTTGGAGCCGTGGCACGTTGGCCTAGCCCCACGTTGCACGCCGTGCCACGTTGGGCCTTAATACCTGGACGACCAAATTCCAGTAAGGGTCTGCATCAGTGGCGTGTCACGGAGGCAGTGCTCCGCGATGCACTCCGTGACACGTTGCTTGTTATTCGGGGAAAAATTCTCACTAGTATAAATAGAACACTTAGGTTCATTTTTAATAATTCTGACTTGGTGGAGCAAGAACGTGGGTTACAGGCAGTTGAGGGGACGAAAATATTAGGGTTTTTCTCTATCTCCTTCTTCTTGATTTGAATTGCTTGTATGATTTACACTCATTTAACGATGTTTAATCCACAAATGAGTGGCTAAATCCTCTTCTTGCTGAGGTTAAGAACAATTGTATCAAAATGTGATTATTGATAAATTGGTTTTTCATCTTTTCTTCCATGGTTGTTCTATTGATTCTTGTTCTTACTACATTAATGTGTGGCCAATGTTGATGTACATCTAAAAGGTCCGGTTTCACTCGAGAGAGTAAGAAATTGGAAAGTTGTGAATTAATAGGATATGATCTTTTCTTAGTTTGGGAAAATTGAGAATTGATTTACCTTCAGGATAGAAATATACCTGAAAGTCGTATTAGTCAATTAAGGAATCGATTTTGTATGGCTAGAACATGAATTTTGTTTTATCACAGAAATGTAGGTGGAAGGTTCATGATTCTTAATTTGGGTTAAATACGAGAGTTTTAATCCATAGGCAATAATTCTTGACTAGCAACCGGAAGAAAGATTAACCAAATTATATCGATAATTTATTTCTCTACATGTTCGTTTAACCTCAGCATGCTCATACTCATAGTTCAGACTCAAATTGTATGTTCGTTTTATAATTAGTATAAAATTAGAAACCAAAATATCAAACTTTTCTTAACACTGTTGTCTGCATTTTTAGAGTTAAGGTTTATTGACACTTGAGTAGATTGTTACCCTAGCCCAGTCCCTGTGGGATCGATACTTGGCTTACTTGAGCCACTTTATTACTTGTTCGACCACGTGCACTTGCGTGTTGTTATGAAAAACACCGAACAAGTTTTTGGCGCCATTGCCGGGGACTGGCAATCGTTAAATTTTTCTTAAGTGTTAGTTTGCTATTTCTTCTTTGTGTTGACAACTTGGTCTTAGCCTGTATTTTGCAGATACTAATTTCTGTTGAACACTGGCAAGAGACAAGGAGCTGGTGGACTCATATTTAGAGCCGAAAAGACAATTTCATCGTCAAAACAGAGAAGCTCTAGAGAAAAAGCTACAGTTGCTCAGACAAACGATTATGGAGCAACAACAGAATCCACCAGTTGTACGGGCAATGTTAGGGCCCGATGACATGGCAGCCAGGGCGGTTCGCGAGGTGGCAATCCCACATGCTAATAATGTCACATCTAGCATCCGCAAACCTGAGCCAGGAGGGAGGTTCGAGCTTAAGCAGAACATGGTGCAATTGCTGCACACCAGCGGGCAGTTCACAGGTCTCCCTCATGAGGATCCATAGCAACATCTCCAAAATTTCTTGGAGATAAGTGACACTTACATCCTCGCTGGAGTGTCATCAGATTATGTCAGGCTTACATTGTTCCCATTTTCACTTTTGGGAGAAGCCAAGAGGTGGTTGAAAGCTGAGCCACCTAATTCTATCACTACGTGGGATGATCTTGCAAGGAAATTCTTGATACGATTTTTTCCATCCGGTAAAACAGCAAGACTTAGAAGTCAAATTCTAAGTTTTAAACAGAGAGATGGAGAGAATCTGTATCAAGCCTGGGAGAGATTCAAATCTATGTTGCGGGATTGTCCTCATCATCACCAATCCAATGAAGTGCTGGTGCATACTTTCATAGAGGATTTGGAACCCCACACAAAAATCTTGCTAGACTCAGCATCTAGGGGGCAAGCATTGGAGAAAGCTTATGAGGAGTTGTATACCTTGTTGAATCGTATTTCACAGGGAAATCCGGAGTGGAATGAGGACTCGTCAAGAGGAGGAACGAGGAAAGCAGCGAGAGTGTTAGAAGTTGATGGTTTCACAGCTATTGCTGCAGAGATAGCTGCTTTACAGAATCAACTCAACACCCACTTCAGTAACATGAGCATGAACCAGTCTCAAGCCCCAGTGAATGAGGTGCAGCAGATTTGTTGTGAAGTATGCGGGAGTAGTGAACACTCAGCTGAGTGTTATGGAGCAAATCCTGATTCGGTGAACTTTGTGGGAAATGTACAGAGAAACAACCATCTACAGTATGGCAACAGCTACAATTCCAACTGGAGGAATCACCCGAATTTCTCTTGGGGTAGTAATAACCATCAAGGGTAAAGTTCGAGTCAGGGGGCGCAGAGGAATCAAGGAGGACAGCAGAACTATCAGGCACAATATAGAAGCTACAATGCACCTCCTCCACCACCATCACCCAGCATTGAGGAGATGTTCAAGACAATGATAGCTAACCAAGCTCAATTGCAGGCTGACTATGTGAAATTGGCAGCCGAGATAAAGAACAACTAGTTAGCTACCAAGGCACTGGAGTATCAATTTGGGCAATTTGCTGGAGCCCAAAACACCAGGCCTAGAGGAGGACTCCCGAGCAACACGGATCCCAACCCCAAGCAGGTGAATGTAGTGACCACAAAGAATGGCTTGCAGCTTAAAGAGGTGGAACCAGAAAGACCACCTCAACAGTCGGGAGCAGCAGAAAGTAAGAGGGAGCAAAGTGATGAGAGGGGGAAGAAAAAAGAGGCTGAACCAAAAAGACCACCACCCCCATTCCCTCAAAGATTAAAGAAACACAAGGAGGAGGCGTGTTTCAAAAAGTTCATGGAGGTGCTTAAACAGGTACATATTAACTTACCTCTTGTTGATGTTTTTCAGGGAGTGCCGAAGTACGCAAAGTATATTAAGGACATCGTGGCGAACAAAAGCAGGTTAACTGAGTACGCTACGGTGGCTCTTACGAAGGAGTGCACTTCCCGGATACAAAACAGGTTGCCCACAAAGCTCAAGGACCTTGGGAGCTTTACAATACAAATTACAATTGGGCAGAGTATCCGAGCTCGTGGATTATGTGATTTGGGAGCGAGCATTAACTTGATGCCGACATCGGTATTCAAGAAGTTGGGTCTAGGGAGTCCTAGACCAACAACAATGATATTGCAACTAGCGGATCGTTCCTTAGCCAGACCTAATGGCATTGTGGAGGACGTGCTGGTGCAAGTGGGCTCCCTCATCTTCCCATTAGATTTCGTCGTGCTGGATTTTGAGCCAGACGCGGAAGTCCCATTTATTTTGGGACATCCTTTCTTGGCTATCGGGAAAGCACTTATTGATGTAGCTGCAGGGCAGCTAACCATGCGAGCACATGACAAAGTTGAGGTATTTGATATGTTTAAGGCCATGAGGCTGCCGGCCGAACATGAGGAGCTTTCAGCAATCAGTGTAGTTGATCAAGAAGAAATTTGTCAGATTGTTGAATCTCAAGACCCATTGAAAAGAGTGTTGATGAACTCCGATCATTTTGGAGATAGAGACGCTTATTAGGTGGTACAAATGCTAAATGAGTCACAAAGGCATCTGAGGAAACAGGAATTTCAATCTCTAATGAGGTCTCTGGAACCATTACCGAAACCGTTGAGGAAGCACCAAAGCTGGAATTCAAAGAATTGCCCCCCCCCCCATTTAAAATATGTCTTTTTGGGAAAAGATGAGACTTTGCCAGTTATCATCTCCGCAGAATTGACGGAGGCACAGGAGAAGAAAGCATTGGGTGTCCTCAGAAAAAGGAAGAAAGCAATGGGTTGGCAAATGTCAGATATTCAGGGTATCAATCCAGCTTTTTGCACACACGGGATTTTCATGGAAACAGGAGCAAAACCAACCATTCATCCTCAGCGAAGGCTAAATCCAGCAATGAAGGATGTGGTTAGGAAAGAAATAATTAAGTGACTTGATGCAGGTGTGGTCTACCCAATTTCAGACAGTGAATGGGTCAGCCCCGTTCAGTGCGTTCCAAAGAAAGGAGGGATGACCGTGGTCACCAATGAGAAAAATGAGTTGATTCCTACACGAACCGTCACAGGCTGGCGGATTTGCATGGACTATAGAAAGCTTAATGAAGCCACAAGGAAAGATCATTATCCTATCCCATTCATTGATCAGATATTAGATAGGTTGGCTGGACAGGAATATTATTGTTTCCTTGATGGGTACTCTGGTTATAACCAAATAGCCATAGCTCCGGAGGACCAAGAGAAGACTACTTTTACCTGTCCTTATGGGACATATGCTTTTAGAAGAATGCCATTTGGGTTTTGCAATGCACCCGCCACATTCCAGAGATGCATGATGGCTATTTTCCACGACATGGTGGAGGATTTTGTTGAGGTATTTATGGATGATTTTTCTGTTTTCGGTAACTCGTTTGCTAATTGTTTGCAGAATCTTGACAGGGTGCTGGCTCGCTGCAAAGAATCCAACCTTGTACTAAATTGGGAGAAATGCCATTTCTTAGTTAAGGAAGGCATTGCCCTTGGCCATAAAGTGTCTCGCAAGGGTTTGGAGGTCGATCTTTCAAAGATCGAGGTTATTGAGAAGTTACCACCACCTGTGTCTGTGAAAGGTGTTCGCAGTTTTCTTGGGCATGCAGGCTTCTACAGACGGTTCATCAGAAACTTCTCCAAAATATCTAGACCATTATGCAGATTGTTAGAAAAAGAGGTGAAGTTTGAGCTGGATGATGAGTGTGTTAAAGCATTTGAGGAGTTGAAGCAGAAATTGATAGAAGCACCTATTCTTACTTCTCCGGATTGGGGACAACCATTTGAGTTGATGTGTGATGCAAGCGATGTGGCTGTGGGAGCTGTATTGGGGCAGAGAAAAAATAGAATCTTTCATTCTATTCATTATGCAAGTAAAACGCTGAATACTGCCCAAAGTAATTATGCAGTCACAGAAAAGGAGATGCTAGCATTGGTGTTTGCATTTGACAAATTCAGGTCTTATTTGGTGGGTTCAAGAGTAGTGGTGTACACCGATCATGCAGCGATTATGTACCTATTTAACAAGAAGGACGCTAAGCCCAGGCTGATCAGATGGATCCTGTTGTTGCAAGAGTTCGACCTCAAAATTAAGGACAGAAAGGGGAATGAAAATCAGGTGGCAGATCACTTATCGCGATTAGAGAGCCGATCGCATGTGAAGGAAGGTGATAACATCAATGAGGAGTTCCCGGATGAGCAGCTCTTGGCAGTAGGGGAAGCTGAAGTTCCCTGGTAAGCAGACATAGTCAACTTGCTAGTGAGTAGAGTCTACCCACCTGAAGCAACAGACCAGCAGAGAAGAAAGTTGAGGCATGATTGTCAGTACTTTGTTTGGGATGAGCCATACTTATTTAAACAGGGACCAGATCAGGTAATGAGAAGATGCATCTTGGAGAGTCATATTGCAGAGGTGTTGAGGAGTTGTCACTCTTCGCTGTATGGGGGGCACCATGGAGGCGAGCGGACAGCTCACAAGGTTCTACAGTCAGGGTTCTTTTAGCCTACCCTGTTCAGAGACTCTATGGCATATGTGAAAATGTGTGATAGATGCCAGCGTACAGGCACAATTGGTAGAAGGCAAGAGATGCCGCTGCAGAATGTACTGGAAGTGGAGACCTTTGATATATGGGGCATAGATTTCATGGGCCCATTCCCACTGTCATTTGGTAATCGTTACATCTTGGTGGTCATTGATTATGTATCAAAGTGGGTTGAAGCAATAGCTTGCCCCAGGAATGACAACAAGGTGGTAATAAAATTTGTGAAAAACACATTCTCACCAGGTTCGGGACACCCCGAGCCATTATCAGTGATGGAGGGGCTCATTTTGTCAATGCAAGTTTCAAAAAGCTACTAGCCAAGTATGGGGTGTGCCACAAGGTGGCAACAACATGCCACCCCCAAACTAGTGGGCAAGTAGAGGTGTCAAATAGAGAAGTGAAGCAGATTCTCCAGAAAACAGTAAATACACAACGGAATGATTGGGCGAGCAAACTTGATGATGCATTGTGGGCGTACAGAACTGCTTACAAGACACTGATTGGAACTTCACCATACCGATTGGTCTATGGTAAAGCGTGTCATCTGCCAATGGAGTTAGAGCACCGAGCCTTCTGGGCCGTGAGGAAATTGAATATGGACTTAGAGCTAGCGGGCAAGAAGAGACTAATGCAACTCAGTGAACTTGAAGAGTTCCGCTGGCATGCTTATGAGAGTGTTAAGTACTACAAAGAAAAAATGAATAGGTGGCATGACAAGCATGTGGTACATCGTATTTTTGAGTCGGGGCAGAAAGTATTGCTCTTCAATTCAAGATTGAAGTTGTTTCCAGGAAAGCAGCGGTCCAAATGGTCGGGGCCATTTGAGGTGGTGAGAATGACCCCGCACGGGGCAGTAGAGTTGTGGCAAGAAGATAGGAGTGCCACGTTCTTGGTCAATGGGCAAAGATGTAAGCACTACTGGGGAGAGGACGGTGGTCGAGAGAAAACGTCCGTCACCCTAGAGGATGACTGAGCTTAATGACGTCGAGCTGCAACGGTAAACCAGGCGTTGCACGGAAGGCAACCCGTGAAATGTTTGTTGTAATATTTTATTAGATTTCGTAAAAAAATGAAAAAAAAGAGAAAAATAAAAATAAAAACAAAATTTGTATTTTAATTGAAACCTATAATTCTAACCAATTTCTTGTTGTGAGATGAATTTCAGGTTGAACGGAGGATAAATATGCAAAGGATCGCAATGGAAAAATCGAGGTATGAAAAATAATAAAAAGTGGCAAAACAGTGAGCCCACGCGATGGCTCCGTGTCACGGAGGAGGGCCTCCACGTTACCCTCCGTGACACGTTGAAGGTAATTCTGGAATTTTTACAAATTCCAGAAAACCTGCGCGACGGCTCCGTGTCACGGAGGGCATGCTCCGTGTTACCCTCTGTGACACGTTGAGGTGTATTTCGTGACGGGTCACAGCGGGTCGCCGGGTGACCCGTGCGAAATCTTCACTTTTTAACCCGGATTTCCCCTCATTTTTCCTCATTTTTCATTCCCTCCGTGACAAACATCCCAAAAACCCCTTATCCCTTAATGTGACACGGACCTAGGCACACATTTTCATCAAGTTTTCTTCATTTCATTGAATTCAAGGTATGTTCTTCAACTCTATTTCAATTCTTGTCGAATTTTTCGATGTTGAACATGTGATATGAGCAAAACTTGCCCTAAGTAGAAATTGAACTTAAATTCAATTGAGTTATTGTTGATTGACATTCGTAGAATCATTGGGATTGCATGAATTCGATAATTACATAGCTGGATAGAATTTTTGATAAAATCATAGCTAGGGCTTGAATTTGAGTGTGAAAAGGAAAATTTAGTTGAACTTTGGAATTCTTGCTGGGTTGTTTATGTTGGGTGAGATGAGTCGGTTGTGCTAACTGTTAATGTGCTAAAAGACCGACGGATTTTCGGGTTAAGGAAATTGTGGAAATTGCAAGAAATGGGTGAATTATATGGCTTCATGTAGATAACTTTTCTTTGTTTCTCCTTGCTAAGTGCTATGGAATGAAAAGTGATCGATGGTAATGTTGTGGTTAGCTGTACGAAGTCTGAGTAGTACAAAAGAATTTATAATATCGAATTCTCTGAATGCACTAAGCATACTTGTTATGTTTTGTTGTTTGTTTTTGGAAATGAGTATGATCTTGCCGTAACGTGGTGATTGGGGCTAAAGACTAGGTGTGGGGTAGCCTAGCTTAACCTAACCTTAGTCAAAGCTAATTTTAATTGGAATAACAATGGGACTGTCTTTTGGGTTTGACAGGAACAATGGCAAGCAGGCAAGATAAGGGAAAGGGCGCATCAACATCAGGCGCCGAAAGGAAAAGAATCAGACTGGGAACGGCAGTCCCAGCAGCACCAGCGGTTCCACGCAGCCAACGTCATCAATATGGAACCAGATGGGTGACAGAGGAGGGGAAGAAATGGTACGCGAAGCATAAGGAAAGCAAGTACTTCCCTGAAGAACACATTGCTAGGGAACTGTTGGCACAGGAGTTCCCCAGGATTGTCCACAGAATTGAGGCAACCGGGCTGAACTTCATCTTTGAAGAGCCCAAGGAGTGCAACCTGCACCTGATTCGGGAATTCTACGCCAATTGGAACCCGACTCTCAGAAGTCACACCATCAAGATACGGGGGCAAATAGTCACTTTTGAGCCCCATCACCTTAATGCTATCTTAGGGGCGCGGGATACAGACGCCCATGTGCTTCGACAGCTGAATTCCACTCCACCATACACAGATATCCGACGCACTTTATGTGGAACTCGGTCTACAGCACGTTGGAGCAGGCATAAGGAGAGGGGCTACCATCAGACCTTGCCCTACTCACAGATGAACAGGGAAGCCAGGATATGGCTGAAGATTGTTTGTTCCTACCTGATCCCGGGGGTGCATATGACAGATGTCACCCGGGATCATGTATGCTTGGTATACGCCCTGATGAAAGGGCTGGAGATCAACGTGGGGGCGGTGATTATCTCCGCCATGAAGAGAGCCCGTTTGCATCAAGGGCACCGGAACGGGTTTGGTGGATTACTCACCACATTCCTGAGGGGCCTGGATATTGAGGAGGAGGCCCTTGACTACATCCCGCAGATGGAGCGGCGGGCCTTAGATGTCACCAAAACTAAGGCACCCAACACCACTCACGGGCCAGTTCTTACACTAGCCGAGCGACATGCTCGGGATGATCAGTACATGGCTCGCATGTTTGGGATGCAGATGCTCCAGCTATGCATAGGCGGGAGGCCGGCAACAGAAGAGGAGTTGTGGCAGCTCGAGCTAGACTACCCTTTTGGCGAAAATGCCAGGGCTCTATGTTGAGTGGGGCCAGCTTTTGTGGAGCCCACCGATGATGATGTCCCCACAGATGAGGAGACACGTTGTGATGACTTCGATATGGAGTCAGATGATGACGATGGGGGCGATTCAGACATGGGAGACGAGGCAGCAGCACCTGAAGAAGAAGTGGAATATTTTGATTGATCAGGGAGTTTCACCACCCATTTTTGTGCTATGATGAATTTTATGAACACTGGGGACAGTGTTCGATTTAAGTGTGGGGTGGGAGTAGTTAGGTGTTTGTTGCTGTTGTTATTAATGTATGTCTCTATTCTGTTGTTGTGCTTGAATAAACTTGTGGCCCTGTGATTTTTTTTTGTGTATGTCTGTATTGTAAATAAGGTGAAGCTGTTGTGTGCTGTTGAATGTTGTTAGTTGGTTTTGTACATATTTTTGTTTTTATCAAAATGATCGAACTTTTAAAATTTTTCTTTTTTTCTGAGTTTTTAAATTTTTGGGTTTCTTAGCGTTTGTTTTCGGTTCTTTTATCGAGAATAGCCCCATTGAACCAAAGTCTTAGTTAGTGACCGTTCTCTATGATGGATGGATGACGACCGTCTTAAGGGAAATGTAGTCGTTAGGAGTAGATTTCTTTGTTCATTTTGTCCTTTTTAGTTTTTTTCTTTTGTTGGTTTGCATCCATAAACCTGTAGTTACTTTATGGTTGCGAAATTCTGGTTGCGTGTTGTACATGATGTTTGAAATGCAAAGGTGATTCGTATGAAAGCATGCAACTTTGTCAATATGTTGAGATACCTAGGCCATAGATTCGATTCAGTGTGATTGAGGCTTAATGTTTGAATTCGTGTAATTAGCTGATCGAAGAGTCTGTGAATATGTCTTGAGTTGAGCATGTGAAATGAGCGTATAGTGAGGTTTCATTTCTTCCATGCTATTGTGAAATGTCTAGAACTTGCCTGGTGTGTGTACAAACCTAAATGAAGAATGTGTATTGTAGGAAAGGATGTAGGCATTTCTTTGCTTTAACCGAACGTTTTTTTTCTTTCATTATCATACCCACCTTGAATGTACACCCTAGTTAGCCCATTGAGCCTTTAGCCTATTATTTTTCTTTTTTCAAAAAGGTGTAAACCGAGCTTAACCCCTTCTTTTCATTATCCGTGAATTCGATCAAAAACTCTTAAGCGCTCAAGAAAAGAAAATAATTTTCCCAAGGTGTCAAGGAGTGAGAATGGTGAAAAGAAAAGAAAAAGCAGAGTGATGAAAGGAAAGAAAAGGTCGAAGGTGCACTTGTTATAAATTAAATAGAGTGAAGATGTATAAATAATCTCTGTTATTAAGTCAAGTGTGCTTAAAGAGATGGGGTCAAAAATAAAGACAGACTTCAAGAATGGGAAGATGAAAGAAGAAACAATGACCATAAGGTTGAGGGGATGTATTGGAAAAGCGCTTAAGGAGGCTAGTTATTATTATTGGTTAGCCCAGTATTTACTAGTTTCGTAGCTTACATTACAATCCGTTAAGCCCTAGTGATCTTACATCACACTTCTTTATATTAGTGGAGTAATACACTAAAGGCAAGCCTATGGTTCACGACATGATGCATGTGAATTTTTTTGGGAGAGAGAGCGAAATTGTGTTTATATGCCCCTGTATGTAATGTTTTGAGTTCATGTGATGAAAAAGGGGAAAATTCTCTTATGGTGTGAGGGCACATGCTTGACGAGAGATTAAAATTCGTGTCGGATATCTTGATTAGCTGATTTGCATGAGTTTGCCGATATCAAGAGTCGATTCTTGAGTCTAGGAGGTCTTAATGTGTTGAAGGTCATGGTATTGATAAGACTATGCATGTTTTATTGAGGATTTGTTGTGTTAAATAATCGGTATAACCGTAGCTTGAATTGTCAAGCCAAAGTAGCCAGGTTAGGGTGTCAATTGCATGAGGTGTAAGATTATTGTTCGGGGACGAACAAGGATTTAAGTGTGGGGTAAGTGATCTTGGGCAAATTTATATGCCCAAGTGATACTCAAATGTGTCATTTTAGCCTTGTTTATCTATCGATGTTTATACATTCTCATGTGTTTTGTAATAAAATGTGAATTTATACTAACCAACATGATTAGCTTTGTTTTGTAGGTGAAATATAATTTTGGGAAGCTAAAATGCATGTTGGGAGAAATCAGGAGTGGACTCGGAAGCAAGCAAGGAAAAGGCCAAGGACAGCATGTATTAAAGGGGCTCCGCGATGGAGCCGTGTCACGCTGCCATCGCGGATGCCTTCTGCCTGGATATGGAATTTTTTGCCAAATTCCAGTGAAGGTGCGCGTTGGGGCCGTGGCACGTTGGCCTAGCCCCGCGTTGCACGTCGTGCCACGTTGGGCCTTAATACCTGGACGACCAAATTCCAGTAAGGGTCCGCGTCAGTGGCGTGTCACGGAGGCAGTGCTCCGCGATGCACTCCGTGACACGTTGCTTGTTATTCCGGGAAAAATTCCCACTAGTATAAAGAACACTTAGGTTCATTTTTAATAATTCTGACTTGGTGGAGCAAGAACGTGGGTTATAGGCAGTTGAGGGGACGAAAATATCAGGGTTTTTCTCTATCTCCTTCTTCTTGATTTGAATTGCTTGTATGATTTACACTCATTTAACGATGTTTAATCCACAAATGAGTGGCTAAATCCTCTTCTTGCTAAGGTTAAGAACAACTGTATTGAAATGTGATTATTGATAAATTGGTTTTTCATCTTTTCTTCCATGGTTGTTCTATTGATTCTTGTTCTTACTACATTAATGTGTAGCCAACGTTGATGTACATCTAAAAAGTCCGGTTTCACTCGAGAGAGCAAGAAATTGGAAAGTTGTGAATTAATAGGATATGATCTTTTCTTAGTTTGGGAAAATTGAGAATTGATTTACCTTCAGGATAGAAATATACCTAAAAGTCGTATTAGTCAATTAAGGAATCGGTTTTGTATGGCTAGAACATGAATTTCATTTTATCACAAAAATGTAGGTGGAAGGTTCATGATTCTTAAGTTGGGTTAAATACGAGAGTTTTAATCCATAGGCAATAATTCTTGCCTAGCAACCGGAAGAAAGATTAACCAAATTGTATCGATAATTTATTTCTCTACATGTTCGTTTCACCTCAGCATGCTCATACTTATAGTTCAGACTCAAATTGTATGTTCGTTTTATAATTAGTATAAAATTAGAAACCAAAATATCAAACTTTTCTTAACACTGTTGTCTGCATTTTTAGAGTTAAGGTTTATTGACACTTGAGTAGATTGTTACCTTAGCCCAGTCCCTGTGGGATCGATACTTGGCTTACTTGAGCCACTTTATTACTTGTTCGACCACGTGCACTTGCGTGTTGTTGTGAAAAACACCGAACAGTACCGCTGAACTAACCCTCCATTCTAAAGCTGGTTCACCCGAAAAATGGAACTCCACCGCTCGGATTCTATAGTTAACCGAAGCATAGCATGCAAACAACCAATCCATGCCCAGAATAATATCAAAATCAATCATAGCTAATTCCACTAAGTCTACGGAGGTGACCTTATGCAATACTGTAATGGGTAAACCTGTATATACTCACCTAGCTACAACTGAATCACCGACCGAAGTAGACACAGAGAACGGTTCTGACAAAATTTTAGGACTAACTCCAAAGCTACTAGCAATGTAAGGCGTCACAAAAGACAATGTAGCTCCCAGATCTAACAAAGCATAAGCATCAATAGGAAAGACTCGCAACATACCCGTGACCACATATGGCGAAGCCTCCTGCTTCTAGCGAGGCACTACGGCATAAAATCTGTTTTGGCGCTAACCGCCTGCTGAACTAGTGGAAGAACCCTGCTGAGGGGGTCATGCTGCTGGAGTGGTAGAACTAGCTGTAGGTCAATCTCTAATCTTGTGTCCAGGTTTGCCACACCCAAAACAAGCATCCGCGCCGACCAGGCACCTCCCGGAATGATTCTTGCCGCACCTCGCACAAACTGGAAAGGTGCACTCCACCTGCATGCTACCATGATCCCTCGAGCCTGTAGCCATGCTCCTCTGGTCTCCCCTGAACCCGGATGGCATGCTGGTTGATGATGGAGCTGGAGCAATGGGCCTATGTTGGGTCTGCTGACGTGGTCCACCCCCTGACCTGGCCTGAGAAACCCCATAGCTATCGGTCCTGGCCCTCTTGGCCTCTCTCTGCCTCCTGTAGACCGACTCCATCTATTGTGCATGTAATACAATACGGGGAAAATCAATGTCCCGGTGAAGTATGGCGATCCAGCAATCCTTGTCCAAGTAATCTTCTACTCCATGCACAAAATGGCTCACCCGAGCCCGCTGATCCACCACCAACTCCAGAGCATATTTTGATAACCAGGTGAATTCCAATGCATACTCCTGGATAGACATGTTACCCTACTTCAGATTCACAAACTCGGCAGCCTTGAGCTCCCTCATCTCCCGAGGAGAGAATCAATCCATGAATGTAGTGTGAAACTCATCCCATCCTATCAGGCCTACACCCGCAGCCCTGGCATCCCTCCATTGCTTAAACCATATATGTCCTACCCCCTTTAGCTAGTAGGAGGTCAATTCAACGCACTCCCCATTGTTCACCCCCATAACCTGGGTGATTTTCAAAATCTCCTCTATAAAATCGTGTGGATCCTCGTCCACCTTTGACCCCGTGAACTCCGGAGGGCTCATCCTCAAGAAATACCTCACCCTAGCTGCTGTTGCATTCCCATTTTGAGGGAAATATGCCACTGTCTGATTCTGGACCTGGGTCGTCATGGCCTGTGCCAGCATCTGAATCGCTGCCCTAAACTCAGCGTGGGCATCTGGCTCTGGTACGTGCTCCTCGTGAACGGGTGGGGCTGGTTGATGCTCACCATTATGGGCGTCCTCATGATCGTTACCATTTTTGTTTCTCCTGGCATTTACTCGACGTGGAGGCATGATTCCGCAAATGCGAATAGCACAAATTAGAATAGTAAAGGACGTTCACCGCACGACATAGATCATGAAAGAAGGGAACACTTCCTAAATGTCTAGTAGCCTCTTTGTAATAGGTATGGCGCGATTCACACCCATGAAAAAGACATTACCTAACGCGGCTTTCAGAATTCCTAGGACACTTCAAACCTATGGCTCTGATACCAAGTTTATCACGTCCCAAACATACACCTGGATCGTAAACACGGGACAAGGAGCCCCGAGAGACTCCATGTTGACCCATGGCATGAGCATATACCTAATCCAATCACATGAGCGGAAGACTTAACATATAAGAATGTAATCATAACATAGCCAAAGGGAAATATCAGTACAAGACTTATACAATACGGTTGAATACAACCTGCAGTCTGATAAGCCTCTAAACATGAAGGACGGATTGATGGGACAACTCCCCAACTAGATCATAATTCGATTCATTATGGGGCATGCATAATTAAGCTTAATTTCTTAGAAATCAAATCAACTATATTATAATCAATTTAAATCTCAAAAGATGATCAAAATCCATAGATTATCATAATATTTCAAAATCACAATACCCATAATTAAATTATTAGATTTTATATAAATCAAATAAAAATCCCATGAGTTTTTGATAAATTTTAAGTAAAATCATAGAGTAGGAGCATGGGTGTGGAAGAATTCACTCATTGATGACCTTACATACCTGGGATTATCTAGTTCTTAACTTCCCTTGCTAGACCCAAGATGGAATTTAGAGGAATTGAGAAAGAACACCTTGAATCACACCTTCTAGCCTCCTCTCTATACTCTTGCATGTATGAACGAGGCTTAACATGAACTTAACCCCCTTAAAAGACCCCATTCAGACCTTAAAACGACGTAGTTGGGGCCTTAGGAGTTTAGAAATTATGAAACACCCTTACTAAAAATGCAGAAATTTCTGGTTGCCAGTCTCCACGAGGGACCTCATGAGTTTTTGCCAAGGGGCATGACTCGTGGCCGGGATCCGTCATGCTCACTGCCCAAAATACTCAGGGGACACCATGAGGGACACCACGAATCGTGGTGGCTGACCACGACTCGTGGTCACCACCCGTGATTCCCACTGCCCAAAACCTTAACCAACCATACATTTCAACCCACGGGTGACCTCACGAGTCATGTGGTCAGACCACGACTCGTGGTCAGACCACGACTCGTGGTCACCATTCGTGGCCTTCACTACTTTTCCCAACCTTGCCAAACCTCCAAGGAAGACCACGGGGAACCTCACGAATCGTGAGGTCTGACCACGACTCGTGGTCATGCCCGTGGCCTCTACAACTTGAGCCTGCCAACCTTGCTGACCACAAGTCACTTCACGACTCGTGGTCACTCCTCACGACCTACCTCACGAGTAGTCCTGAGATCTGATGCGAATTTCTAGCTTTTCTCCATTTTAACTCTCGGGTCTAATCCTTGGGTTCCCAGGGTAAAACATGATTGGTGATGTTCAATGTTGTGTAGAAATGGCATGTTTTTCAATGATCGAGAATCGCATTACTTGAGGACAAGCAATGATTTAAGTTTGGGGGTTTGATGAGTTGGTAATTTACCAATTCATTAGAATCTAAAACTTGTGTTTTTTCTTAGCTATTGAGTAAATTATATGGATTTTATGCTCTCTTTGTCTTTGTTGTATGCATATGCCCAGATGTGTAAAAAAGAGCAAAATTGGAGCAAAAAGAAGGAAATGAGAGCAAAGCGGCGTATCACCGATGAAAACCGGTGAAACGCCGGATAGAGGCCGATCAGCACTGCTTCAAAGGAAAAACTGCCATCGGCAAAACATGAATCGCCAACGGAGAGTCGTCGAATCAATCACCGAATCATTAGCCAAGTTTTGGAATATGGGACAAAACCTCGACGGTTCGTGGAATGACATGGGCGAAACGCCAGACGTGTCGTCGAAGCTGACTGGAATTTGGTAATGGCACAACAAAACGCATCCAACGGTACACGAGTATGAACTGGAGTATCGCCAGTGTCTCGACGATAAAGAGACGGTGCTCACGGGTAAAATAGTCAACACGAAAAAAGAGGAAAGAGACACCCTACTTTCTACATATAGTCTAAGAGAAGTACAAGGCAGTAGTGAGCTTTCATTGTAATTTTTCACTTTTTAGAACATTCTTTTTGTATAGAAGAGTAGAAAATTGTAATTGGTGACTTGAGATTTATTCCTTTACTTCTTCTTCTCCAATAGTAAGTGACTTTCATTGTTGAAGACCATTATTGTAAAATTGATTTTTCTACTTTTGTTATTGAATTTGATGAGTTTATTGTTAAATATGCTTGTGAAATTCTTAATCATGAGTAGTTAAGTCATTAGCTAGAGGTGGGTGATGATGATGATTGTTGATTAGAGTAGGAATTGCTAGAATTATCTTAACAATGCTCAGCTAATTGTGAATCTATTAGATTTTCTCCAATCATTAATTGAAGATCCATTGATTTTCATATGGGTCTATGTTTCCTTACTTGACTGTTGCTTGAAAAAGAAGAATTAAGTATTGGAAGAGAATCTAATAGTGGGTATGGTTGGGAGATTGTGAATTTGGGCTAGAAATAGACAAATTCATGCTCTCACTCCTAAATTAATAGCTAATAGCTAGAAATAGTGCAGCTATTAATCTAAATCACATTGGGCTGAGTTGATTGAGTCTAGAGATTCGAAAGAACTCTAGCTAGAGGTATGAAATTGGCTGAAAAGCATGGAATACCTATGTTCGCCTAAGGTTATTCATAGTAGTTGAACTTGTGAGATGATCTAGCAAGACCTTATCTAATTAATCCATCATCTACACCCCACCTCTAGCATTTTCACATCATTGTTGGCAACTTTGGTAAACCTTGCTATTTGAACTAAATCACTTTAGACTTGATAATCTCTTATATATCGATACTTCCCCCAATTGGTTGTCGTTTATACTTGTTTGAGTGGTGCAATCTAAAGTCAATTTTATAATCAACACAAGGCCCTATCGTTCCCCTAGTCCTCATGGGATTTGACCCTGGCACTCGTCTGGTTTACTTGTTTTAATAATTCGACCATGCACATTCTTTAAAAAAGAGGGTATGATTTAAACGTCACCAACTTCTCTACCTTTATTTTGTATCTGTGTTTATCTTTCAGAAAGTCTCATAGTGTTTCAGAATGTATATAGATATTCTAGAAGTTTTACACTCGTGTGACCAAATTTTGAAGTGTAATTCATATCTTTCGCTCTCTTTTTTCTATTGCTTCATATATAACTAGTTTTTATTTAATTTCTTTTACTTTCTCTTCTTAATTAATATAAATAGACTTTGAATAATGAATGGGGTTCATCTATGGAGAATAGTGGATGTCCTCATGGGTTTTTATGATTTTGCATCGTGACAGGCATTATCCTACATCTAATTAAATTTTTGTGGAAACAAAATGCAAAAAAAATCCATTCATAACTTTGTTACAAGTTATTCCTACACTCATTTGTTAGGAAATTTAGAATCAAAGATGTGAGTGGAAATATGGTGGGAAGAAGAAGTTCAATAAGTGCAGAATGATATAGCATATTAGCTGAAATACTAAAAATGCAATTGCTAAAAAATTTCCTAATAGTGATTTGACATTACCCTGGATCATCTTTTGTGACAAGCTTATGAAGATGAAATCAATCCTTAGAAGTATCATTATGTGCTAGACATATTCAGATCGGGGTACATGAAGTTAAATACAGATGAGAGTTGCTGTCTTGAGGATGGAAAAGCTGGGAATGGGAAGAGTTTTAAGAGATTATAAAGTCAACTTTTCCATCTGTCACTTGTTTGAGAGGTTGGGCCCGGATTGGACCCAAAGGGTTTGGGTGAGCTTAAGAACCAAAAATTCAAATTGAGATGGTGTAGATTATTGTAACTTTTTTCCTTCCTAATTGATTATTGCAGAAGTACAAAAGTACAGGCTAAAGTTGTCAATCATGGGATTAATTAACGAATACAGAAGTACCATAAAGATTTCATCTTGGAAAGACTCTATGGTTATTTTTCAGATGCTATAAAATAACAAGGAGAGCAACTACAAACTAAATTTTATCATTGAAGAGATCAAGCAAATCGTGAACTAGACTAATATAAATACTAAGCACTGATTTAAGGAGACTAACAAGATTCTGTATCACTTAACAAAGCTTGTGACAAACATTCAAAATTTCTCCTTCTTTGACTCTATTCCGCAGCTCCTAGTTGAGGCAAAAGGTCCACTTTATTTAGACAAATGTCAAATTTTATCTATTAGATTGAAATATAATAATTCAAATGTTTTTGTTAGCTAAATTTTGATTGTACTTTATTTGTGGGAGCTAGAATGTTAAATAGTAGCTTCTCCTAGAGCCAATTCTCATTGTAAAATAAATTGCACCAATTGAGGAATTGAGAAATCCCTATCGAGTGTTCCTGATTAGGGCTATCAGGGTCGTCCATTGAGATGATGCTTGTGCACCAAGCGCATCTATTTGTAATATTTCATTAGTTTTTGAAAATTTTATGAAATAAGAAAAAATGCTACCATTGCAACATAGAGTAGTTATTTCATCATGTTCTTATTGATTAACTTTATGTAATAGTGTAAGCAATATGTATATTATATGTCACATCCCAAAATACCCCCTAGATGTAACTGGCACCCGCTAACACCACCCGCCAGGCGAACCAATTTTTCATACACTTAACATTTTCTATAAGCACTGAGATAAAATATATGCAACTAAAAACGCATCAATAGTTATAAGAATAAGATAATTATCCAACCAAAATTAAATTTCAATTCATAAGACAGCATATAGTTGTTTAAGTAATGTATCTCTAGCCCACATCCCACACTAAGACCATGGACGATCTAATAGAGTTACATGAGTTTAGTTGTTGGGCGTACAAACCAGAAAATATATGCGATAAAGTAGATAAAACTAAAATGACAGACTTCACAAATCAATGTAAAGGCTCCCTTCAGCAACAGAATCAATGCGAACAGACTCATGAGCCTCTAGTCTCACCCCCTACAACAGTATTTGCATAGATATGTAAGTAAGGAGTGAGATATATATAAGAATATAACTCAGTAATATTCTCGATCCACCATTTTAATACTCCGAAAATAAGTGCTAGAAAATACAACCACAACAAGCACAAAAATGATATGCATAAAAATATAATTTCATACTATAATACTCAATAAAGTCCAAACAAAATAGGAGTTGTAGTCAATGCAGTCTTTTATTTGTTAAAACCTTCTTCATATCCATCTGATCCCTAGAATACCACACCTTTCTGAGTTAAATGCGTCAATGGAGTGCCTATCTTTAAGAAACCCTCCACAAACCTTCTACAATATCCAGGTAGTCTTAAGAAGCTATGTATCTGTGTAGGAGTACTAGGTCCAAGCCAATATAAAACTGCTTCAATGTTCTTTGGATCAACTTGAATTTCATCCTGTGACACTACGTGTCCCAAAAAGGAAATTGTGCCCAACCACAACTCATATTTTGAGAACTTAGCATAAAGCTTTTGGTCTCTAAGTATATGCAGCACAACTCTCAGGTGTTGTTCATGTGTTGTCTCACTCTGAGAGTAGATCAGAATGTCATCAATGACACAATCACAAAATAGTCTAAGTATGGCTTGAATACTCTGTTCATGAGGTCCATAAATGTTGCAGGTGCATTAGTCAACCCAAAAAATATAACCAAAAATTCAAAGTGCCTATATTTGATCTGAAAAGCTATCTTAGAGATATCCTCGGTCTTGATTCTTAGCTGATGGTAACCCAAGCTCAAGCCAATTTTATAAAAGTGAGTAGCACCCTGTAGCTGATCGAATAAATCATTGATACAAGACAACGAATATTTACTCTCGATCATCACTTTATTTAGCTATTTGTAGTCAATGCATGTTTATCATTGTAACATCTTTCTTTTTCACAAATAACACAGGTGCACCTTAAGGAAATATTCTAGGCCTAATGAACCCCTTATTAAGTAACTCTTGTAGTTGAACCTTCAATTCTCTCAACTCAACTGGAGCCATATTGTATGGAGGAATAGAGATAGGTTGAGTCCCTGGGACTAAATCAATGTTGAACTCAATTTCTCTTATTGGGGGTAGCTGAGGCAAATCTTCTGGAAACACATCAACAAATTCTCGAACAATAGGAACAATGTCAATAATAACATTCTCCACTCGAGTATCATAAACGGCAGCAATAAAACTCAAACACCCATGATTAATCATTCGATATGTCTTTACATAAAATATTATATGTCCTTGGTTCACAAGAGTCATGACTTTCTACACTGAAGGTAGTTCTTCAGGAAAGTCAAAATGTATAAGATAAGCTTAGGAATCAACCAAAGCATAACATAATGGCAATCAATCTATACCCATAGTCACATCAAAGTCAGACATCGGTAACTCTAATAGATCAACTACGGTGTCCATGTCCTAAATAGATATTACACAATCTCTATAAACTCCATCCACTGCCCAAGTCTCCTCCATTGGGGTCATAACCGTATATGGCACAATAAGAGACTTAATACTTTCTTCTAAGAATATAGAAAAAAATGAAGATGCATACGAATACGTAGAACCAGGATCAATAAGAGCATATGCCCCATGGGAATTGACAGTGATAATACGTGTGACTATTACATTAGATGCTTTGATATCCTGTCTAGCCATAGTGAAGAAACTCGATGGTCCACTCGTTTTCTGAGCAGCCTGTGCACCCTGTCCACGTGTACCCTATTGAGCAGTCTTTGCTGGTTGAGCCTGAGGATGTGTACCTATAGCAATTTCCTATAGATTTGTTGTGGCCTGAATAGTACTAGAATTCCCCTTAGAAAAATATTTAGCAATATGCCCCTTTTCACCACAAGTAAAACAAAAGCCAACAACCCTATAGAAACTATCACCATGATGCCTACTACAATTAGAACACTTCAGATATGGACCTAACTGATATGAGTTGTTACCCATTCTCTGCATCTTTTGTTGAGCCTGTCTCGCTGGATAATCACCCCTCCAAGACTGTACCACTAACTCTGACTGTGTAGGCTCAGACTATCCACGATGATAACCATTCTTGTGCTAGATGGAGCACCACTGAGCCCGCCCATGTTATGTGCCTTTTTGCTTTCTCTCTCAGCTCTTTTTATTTCTAAATAAGACTCACAACAGAGAGCAGTGTCAACTATATATAAATAGAAACCACCTTGCACATCTCATATCACAGAACCACGATAACGATGCTCAAGTCTATTCATGAATCATCTCACCTTCTCTCTCGGGTCTTCAACTAAAAATGAACATACCTGGATAAATCAGTGAACTTAGCCTCATACTTTGTAACTGTCATAACACCCTGATGCAGGTTATTAAACTGACGTGTCATGTTGTTTTGTTCGCACAAGGGAATGATCCTGTCCTTAAACATTGTTGAAAACTCTAACCAAGTGATATGTGGTAACCCTGCTTTTCTACGTCTCTAAACTTAAATCCATCATGCCTCTACAGATCCTAAGAACAGGAAAGTGGTAAACTTCATACCACGAGTCTCCTTCAGCTCCAATGTAGTCAGTATCTTCTTACAACAATTAATGAACTTTTGAGGCTAAATACAAATTGGCGTGTGGCTTAGATCCATGAAATTTCTTAAGATCTTTGGATTGCACAGTAGTTGCAACTGAATGAACAATGGTTGAGGGGTCAACTGAGTTGTTTGTGTAGCTGTAAAATTCAATTGAACTTGTGTTTGCATTTGCGAAGTGGTTTGAGGAACTGGAAGTCCACCAAGATTAGGCACTAAGGCCTCTAACACATTCAATAATCTCATGACTACATTCATAAGCAAATCAACAGTAGGTACAACAGTCAGCATTGTCGATGGAGCATCCCGAACAACCTGTTCTTATACTCACTCCAGAGCAGCAACTCGGGGCTGACAACCATTCACAACTTCATACTAAGGATTGGCATGTGCCCTAGTCTAAGCCCTTGTTTGATGCCTCAACTACCACTGAGGGTAGTACCATGTCCTACACCCAATCCAATTGGTTCCTTTGATCGACTAGCAAATGAAGATACACGTTTCTTAGCCATTTGCAAGATAAATATTCAAGATTATACTTGAATCAATTCATCACATGAATAAGAAATGAAAGAGGGGAAAACATTCTAAATGTTTGGTAGCCTCAAGGTCATAAGTAAGGGTGCCTACATACTCATGAACAAGACTCTACTAAATACTACTTCATGACTCAGGACTTAAAGTCTAAGTTCTAGTACCAACCTTATCACATCCCAAAATACCCCCTACACGTGATTGGCACCCGCTAACAACACCCGCCAGGCAAAATAATTTTCTATATACTTAATCTTTTTTATAAGCACTGAGATAAAATATGTGCAACTCCAAATGCATCAATAGTCATAAAATAATAAAATAATTATCCAACCAAAGTCAAATTTCAATTTATAAGAAAGCACACGACCGTTTAAGTAATGTATCTCTAGCCCAAATCCCACACTAAGATCATGGAGCATCTAATAAAGTTACATGAAATTAGCTGTCGGGCATGCAAACCCCAAGAAAGAAAATATATGCTATAAAGTAGATAAAGTTGAAACGACAACCTCCACAAATCAATGCGAAGGCTCACCTCAACAACAGAATCTATGCGAATAAACTCATCAGTCACTAGTCTTACGCCCCTCCCCCCACACATAATAGTATCTGCATAGACATGCATGTAAGGAGTGAGTTATATATAAATATAACTCAATAAGATCCTCGACTCGACACTTTAATAATCCTGGAACAAGTGTTAAAAAATACAACAACAATGAGCACAAAAAGAATATGCACAAAAATATATTTCATACTGTAATACTCAATAAAGTCCAATTAAATGTTCAACAAGATCACTATATGTATCAACACAAGTCACACACAGTACTTATCATACGACAGTGAAAGATATCGATCTAACACCCCGACTAGTCCTCAGCGGCAGATATAGTGCCTAAAAATTATACTATGGCAAAAATGCAAGGACCTTAACATATTACGCAATATAGGTATGCCCCTAACATATTACGGAAGCGCATGTATGTCCCTAGTAACTATATCTCAGAAGCGAAGGAAGGATGTCCAATGCCCCAAACACAAAGGTACGAGATCATTCCGCACCATAGATAAATTCTTAAATAATTTTAATATATTTATTTCTCAAAATAACATATATGTGGCTGATCAAAGACCATTGATCCTGTCAAGTACACACTTATTCCAATACATGGACCAGACAGACAAAAAAAATTTAAAAAAATAAATTTAAAAAGCAAGCACCAAATCTTAAAGTCTCATTTACCTCGAATTTACAACTCAAGCATACTTTCAGTATTTCAGAATTATGCTCTCGAGTCTTAGGATCACCTTAAACTACACAAAGATGAGTTTAGAATGGCCAAAAATCCTTCGGTAGATGTTTCCTTAATTTTTAATAAAATCCAAATCGCGGTTAAAGGTTTGACTGAAAAAGTCAACTATGGTCAGCAGGCAGAATTCCTGAACTATGACCACCAACAGATTCTTTTCGATGAGAAAATTCCAGAACATTAACCAAAATCAAATTTTGATAACATTTGCCTTCCAAATTGATGATTTGGGTTGAAGAACTTTAGGAGCTAAACTTTCTCAATTCTTCAAAAAAAAATTCATGTTTCTGCCTTTAAAAAAATTTTATATTCGCATAATAAACTCAAGCAAAAGATTAGGATCATTACCCTAATGATTTGAGTAGATAATTTCTATCTTTCTCTTCTCTTTTCCTCTTTTTTTCTCCCTTTCTTTTCTTTCTTCTACCGCTTTTCTTTATTTCTGCTTTTGTCCGCTTATATTTCTGGTTTAGAACAGCGTGCCAATCCTTTTAATTTTAAATCATCCTTTTATTTTTTTAGGTTAAATTACAAAATAACCCATAATAAAAAAAATTAGGCTATTACATTATAAGTGCATAGAAGTTAAACATTTGAATACATTCCATTCAAAAATGTGCCTTTACTCACTTTGTGATACCCAATGTTTTCCAATTCAATGCTTCTTTTGTTGGAAGTCTTTGCACATTTCTGCATCTGATTCTTCACCTTTCTTATTAATATACAATTTACATGCTGTGCGGTCGATTCCCGTGCCCAACTTGACTATTAAAACATTATTTTAGTATACAATGTATTTTAACGAATATATTGAACAATAGTATGTTCCCTTATACCATTAGGCATGACTTGTTCTAAAGGTGGCTTTGACAGTAGAATTCGTGTCAAATACTTTTCCACGTTTTTCCACAAGAAAGACTAACGTTTTAATAGGGTGAAAAAAGAGAATTGATTAATCACCTTCTCTGAAAATGCAGAGTTTCATATAATAAGGTGAAAAAAAGTGTGAGGAAAAGAAATGAGAGAAAAGAAAATAAAAAAAATAAATTAGTTGTAGTTGTGATATATAAGAGCACGCCTTAGCTAGGATCCCAGATTTAGGCTTTCCTCCGGTTCCAAATATTAGAGTAGTTTTTTTTTGAAAAATGAATTTGTTTTTATACTCTTTGAGATTTTAGGACAATAAAAAGTAGTACTCCCTTCGTTTCATTTAAATATGTGTGTTTTATTTTTCTTTTTAGTTTGTCTCAAAAAAAAATATTTTTTTCTTTTTGGTAATTTTTTATTTTTAATTTTAATTTTTCAGCTGACATATTTAAGACCACAAAATTAAAGGACATTTTGCTATATTCTAACATAACTTTAGTTTAAAATTACGTGATTTAAAAAATTTCTTTTACTTTTTAAAATTTTATGTCAAAGTCAAAACTAAATCAAACAAAATAAATAAAACTGAAGCAAGAAAGTAATAATTCATAATTTTTGTCCAAGTCTATCGTTACCGTTAATTAATGAATTAAGATGGAGCGAAAGTCGTAGTATGCAGTAAGAAATGGAAATTGAGAAGAATGTGGCGATTGGCGGTTTGAAGGATGCAGTGTGAACCACTTGATCTCAAAATGACTTGAAATGGCGACACGTGCCTTTGAAATCGACTGCATTTCCCTTGAAATATCTTCTATTCCGAAGGGTACAAATTCATGCCTCTATCAATCTTTTCATAACATAACATAACGAACTCAACATCACAGACTTTTCTTAGGAGAGAGATCAGAATTAATGTACAAGATGTTTTCCACCTCCACTTCTCTTTTCTTGCGCCCTAGAGCTAGGTGATGTTTTTTCTATCATCAGTTAAAACTTAGTAATTTTTTTCTTTCCTTCTTTTGCCTTTTAAAGCTATATATCTTACTGTTTGCTCTATGATTATATCACTTTAAATTTGAGTAATAAATCATGTCTTTCTTTCACACACACACACATGTATGTATGCAGTTTGAAAGTGCAAAGAGAGGAAATTGGTACGTGACATTGAAGGATTTATTTTAGATTTTATTTTACATTATTATGTGTTGGAGATAGCTACTTGATGAAGTGGAAATACAAATTCATGCAGGGACAAGAGGTTATTATTCAACAAGAGTAGCCCGCAACCCAAACTTGGAGAAGTTGCAAACTAACTATTTGTTTCCTGAGGTTAGTAGTACACTTGGTGACTAGTATAAAATTGCATGTGATTTGGATATTTTGATGGTGAGGTATTATTGTCTTTTGCTAGCTAGCTGATGTTTTTTTTTTTGGTTTTTCACAGATCTTACAGAGGGAGATTAAGCATGTGGAGAAGTACCCAAATGCTAAAGTAATAAGCCTTGGGGTTGGTGACACCACACAGCCATTACCCCAACCTGTAGCCTTGAGCATGTCTAATGTGCGTATGATCGATAGTCTACTACTTCTACTAGTTAGTATACTGTACCGAAGACAAGCTATTATTTTGAATATATTATGTATTAAAATCAATAATAGTGTTTAATTTTCCCCCTGATAAAAGGAAAGAAATAATTTCTCTTTTCTTTTCTAAATTATATTATTTAATGATAAACAAAATTACCCTCAAATTTTAATAATTTTATGTTGTGAACCCTTTTTTCTTAACTACTTTTTGGCATATTCAAGGATTTAACTCTAAATAAACTGGAATAATGCTTTGGATGTGAATACCAAAGGGCCGTTGGATGGAATAAAACAAGTTTAATTTGAAAATTTTTTAAGAATTTTCTACAAAAGGATTTTGGGGAAGTTTAAGCTAGCATTTTTCTTTCCTACATGATTAAAGTTACTTAACGAAGATATTATTACTATGTTTTAAAGATAGGCGAAGAATGATTCAAATTAAACCAACGAGAAACCGGGTGGACTTCAAAGGTCAAAAAAGTTGTTCTATTTTTAAAAGGAAATTCTACATAATTTCTTTTACGTTTTGATTTAATTTTACTGCCAAATCCAGGAGCTGCACACCTTTAATTTAAATATGACAATAATAGTAAACATAATCAATGTAATTTCAAAATTCTTTTTAAATATGAAAAATATCTAATAAATTTAATTATTTTTTTAATAGTGATAGGTGCAATGCATTCTTATCGAAGGTTATTAATTAATTTTATTATTGCTGAACTATATGTACAGTCTTATAATGCTTTGGTTGTCTGATGCAAAGAGGAATATCGTTTTTTTAATGATAAGTACGAAATAAAGAGGTTTAGTATGCTGAGCTACGCCGATGGTACCATACGTTATTTGAAACTCAATACTGCTTCTACAAATAGATCAACCACGAATAAAGTATTTTGAAGTTAATGAATTTTATAACAATCTCAAATTAATATATAATAATAATTGAATTCACAGTTAGATATTATTATTATTATTCAGTGAATTTTTAATTATATATATAAGGCAAATTTAGGATTTGAACATTATGATTTAGATCAGTAATCTTTTACTATCTCGGTCAAATTTATTAAGTTCAAAATTCATTATTTATACTTATTTAATAAGTTTTTTAATACATGTATAATAGCCTAAGTCAAAATATATGGGTTCCTGTATATATACAAGTGATTTACGCAAAAGCTTTTGAATTTGCCAGAATCCATACATTGCATGCTAGATCTGCCATCAAATAAAATTTTAAACCCTGATTCGATATATTGCAAGCAAGATCAGCCGCTGCGAGCAGCAACAAAATTTTAAACATACAAATTGTTCTCATTTGCAGTATGCACGTGGTCTTTCAACACCTCAAGGATATAGTGGCTACGGACTGGAACAAGGGAACAAGGTGGGGCAGGGCATATTCCTTTTTTTACTTTTCTGAGTTATTTCTTGCTTATCAAACATGCATACAAAGAAGTATGCAGAGAATATATTTTTGTTAATTATGTTGAATTTCACAGGAACTAAGAAGAGCAATTGCAGAAACATTATATAAACATCTTTCGGTAGAAGACACTGAGATCTTTGTATCTGATGGTGCACAGTGTGATCTCTCAAGAGTTCAGGTATCTCAAGATGTAAACTGTACTGAGAAATTAAAAAAATAGTTTAGTGGAAAAGTGGTTTGACATGTCTACTCCACTTGTCTTTTTTATGGTCCTTATTTAACCTTCATTTGCAGCTCCTTCTGGGTTCCAATGTGTCAATTGCTGTGCAGGATCCATCATTTCCAGTGAGTTATTCTTGCTCTTACTTCTCTTCCTATCCCAATGAAGAAGAAATTAACCATTGAAAGAATAGTTTGTTTTCAACTTAATTATTTACACTAAGAGTAGTCTTAACAGTGTAAAGAATAATTCTTGCCACGTCACTGCATTTCATCTGTCATAACAAGTAACCTTGATTGTTTTTTAGGTTATTAAGATTATCTCTAGTTATCATTTAGGGAATGGAAGATCTAGCTAGTAATAAACGCTAATTTTGTGGAACTAACAAATTAATTCATGCGGAAAAAACAGGGATATATAGATTCAAGTGTGATTATGGGGCAGAGTGGTGATTTGAAGAATGAGTCAGGAAGATATGGAAATATCAAGTACATGAAGTGCAGCCCAGAGAATGATTTCTTCCCAGATCTGTCCAAAACTGCAAGAACAGATGTTATCTTCTTCTGCTCTCCAAACAATCCCAGTGGTCATGCAGTATCAAGGCAGCAATTGCAGCAACTTGTAGAGTTTGCACAACTAAATGGTTCAATTATTGTCTATGACGCCGCTTACGCTGCTTATATTTCAGACTCAAGCCCTAAATCAATTTATGAGATCCCTGGTTCCAGAAAGGTAATAATATTCCTTTAAGATGCGGAAATATGTAACTTGAAGGAACCGGTCATGTCACACTTGTCCTACGAATAATTTTAATTTACAATTTCATCTACAATAATACAAATTACTGTTTCTTTCAGGTTGCCATTGAGATCTCATCCTTCTCAAAGATCGCTGGATTCACAGGTGTCCGTCTCGGATGGACCGTAGTGCCTAAGGAACTCCTTTATTTAAATGGATTTCCTGTTATACACGATTTCAATCGCATTATATGTACGAGCTTTAATGGTGCTTCTAACATAGCTCAGGCTGGTGGACTGGCTTGCCTCTCCCGGGAGGGTTTCAAGGTAATGTATGTTCGGCAATTAGAAAGTTCTGAGATAAAAAAGATAAGCTTAGATGTTGAAAAAGGATTTCTAAAAGTTTTGTCCCTTTCCAGGAAGTTATGTGTAAGGTAGACTACTACAGGGAGAATGCAAAGATTTTAGTTGACACTTTTACATCGCTGGGGTTAAGAGTTTATGGAGGTAGCAATGCGCCTTATGTTTGGGTTCATTTCCCAGGTTCCAGATCATGGGATGTGTTCAATTGGATTCTTGATAAGACTCACATCATTACAGTCCCTGGAATTGGATTTGGTCCAGCTGGTGAAGGGTACATGAGGGTTTCTGCTTTTGGACGCAGAGAGACCATCTGGGAAGCATCTAAAAGACTCAAAACCTTACTTTGCTAGACAAATTAGTACATACTTCCATTCTCTGTTTTGACTCAGAGTTGCTTCCAACTTCTGATTCTTATGTTCTACACCTAATAATAAACATCCACTTGTTTGCCATCTAAATAGTTGACAAACTCCTTTATTTATTGTTTGCTCATGAATTACCATGGCACCCATCTCCTTCACAAAGTGAATTGCAACATTGAAACAATTTTTATGAGCCCTCTCATCATATATCCAGACATGCAATTCGAACAGAAACTATAACTTTTACTTGAAATGAAGTAAGTTGATGTCAGGTATACAGTTAATATTTCTTAGACCCAATGTTACATATGATGATTATTGAACATATTTTGAGAATATTATTCAGTAGAAAATATATGATATCTAATATTATTTTATCATAGTTATTATCAAATTATTTAATTAATGTGATAAGGTCATTGATTAAGTTTTGGAACTTGACATCATGATGGAGATCATAATAATGAGAGAGTCATGCCTCTTATAACTTAATCTAAAATTGTTCTTGATTGTAGGATCACTAGTTAGGAAATTAATAATCCGGTTAGATTGATATATATATATACATACACACACACACACACATATATGGTGGTCTTTATTGAATAAAGATTAGTTGATCTCATTAACTAAATCACATGCACAGACGATGCATATAGAGATATAATCATTGACAGACTCATGGATAATTCCTAATGGTTAGAATTATCATAAACTGTCACTAGGTTATTATCTTGAAAAATGAGATGTAAAAATTTCCTTTGACCTGAGTTCATCATAGTACTTGTCACACCCCACCTTGGGGGGTATGACGGGCACCTGGTGCCTGCTAGACTCTAGACTGCTAAATGGTCCAGCCTGAGCACATCTGGTGCTTGGGCTGGCTTTGGCTCTATTTCAAGAAACAAACCGGCTATATAACGGCTGTAAACACAGCCTCCGGCCCACTGGCCTGTAGCCATCTGTACCTGTAATAACAGCTAACCAGAAACATGTCGATATAAGGGAGCCTATGCGGGCCGACAAGGCCACCATGCTGTCTACTTATCTGTAACTCAACACAAGCCTACTGTAAGACTACGTGACCGGCAAGGTCACCACTACTGTTAAACTAAGGCCCCACACGGCCAACATAAACTGAAATACTAAACAGCTACAGCAGACTGCACGGCCTCACACGACCGGCTCAACTAACCACAGGGAATATACACAGACTGCAAGCCTCTACGAATACTGTAAGAAATTAATAGAAATGATCGGGACAGGGCCCCGACCTACCCATACTGCACAACAAAAGAAAAGGAGCTACACCTCTGGGAATCAGACTCCGGATGACAGGAGCTGATGACTCACTGGCTGGCTGGAATCACGAGGGATCGGCTCCTCATCCGTGAGTACCTGCAGGCAAGCAATGCAGCGCCCCGCTGGGTGTCAGTACCACAGGTACTGAGCATGTAAAGCAAACTGAAACATGCAACTGAAATAAATAGCAACATTTACATGACGTATAAGCAAGAAGTAGCTGAGTCTATCTAGATGAGGATAACTGGGGAGAGTTGTACATTCTGTAACTAACTGAGCGTACCTGAAGACGTGTCGTCCTTCTGTCTATCAGTATCTAATAGCACATATCAACATACATAACAATACACACAATACCTGACCGACCCCCATAAGCCGGAAGGTGCCAACCAAGCAAGCAATCTATATACCCCTACCCGGGTCTAAACCAACCAAAAATAAGTCACTCCACTCATCTGACACTGTGAGCTCCTCCTACCGGCCCCCTCGGGTACGTAGCTCAGGCCTGGGCCTCTGACAATAAACTGTTTCTGAGTCCGAAGACTCCTGCCTCTGGGCGCAGGTGCGCACACAGAGTGGTCTGCCCCTGTAAACAGGGTGTACTAGTCCTGCGCAGAGTAAACTGAACTACCCCTGCAAGCAGGGTGGTCTGGACCGTATTATCATGGTGGTCGGCCATCATCGTCCTTTAGGCGCACGGCATCTCCCAGCTGGTGGCGGCATCTGAATCTGGTATCGACACAGCTATAACCCAGGGGCGGTGGGGATGCTAAAGGGTTCCCACATGCCACAGCAAGTCTCAACACACAAACACATACACAGCAAGCATGCTCAAATGAAAAATACTAATCATATTCTCTTCTTTTATTTCGAGGCTAATCTGTATTAATTCACTGATGCTATATGCTGTCTTACACTGTTGCTGGCTGCTGGACTCACTGCTACCTGGCCTTTATTTGTCTATCTAATTATATCTAAATATAACTCAATAACATAGTACATGCTATCTATAACTGGATATAGCTCAATGATATAAAAATGTACCATCTACTACTGGATACAATCTCAACAGATGAAACACGTATTGCCTGAATATCTATTATTCTGATTATCGCATGATACGTAATAATATACTAGCATGCTTGCTGAAATTTGTACTAAAATCGTTCCTGTACGCTGGGTATCTGCTAATAGCGTTTATTCTATTTATTTTCTACCCTGTACTTCCTGGCTTGCCGAAAGAATAACTTTACATACCTGGTTTCTGAGTACCCGACTGACCGATGTGATTTCCGTCGGTACTTTTGCTGTTTCTCCCAACTACATTCATATACACGTCAATTAAAACTAAATACATTAATATTCGGGAGAAATTATCACTTTTGATATATATATTTATCCCAACTTTAACCTTTCGGAAAACAGTCGAAAACTCGTTATTTCTCGATAGTCCAGAAGGGATAAATGCTCACTGCAACGCTAGGAACACATTGGTACTAATTTAAAGTAATTCTATTTACTTTACCTCGGTAGCACGACGTTTCGCCGGCCAAATTTCACGAAACCAACTCCGTAGGATTGCTCCCTGCAGCTTTATACACTTGTACCTAAGCCGGAACGAAGTTTAGACCGCGTTTCGTCGCGTAATTGGAAGGAAATTCATATATGTTGTCGTGGGTTTTCTTAGTACTTGTTTTCCCCTGTTTCTTGCTGGAAATATGCTAATTGGGATGAAGAAGCCGACTTTTATTTATCAATTTCATTTTTTTTTTTTGCCTTCTAAATCCCTTAACCAACATGCCCTTAGGATATTTATTTATTTAAAATTTACGGGGTATAACATTCTCCCCCCTTAAGAACATTCGTCCTCGAATGACCTTTTGTCTAGAGGACTTCCTCAACTTACCCAACTTGTTTCTAGAAAAAAAAAATTTTGGCAGAGTTTCCCTTGTATTATGGACTATCTCATAATTCCTGAAAAGCAGGAAAAGCCCAATACAGGTACTCTACACGATATAATAACATTCATGTATAAAACTATCTATAATCAATCGCCTTCTTTCATATATGAAGTATAAGCATTAATAAGGAAAAACAGTTCTAACATACCTCTCGTTTGCCTATGCTCGGAATAAGTGGGGATATCTGGCTTTCATGTCCTCCTAGGCTTCCCAGGTCATTTCTTCTCGGTTCCTGTTACGCCACAATACTTTGACAGATGCAATATCTTTAGTTCTCAATCTACGGATCTGTCTGTCTAAGATAGCTACTGGAACCTCTTCGTATGCTAACTCTTCGGTGACCTGGACATCTTGAACTGGAACAACTGTGGAAGGGTCTCCTACAAATTTCCTCAACATAGATACATGGAATACTGGGTGAACAGATGCTAACTCCGGAGGCAAGTTCAATTCGTATGCAACTCGGCCCATTCTCCGCCGAATTTGATATGGCCCAATGAATCTCGGGCTAAGCTTGCCTTTCTTACCAAATCTCATCACCCCTTTCATCGGAGACACCTTCAGGTATACCCAGTCATTTACCGCAAATTCTAGATTTCTACGCCGCATATCTTCATACGACTTCTGGCGGCTCTGAGCGGTCAGCAGGCATTCTCTGATAAGCTTTACCTTCTCCTCTGACTGTTGAATGATGTCTGGCCCAATCAACGTTGATTCTCCCACTTCAAACCAGCCCACCGGCGATCTACATTTTCGCCCGTATAATGCTTCAAAGGGCGCCATCTGGATAGCTGAATGATAACTGTTATTATAGGCAAATTCAATCAACGACAGATGTTCATCCCAGCTACCCCCAAAATCTAGTACACACGCTCGTAGCATATCTTCGAGCGTTTGGATAGTCCGCTCAGCCTGTCCATCTGTCTGAGGGTGGAATGTTGTGCTCAAATTAATCTGCGTTCCCAGACCCCTCTTGAACGACTGCCAAAATATAGCTGTGAATTGTGCTCCCCTATCTGAAATAATAGATACCGGCACTCCATGTAGTCTAACTATTTCTCTGGTGTATAACTCAGCATAATCCTCGGCTGAGAAGGTAGCCTTCACTGGCAGGAAATGAGCTGATTTTGTCAGCCTGTCAACTATTACCCAAATAGAATCATTTCTGCGTCTAATACGGGGTAATCCTGTTACAAAATCCATATTTATCGCTTCCCATTTCCACATAGGCACAGCTATATCCTGCGTCAGACCGCCCGGTTTCTGGTGCTCCGCTTTCACCTGCTGGCAGTTAGGACATCTAGATACAAATTCAGCTATTTCAGATTTCATACCTGGCCACCAGTAGATGTCTCTGATATCGTGGTACATTTTCATTGCTCCTGGATGGAGGGAATAACGAGCGTAATGTACCTCATGCATAATCTGCTGGCGAAGCCCTGGTACGTTCAGGACACACAGACGGCCCTTACAACGTAGCACTTCATTTTCAGTCACTTGGAAATCTGACTCCTTACCTTTCTGAATTCTATCTCTGAGCTGGACTAAGTCAGAGTCCTCGTACTGCCGTTCTTTTACCTCTGTAACTAATGATGACTCGGCAGAATTCTGAATTACCGCTCTGTTATTTTCTGTCTCCACTACTCGAACGGCTAAACCGGCTAGTTGATGAATTTCCTTGGCTAATTCCCGCTTCTCGGGTCGCAAATACGCCAAACTCCCCATTGACTTACGGCTCAGGGCATCTGCTACTACATTAGCTTTTCCTGGGTGATAGAGAATATTTACATCATAGTCTTTCAACAATTCTAACCAGCGACGCTGCCGCAGATTTAACTCCCTCTGTGTGAAAATGTATTGCAGACTTTTATGATCTGTAAAAATGTCTACATGGACGCCATACAGATAATGCCTCCAAATTTTCAGAGCGTGGATCACTGCAGCCAGTTCCAGGTCATGGGTCGGATAGTTCTTTTCGTGTTTCCTCAACTGTCTGGAAGCATAAGCAATCACCTTACCATGTTGTATTAACACACAACCCAGTCCCAAACCTGAAGCGTCGCAATACACCGCATACCCATCTGTTCCCTCTGGCAATGCTAGTACTGGGGCGGAGGTCAATCTGTCTTTCAATTCTTGAAAACTCTGCTCGCAGGCCTCCGTCCACTGAAATTTCGCTGCTTTCTGTGTTAGCTTTGTCAGAGGTGCTTCTATAGTGGAGAATCCTTCGATAAATCTCCGATAATATCCTGCTAAACCCAAGAAACTGCGAACCTCGGTCGGAGTGGTAGGTTTGGGCCATGTCTTGACCGCCTCTATTTTCTGTGTGTCTACCTGTATACCAGCATCCGACACGATGTGCCCCAAAAGGCAACTGAGTTCAGCCAGAACTCACACTTAGAAAATTTGGCGTACAGCTGACGTTCTCTAAGGATCTGGAGTACTGTTCGTAAATGGTTCTGGTGATCTGTCTCTGAACGAGAATATACCAGAATATCATCGATAAATACTATCACGAACAGATCCAAATACGGTCTGAATATGCTATTCATCAGGTCCATAAACACTGCGGGAGCATTCGTCAGCCTGAAAGACATAACTAGGAATTCAAAGTGACCATACCTGGTCCTGAAAGCAGTCTTTGGAATGTCCCTCTCACGAACCCGGACCTGGTGGTATCCGGACCTCAAATCTATCTTAGAGAAACATTTGGCCCCCTGCAACTGGTCAAACAAATCATCTATTCTCGGGAGCGGGTATTTGTTTTTAACCGTTACCTTATTCAGCTGCCGGTAGTCCACACACATACGAAGTGAGCCATCTTTCTTTCTTACAAACAGAACTGGCGCACCCCACGGGGAAGTACTAGGCCTGATAAAACCTTTGTCAAGCAAATCTTTTAGCTGCTCTTTCAACTCTCTAAGCTCAGCTGGTGCCATGCGATACGGGGGAATGGATATAGGTTGAGTCCCTGGCAACAAGTCAATCGCAAAATCTATCTCCCTTTCGGGAGGGATACCAGGCAACTCATCCGGAAATATGTCAGGGAATTCATTGACTACTAGAACAGACTGAAGAGTCGTAGGTTCCACCCGAACGTCCTGGACTCTAACTAGGTGGCAAATACATCCCTTTGCTATTAATTTTCTTGCCTTAAGGTAGGAAATAAACCTACCTTTTGGCGTAGGTGTAGTCCCTTTCCACTCTCGCACTGCTTCCCCCGGAAAGTGAAATCGGACCGTCTTGGTCCAGCATTCTAAGTTGGCATAGCATGGCACTAACCAGTCCATACCCATAATGGCATCGAAGTCGACCATCTCAAGTTCTATTAAGTCTACTGTGGTCTGACGATTAGCAACCTCTACCGTACACCCCCGGTAAACTCTTTTAGCTGTAATCGAGTCACCGACCGGTGTAAGCACTGAAAAGGGCTGCTGAAGTAATTCTGGTTCAATACCCAACTTTCCGGCCACAAATGGTGTGATATATGACAATGTAGACCCTGGATCAATCAATACATAAACAGGATATGAACAGATAATCAATGTACCTGTGACCACGTCGGGAGATGCCTCTGAATCCTGCCTCCCCGGTAATGCATAGGTACGGCTGGGGCCTGCACCTGAGCCCGAGGCTCCTGGTCTACCTCGGCCCCTATTCCCTGAACCTGAGGGTCTGCGCCCTGCTGAGGCTGCTGGAACCCGTGGCCCTGCTGACGCTCTATCCAGATCATCCTGACTACCCTGTCCCCTGGCTGGACAATCTCTCATTAAATGCCCTTCCTGTCCGCAGTAATAACACCCTGGGAAGCCCTGCCTGCAGGCTCCAGAATGTAGTCGGTGACATATAGGACAAGGGGTGGATGTAAATCTACTCTGTTCTACCCTCCGCTGCTGAGGTGAGGCTACTGTCCGTGAACTGCTACCGGACTCTGACTGACTCCGGCGAATAAATCTGCCCCTCTACTGCTGTACCGGCGGTAAATATCTGGGTGGCCTATCTGAAAACCGTGGTCTCGGCCCCCTAGGAATTTCCCTCTGAATCTCAGCGGGTCTGCTCCTACGCGCTGCCCTGAAGTCGCCTGTCTGTCACCCCGCTGTCGCTGCCTCAGGCCCTCAATTGTCTGTGCGAAGGCCTGTACCCTGGCTATGTCCATGTCCTCTCTCAAAGTAGCTGTCATGCACGTCTCTATGTACTCTGGATTCAGGCCCATAATAAAGTGGTGGACTCTGGACGACATGGTGTCCACAAATGCTGGAGCATAGCGGGCTAAGGAGTCGAATTGTAAGGAATATTCACGGACGCTCCTAGCCCCCTGCTCTAAATGTAAGAACTGGTCCATCCGGGCCTGTCTGACCTCCCGGGGTAAGTAGTGGTCCAGGAAGGCCTCAGAAAAGCTGGACCAAGTAGGAGGGGCTGCATCTCTTCCCTGAGACCTCTCCCAACTTTCAAACTCAACTGATTCTGCTGGCGTTACGTGCATGACTCTAAAGATCCTCTGCATCTGGTCCAAAAAGTCCTGAGGGTCCTCCGCTGAATCCGATCCAGTAAACTGAGGGGGTCCCAACGCCAAGAATTCTCTAACCCTGGAACTACCTGGCCCACCTAGGGATTCTGCTGTTGTAGATGGTGTTGGCTGACGTTGAGCAGCTAGCATGTGAGTCAACATAACCACCACACTATGTAGCTCCTGATCAGATGAAATGGGTGCAGGAGCTGTGGGAGGCGGTGCTGCCTCAAATGGTGTCTGGCGAGGCGGAGACTGCTGGGAGGGCCGAGATGACGCCTCCGTATTGCTCTCAGACTGGGCGGAATCTGGCTGTAACTGAGGCATCCTACTGGTGCCTTCACCCGCTGCTGTATCCAATCTCCTATCTGTAGCTGGGTGCCACTGGTCTGCCATAATATCTATAAGCAAAGAGGGTGGTGAGTTTCAAAAGTCAACTCTATACTGTACCGCTCTATAGCACGATTGAATAAGAAAGAAGAGTGACAATCCTAACATGCCTCGCAGCCTCCTACCTATAGTATGTGGTGCACAACACATCCATAGACAAGACTCTACTTAGCACGGCTTGCAGACTCCCTGGGACACGAACTGCTCTGATACCAAGTACTTGTCACACCCCACCTTGGGGGGTATGACGGGCACCTGGTGCCTGCTAGACTCTAGACTGCTAAATGGTCCAGCCTGAGCACATCTGGTGCTTGGGCTGGCTTTGGCTCTATTTCAAGAAACAAACCGGCTATATAACGGCTGTAAACACAGCCTCCGGCCCACTGGCCTGTAGCCATCTGTACCTGTAATAACAGCTAACCAGAAACATGTCGATATAAGGGAGCCTATGCGGGCCGACAAGGCCACCATGCTGTCTAGTTATCTGTAACTCAACACAAGCCTACTGTAAGACTACGTGACCGGCAAGGTCACCACTACTGTTAAACTAAGGCCCCACACGGCCAACATAAACTGAAATACTAAACAGCTACAGCAGACTGCACGGCCTCACACGACCGGCTCAACTAACCACAGGGAATATACACAGACTGCAAGCCTCTACGAATACTGTAAGAAATTAATAGAAATGATCGGGACAGGGCCCCGGCCTACCCATACTGCACAACAAAAGAAAAGGAGCTACACCTCTGGGAATCAGACTCCGGATGACAGGAGCTGATGACTCACTGGCTGGCTGGAATCACGAGGGATCGGTATGACGGTACTTGACAACTTTTTTATTGTACTTTGATATCGGACACTTTATGGCCTAAGAAAATGGTTGAAAGGATATTGGGTATGACTAAATGCTTGTAGAATTAATGATTGATCAAGATGGAATCTGTCAACGCTTAGTAATGACTTTATGTTCTATGTTGTTATGAATTATAAATGACTGATTAAGTGTAGCACCAAGTACCATTGTGATAAGATTTGAACCATTCTATGTATATGGGTAAAATTGACTCGAAAAATTTTTTGATGAATCATAAGAGTTTGAAGGAGTAAAGCATGAGTTATAATGTGTTAAAGAAGTTTCGAGTTGGTTAGAAATTGAAAACATTGATTCTTGTGACTTTCGGCAAGAATGGGTAAGAATACGAACCATAGAATGGACATATGGGTTGTACCTGCCACTGTAAATGAGATGGGAGACTTAGGAGCTATTATTCATAATCACAAAGCCACATGCAGCGTACATGGTAAATACGGGTCGTATATTGGCCGTATATGAGAAGGAAAAACATGTGCAAAGAGAAGAATGAAGAGTATTGAAGTTTATGAGTAAGGGTCAAGTTCAAATACTCATATCTCCCAATATACAAAGTGTTTTTGGGTGTTCTACCTATCAAATTACATTTCTATGAATCTAGTTTCTAAAACATCCAACTTTTTATCAATTGGAGTTTGGACTAAAAAATTATGGGCATTTTACTGAAGCACTGTCAAGCAGTTACGAAATGCGGACCAACATACAGATCGCATCTTGAAAGTGCATTCTGTCCCTGGAAGATCTTGGCCGTAAGTCACTAAACAGTGATTGGCCATTGGAGCGGTCAAACAACAATTCAAAATGTGGTCCGCAAATTGCAAATTATTAACCGTTAAATGTGATTTTCAGCCTTTTTTTAAATGTGATTTCGGATTCACTTTCTAATTTCTTCACCCCAACAGTCCCAAAAGCTCTCCAAAAAAATTTTTGTAACAACCCTCAAGAGTCCTTAAAATTAGATCCTAGACTTGAAGTAGAAATCAATAAAAAATTGATAAAATTCCACAAAATGAGTCACACCATGACTCGTGATAAGATGTCACAGATCGTGACATGACCCGTGGTGAGCAATAAAGTTTCCATGACCCTGATCCAATGAGCCATATGATGACTCATTGCTTCATGTAATGACTCGTTCTGTTGAGTTGTGGTGAGGGGATTAGTGATTGATCAAAGCATCTCCAGTAGTAACATAAGGATCTCACGAGTCATAGGACCTAAGTACGACTCATACTATCTACTCATGACATGAAGATTAAACAGTCCTCAAGAAGCCTCAGTGACCACGAGAGGATGACAACTCGTGGTATAACCCGTTGTCACTAGGCGTCAGAAATTTACCAACTTATCTAGCTCTTAAACATGAGTTACTACCTCATTTTAATGCAATTTAGAAGGATTTTATGCCTTTATTCTCTTATGTGCAGGCATTTCTTTGAAACAAAGATGATGGAAGATTTGAACTTAAAGTAATCTGTCTGAGGAATGGCAAGCGACACGTGTGCCGCAAGTCGGCACCTACATTCCGCAAGTGCCATGCAGGAAGAATTAAAAGAAGCCTGCATTGGACTTGCATCGCATATGCGTGTTGCAAGTCCCCCCACCTGCGAAACGCGAGTGACAACACAAGTCAGTCGAGATTTCTTGGAAGGGTAAAATCATTCAAAAGACAATTACATACCTAGAAAGCTTTCAAGGGCATTTTGGAGAACTGTATATTAGATCTTTTTACCCTATTTGTAGAGAGGAGAATTGAAGAAGAGAGCTATTGAGGAGAATATTGCACAGCATATAGTAAATTTTTTCCATTTTCTTTTTCTTTCTAGTGAAAACGCAATTGTTGAAGATACAAAGCTTGATATTGATTTTAATTTCTTATGATAAATGGTTTTGAGAAATTTTTCTTTGGTATAATTTCTCTTCCCTAATTATGAGCAGCTAATTTCTCTTCTAGGGATGTATGTGAATGATGGGTGTTTAGGATTGATTGGGTATTGACTAATTGATCTTAAAATTGATTATAACTAGTCTTAGCATACGCGCCTCACGTGAATCCTTATATTAATAAGAATATTTTTTGTAAAATAGCATAAATAATATTTAAAAGACGTGTTAGTATACAATACAAGAATTTAGACAGAAGATTATAAATTTCAAATTGATAAATGATCATGTTTAAGAGTTTGATATAATCTAGTAGTTATTTCTTTAGTTTGTTCTAATAATTGCTTCATTAAACAAAAATATTGTAGAAATAACTTGTAATTAATAGAATACACCTACGTTCATAGAATTAGCCTAAGTTAGTTATATATCTCATAATCAATATAAATTAAGTGTATTTCTCAAAAATTCATATCAAAATAAAGTACAAATGTGTACAATCTAGTGTGAAAAAATATGTAAATACACCTAACATCACTAGCCACTGGGCATGACAACAATACATCTAGTGTTCGATGTATCCATGTTGTATAGATATATTGAAGAAAGTCCCATGTCCTGAAGTTGTATGCTATAAAGTTAGATTTGCACTTGGCCAATGAGGAGGAGCCATTGGCTATTTTGGACAAGCAAGTCCAGAAGCTAAGGTCAAAAGAGACACCTTCGCTGAAAGTGCTTTGGAAGAATCATCAGAGCGATGAGGCTACTTGGGATACTAAGTTGAACATGTACATGTACTTGCTAGTTTTTTTTAATAGAAAATCGATCACCCAACTGACCGAGGTTAATTGAATTTTTGTTATTTTTTCTAGAAAATTTAAAAAGAAACAATTAAAGTTTTTGGAATACCGACCAACCACAATTGATTTTTTCTTCAAAAAAAAAATTAAAAACTTGTAGAATACCATCAGTGAAGGTAAAAAATTGTAAAAATTGATCGTTTCATTTTTTTGATCGTGCGTCAGAAAAATAATACTTTTGCAAAAAATTAAAATCGACTGACTATGATCGGTAATATTGGCCAAGGTCGGTTGGTTTTAATACCGACCATGACTATACCAACCAATGATTGTGGTTATTTTTGATAGGTATTGCCGAAAAATCGACCACCTGCAGTCGGTTTTCATCTTCTTTTTTTTTTATTTGTGAGCTCGAGTGAGTTATGACACACTTAGAACCCATGTAGTAGCATATTTTCTGTTGGTGCAATTCTCATTGAAATCGTGGAGCTTATCTAGCGATCACGTAGAAGTGCTAACATGGTTAGTGATTGTGTAATGGGTGACTGAGATCACATAAGGCTAAGGATGAATTGTGGCTTCACTCATTGTGCATCGCAAATCAGAGACTCGGTCGTGATCATTAAAGATTGGACCATACTGACTCACGATTGCAAGGGTCTTGTTTGTAATCTCAAAGAAGGAGTCCCTAGATATAAAAATCAAATTTTTAGGATTGCAGCCATTGTTTCCCCATTTTTGAGATTTCAACTCGATCAAGGGAGAATTTTTAGCAAGGATTTTGATATCTAAGTAAGGATACTCTTTTTGTAAAATATTTGAATTACCCATTGAATTTGAGTCTTTAAACATGGAATTTGAAGTGAAATTTAGGGATTTTTGGACTAAGCCTCGGGAAAAGAAAATTGATGATTTGTGCTAGTAAGCTAACTCAAATTTTAAAATCTAACTATATATTTGGCCTCTTTGGGTTATGATAACCCGAAAATATATTTTATTTTGAGGCTTAACCATGTGGGCTTGGGGTTAATATTTTGGGAAACTTACATAGTTGCCTCATCGCTAAAAAGTATTTACGCGGGAATACCCTTTTTACTTTCCTACCCCCTAATTAATTACAGAAAATATCTCATCTTGTAATCATTTATGATACCATCATAGTATATCCATATACTGTCATCGTATCACTAAAGATGAGCAGTCCTTCAGGAATAGCGCGCAGGGCTTCTCAATCCTTCATGCTATCGCCATTGTATATTCATATACTGTCATGGTATCACTAACGAATAAGCATTCCTTCAGGGATATACTTCTTAATCATGCATAGTACCATCACAGTATATTCATATAATGTGACGGTATTATGTATACCATCGCAGTATATTTATATATTATTATGGTATACAACATGATACCATCACAGTATATACATATACTGCCACGGTATCTTATGTGCGAGAAACCTTTAAAATCACAAGGGGGTACGAATTCAGATTATTTTATACCGATGGGGTATTTCGGGTAATTAGTATGAAACAGTCCATTTTATATAATTAGTTTAGTTTTTGGTGTATTTTATGTACTTTTCCCTAATATTGTTAGTTGAATTTTTATTGACTTTGACCTAGACCGTGTATTAAATTATAGGATCAATTTTGATAGTCCTATATGACTTCATTAAGCATTTGTTTTTGGCTAGAGTTGAATCATTTTGACGATCTGGACATGAAAAAGTGGTCTTGAAAAGTTAAAACTTACTTGAATCGAGATAAGTTAAAATCTTGACCTCGATAATGAATATTCTAAAACTAATTATGTTCTGCCTTGTAATGTGCGGGTAGCATATATATGGAGTAACGAGCATTTATGCAACTATCGGGTTGCTTCTGAGCTTACTTGAAATGCTAAATGTGATGTTTTATCTATTATATCTATGTTGTGATTTTCTGAGCATACCATGTGTGATCTATTCATGAAATGGGTCTATTTACATGATAGAAATGTATTATTTATCTCTATACGCGTTGTTTCTCATATATTGAGTTATTCTTAATTTGTAAAGTGTTATTCCATTATCTTCTCCGTGAATTATAACTTACTATTGAGAGTCTGGATTGATGCAAAGAGACAGGAACTATTGAGAGTCCAGTTGCGATATTATTATGTGGAGATTGTTAAGTCTGTGGGATCATTAATATGATCGACTTGTGTTTGCATGGATATGAATTCTTCCCTGATGAGTTAGATCATTAAGCGTAAAAGTTTTTTTCCTCCCACTTGAATAGAAGAATGAAGGGAGGAAGTCAATTATTCTTTCTTCGGCTAATCGATAGGAAAATCCTTACACAAGCCCAAAAAAAGGCATAAACTTGATCTTCAGTCCTTACCACGTAGTCACAAACTTGATACCTCTCTTGTGGTATGCACATTGGTTATGGTTTGATGTGATAAAGATAGTTCTGATTTTGATGATATGATTGGGTAAGATTTTAGTCTGGGCACTCGATGGAGTATCGTTGTTGATAAAGATTGGATCCTTGCTATATTAAATGATTGATAATTTCTTTGTAATAATTTATTTTAGTTGTTTATGCATACATGTCATGGTTAACCTATGATAGTGACTCATTAAGTTGTTTACCTTGTAAATTTTAATTTCTCTTTGTTGCTTTCTTATTATATTGTACAGATTAATGGAAATTGAATGTTTTAATGTAACGGTTGACACTAGGATACTTGTTGAGTACTTGTCATACTCATCCCCTCTCCTTTTCTATATTGTGAAGATCAGTAGGGTTATGTCCAGATAATTGATTCAACTTTCAGTGGTAAGCCATTAGCTTCCTATCTACTTATTTTATTGTTCTTTTCCTTCTGAGAGTATATCTTTTGTATTTTAGATCTTGAAATATTTTCTTATACATATATATTCTTATGTTTAGTTGCTCGTAACATGGGATATTGATTTGGGATTTTAGATTTGCTATTGTTAGACGTTATTAAACTCTTATTGGTTTGTTATCTTATTCCCTATTATGTTATGGTCTTCCTGACGTGAAAATAGGTGACATCATTTATTATTATTATTATGTAAATTCTAATAGATGCGAAAACACTTAGTTTCAAAGTTATTATAATCAAATAGTCATTTACAATTGTGAAGGCAAATTATATGCTATTAATTTATCATGCCCTCAGATACAATCTATATATATCTATATATATATACATATATAAAAGGAGGTTAGAAGCATGCTGACGTGGCATGCTTCTAAAGACTTTATTCCTATTTTTCTTTTTTCTGATTGTTTTGACTATTTTTTTCTTTTTAAAGTTATTTTATTTATTTATTATTTTAATTATTATTATCATTTAATGTTATCTAATTAAATAATTTAATCTGTTTCATTACTCCTTTGCTAATAACTGCCCATTTCCTTAATAACACACCTCTTTACAATTAATATGATTAAATTGAAGTAATTTCCAAATTTATTTCCCACTAAATTACTGAAATACACGTCATTTGGAGGTGGTGGTTCAGGGAATATTTATTCAGTGAATATTTATTCGGTGAATTCGCCGTCTTTTTTGAGTTCAGGGTCACGTGGGCTGAACAAAAAAGAAGATGTGATCAAGAAGAAAGTATTTCTGCATAGCAAGTTCAAAGTGTTTATGAAGGTTTTGGAGAATTTACTGGTGCAAAATTACACATTTCATCTATCCGTATAACCCGTCGTTGATCCAGTACTCTTTTATTCTCCCTTTCCGCTTTTTCCGATAATGGTTGTGGCTAAAGCGAACGCCGTCTCTGTGAAGAAACGACCCAGTCCAGCGATAATGGTTAGCTCTTGTTCATCATGGAAGTGTTGCTCCAAGACTGATCTAACGGCAGCGGAGGCAGTGGTGAATTGGTGGTCGGAGGTAAATCTGTTGCCGATATTTAACACCGTCATTTTAGACATACCGAACCGAGCCGCTGCTGCGAAAACTCCCTTCGCCGCAACTATGGCTCCTAAATAAGCTTTGGAATCGGCGTCTCCATTGCCGATGTGGAAAGAAACACCGTAGACGGTTAGCCTAGCGGCTTGAGCGGTCCGGAGCAGGGGCTCAACTTCTTCAGGCAGTGCATCGTATTTAGGTCTCATAGGGCATCTTGCATTGTTGTCGTCCATGGGTTTGATTTGGAGCAAGAGCTCGCATTTCGGGTGATGCTTATGGATCTTGTAAACCTCGTCCTCGATATCGAAGGTCGTGAGATTAACCCCAACTTTTGCAGTGAAAATTATGTCGGATTCCGGCTTCCATGGGTTGGCGAAAATGATAGGGTCCGGTGAGATACCAAGGAACAAAACCTACTCAATTTCAGCATAACTAGCACAATCAAAATTGGAACCCATAGCAGACAACATGGAGAGAAATGAAGATTCCGATTTACACTTAATAGCATAAAACGAAAGGATGTTTAGTGAACCAGTGTTTCATTGATCCATAAGGGAGACAACTTCTCCCAAATCCAGCACACAAAAAGGCTTCATCTTGTAATTTCTGGGTGATGATTGAAACCATGAAATCTGGGGAGCATCTCTTAAGAGAGAAACAACTTTTCTGGTGTAGACTTTCTCCGCTGACGCTGCAGGAGGAGGTCCGACTATTGTGGATTGAAGAATGGCCGCCGGGTTCAATCCGGAAACAATGACTGTCTGATCGGCGAGAAAATATTTTAATTAAGTTAGACATTTATTTGCTCCATTTTTAACTGCTTGTATATAATACATGGCATATGATGCCTGTTAATTAATGATTGGCTTGCTAAAGTTGGGACCTATTAGAATTAATCTAATATTTATTTAACAATAGAGGAGAGGGGCTTTCCTATTGCAACACACGCATGACTTTAAATAATTGATTTATATAATATTTAATAAATGAGAAAAAATCAAAACCTCGAGAACGGATTTTTAAATAAAGCAAACTTTCCTTCTCATGGGATTCTAAAGGCATATTTTACGTAGTTTTACTAATTTATTTTAAATAAATATTTTTAAAAAGATATAAATTTTAGTAATTTTTTTATTAGCTAAAAAATTTTCATTTAAAAAATATTATTAATATCTTTTCGATTATGTAAAACACTACTTATTTTGAAATAAAATAAAAAGAAAAAAATACCATTTTATTTTGAAACATAGAGAGTATCAAAATCACTCAATTTTATTTTGTCTTTCAAAAATCATCTAACTTTGTATAGTAATTTTCATGCTCATCCAACTTCAATCAACTTTCATGATCATTTTAGTCAAAAATATATTTCTAATACCTATTTAATAATATGACAGTTCTAAATTTTTAGAATAGAAATATTTTTAAAAAATAAAAGTTAATATTTAAATTTATTTAGGAATTGGGAAGGATCCCTCCATTTTTTTAATTCATTGCTGATTTTGTTTAGCAACAAATTAGCGATGAATTATTTATAAGTTTTGTTATCCACGAGCAATCTAATAATGGATTAGCAACGAAGTTCATACCTAATTTCACTTTTTTGTACAGTGATATTAGTCCAATTTGATTTCGACGCGAGCCTTTACAGCAATAGAACCTAGAGACTGATATGATGATTGATTTAGGTAAGATAATCGCAATCTATCACGAACACCTTATGGTTTAAGCACAACATGACACCTAATCCAATATTTTTTAACATAATATCAATCAACAATCTTATACATGCAACGCCTTTTTTTTCTTTTCCAGACAGACCCTTCGCTTTAAACTGCGGACCTACATATTATGTGTATGAGATTTGTATCGGTGCCACTAAATTATAAGTGAACTTGATTGGGTTTGACATTTGGTTTTAGCATAAATTATTATTATTATTATTAATTATTAATTGGAGTAAAAATTATTTTTAAAAAAATATATTTCACTCTCTAGTTATACACCAAAAAATATTTTATAAAAAAATAAGTTGTTTTCTGAAATTAGTTCCTGATATTTGTGATGACGTGATAGATACCAATTCTTTTCCCCCAAAATGTTCATTTTACTCTTACGTGTCACGTTTTTCATAATTTATTTCTATGGACAATATAAAATAACAAAAGATATGGACTTTTCTTGTCTATATGGACAATATATTGTCGAACACAATCTTTTAAAAAAGAATATGGACAATGTAAAATAACAAAAAATGTAAGGACTTTTCTTTTCAACACTATAGAATCATTGGGTTTTATATGACTACATATATTTGAAATTAGTTTTTCAATAATACAAAAATTCTCATCCCGGAGCAAAATTTAGGAATTGATCAAGACAAGAGCAGAGCCGGAAGGGTGTAATGGGGCAGCGAACCTTCTTCATTAAAAAGAATATATTATGTGTATAGAAAAAATATTTTTTTTTCATATACATAAGTTGTTGAATCCTCTTATTGGCGTAAGATTTTTTATTTTTTATTTTTGAATTCTTGACTCTGTCACTGAGGCCCGCAAGAGGTTCTTTGTGGCGCTGAGAACACAACCCGATATTCATTTTAAAAAATGTAAATAGAAATTTGTCGTAAAATAATTTATAGGTAACATGAATTTTTATTAGGGATATTTATACAAATAATTGGTCGAATTTCCTCTTTATTTTTTTCTAGCCAATATACATCAATTATGTTCTTATTATATATAATTATACACATAAGATACATAAATCATATATATTATACATTCATTGCCTATTTTAAATTTAGGCGGTTTGATAAACGATATTTAAGCTAAATATTTTTTAATAGTCTATCACTAATTTAATCTTATTTGTTTATTACTAATCTTATCATTAAATAAGATTATCATCGAATTCTTTTATTTTTTAACAACAAAAGTTATCCCTAGATAATTTTTGTTTTCTTGTAGTGATATTATTTATTTCATTTTTGACATTTGTCTAAAAATCTAAATAATTTTAATTAGACAATGTTGTCGTGAACATAAAGATCATTATTATTGGTCCACTTTATCCATACAACAAGTAAAAAAATAATAATAAAATAATTTTTTTGACAAAAAAAAAAATCAGCGTTGAATTTCTCCATCAAATATTATTATTTGAAAGCAATTGTTTTGTGTAAAACTATGACTTTTTGAAAAAATAAAATAAAAAATAGAAATTCTTTTTACTACTTTTCACTTATTAAGACTTTTAAGTTTTTACTTTCTATTTTTGGAGTTCATTTCAATTTTTTTTTTTTTTTTTTTTTTTTTGCTTTTCAAATTTCAAAACATAGTATTTTCGTTTTATTTTCTATTTCTACTTCTTGATCTCATTAATGTTCTTTTCCCACTTCAATTTGTTCTCCGTTTTCGTCCAAAAAAGGAAATTCCGTCTTATTTTCTTTCTCTGAGTTTTCTTTATTTTGTTCATTTATATTATTGCATGTTCTGGGGAGATGTAAATAGTGGATTACAATAAAAATTTAATTAATTTTTGAGTTTCAGACTTTAAACTTTTTGTATTAGATTTTCTTCGTTTTCGTGTGTGTGTGTATCAATGCAATATCATATATATATATATATATCGATGCAATATCATCTATAATTATTTCTCACAGAAGAAGCTACAAGCATGGCAGCTAGGAGTGGGCATAGTTTGGGCCAATACGAAATTCAAACCGAAATCCAAATTTTTTGAATATTTGGGTTGAATTTTTGGATTATGGATTTCATTTTTAAAATTTATGAATTTTAGATTGAATATCGAATTTAGTATTATAGATTTTTGGATATCCAAAAATTCAAAAAATTTATACCTTATATACAACTCTACTCAATTACTCAGATCATGTGTGCAAGCATAAGTTCAATTTTCAAGATCCAATAGTTTAATTCCTACGACCCATCACAATATTAAATCAATATGAAATTTTCTATTAATCAAATATAAAAATGTAAAATGTTTCATGAGCAAGTAAAGTCCAGTACACGGCATGAGCGGTAGAGTCATCTTTCTTCTTGTTAATTATAGAGAGTTATAAATTTCAAAGAGCAAACTCTTTGGTGAATTGAGGTTGTTAAATGTTATGGTCTACCTAAAAAACTCAAAAGTTAAAATCGAAAATCCGAAAAATCCAAACCGATTAATCTGAAATCGAACTTAAAAAATTCAATCCAATTCAAATTTATTTGGATTAGATTTGGATTGTACCTTTTTTAATTCGAGAGTCGAATATCCAAACCAAAATTCTCATATCCAATTCAATGGCCTGAATGCCCACCCCTAATGGCAGCGCCACCATAACCACCGCGGCGAAAATAACAGAAGTAGCAGTAGAAGAAACAGGGGAAAGGAAGAGGAGATACAGAGGAGTAAGGCAAAGACCCATGGAAAAAAATGGGCAGCAAAAGTTTGGTGAGGCACCAACAGAAGCAACCGCTCTTATATTCAGAAGAAATATAGCTAAACTTAAGTTCTCCGAAAATGTTCGATTATTACCACAGCAACAGCAACAACAATAACCTCAACCCACAATAAGATTAGTAATTTCCAACTCATCATCAGCACCAGTAGCTTCACAATTCCAATATATGGTTGCAGCAAACAACCCCAACAAAATGATGCAACCAAAAATAACAGGGAATACTAAATTGTGAAAAGTTATTTATATGGAATATTTATTTTGCAGTAATAATTTTATTATCTTAGTATCATCCTACATCGTGTGTGTGTGTGTATTTTTTTTCCTTTTCTTATTTTTTTCTGTTAATTGGGAGGTAAGTAGTTGTTAGTTTTTTATTTTACACATCTATATTTTTAATTCTCTTTTTTTAAGAAAAAAATGATATTTTAAGCTAAATATAGGAATCAATATTTTTATATTTATAAGATAAAAATAATTTTTATAATCAAGCGAAG